>CM065124.1:4542960-5247960 GCA_033026305.1 Cirrhinus molitorella | reverse complement strand
GAAAGCATTTTAAGCATACTTTTCCCATTAACTGGTTAAATGCACAACACACTTGTAAACTGCGTCGAAGATGCGTGATGTAAACAGAAGCACATGGCAGAACGCCTAAGGGACGCTCCGGATTAAAGTGAAAAAAGCTACTTTCTAAAACGTATTTAAATGATTTATTTAGCCATTTAGATTTTTGTATTTGCAGTGGTGTTTATCACAACACCAAATACTTAAATATTCAGACTCCATAGGCTATTTATTTTAACACTTTTTACATTTTAATCTGGACTACAACATGCCCTAGATATTGTTTGAAAGTGTATTCTAAGTGATTCTTTATTGTTCGGTCACACTTTACTTTAGGGCTTCATTAGTTAACATTACTTACTTAATTAATTAGTTAACATAAACTCCCAATGAAAAATTATTCTAAACATGCATTAATCTTAGATAATTCCAATATAATAATAATCAAATTAAAATTAAAATCAAAGTTTATTTTTTTTTTTAATAAACCGAGCTAACATGAACTAAAAGTTGTATTTTTAACAAAGATTAATAACTTCTGTATCAAATGTAGCTTTTGTTTACTGATCATGTTAACTAATAATAATTAACTAATAAGATCTTACTGTAAAGCGATACCTATTGGTCTTTTAATTCTTTTGCACTTTAATCTGTGTAAAATTTTGAACTTTATACATTTTTTGTGTATTGCTTTATTGTGTTTTAATGTTCAGAATTTTTTTACTGTATTATGACATCACTTTTTTGCAACTAAATTTCAATACCGTGATAACACCGTATACCGTGATAAAAACATTATCAATTTATCGCAACATGAAAATTTGATACCGGCATATCCCTAATGCCCAGTAAATTTTCTCAAGTCACCGTCCATTGGCAGGTGTGGTGTGGAGTTGATAGGCACAGCTCTAAACATTGGATTTGTCTGCATTTAGTAAAATGATCTGTAAGTGCAGTCTGTCTTTTATCTTGCACATGAGAAAAGAAGGTTTTCTGTCTGTGATTTTCTTGTGTGGAGAGGTATGTGTGGGGGGTCTTGAGAGGAGTAGAGCAGTCATGCAGAAAGATCACAGCCACTGTGGCTTCTGTTCTGCATCACATCCACCCTCACACACACTCAGATCATCTCTCTATGTGACTGAAATGTCAGACACTCTTCATTACATGGTCATTTCACCACTTCAGATTGCCAGTTGCTCATGGATTGTTCACACTCTGTCAGATGCATATTCCTCACAAAAATGGAAAGCGCTTCTCAAATCAGTCTCTACCAAGACTGTCACAGCAGGAACAGTGATGCTGGGAGAGTAACTAGTGTTGTTTGCAAAACATAAAACACTGCTTGTATTGCTTATACTGAGGCATAGTGATTTGAACAAACCCTTCATCTATAAATGTATAAATATATAACATTAATGCCCCTATTTTTTTATGCATGGGTTGGAGTTGTCATAATTTCACTAGGTTCCGAAATATAATTTTAAGATATACTGCATAGTTAAATACATATGAAATCTATAAATTAAAATAAAAACACATTAAGATATTGCTACAAATAAATACTTTTATTTATAAAAATGAAAACTATTTATTGTACTTTAAATATCAATAAAAAAAGAAATAATAATACAGTTAAGTGTAATGTATATTTTGCAATTCAATCTTTTTGGTTACATTTTATAATAAGTATAATAAATATAAGTTTATAATTGTTTTTTAGTAACCTGTAATTCTTTAATTTGTATAGTCTTATAATCATATTTCAATAAATAAATCAATTATTTTCTTTTTTTTACAAATCAATAAAAAAAGAAATAATAATACAGTTAAGTGTAATGTATATTTTGCAATTCAATCTTTTTGGTTACATTTTATAATAAGTATAATAAATATAAGTTTATAATTGTTTTTTAGTAACCTGTAATTCTTTAATTTGTATAGTTTTATAATCATATTTTAAATAATAATAAGTAATTGAATAAGAAATATTCGTTAGTAGTAGTCGTAAATGCTTAATTTTTTTTTTGCGTTTGTATTTTGTGGAAAAACAGTGAAACCATTTAAATATTACTACAAATATATATATTTTTATATATTTTTATGTATATAAAAAGCAATAAAATAAAATAAAATAAATAAATTAAAACATAAAAAATATATATATATATATATATATATATAATATTTTATTTTAATGTTTTTTTAATTAATTTATTTTATTTTATTTTATTGCTTTTTATATACATCGCTCTTTTTGCTTGCATTTTTAAAAGTTTGTTCATCATTGTTACGTTTAGGGACCAGTTCTCACTGTTAAACAGTTGCTTATAAGCATGCTTATTACTATCATATTGATTATTTATTAAAGCACATATGTGTCTTAAGTAGCATGGGTGTATTTGTAGCAATAGCCAATACCAATGGTTCAATATTACTGATTTTTCTTTTATGCCAAGTGTTCAAGTAAAGATCATGCTCTATGAAGATATTTTGTAAATTTCTTACCGTAAATATATCAAAACGTAACTTTTGATTAGGAATATGCATTGCTTCATTTGGACAACTTTTAAAGGCAATTTTCTCGCTATTTTAATTTTTTGCACCCTCAGATTCCAGATTTTCGAATAGTTGTATTTTGGCCAAATATTTTTGGCCATCCTATCATAACAAACCATACATCAATGGAAAGCTTATTTATTCAGCTTTCAGATGATGTATAAATCTTATGACTGGTTTTGTGGTCCAGGGTCACATTCTAATGCCTTGTTCTGCATTATGTCATATTTTAGATCCCATAATCCTGCCCCATACCTAAACTTAACAACTTTCTTACTAACTAATAATTAGCAGCAGATTAGGGATTGTTGAGGCAAAGTCATGGTTGGTTAATAGTAGGTTAACAGTGAGAACTAAATGCTGACCCTTTTATGTTTTATAGTAACTTTCGAAGCCAGAGACTGGGATCAATGCACGCTGCCCCGCGACGAGGTGCCGAGGAAGGCAGGAGTGTCCAGAATCAGCCCTTCGTCCAGCAGAGCAACCAGCCTGCACAAGCCCAGCAACACGCACGGCTTTCTGGGAGAGAGAGTGGATCCCACACTGCCCTTGGAGAAACAGGTGTATGTATTAACACACAAACAGCCTGAGCTGTGCTGCTCAGTGTATACTATCTAAGCAAAAAATAACATGAATAGGCAAATAACACAATATAGCTGTCAAATGAGTGCAGATGTGATGTGGTGCAGTGAAACACTTACCTCAGGAAAGTTATCCAGCTTGCAAAGGTAGTTGAATTTAACAGAAGAGCATTCTGCTAAAATTTCATTACAGCACTCTGCATCATATTTGCTGAGTGAAATCCAATACTCCTCCTTACTGCCGATTCCAAAAATAGCGTCTGTTTTGCTCTATTGCACATCTCACTTTCACACAGATGTATGTGAGAAATGATTTGTAAGGTAAAGAAATCTTGTTTCTCGGTTTCTGTCTTCCTGTCTTCCTATCTCAGATGCTTTTTACAAAAACGAATGATTTTAAAGATGTTATTTTCATCTAGTCCTAATTTCAAAGAATAGAATTATGAAGAATTATGGCCAGTGACAGAAAAAAATGCAAACGTGAACCAGATGTTTTCTGCTACATCTGTGGGTGTTTTACTAAATCCAAACAGCCACAGAAAATGTTTTTTTGTGAAAAACTTGTTTATAAATGTATGCATGTACGCAGGTATGTATATTCCTTTGATATTAAATGTGCCCCTGGACCACAAAACCAGTCATAAGGGTCATTTTTTTACATTTTGAATAAATAAGCTTTCTATTGATATATGGTTTAAGATAGGACAATATTTGGCCGAGATACAACTATTTGAAAATCTGGATTCTTGAGGGTGCCAAAAAATCTAAATATTGAGAAAATCACCTTTAAAGTTCTTAGCAATGCAATTTAATAATAAAAAATTAAGTTTTGATATATTTATGGTAGGAAATTTACAAAATACCTTAATGGAACATGATCTTTACTTAATATCCTTATGATTTTTGCCATAAAAGAAAAATATAGAATTTTGACCCATGCAATGTATTTTTGCCTATTGTTACAAATATACCCGGGGTATTTATGGCTGGTTTTGTGGTCCAGGGTCACAAATGGAGTATTTAAACATGTGTTTACAATCCTTTGCAGATTGTCAGTTAAAAGATATGTTTTAAATTCTGAAATATTGGTAGCAATTAACCCTAATGTTGCCCTATCTGTGTGTGTTTCAGATGGTACCATGGTGCATTGACTCGCTCAGAAGCTGAATCTCTGCTCACTCTCTGTAAGGAGTGCAGTTATCTGGTGAGGAAAAGCCAGACCAGCCGAAATGACTACTCGCTGTCTCTCAGGTACAGTCTTACACGCAGATTCACTTTCTCAGGTACTCTTGCAACCCAAAAACTCCTTCAGGAAGATCATTTACAGTGCTCTGTGGAATGAGTAGCTTTGTCATTTCCTCCTCAGGCAGACTGTTTTGTCATTTTGATTTTCACATAAGCTTCTACTGCAATTCAGTGTTGTGTTGTCATGACTTATCTCAGGGCTTTTTTGGTTTGGTTCAGTCCTTTAGTACAAAATTACATCTTTCTAGAAACAAGGCCGCTGATAACCTGGGTGCTCCCTATTGCATTTTATTAGTGTGCTGTAAATGTCTATTAAACCTCCAGCTACTGCTTTGCTGTGATTGTTTTTCACATGTGTAATAATTGAAGTACTTGTCCCACATTCACTTTCATTTCATGAAAGAGTCATTAGACTCTATAAATAGAGCAAATTGTTCCTGCTAAACTGGGTTTGTCTTTCTGCATCTTTACGGTAAATATTTATACGGTTATTTAAGACCATTAAGGCCAGAGTCTTTAGTGTTTCTCTTGGCACAGAATTACCACATGATTATGTACTACTGTAACAACTCTAAATTTGCATTTTTATGTATTATTCCAATAATAATTGGACTTGGGCCAGTAAGCAAATAAATTAGCAACCAGTTTGAACGCCGTAGCAACCACTTAGCAACGTCCTAGCAGCCATCTGGTCCTCCCTTGCAAACTCTTTCTAGACCTGCTCTCATTTATTGAATTTTTTTCTCTTTCCCACTCATGCTACCTACATGTTCTACTGCTGGAGGGCAGCTACATCTAGTTATTCTAGTTCTGGGTAATATATTCAGGTTTAAGGTGTTTTGTGTGGGTCTGAATGCGTTATTAATATTGTAGTGCCCACCAAAAAGCGTGACTGCTTTTCAGTTTTTTGCGGGTGAGCTGTATGACCAAAATCTTACATTGTCTTTAAATCATATATCATATATCATTGTCATTATTCCTATTGTGAAATTATCCAGGAAATTAAATACTTTTTTCCTTTTTATTAATGTGGCGAGTTTCAATATCACTCAACCATGAACTCTTAAAAACAATTTTATCCTGAACTTGTTTCTGCATGAAATTGTACAGACAATTTCTGTATTTATACATATCTCCCTGTGTCCTTACTGCTTTCACTTCAGTGCTATTTTAGTACTATTTATACACTATTATAGTATTTATTGATTTATTTTTAAGTGTTTATACATATATATATATATATACATATATATATATATATATATATATATATATAATATATTATTATTATTTTTTTTTTTTTCCCATATTTCTATTTAGCTTTAGTAGTTTTATGTGCTTTTATTGTTATTATTATTAATGCCGTTTTTATTTCATCATTTATTTTTAGTAATTTTAGTAACTTCAGCCTAAACTCATAATTATTTGCCTAAAAATTTTTTTTTTTTTTTTTTTTTTTTTTGGAACCGTTTATTGAACTATTAGACAACATTTAAAAAACGAATTGGATACATCACACTTTTATGGTTCATATGATATAGTGAGAATATGGAGCTAAAACTCAAGGAAGAAAAAAGACTAATACATTTTTTTCAGAGGCCCAAATGGAGCAAAAATTATGCAATTTGGTGCAAATGCTGATATTTATATGGTAAAAACTATGAAGTTATGTTATCCTGTAATGAATATGAGATCTTTATGACATTATAACAAACTGCTGACATAAAATGCATATAAATGTCAGTTGTCTCTCTGTATCTCTGAGTAGTGTCTTAAGATGACATTTAAGAACTTAGTAGTTTGATGATTCATTGATCAATATTTCACATCAAAAAGATGCATGAAGCGCGAGCTAAAGTTGGACGTTTGTACGATTATACTAAAAGGCCTTTTGCTTGCTAAAAAAGAACCACAGAATGCATGTAGTAGATTGTGTACAACAGGTCTTTCAGTACAGTTTCGATCTGATCATTTAGAGACCTTAGAAATTTGCACATTAAATCTGAAACAGTAGGCTTTATTGGGTTAAACTTGCTTATTTTGCTTTCCTTTCATGCATGCAACAACATTTCAGCTTTATTTCACTGAATGAAAATTATTGTAAACCGTTTTAGTTAACGATAACGACACTGTTTCACCAGTTCATAATGTACAGAAGTCTTGTCTACAAGTATTCTGAGTGTCACATTTCTACCGTTCCAGGTCAGCCACACAAACTAATATGCAAACTCAGTGACTTTCTCTCTCCCCCCTCCATCTGTTTGTCTCCGTGTCTCTGCAGGAGCTGTCACGGGTTCATGCACATGAAGTTCTCGCAGTCTCGTGATGGGAAGTTCATCCTGGGAGAGAACAGTCCTCCGTTTGACTCCATCCCTGAAGTCATTCATTACTACACCACAAACAAACTGCCCATCCGTGGAGCTGAACACCTGTCTCTGCTGTTCCCGGTGCTGGTGCAGACACTCTGAGACCCCACACACGCTTATCACACGCTCGCACACGTACACTCAGGGCTTCACTCAGACGGCTACTTATACTGCTTCATTTTCAATCACATATCGCAGGCTCCTTAAGAGTCTGATTTGTGTTTGCAGTGGAAATTCGAATTTTCATCCATGGTGTGATTGAAAACACAGCCGGCCTGTACTGAAACTGTATCGATGTGCTACACGCATGTGAAGAATATTTTCCACACCACTGGACTGAAGTGTCTTTGTGTCACACTGGGAACTGCAATATAATTCCTTTCTCTGCTCCAAACTCTTTAAATGATACAGGATGAAATGTAGCCCGACCAAAGTATTTATAAAGATTTTGCTGAATACTAAAAAGCAATGATGTACAGTACAAATCCCATCCTCTGTAGGATTTCTTGATTTAAAATATGAAATTAGCCTGAAACGACAGTTTTGCTCATTCTCATGTCATTCTGAACCTGTATGTCTGACTTTCTTTTGTGGAACACAAAAGAAGATATTTTGAACAATGTTGAAGTTGCTTCTTTCCAAGCAGTGAAAGTGGGTGGAGACCAAAATCAGCATAAATGTAGTACAATAGCTTTGTCTGAGGAAAACACTAGAATTTTAGTCATACAATTGAAGAGGGAACATAAAAAATACATGTTATTTTTTATTTAGTACTGACCTGAATAAATTTATCTTTTTCACAGTAAAGATAAATAAGTTGATTTTGTAAAATTACCCTGTTCAAAAGATTCTTAACTGCTGTTTTTAGTTGTTCATGAGTCCTTTACAGTTAAACTGCACGCTGTTCTTCAGAAAAATCCTTCAGGTCCCACAAATTTACATTTTTTTTTTCAGCACTTTGTGTATTTAAACCCTTTCCAATAATGGCTGTATGATTTAAGATCCATCTTTTCACACTGAGGACAAGTGAGGGACTCATATGCAACTATTACAGAAGGCTCACTGATGCTCCGGAAGGAAACACAATGCATTAAGAGCAGAATGAGCATTTGTAACTGCCCTTCAGAAGCTACAGAAGATACTTACATGTTCCCCCAGAATACAAAATAAGTTCAATTTATACTGATCTTCAAATTCAAAAAGCATTGTGTTTCCTTCTGACGCATCAGTGAGTTTGAATCTTTTGTAATAGTTGCATATGAGTCCCTTAGTTGTCCTCAGTGTGAAAAGATGGATCTTAAATCATACAGCCATTATTGGAAAGGGTTTTAGAATCAAACTTTTAAATGGGGTCATTTTTATAAATTCAACTATAATTTTCTCTTGTGGACTATATGTAAACATATTTTATGTGAAATGTCTTATTCAGGTCAGTACTAAACAAAAAACAATTACATTTTTTTATGATCCCTCTTATTTTGGTAAAATAATTACCTTTGTTGCAGATTCTGCAAGGTGTATGTAAACTTTTGACTTCAACTCTATGTAAATGTTTCACATTCAAACTAGGGCATAGGGAAATATACTTGTTGGGTCTGTTGGTAAAAAGTCAAAATTGACATATAAAGTCATAATTATGACAAATTTGAACCTGAAAGTCAAATTATGACATGCTAATAAAAGGTTCGAATAACAGAAATGATTAAAGGCATAATTATGACAAGTGCATTTGTCAATTACATAGTTTAAACTTTTTACCTCACAATTAACCCTTGCTGTATGTTTTAACTTGTCATTTTTAATAACACCACAGTTTTAGTTACTGTGTTAATGTTTCAATATATTGCAGCTTTCAATTCTCATTTGCATTTCTGCATATTCAAGGAAAATATACAAATAACTTAGAAAATATATAATATTTGCTGTATTTTCATCAATTTTTTTTTTAAAGCTTAATGGCGATGGTACCCATTCTCTTTCGTTGTACTGTAATTTTAGTACTAAATACTTCATTCTGTGTTCCACTATATAAAATCATACTGTTTGGAATGACATGAGCGCAAGTAAATAATAATTAAATTTTAATTTCGAGTGACTGTATGCTAAAAACGAGGGCTTCTTTTTAAGAACAAGAACAAGATGTTGGCACTTCTTTTGTCATTAACTAGAAGCGATGAATCATAACGGTTAAGGAAGTGAAAATATGACACTGGAATGTTCTGAATGTGACTTTCGCTTGTCCGGATGGCCATCTGCTAACACACACTTCTCCTCCCAGAATCTAGAGCTCCAGAGGATGATGAAAACAGGAAGTGATGTCCTCCGACCATCTAACGTTGTACTTTCATTCGCTTCAGTGCTCCGCTCTTGTAGCCTGACAGGAAGCAGTCATTACTGTGGCATTTGGCTTCACTTAAGGCAGCTGTCACAATGCTACCCATCATTTCTCTCGACTACATCAAGTTTAATGCCGTCAGCTCGTTTCTGGGGACTTCTTAGCAATACTTAAAGCTTTGTGAGAAATCTAGTTAATCTGGGTTTGTGATATTTAAAATAAGGTCACCTATAATCATAAGCCGCATCCGTATGTTTGTAAATGCTGATGAAACTTGAGCATCTTCCTCTGGAGAAACACAATCTCCCGCTGTTTAGTCAATGTTGTAGTAAACAGGTTTTAAATGAATGTGGTTTTGGGATCCGTTTACTTGCACATCCTCCGAACACACATACACACACTACTGCGTTTAGACTTCTACACTTCTATAGGGATCCACACGGTAGCTATTGTTTGTTATGATGATGACTTGTAGTGCATTTTTGTTTTGTTTTTTTCTATGCTGTTTTCCAGCTTTTCATTTCTTTGGAATAAATTAGGAGTTGTTTTCTAAAATTCAAGTGTGTGTGTGTTGAATTGTTATCTGTGATCTGAATCTTGACAGGATGTGATGTTTCTAGGCTGAAGAGTGAACTGTGTCTCTCAGCAGAAGGCAGCGAAAGGGTTCCTCCTCATAAAGCGTTCATGCAACACATTGTAAAAAAAAAAAATAGGTCAGCCCTCCTCCATGTGACTGAGCTTATACACACTCTGTTGTTGGCTCTGAGTGCTAATGCTTCTGGCTGTGTGTGTGTGTGTGTGTGTTAGTGGGAATGAGACTCAACACGGCTGATATATGCTGTCAAGACAATGTCCCATCTGAATTGTCTCGCATATCATGCTGTTGCAGATGAGAACAACCAGCTGGGTGACTTTTATAAAGCGCCGTCTTTCAGTTTTCTCAGTGCTCTCATTTTTTGTTTGTGCCTTTCTCTAGACCAACAATTACTAGTGTTTGCTTCAAAACACCAAGCCTAAGGCTAGAAACCTACTCTTATGTATGCAGATGTTTGGCCAGGATCTTGAGGATCTGTTGTTTATATTTGATATGCATTTCTTTACTGTGGCAGTAACAAACCTCCAATTCTCAAAAGGAGTGACAGTTACCTTCAACTGTCTGTGCATGTAGACCAGGTTATTTTTATATAAACCAGGTCTATATGCACTGCTGTTCATAAGTTTGGGATCAGAAAGATTTTTAATGTTTATTTAAAAGCTTTTCTGCTTATCAAGGCTGCATGTATTTGATTAAAAATACAGAAAAAAACAATAATATTGTGAAATATTATTGCGATTTCAAATAGTGTTTTGTAATTTTAATATACTTTAAAATATAATTTATTCCTGTGATGCAAAGCTGAATTTTCAGCATCATTACTCCAGTATTTAGTGCCACATGATCCTTCAGAAATCATTCTAATAATCTGATTTATTATCAGTGTTTGAAATCTTTTTTCAGGATTATTTGATGAATAAAACGTTAAAAAGAACAGCATTTATATAAAATATTTTTTTATATACACTACTGTTTAAAAGTTTTCTGTCTTTTTTGAAGGAAAATAATGCTTTTATTTAGCAAGGATGTGTTAAATTGATAAAAAAAAGTGATTGTAAAGACTTGTATTGTTAGAAAATATTTCTATTTTTAATAAATGCTGCTCTTTTTAACTTTTTATTCATCTTATTCAACTCATTATTCATATATATATTTTAAATTGAAAATTGATCATTCTAATCATAAATCAGCATATTAGAATGATTTCTAAAGGATCTTGTGACCCTTAAGACTGGAGTAATGGCTCATGAAAATGCATCACTGGAATAAATTATATTTTAAAGTTATTATTTTAAACAATATTCAAATAGAAACCATTATTTTATACTGTAATAAAAATAACATTTTGCAATATTACTGTTTCTGTATTCTTGATTAAATAAATACAGTCTTGATGAGCATAAGAGACTTTAAAAAACATTACAAGTCCTCCTCATCTCAAACTTTTGAACAGCAGTGTACGTTTGCTTAAATACAGAGTTTTATTTTATCTTATTTATTTATTTGTGACCCTGGACCACAAAACCAGTCTTAAGTAAGCACAGGTATATTTGTAGCAATAGCCAAAAATACATTGTATGTGTCAAAATTATCGATTTTTCTTTTATGCCAAAAATCATTAGGATATTAAGTAAAGATCATGTTCCATGGAGAGATTTTGTGAATTTACTACCATAAATATATCAAAACGTAATTTTAGATTAGAAATATGCATTGCTAAGAACTTAATCTGCACAACTTTAAAGGAGATTTTCTAAATATTTTGATGTTTTTGCACAAATATTTGTCCTGTCCTAACAAACAATACATCAATGGAAAGCTTATTCATTCCATTTTTAGATTATGTATAAATCTCAATATGAAAAATTGTTTTGTGGTCCAGGGTCACATTTTTTAATTAAAAAATGGTATAAGCAGCAAACACAAGAACAAGTAGGTTAACATAGTAATAAGTAATGGGTAAGGAAACCATATTTCTACCACACAAGAAAAATCATAATTTGGTGACTTCTAATTAAAACATGAATTTGAAAAAAGATGAGATATATTAAACCATAATTATGAGATTAATTGAAATTGATCATTTAAATAATATATCAATATTTAAAGTTTTTGTTAGTATGTCATCATTTAACTTAATTCAAGTTTCAACATTTATTAGTGCAAGTTATTCATATAGTATTATCAAACACTAAATCAGTGAGATAACTCTAAGTTGAGATAAAAAGTCATAAATGTGACATAATTCAGAACTGACAATAAAATATTATTTCAACTTGTCATCATTTCCTTTAAGCTTTTATTAGTGGAAGTCATTATTATGGGGGAAAAAGTCAACTGTGACAAATGAGAAGTTGAAATTAACAGTTCAAATTTAGATGATTATGCATTACGAAAAATAATGAACATAATTATGACAGTCATGTGACAATTAAGTCGAAACTGACAGTCAAAATTATGATACTAATACTAATAAAAAAAAAATAATTGTGAGATGACAAGTCTTTTTTTTTTTTTTTTCTTTTTTTTTTTTGTCAACTGACTATGTATCTCATAATTCTACTTTTTCTGTCATATTTATAACATGTCATTACAATTGTTCAAGCAGTCAACAGTCTTAACTTGCTTATCGAGATTCTCTTTAAACTGTTGCTCTAGCATAAGAGTAACTGACCTGACACAAATTTAGGTTTGGTTGGTTAACTTCAGTATTTTTCCCTCTATAGACCAATTTTCTGTAGACGCCACAGTGACGTCACTTGCAGCTCTGCGTGCATAATGGTTGCAGAAAAACACTGGAGGTTAACGGGTATAATCCATGGAATAAGAAATATTTTTGTGCCTTTTGATGTCAAAATTGGAATGCAAATTATTTGTATAGAATACTGCAGTCAAAGACGCCATTTAAAGCAAAATACAGATGTTTAAACGGACCTTCTATGGATGAAAACTGCTATAATTACTTTTAAAGCATGAATTTGATTTAAACAATAGGTCTACATAATATTTACATATGCTGTTCATAGGGGACATATTGTATTAGCCCAGCATGAAATATTATTTAAACCTATTACTATTAACATTTTTACATAACATTTTTTATTTTATCTCACAATTCTCACTTTTTTTCTCGCAAATGCAAGTTTATATCTATTAATTCTGACTTTATAACTCGATTTAAAAAAAAAAAAAAAAAAACTAGTGAGTTTAAGTAAAAGCCAGAAGTGTGGGATATAAACCCTGAACGGAAAGGAAAAGAGAAAATGTCAGAATGTAAGAATTTTGAAATATAAAATCTAATTTACTCTTTTTTTATATTAATTTATTCCATGGCTCCATATACTGCCACTTGAACCGCCCACAAAAAAGGTCAATATAATCTATAATTTTTTTAAATCAAAGTATTTTGTACTGTTTATGTGTCATTTTCTAGCCGTAAAGGCTATCTCCCCCTTGTTTTCTGCAACCATGCTGCGTGCACATCCCAAATATTTACAAAGTGATAATTGGTCTATAGGTAGATGCCAGCATAAAATTATCTTTTTTGTGATTTACACTACAGTTAATGTTTTACATGCTTTTAATCATGTGACTTATATTTTTCTATCTGATAGACACATGGCATTTTTGATTCAGGTAATTGGCTTAAAATGCTTCTGAAAAGATGGCAGCATGCAGGTTGCATACATCTGGATAAACTCATTAGCATTGATTTTTTGAGGGCTGTCTCTCAGTTCTCCTTGTGTCTTTGCCAGGCATCTCAAGAATATTTAAACATTGTCTCTTAGCTTTCTAACATGTTATCCTGAGGAAACAAGTGCCAACATTGTCCTGAGTGAGTCATACTGTAAATAACCAACCATCCTGCATCCTTGCATTGTGGGATTGTCGGTATGTGTTGGTGCATTACCGTCTACTTGAGGATATGACTGAGTGTCAAGATGAAATAAACTGTTTATTATTATCATTTTGATATTGATAATACTGTTTACATTTGGGTAGTTGTGATGCGACATGTTAAACTCTTATCTAAACACAATTTTGCTATTCATATTGTTAATAATTATTTATTTTTTAGAATTCTTAATATTATAAGGCAAAAAAAAAGATTAAATTTAAAAAAAAAGTTTTTTGTTTGCCTTCTGATTAATGTGTCTTTGGCTGTAACTGTTAATTTGTGTGCAGTGTGTGTGTAGGTGTACTGTTCGCTGAAGCAGGAACATTTCATCAGTGTCGGGTCAAAGAAAATTCCTGAACAACCACCAGGAAACCACCTCGGTCACCACAGCAACAGCTGATCCTGGACTCCAGTCTCCCTTTGGTCTGATCCAACAAGACCTTCACGTTTCAGAAAGCAGAGAAGGGCAAATGAAGGGTGTGGACAAGTTCAACTTCCTGCACAATCACTAACATGTAAACACGGTAACATAAGCAGTGTAATAGATTGTTGGTGGTGTTTGTTAAAGGAATAGTTCACCCAAAAATTACATTTGATGAACATTTGTTCGCACTCAGGCAATCCAGGATATAGATGAGTTTGTTTCTTCATCAGATTTAGAGAAATGTA
The DNA here is from genome assembly GCA_033026305.1 of Cirrhinus molitorella. Lineage (NCBI taxonomy): Eukaryota > Metazoa > Chordata > Actinopteri > Cypriniformes > Cyprinidae > Cirrhinus > Cirrhinus molitorella. The sequence continues at coordinate 5,233,697 of CM065124.1, read as the reverse complement.
GCATTACATCACTTGCTCACCAACGGATCCTCTGCATTAAATGGGTGCCGTCAGAATGAGAGTCTATAAACAGCTGTTAAAAATCACAATAATCCACATCACTCCAGTCTGTCAATTATTGTCATGGATGGCCTGAGGGTGAGTTAATTTCAGTAAATTTTCATTCTGGGGTGAACTATTCCTTTGAGAGAAGTATCAGTATTAAGAATTATTGCTCACAACTTATTTTTTGATGTTGTTCTAAACTCTAAACTTTTACACATATCCCACAATGTTTGTGCTACACAGTGGAATAACACCTCAAATCATGCTTTTTTTTAAGTAATCACACATAAAAGAGCAACGTGATAGTGAGTTTTGTACAGGTAAGCATCTTCATATATTTAGGCAGCAAGCACTGAAGGTATGGAGGCACCTATTGTATCCATTGGCATTCTCCTTCTTCTTCTTTTTCCATTTCTTCTGCTCTTGAGTCTATGGCAGCCCATAGAACCGCTTGCGGGAAAGTTTCGAATTAACACCAAAATTAAAAAAATGTAAGGTTTCTGGGTTATTTTTATATATTTAATTGTTTGAAAAACCTACTTTTTCGAACGCGTCCTAGACGTTTGGCTCAGATCATCTTCAGATTGTGCTGGCAAAAAGTAACTTCTGAATGGCCAAATTCTTATGGGAGTCACCTTTTTAGACTCCTGAATCCTTGTCGAGTCCACCAAAACCAAACATCCCAGGTTTTCCTTTTTGGCTTGTGCAACGTTGCATTTTAGTGCTTAAAATACATTTGCCAATATCTTAGAAACAGTTACTCCTATCAACACAAAACCTCCGTAGGAAATTCGAAAACATAGCATGCCGGCTAATGCCCAATTGCCAAAATTTTGATAGCAAGTGGCATAAAAATGCAAACAGTCATTTATTTTCTTTTATCACAAAAAATGTATATAACTCTAAAACAAAATGAGATATTTTCACCAAATTTGATGACACACACACACACAAAAACATGTGCCTCTTGGTGGCACTGTAATTGAACAAAACATGAAATTGCCATTGACTACAATAGAGTATTATGATATAAAATGCTACATTTTTACCAGTGCACTGGTATACCATTACGAAACTTTGTATGTACCATCAAGACATAGTGCCATAGTGTGGTCAAAAGTTATAATGAAATTTCAAATAAATGCTAATAGCTTTCTGAGAATTTTGCCTATTGTAATGACACTGGCATCAATAGACTCTTTGGGTCATGCTGAGAACAGTGATACCAATGTTGTATCACATAGTCAGCCTAACTTATTGTCCATCATTTTAAATTTTCTTTAAAAATCTGCTTTTTAAACTCCTCCTAGACTATTGGTCCGATTTTCACCAAAATGGAATCAAATCATCTAAAGACCATAGTGACAAAAAGTTGTGGATTTTGTGTTGATAGACAAAACCATTTTCGCATAACAAAGCAATGAATTTGAGGCATGATGCCAAAATGACACTTGAGGCTGTATCTCTGCAATGCTTTGGCATTATCATATATCATAATACCAGCTTCTAAACTGCATTGCTGGCTTAACATTAATCACTATATTAAGCCCATAACCTTTTGAGAAAACAGACTTTAAAAATATGTATTGTAATTGAAATCTATTGACACAAAAAGATAAAGTGCTATAAGAGAAACACTTAACGCTGTCTTTTGGATGTTTTCTTTCCACTAGTCTGAAAAAACACTTTATGATAAACCAAAAAGCCCAAAATCTCAAACTTGAACAGTGTTTTTGCCTGCAGTGTCTCCCCTTAAGAGCTGTGACTCATTTCTCGGGAAACTGCATACTGTCATCATTCATCCCTCATATCCATAAATAAAGGTTAATTTTCCAAATGAAGGAAAGAAGGTCTGGCTACTACTATGTAGAGAAAGTAGCTTGAAGCCACAACTCCGAAACTCTGACTGAAAAGAGTTTGTAAGCAAAACCGCAAATCGACGCCTGTTATAAAACATGACTTAAGATGTAAAGAGCATATTTGCTTTGCATTGACTAGGTTCACAAGACAATGTTTATGTTGCTAATAATATCATCTCCGAATCAAATACTTTTATCTTTTTCCCTACGAATAGCAACTATTTATGAACACCTGTTTCTGGCACTGAATAAAAAATAAAAAAAGGTTATAGAGGGTTTGCACTTATGTCACGATTTGGTCAGTTACAAGGATGTGCAGCCATATTGGCAAAACTCCGATGTAAATAACAGCATGGACTGCACAGTTAATGTACTACTAAATATGTTGCTCTGCTAATTTATGCTGTCTAAACCACAGAAAAAAATGTGTTGAAGCTGCCAAATCACATAGAGAAGGACTTGGTAAGCAGGAAAGGACTTGGTAAGCAGGAAAGTGCTAAAACTAAAGTTAATAGGTGGTAAAGATACGTATGAGCAGTATTAATTACAAGGTTAGACTAATATTTCATCTACCTGACTGAAAACAAACACGAATGTTGTCAAGATTCTTGCCCTGGAATCCTGTTTCAGTTTGGCCAACCACAAACGCCTCTCAGACAGTTTCTCAGACAGTTTTTTGCACTCATCTGCTTGATGTTTTTTTTTTTTGTCGCTCTGTAGTGCTCCAAATGTTTCCCGGTCCGACCAGTCATATTACAGCCCAAAACATGACAATAATTGACCATTTTCAGCAACAATAATCAGCAGAAAATGTGAGTTTGGTTCTGTTCAGTGGCATTGTTTACATTCAGTGCTGCCAGTTTGGATGATTAATGACGCGTCATGAAAACACAATTATCTCGCAATTTTTACTTTATAACTCGCAATAGCGAGTTTATACCATGCAGTAATGAGAAAAAAAAAATGTATTCAGTGGTGGAAATGGGCTTCCATAGATGATGTCTAATGTCAGCGTTGCTAAACATTTGTTAGATTAAACCATTGATTTCAACAACAACGGCATATCTGCTAATATAAATATTCATACCTCATAAATATTCTTCACAAATTCATCTTTCGGTTTTGGGAGAGTTTTGACAGTACTGTCATCCAAACATACTGATAACACGATCTGCCAGATTCTTCCGCGCAGCACAACTCCAAAACAATGTTCTTCGCCAAGTAACTTGTTTGGTTGTTTCATGCTGCAACCGCTAGAGGGTCAAAATTACATAGTGTAGCATTAAATTAGGTAACATTTACAGGTGCATCTTAAAAAAAAAATAGAATATCATGAAAAAGTTTTTTTTTTTTTTTTAAATTTGTAACTTATTTGTTATTTAATTTTGATAATTAGAGTATACAGCTCATAAAAATCCAATATCTCAAAATATTAGAATATTTACATTTGAGTTTCATTAGATGACCATCCCTACAGTATAAATTCCAGGTGTCTCTTGTCTTTGAAACCGCACTAATAGGAAAGACTGTTGACTTGGCAGTGGTCCAGGAGACAATCATTGACACCCTCCACAAAGAAAGTAAGTCACAGGTCATTACTGAATGGGGTGGCTGTTTACAGAGTGATGTATCAAAGAGTATTAAATGCAAAGTTGACTGGTAGGAAGATATTGGGTACCCGGAGATTTTAGAGCACTTTATGCTTCTATCTGCTGACAAGCTTTTTTGGAGATACTGATTTCCTTTTCCAGCAGGACTTGCACGTGCTCACAGTGCAACAACCACTTGCAAGTGGTTTGCTTACCATGATATTACTATTCTTTATTGGCCAGCCAACATGCCTGACCTGAACCCCATTGAGAATCTATGAGATATTTTCAAGAGAAAGATGAGAAACAGTCAATCCAACAATATAAAGATGATCTAAAGGTTCAATAGTGCCTCAGCAGTGCCATAGGCTGATCACTTCCATGCCACACTTCACTGATGCTGTCATTTGTGCTAGGAGAGAGTCATTTGCTGTAATAAGTGCTGCTGACCAAGTACTGAGTGCATAAATGAACATACTTTAAAGAACTTGAGGTACTGGATTTTTGACTTTCATGAACTATAAGCTCTAATCATCAAAATTAAACCAAAAATGCTTTTGAAATGTTCTACTTTACATGTAATGAATCTAGAATATATGAAAGTTTCAGTTTTTGAAACAAGTTACAAATAAAAAAATGAAACATTTTTGGAGATGTACCTGTTTGCCTGACCTAAAACTCTTGGAAGAGGTTTTAATGTATATGCAAACATGGTGTGAATTCCCTTTTGCCATTTTGCACAAATGCATTTGTGAATTTTACATCTAGAAAAATTTCTTTTCACCCTGGTATTGAATTATTGGGCAATACAAATACTGTGGTAACTTTTTAACTTGTGTCTACATGTATGGTGATTTGTGCTCAACCAGCATACTTCAAACAAGTTCAAACTCACTGATGTTCAGGGTTTTGCCCTGCAGTAACAGTATACAGTTCTCAAGAGCCTTCCTATAATGTTCACCTCTATTCTACAAAGAACTTCAAGCTTCAGCAGGGTTTAACTAGCTTGATGACTTACGTTTAACAAATTATATCTATGACTTTATTATAATGTGATAATTGTATAATGACAGCATGATTCAGCAAAGAACCATCTTTATTTAAGAACCATTTCTGGTTGTAGGATTCTTGAATCTTTACTTGCTTTTTTCGTTGTAAGAACTTGTTTATGTTGGCTTCAGTCACTGTTTTATAGTTCTGGAGTAAATGGTTAATGAGTATGTGCATAAATCAACAATCATTCTTATATAATCTTTGCTTTAATTATTTATTTATGCAGATACATTCAGGATGTTTTATCTGCTTACACACATGAAAGCACAAGCAATGATAAATAGACATGAAATTATTTTACTTTATGTAAGAAGAAAGTGTGCTGTGAGCTGTGTAGGAGATTGGTTACCAGTTTTGAGGCCATTATACAAACATTACACACTGTGTTTGGCCAATCAGAAGTGAGTATGATATATATTCAGTTCAGTGGGTAGGCCATTATATATACAACAAACACCCCAGTGAGAGCATGTGATCTGAATGTAAGCAGCTGCCGACAGGGCTATTCTCTGATGCATTTGTTTTTTTCTAATCTCAAGCATTGTCCTCATGTTTAACCCTCTCTTGGGCTCAGTTATCACTCTAACAGTTGACTTTGGTGGTCATTATGCAAGCTTAGCTCTGGCTCCCATCTGCTGCTGCCGCCGGTCGGAGACTTTCACAGACTGAGGCCCTCAGGGCTCCACAAGTCATTTGTTTGTGCTTTTCCCAACCACAAAGGCTGTATTTTGCAATCCTAAAGCATCTCATTTTATTTTATTCATTTACTTACTTTTTTTTTTTTTTTGCAGTGATATAAAATGTAATTTTTGTTCAAACTAAAACTGCTGTATCATATTTTTGCAAAATCTGCCAACTAGTGAATACAATAAAACCAAATTCAGGCAAGAAAAAATATTTTAAGATATATAACTAAAAAGTTAAATTGTGTTTTTAGGACAAGGTTTATAGTTATATTTTTGTGTGTTTTATTTTGTTTTTGTTCACTTTTAAATTTGATGTACAGTTGAAAAGTCAAAAGTTTACATACACCTTTCAGAATCTGCAAAATGTTAATTATTTTACCAAAATAAGAGGGATCATACAAAATGCATGTTATTTTTTATTTACTACTGACCTGAATACGATATTTCACATGAAAGAGGTTTCAACATAGTCCACAAGATTAAATAATAGTTGAATTTTTCAAAAGTTTACAGTTTGATTTTTAATATTGTGTTCTTACCTGAATGATCCACAGCTGTTTTTTGTTTTGTTTTGTTTTTGTTAGTGATAGTTGTACATTAAACTGCCTGCTGTTCTTCAGAAAAATCCACCAGGTCCCACAAATTCTTTGGTTTTTCAGCAATTTTGAGATTCATCTTGTCACACTGAGGACAACTGAGGGACTCATTTGCAACTATTACAGAAGGTTCAAACGCTCACTAATGCTTCAGAAGGAAACACAATGCATTAAGAGAAAGGGGTGTAAACTTTTAAACAGAATAAAGATCTGTATATCTTTATTATTTTGCCTAAATATCATATTTTTATTATTTAGTACTGCCCTTCAGAAGCTACAAAAGATACTCCCAGAAGACAAAATAAGTTAAATTTATCTTCAAATTCAAAAAGTTTTCACCCCCCAGCTTTTCATGCATTTGGTTTCCTTCTAAAGCATCAGCTAGTGTTTAAACCTTTTGTAATAGTTGCATGAGTCCTTCAGTTGTTCTCAGTGAAAAGATGGATCTCAAAATCATACAGTCTTTGTTAGAAAGGGTTCAAATACACCAAAATGCTGATAAACCAACATTTGTGGGACCTGAAGAATTTTTCTAAAGAACAGCAGGCAGTTTAACTTTTAAGGACAAACAAGGGACTCGTGAACAACTATCACAAAAAAAAAAAAAAAAAACAGTTGTGGATCATTCGGGTAACAACACAATGTTAAGAATCAAGTGTATGTAAACTTTTAAATGGAGCCACTTTTATACAACTATTATTTTCTCTTGTGGACTATATGTAAACATCTTTTATGTGAAATGTCTTATTCAGGTCAGTACTAAATAAAAAATAACATGCATTTTGTAAAGATTCTGCAAGGTGTATGTAATGACCCCAACTGTATATGCTCCTTTAGAACACATTTACACAGCGTTTCTTAATGAACATGACTTAAAACTTCTGCATATGTAGCGCACGGCACGTTTACAAAATGCAAGATTGTTTTACCCAAGTTTTAGATTAATGCTGCATCCCAATTCGCATACTATCCGTCCTAAATATTATTCGAAAATAGAATTAGTATGTCCCAAATCATAGTAAATTTAAAAAAAGTATTCCAGAGATTCCCGGATGGTCTACTTCTTCCGGTTGGAATTCGAAGTGCAGATCGATCCACACTCCAACGGCTAATATTGCCCATATAAGTTTCTGGTTAATTAGCTTGCACTCACGTGATCTGTTGCTACGGTGACACGTAACACGCCGCAGCGCACCTGACGCTTGGATCGGTGAGTGAGATGTGAAAGCTTCTGTTTAGCTAATAAAACAGCCTTTAACCAACTAAACAAAACGGTATTGAAGTGATTTAAATGTGAAAACAAGACTTGCTTGGTTTTTACTTTGTCTGAACTTGTCGCTGTTTTATAGTTTTGCAGTAAATAAGTGTTAGCTTAAGCCAACATTCACTCTCATATTATGGTTTCTTCATTTACTTGTTTATCCAGATACATTCAGAATGTTTTTATCTGTTTAAAGCACAGGTATGTGTTCCAAACACACTAACTAGTCTCTTGGAAACTATTGAGGTTAGTGAGCAGTGATGCCTACACAAATGGAGGAGCTTGCGCAACCAAAACCAAACCTCCTCAAGTTCCCTGACAGGTGGGTCACTGCGGTACATTATCATAACATACTGTACGATTCCTTATATAGACGAACACAGAGGGGTATGTCCTATATATGTGACCTTGGACCACAAAATTAGAAGCACGGGTATATTTGTAGCAATAGCCAAAAAGACATTGTAATATTATCGATTTTTCTTTTATGCCACAAATCATTAGGATATTAAGTAAAGATCATGTTCCATGAAGATATTTTGTACATTTCCTAATGTAAATATATCAGAACTTAATTTTTTTTAGTAATGTGCAGTGCTAAGAAGTTCACTTGGACAACTTTAAAGGCGATTTTCTCAGTATTTAGATTGTTTTGCACCCTCAGATTCCAGATTGTATCTTGGCTAAATATTGTCCTATCCTAACAAACCATACATCAATGGAAAGCTTATTTATTCAGATGATGTGTAAATCTCAATTTCATAAAATCGACCCTTATGAGTGGTTTTGTGGTCTAGGGTAACATTTATAGCCTATACAACATCCTCATGGTGCCAGTTTGTCCAATGACATACTTTACTTAAGAAATCAATTTTTAGTTTTTTTGGAAATGCTTTCAAAAATGTGTGTTCCAAACAATAAACATAATTATTTTTTGATGTAACTGACAATGCATAAAAATAGGCTACTGCAGTTAATGTGAGTCATTTTCAGAGAAATATCTCATGTGCAATATGAAAATGTATGCATGAAATGAATGTCTTTCTTGTAAAAGAGAATTATACCCTGCTTTGACAAATTACTTGAAAATCAGTTAAGAAAATATAGAACGATGCAAATCTGTGGCAACATCCTCTACAGAGGACAAAACTGAACTGCTGTGTCCCAGGAGAATAAAGACAGCCATTCTCTCACATATGGTCATAACCTCTGTTAGTGTTTGACCTAGTTTTTTTAAATGAACTGGCATGTTTGCCCACAAGGGGGCTCTTTGACTCATTCAAACAGCAGATAACTTAGGCATTCTTTTGTGAATCATCCATACTTTAACTCATGTTGGTCACATTTCTGGGCAGTATCACTGACAGCAGTTGATTGTGTTCAAACCACCCATTTATCTTTTTAATTACTTTGTGTATTTGTTATAATATTTACAGGCGCTCAGTATACTGGCTTGATGACCTACCAACCAGGTCAAAGAACACAAATACTGTCTTTGGTATGAGAATCACTTTTACCTTTAATGCAGTATGGAAATGTTATATCATAATCTTAGTTTTCAACCATTTAACCTGGCACCCCTTTGTTTGTTTTAATTACAAATGTAAGGCAGGGCTGAATGTGTCTTTACTGTTTAATTTAAGGTCATGTGTTGAAATTATCTCCACAGATCTGACTCCTCGCTTAGAGCAGCTCGCCCAGAGCAAACAATCAAACCGTTTCCTTGAGGAGAGCAGGTGACTCATGTGATCTCATGGTTAAAACTTCTTAAAATAAACCTAGAGTTCTTAAAGGAATAGTTCACTAAATAATGAAAATTTGCTAAAAATTAGCTCACCCTCAGGCCATCCAAGATGTTTCTTCACTGGAAGCAGATTTGGAGAAATTTAGCATTATGTCACTTGTTCACCAACGGATCCTCTGCAGTGAATGGGTGCCGTCAGAATGAGAGTCCAAACAGCTGATAAAAACATCACAATAATCCACAAGTAATCCACAGCACTCCAGTCCATCAATTAACATCATGTGAAATGAAACAAATCCATTGTTGAGATGTTTGTAACATTAAACCATTGCTTTCAGCTAAAATGCAAATCCTATAATATCGCTTTCTCCAGTGAAAAAGTCATCTGAATCAGGAGAGAAATATGCACAGATCAAGCAAAAACAGTCCAAATCAGTTCTAAACAAATGAATAATGGACTCATATTTGACTGTTTGAAGTTACAACGCATTAATAATAGATGTGTTTCTTATTAAGGTGCAGCTTTTCGCTTCTCAAGATGTAAATTAATGGACTGGAGTGGTGTGGATTACTTGTAGATTATTGTGATGTTTTTATCAGCTGTTGGGCCTCTCGTTCTGACGGCACCCATTCGCTACTGTGGATCCATTGGTGAGCAAGTGATGTAGAACAGATAAAACTATTCCTATAAAGTAATAAAAGCTCCATGCCGTACTGCACACACAGTAATTTCACTTCCACAGTGTCTCATGATGCACATCTCATAAGTTCAGTATCCGTTTAGAGAATCACGCAGCAGCACAACAACTGATGTCTTCATGCAATAACGGCTCTCCCAGTACTACTGAGTCCTCATGGTTTCTTTCAAACGCTTAACTCGGTCTCAAAGCTCATCGTACGGCTTTAATTGGCTTCGGTCTTCTGATGATGGCATCTGTAATTAGTTAATATGAAAATATGAATCTGGCCCTCTCAGGTGTCATCTAGTTGATCTGAAGTAAAGTAAGAAGCTGAAAGCGAATAAATCATGATCACAGTCCACAACAATAGAAAAATAACACTTTGCTATGCATTGCATTCACAGTTAAGTGCACTGCCTTGCATTCTTCTTAGTGTGTTCTGATCCTGCATTGCACATTTGGCAACTGCAGTAGGTCACCGGGGATTTTTTTTGCATACAGAGAATTTGCATCCTGTGCACAGTATGCTGCAGAAATAGCATGATGTCAGTGTGCTATTCTGAACATAGCTCAAATGTCTGTCCTTACAGAAGGTCACCGGAGTGGATGGTTAGTACAGCAGCGCTAAAAGCATGTCCTTCTGAAAGAGTGTGTTCGCTGGCACTGCCTCGTGTGCCAGCTGATGGATGGCAGCCTGATCGCCCTCTGCTGGCCACTGTAAGTAAATGCACTACATCCTAAAATGCTGAAATAAATGTGTGATCCATCTTGCACTATTAAGAAAAGTTCTTCACTGGTTCTTTAACTGTGTAAAGCCTGACATATGAAAAATAGTATGAATAATATATATTCCAGTTTAAATTTTTTGACTAGCAGTCAAAACTTTTTGAACCATAAGTTTTTAATGTTTTTTTAAAGAAGTCTCTTTTGCTGACCAGGCATGCATTTATTTGATCCAAAGTACAGCAAAAGCAGTAAAAATGTAAAAATATTTGTACTGTTTAAAATAACTGTTCTATGTGAATATATTTTAAAATTGTAATTTATTCCTGTGATTTAAAAGCTGAATTTTTAGCATCATTACTTCAGTCACGTGATCCTTCAGAAATCATTCTAATATTCTGATTTACTGCTCAAAAACATTTATTATTATTATTATTATTATTATGTTGAAAGGTTTCTTTGATGAATAGATTTTTTAGAAGAACAGTATTTATCTGAAATTGAAATCCTTTGTAACATTATAAATGACTTTATCATCACTTTTGATCAAGTTAAAGCGATTTCAAATTTTTTCTGTATTTTGGATCAAATCAATGCAGGCTTGGTGAGCAGAAGAGAATTCTTTAAAAAAACATAAAAAATATATATTAAATGTATATTGAACTGTCAGACAAAATGTGTTTTAAAAATGCATGTGTTCTTTGTGGAGTATTCTATTGGAATACATCAGGCTTTTATTGCTTATAGTATAAAAATGGAGGTCAAACTTGAGGAGTGAAGAGTAAAACACCTACATTTTACTAAGAGGCCCAAACTGAGCAAAATTAGTGCATTTGCAGATATTTAGATGAAATTATGATAACTTGTAAGACCTTTCTAACAGTTATAACAGACTACTGACATAAAATGCATATAAATATCAGCAGTCACTCATATTTCACAATAATAATTATCTTAGTAAGATAATATTTAAATGCTTAATTGTATGATCAAAGCTCTGAAGTTATGAAACAATGCAATGCAATGATGACTAAGATGAGAACAAAAAATAACGCTCATCAAAAGCCTTATTACTATATCTGATAGTCAAATCAAGAAATTTAAGTTGTTTCAGTTTAGTAAATCTGCATCCTGAAATATTAATAATGATGTAAACTTTATTCTTAACGCTAATTTATAAAAATCAGTAAAGATTTCACTGCAAAGAGACACGTGAACCATGACCTGAACGTTTTACAATTATAAAAGGCCTTTTACTTGCTAGAAAAGTTTGAATCTATCAATCAGATGACAAAAGGCATGTAGTAAATTGTGTGCAACAGGCTTTTCAGCAAAGTTTTGATTGTTGATCATTTAGAAGCATTCGAAATTTGTGTATCAAATATGATACTTTAGGTTTTATAAGGTTAACCCTATAAAGCCTACTGTATCATATTTGATACACATTTTTTTTTACTCTGCTGAAAAACCTGTTGCACACAATTTACTACATGCCTTTGTCATCTGATTGATAGATTCAATCTTTTTTAGCAAGCAAAAGGCCTTTTATAATTGTAAAAATGTTCAGGTCATGGTCCACATGTCTTTTTGCAGTGAAATCTTTACTGATATTTATAAAATAGACTTAAGAAAAAAGTTTATATTATTATTATTATTATGAATATTTCAAAATGAAGATTTACTGAACTGAAACAACTTACATTTCTTGATTTGATTATCAGATATAGTAAAAAAAAGGTCAATTTGAAATGTATAAAGTTGAAACGTTTTAAGAACAAAGTTGAAATATTTCAAAATAAATTGGAAATTAATGAGAATAGAGTCAAAATTATGAGAATAAATTCTAAATGTTTTCAGAATAAAGTCGAAATATTTTCTGAATAAAGTCGAAATTACGAAAATAAACTTAAAATTATGAGAATAAAGTTGTAATATTTTTAGAATAAATTATAAATATTTCGAGAATAACGTTGAAATAGTTTGAGAATAAAGTCGAAATATTTTGAGAATAAAGTCGCAACTGTGAGAAAGTCAAGATATTTCGAGAATAAAGTCAAAATTAGAAAATAAATTCGAAATTATGAGAACAAAGTTGAAATATTTTGAGAACAAAGTTGAAATATTTTGAGAATAAAGTTGAAATATTTTGAGAATAAAGTCAAAATTACAAAAATAAAGTAGAAATTATGAGAATAAAGTTGAAATATTTTGAGAATAAAGTCAAAATTACAAAAATAAAGTAGAAATTCTGAGAATAAAGTTGAAATATTTTGAGAATAAAGACTGACAGTATAAGTATAATCTGACAAGAAATATAACGTTAAAATGTGCACAAGCTCAGAAATTAGGATGCAAATAATTTTTTAGAATGCTCTGCTGGTTTCTATGTTCTTTAAAGAACCCAGAAACCAGCAGAGCATTGTAAACAATTCTTTGCATCCCAATTTCTGAGCTTTTGCACATTTTAACATTATATTTTTGTCAGATGTGGTAGTATTTAAAGTCTGGTGGACACAACACTTTTTTTTAATCAGGCAGGTGTTAAAGAGATCTGAGGCAGTTCTGTAAGGATTCAGAAAATATCTAATATGCTCCAGTATGTGCCATCATGTCTGTCATCTAATCTAAAGCATACAAGCTGTTTTAAAATAGCAGAGGTTCTGTGAAGGACCCTCTTCTTATCAACTGTGAAAAAATGATTTCCCCCCTCAGCATCAATAATTGCACCCAAACACTTCCTGTAGTTACTCATGAGTGTTTCTCGCCTCTGTGGAGGAAGTTTCTTAGCAGAAGTGCTTCAGCTCAGTGACATTTGGGCGTTTTTTACACCCGAAGATTGCGTAATTGAAACCTTGAACGCCAAAGACAAAGAAAACTCCCACCAATGGCTTTTACCACCAGCGTAAATACTACCACAATCCACAATCTGACAGCATACTAAATATAGATGAGGGTAAAGACTTTTTCAAACCACTACATACGGTTGGAAATAGGAAAAAAGGTTATTACATGATAATTTTGAGATCTATAGTTAATAGAAAATGGAAAAAAAAAAAGACTTGTAGCAGTATACTACACTATTTCTAGTGTATTTTCACAGTGCAGGTGTGTAGATTTATGGACTAATGTTCCTTACGTAGCAAATTAGGTGTAAGGTAAACTAAAGGCTATTAGCTATTTTTAAACTGGGACAATCCCTTTAATGTTTCCCACCACACCTTCCTGTTTCAAAATGAAATGTGTTATAGACATAGGAAAAAAAAATGTACGTTCGTCAAGTCATTTCCTGGATTCTTTGATGCAGTTCATGTAGCAGGATAGTAACACATGGCCTTACCACATACTCAAAGTATGAAGATTCCCATCACAAAGGGAAGTGCATACTTTTAGCATGTGGAAGCCAGCGTTATTTGAAATTAAATAAACATTAATTCATATAAAATAAATCTTAAAAAGTTAACTTATTTTATTTTTTATTTAGTTGACAAGGCAACTTTTAAAAAAAAATCTGTTAAAGTACTAAAATAACCAAAACTAGATATGTGAAAACTGTTTAAAAATAAATCAATAAAAATTACATAAACACAGCAAAATGAGAGACTTTAATTAAAACAAAAGTGAAAACAGAACATACAGTAGCAGTCAAAAGTTTTTGGACAGTAAGTCTCTTCTGCTCGCCAAGCCTGCATTTATTTGGTCCAAAATACAGCAAAAGCAGTAATATTGTGAAATATTTTTACTTTTTAAAATAACTGCTTTCTATTTGAATATACTTTAAAATATAATTTATTTCTGTGATCAAAGCTACATTTTCAGCATCATTACTCCAGTCTTCAGTGTGACATGATCCTTCAGAAATCATTTTAATATGCTGATTTGCTGTTAAAAAAACTATTATTATTATTATTATTATTATTATCAGTATTTAAAACAGTTTGAGTTCATTTGTTTAGTATTCTTTGATGAATAGAAATATCCAAAGATCAGCATTTATCTGAAATAAAAAGCTTTTGTAACATACACTATACCATTCCATTTTTATTTCTTTTTTTTTATTTAGCAAGGATGCTTTAAACTAATCAAAAGTGATGATAAAACATTATAATGTTACAGAAGATTTCTATTTAAAATAAATACTGTTCTTCTGAACTTTCTATTCATTAAAGAAACCTGAAAAATTCTACTCAGCTGTTTTCAACATAATTTTAATAACAGATGTTTTTGAGCAGCAAATCTGAATATTAGAATGATCATGTGACTGGAGTAGTGATGCTAAAAATCCAGCTTTGAAATTAAAGGAATAAATTACATCTTAAAATATATTCAAATAGAAAACAGTTATTTTAAATAGTAAACATATTTCAGAATTTTACAGTTTTTGCTGTACTGGATCAAATAAAATGCAGGCTTGGTGAGCAGAAGAGACTTCTTTAAAAACATTAAACATCTTACTGTCTAAAAACTTTGACTAGTAGTGTATAAAGATTAAACCAAATTCAAAATATCAACATAAACTGTAAAAGTATATATATATATGCTATTAGGACACAAGCTAGACTGGTCATTTCTGGCTTCTCATGTTTAACATCGTTCACCTGATTCCTCGGTTTGTCGCTTTGCATCACAGGTTTAAAACAGGTTGCGTTAGACTGTTGTTTGGCCCTCAAGCACATTCTGCTTTTCAGTGCTAATTGTGTGACACGTGGCACATCTGGGTTCTTGTGGTCTTACAGTTAAGTGTTGCGGTTAAAACCGCCAAGCCGAGTCCAAGAATATGTCAGCTGGCGCAACCAAAGCGGGCAATAAATTTGTTGACACAGTGCAGAGTTGATTCAAGCACCCACGCAATCAGCATTCCCATCACTCCCTCCTCACGCATACTACAGCTGGCCTGTGAGTGCATATCGCCACCTATTTTATGCTTTAAATGATGAGGATATACAGCTCAGACAGTACCAGGCTTGGTTTGGCTTGCATTGTAATTCATTTTCTCTCTTTCCTCATTATTTTCCACTCTCAGCTTCTAAGCAGGTCCACGCACAGCACACTCTTGCAAGGCCGGTTTCTTGGCCGGTCCCAGATTGTGTTCTAAAGGCCGTAGCCAGTGAGAGACTGCAGAAACTGGCTCGACCCAAGACCCGTCAGGCCCTGTTTGAGGGGTACGACCCCTACCGTGTCAGTCCTGCTGCTCGGGCTGCCACCGCGTCCCCCAGACTGCTGGAGCTGTCTTTACCCTTACCACGCAAATGTAAAGGCCAGTGAGCCATCATCCTGCCATCTTAAGTGAAGCACTTCTGGTAAAAAAAAAAAAATGTTAAATGTTTTTGAAAGAAATCTCTTATGCTCTCTGCATTTATTTGATTAAAATGCACTAAAAACAGTAATGTGTAATTGCATTATTCTCATTTGACTTTCTCGTAATTTTGACTTTATTCCCAAAACATTTAAACTTTATTCTCATAATTTTGACTTTATTCTTGAAATATTTCAACTTTATTCTCATTATTTCTACTTTATTCTCGAAATATTTTGACTTTCTCATAATTTCGACTTTATTCTCAAAATGTTTCGACTATATTCTCAAAACATTTAAACTTTATTCTCATTATTTTGACTTTATTCTCGAAATAGTACGGCTTTATTCTCGGAATTTCATCTTTATTCTCGAAATATTTCAACTTTATTCTCATAATTTCTACTTTATTTTTGTCATTTCAACTTTATTTTCGAAATATTTAAACTTTATTCTCAAAACATTTCAAAGTTATTCTCATAATTTTTACTTAATTATTGCAATATTTCAACTTTATTCTCAAAACATTTAGACTTTATTCTCATAATTTTAACTTTATTCTCGCAATAATTCTTTTTTCTCAAAACATTTAGACTTTATTCTCATAATTGTAACTTTATTCTCGCAATATTTCTTTTTTCTCAAAATATTTAGACTTTATTCTCATCATTTTTACTTTATTCCTGCAGTACTTCTACTTTATTCTCAATGTATTTAGAGTTTATTCTCGAAATATTTCAACTTCATTCTCGAAATATTTCTACTTTATTCTCGAAATATTTCTACTTTATTCTCAAAATATTTCAACTTTATTCTCAAAACATTTCAAATTTATTCTCATAATTTTGACTTTATTCTCAAAATATTTCAAATTTATTCTCAAAACATTTAAAATTTATTCTTATAATTTTGACTTTATTCTCGAAATATTTCTACTTTATTCTCAAAATATTTCAACTTTATTCTCAAAACATTTCAAATTTATTCTCAGAATTTTGACTTTATTCTCAAAATATTTCAAATTTATTCTCAGAATTTTGACTTTATTCTCAAAATATTTCAAATTTATTCTCAAAACATTTCAAATTTATTCTTATAATTTTGACTTTATTCTCGAAATATTTCTACTTTATTCTCAAAATATTTCAACTTTATTCTCAAAACATTTCAAATTTATTCTCATAATTTTGACTTTATTCTCAAAATATTTCAAAGTTATTCTCAAAACATTTCAAATTTATTCTCATAATTTTGACTTTATTCTCACAATATTTCAACTTTATTCTCAAAACATTCAAGAAATGTTTCTTGAGCAGCAAAGTGGCACATTAGAATGATCTCTCATGGATGACACTGAAGACTTGAGTACTTCAGCTTTGCATTACAGCAATGAATTACACTTTAAATTTGTTATCATATTTCACACTATACTGTTTTTACTGTATTTTTGATCAAATAAATGCAACCTTGGTAAGCATAAGAGACTTCATTCAAAAACACACACAAAAAAGGTAATTATTTCAACTGTTATTCCCTCTCAAGCCTTCAGGCTAACATAGCATTGGAGGTTATATTTACTGTTCACCGATAAAGATCACAGAATGAATGGCGAGCATCAGTATTGTTCATCTTTCAGCATTATTTAGAACCATAAATTATCTGTGTTTTGACTACAATAAATTCAAAGCTATATAACATCCATTATCTTAAAATAATATTTTAATTGCTACCTTCAAATAAACCTTATTGTGTTTCAAGGGCTGGAGCTACTTTGCATATTTTATAACATAAAAGTACCAAGGTAAGTTACAGCATGCACATGTATTGTTTGTTTGCTGTGTGTGCAGTTTGACTAACAATTGACTTCACAAAAAAACCTGGTGTAATTCCAACAAGGACCAGTGTGTGATTAGATGATATTGAAATTAATTTTAATTCCTAATGAGTATTATTTTTATTATTTCAAAATGGAAAACAGTCAGCAATGCAATATCAGTTTAACAAATGATTCATTATGGTGTTCAGCAAACAACAAACGACTCATTTGAATGTATGTTTATGTCATCTTAAGTTCTTTCCCTATTGATTTTTCATCACGACTGAAGTCACGAGAGAGTTTAATACCGATGTGTTTGTTCTGAGCGAATAAATGATGCAACCTGGCCATAATGGAGACTGCATGAATCATGCAACACGTGTGCAGTCACTGGGATATAGAAATGAGCATTTGGCAACATTGTAAATCTGGAAAAATGTCGTACATTTTGGATTCCTCTATAACTTATTGGACCTGTTTTCTCCTGAGCATATGTTTTGTTGATGTTATTTAGCAAGAAGTGACTCATTTCAGTTCTTCCGGCAAGTCTTGATCTTCATCAGAATGAAAACACACGTCATGCGTCTTTGCTTAAAGTCAACATTTTTGGACCTCAGCACCAACCTCGACCCCTCAGTGGACATTTTAGGTGTTCTTTTGCCAGTGTGAGTACCTTTATCACAACATTGTTAATGTGTGTTAATGCTGCGATATACTATACTACCTAATTTACAGTCTGGTCTAATCGATGCTCCATAAATACACTGAACCAAATTATAAACACTTTTGTTTTTGCCCCCATTTTTCATGAGCTGAACTTAAAGATCTAAGATTTTTCTATGTACACAAAAGGCCTATTTCTCTCAAATATTGTTCACAAATCTGTCTAAATCTGTGTTAGTGAGCACTTCTCCTTTGCCGAGATAATCCATCCACCTCACAGGTGTGGCATATCAAGATGTTAGCCACAATAAAAGGCCATTCTAAAATGTGCAGTTTTACTGTATTGGGGTGGTCCGAAAACCAGTCAGTATCTGGTGTGACCACCATTTGCTTCACGCTGTGCAAAGTTGCTGGATATTGGCAGGAACTGGAACCCGCTGTCGTATACGCCGATCCAGAGCATCCCAAACATGCTCAATGGGTGACATGTCCCGTGAGTATGCTGGCCATGCAAGAACTGGGATGTTTTCAGCTTCCAGGAATTGTGTACAGATCCTTGCAACATGGGGCCGTGTATTATCATGCCGCAACATGAGGTGATGGTCGTGGATGAATGGCACCACAATGGGCCTCAGGATCTCGTCACACTATCTCTGTGCATTCAAAATGCCATCAATAAAATGCACCTGTGTTCATTGTCCATAACATACGCCTGCCCATACCTTAACCCCACCGCCACCATGGGCCACTCGATCCATAGCGTTGACATCAGCAAACCACTCACCCACCCAACGCCATACACGCTGTCTGCCATCTGCCCTGTACAGTGAAAACCGGGATTTACCCTTGAAGAGAACACCTCTCCAAAGTGCCAGATGCCATCAAATGTGAGCATTTGTCCACTCTAGTCGGTTACAATGACGAACTGCAGTCAGGTCGAGACCCCGATGAGGACGACAAGCATGCAGATGAGCTTCCCTGAGATGGTTTGTAACAGTTTGTGCAGAAATTCTTTGGTTATGCAAACCGATTGTTGCAGCAATTGTCCGGGTGGCTGGTCTCAGACGATCTTGGAAGTGAAGATGCTGGATGTGGAGGTCCTGGGCTGGTGTGGTTACACGTGGTCTGTGGTTGTGAAGCCGGTTGGATGTACTGCCAAATTCTCTGAATCGCCTTTGGAGACGGCTTATGGTAGAGAAATAAACATTCAATTGACGGGCAACAGCTCTGGTGGCCATTCCTGCAGTCAGCATGCCAATTGCATGCTCCCTCAAAACTTGAGGCATTGTGCTGTGTGATAAAACTGCACATTTTAGAGTGGCCTTCTATTGTGGCCAGCCTAAGGCACACCTGTGCAATAATCATGCTGTCTAATCAGCATCTTGATATGCCACACCTGTCCGGTGGATGGATCATCTCTGCAAAGGAGAAGTTCTCACTAACACAGATTTAGACATATTTATAAACAATATTTGAGAGACATAGGCCTTTTGTGTGCATAGAAAAAGTCTTTGAGTTCAGCTCATGAAAAATGGGGTTGCGTTATAATTTTGTTTAGTGTACATGCAATATGAGAAAACCCTGGATCGGATTTGTACATTGTAAAAGTTACTAGTTAAAAGCACTGTGGTATTTGATAAGCAATAATTGTGTTGTTTCTCCTGCCTGTTCCACAAACCACATATTACGAGTCTTAATGTTATATTTGTTGTTGCAACACCCCAAAGGGAGGTAAAATGCTCATTTGCTTGTTATTGAATGAGAATCTGCTGCATACTGTATGTATTCCAATATCCTGTTCTAATGGGACATTAGGGAAGCTAATATCTAAAATGTATGCTTCCTCTGAGCCATTGTGATTATTTAAACTCTGTTTATGACAGGCCAAGGGCTTCTGAAGTTATTTTACTTCAGGTACATAACTCAAGTACTTCCACTGTTTTTATCACTCCACATGGCAAAAATGAATTGCGGAAATGTAACATAAAACAAACTGCATTACTGTATGAATGACTGTAGTGAACTTGCACTGTTAAAGGAATAGTTCATCTAAAAATGGAAATGTACTCCTACCCTCAGGTTATCCAAGATGTAGATGAGTTTGTTTCTTCATCAGAACAGATTTGGTGGAATTTAGCATTACGACTTGCTCACCAATGAATCCTCTGCAGTGGATGGGTGCCGTCAGAATAAAAGTCCAAACAGCTGATAAAAGCATCACAATAATCCACAAGTAATCCACACCACTCCAGTCCATCAATTAATGGCTTTTAAAGTTAAAAGTCGCATGTTTTAATTTTCATGTTGAACTGTCCATATTTATAATAATGCTTTCTCCAGTGGAAAGTCCATCTCAAGTTGTTATTTCACATCAAAATCCACCCACATACTAGTTTAAAGCTGTTTTGGGCTGTTTTTGTCTGTAAATGGTGCTTGATCTGTGATATTTCTCTCCTGATTCAGACAAGACAACTTTTTCACTGGAAAAAGCGTTATTATGGATGGTGGACTTGCACTGGAAGCAGTGGTTAAAAACATCTTAATGATGGATTTGATTACTACAAACACACCACTTTTCTCTTCACACAATGTTAATTGATGGACTGGATTGGTGTAGATTACTTGTGGGTTATTGTGATGTTTTTTTCAGCAGATGTTTCAGCTGTTTGGTCTTGGAGTATTAACTAAGACTACAGAACGCGCCGCAAAGCCCCGCCGCCTTAATGTAAGAACCAATCATTGATTAGTAAAGTCAGCGCGTCACTGCAACTGCCATTAGAAGTCCCGGTTGCTATAGAAACAGTCAGCGCTCTAAACCCCGATCACACCGAACGCGCTTTTAGGCTGCGTGTCCACCAAGGTGTTTTTCCCCGCGGCTAGCGTATTTTTTCCATTGTTCTTAATGGAAGCGCCACGTTTTTTTAAAACGCCAGGGTGCTGAGCGTTCGGGCGTTTTTTCCTAAGCGCAGTTGAAAAATGTTCAACTTTGAGTAAAACGCTGCGCTCATCACTGTCACGTTCTAGTCAGCTAACCAATCAGAATGGAGAAGGGGCGGGACTACCAACCGGCAAACCATCAAAACATTCGATTGGACAATGGAAAAAACGCGATGACATCAAGTGCTTTTCTGTACAGAGTTGCTTTTTTTTCAACTTCAGGCGCTTAGAGCGCTCCAGCAAAAACGCGAGGAGCATAAACGGATGAGTTATAAAAAAATTCACCCCCCTCACAGTTGTCATGAAGGGCAAAATTAGCTATATAGACCAAAATCATTTTTTGAACCAGGCTGTAAACATGTTTTTCTCTGCTGTAAAGTTGGGCATTTTAACATGGGGAATCTATGGGATTGACTCCCTTTTGCAGCCAGCCTCCAGCGGCCAGTCGATGAATTGCAGTTTTAGTCACTTCCGTATTGGCTTCACGAGAGAGAGCGGGAGGTTGCCGGTTGATCGCACTGCACAAAACTGTCTGATCGGGGCCTAAGACATGCGCTCAGTACTGCGCATTTGCATTGGCTGATCTAGCCTGAAAAATAAACCTTTTTTTTTAGCTGTATTGGAGCACAAGGAACCATATTTGCGAGGCGGTTCTTGTCAGATTTCATTGGTGATTTCAAATATGAAATTTAATCATAAACAGTTTTTGAGAATTTGATGTTTCCCCATTCAAAGAGATAGGAGCTGCACTTGCATGCCCGAGAGGCGTTTCAAAGATGGCCACCGAGTATGGAATGACTTGCCTTAAAGGGACTTAAGCAAATATTTTGTTTTTACACCGTAAGGCATGTTTTGAATCCGCTTTTTGTGACATATTGTTCATGCTTTGTTGTTGTTGCATACTTTGCCACATTAACATAAGAGTTGCAAAACGACAT
Organism: Cirrhinus molitorella; assembly: GCA_033026305.1. Classification (NCBI taxonomy): domain Eukaryota; kingdom Metazoa; phylum Chordata; class Actinopteri; order Cypriniformes; family Cyprinidae; genus Cirrhinus; species Cirrhinus molitorella. The sequence goes on along the minus strand of CM065124.1, from coordinate 5,211,814 downwards.
ACAGTGGTGTTTGTGTGTTCATGGATAATAGCAGTGTAAGAAATATTCCATCATTACAGTATTGTGTGTTGTGTGTATCTCCACAAGAGTGCTTTGAGGTTGTTTGACTGAGGGGGATTTGCAATTACATGATAGATGTTTTCCATCTGATGCAGTTGAAAACAAACATGCCCTCCCTCTCTCTCTGAGCAATTTAAACATAGCTCTAAACCACATCTGATCGGTTAGAAATATCCTGCAGAACTCGTTATAATATTCTAAACATCACCTGCCCATACGAGGAGGATTAGATTTAATTTGGCTTCAGTTTAGGCACCATATTCAATAAATCTTCATTTGCAGTTGTTCCTTTCTACACAAGGTTCCAGTATTCTAGTATTACAAAGTTATAATGTTCTAGTCAAATATGCCATTTTTAAACAGAAAGCTTCTTTTCCCTAAATCATAATCACAATTAAAATGTTGCAGAGTTCAAAATGTTTAGAAGCTGCACTGAAAAACTTTATTGCATTGCTGTTTCAGTCATACTCTCTTTAGTAATCTCACAGTGTGTAATAAGCATTAAGTGTTTAACTTATTTAACATACATACACCTTGCAGGATCTGCAAAATCTTAACTGTTTTACCAAAATAAGAGAATCATACAAAATACATGTTATTTTTTTATTTAGTACGGACCTGAATAAGATATTTCACATTAAAGATGTTTACACATAGTCCACAAGAGAAAAAAATAGTTGAATTTCTAAAAATGACCCTGTTCAAAAGTTTACATACACTTGATTCTTAAAACTGTTGTTACCAGCTTTTTTTTTTTTTTTTTGGTGATATTTGTTCATGAGTCCCTTGTTCGTCCTGAACAGTTAAACTGCCTGCTGTTCAGAAAAATCATTCAGGTCCCACAAATTCTTCATTTCATCTCATTTTTTCAGCATTTTTTTGTGTATTTGAACCTTTTCTAACAATGACTGTATGATTTAGAGATTCATCTTTTCACACTGAGGACAACTGTGCGACTCATATGCAAATATTACAGAAGGTTCAAACACTTACTAATGCTTCAGAAAGAAACACAATGCATTAAGATCCAGTTGTTGTTGTTTTTTTGCCTAAATATCATATTTTTTCCATGTAGTCCTGTAGGTACTATAAAAACAGTGTTATGAAACATTTGTACATGTAAACTTTTGAATGGGGTCATTTTTATAAGTTCAACTGTTCTGTGCACATCAGTAACTGTCTGGTTTAGCTCAGCTACAAAATCAGACGTCAGAAGATTGCATAGAACAGTTCGGACTGCAGGTGCTCCCCTGCCCACCCTTCAAGAACTGTATACATCCAAAGTGAGGAAAAGTGCTCAGAAAATCACGCTGGACCCCTCACATCTAAGCCATCCCCTCTTTGAAGTTTTGCCATCTGGCCAGTTTTTCCCCCCCAGACAATCCACCTTATGAACAGCTAAATGTTCATCCCATTGTGCAATAAAAATATGTGCAATAACCTTATATTTATGTTACACCTCCATCCTAATACATCCCTGCATCTCTTTCCATTCTATCATTTAGCACAACTCTAAATACCACTTATTTATTTCTCAATTTATTTTACTATATATTTTTGTCTATTTATTTTTACATAGATGTATTTGTATTTTTTATTCTCATCCTATTTTTATTGTCTCTGTGTTGTTGATGTCTGTGTACTGGTAACTAATGACACAAAAACAAACTCCTTATGTAAATAAATGGCAAATAAAGCTTTTTCTGAGTCTGATTCTGTTATTTTTTTCTTGTGGACTAGTCCTTAGCCATCTTCAAGAATCGGTTAAAAACACATCTTTTCCATCTTTATTCTAATTCTATCCTTTAAAAAAGCCCTTTTAGACTTATACTGTATTCATTTACTTACTGCTTGTTTTCTTTTAAAAAACAAAAAACCTAACACTAGCTTCTCTCTATACAATTAACAAAAAAGAAGACCTCTAACACTATTGCTTTTTCTTTTTTATTCTATTGTCTTGTTATGTATTATATAATTAAAAAATCCCTTGCTGTGTGTACTGCATTAGGCTAGATGAGACTTGCCATAGCACTTGCATTTAATTGCTCTTTTGTTGATTTTGATTGCTTCCATTGTCTTCTTTTGTAAGTCGCTTTGGATAAAAGCGTCTGCTAAATGTCTAAATGTAAATATGTAAAGGTCTTTTATGTGAAATATCTTATTCAGGTCTGTACTAAATAAAAAATAACATGCATTTTGCATGATCCCTGTTATTTTGCTAAAACGATTAACATTTTGCGGATTCTGCAAGGTATATGTACAATTTTGACTTCAACCCAGCATTTTTTAGTGTGAGGTTTGTTTTAGTTTTATGAAGTAGCCTGCAAAATAGATGGGCACACATTTTTATTGTATATTATTTAATGCATAACTATTGAAATACATATTTTTAGTTTGACATTAAATGTTATATAGAAATATAAAATATATTTGATATATCATATACCATCTATTATTAATATTATTGTTATTACTGTTAAAAACTATGATCATACCCGCTGTTATTGCATTATTGTATTATTTGATGCATGAGAAACAGTAAAATAAATATTTTTGGTCAGATACGATACAAAACGATGTTACAATAACTGACTCTATCAGTTCTAATTATGATATATGCACCTCAAACAGAGTGCACCACGCGCTTTTCCGCATCAGCGCGCATGTCCGACGTTGAGCGCGTAATATCGAAACAGAACAGATCATCAGCATCTCCGGACACTTAAAGGCTGTAAATGTTGGACGGCTTTCAAATTTCTGCGTCTGCAACTTCATCCAGCACAGGTACAACACGTTTGAGGTCGACATTACGCGGTCATTCATCTTTCGCTTTGGGTAATCCACCATAATAACATTTAGTTTGCTTCATTTGAGTTTTCATTCATGCCAGATGTGAAGTTTTAACGTAGTCAATAGAAAAGTTATTTTCATAACTTAAGCGCTTTTTAAAAAGTGGCGTGGCTGCGTTTTACTGCGCCACTGGTTTCTTAGTTTAAATATTAGCATTTATGTATTTGCCTAATGTGTTTATATATTTGTTTAGACTCTAGATATGCTTTTCATTTCGGCGAGGTTTGGAAACGGTAAACTTGCTTGGGAAGCTGTTTTAATGTGGAAGGTTGCGCAAGAGTTTGGCTGTGATTCTGTGGTGACTTGATTTGTGAATATTTCAGATGAAATGCCTTGATTTTATTTTCTCAACAGCTGACAGTCAAAAATGAGCCAAATGAAGCTGCCTCAAGCTGGACTCCTCCTCTGGATGTGTGTAATGAACAGGGTCTTGGACACAGGTAAGCGTTCACGATCAATCTAAACGTACTTTTTTACATTTAAAACAACTTGATTGTGTCAGAGCTGTAATGTAATAGTTAAGGATCTGATCTGGTAATTGACAAGTTGGAGTGGGTTGACTATAGACAATATTTTGAGTTAGAATTTTAACTCTGTAGTAAGTGAACGAATAGGCTCTCACAGTTCTTTCTCATCCTCTTTCAGTTTTGTATTTTCAGTTCAGTTTTTTTTTTTTTTTTTTTCTGTGGAAAACAAAAGTTCTATTTATTCTAATTGAAAATAAAAACAACTCTGTGCAGAAAAGTGCTCGACGTCATCACATTTTTTCCATTGTCCAATCAAATGGTTTAATGGTTTGATGGTTTCTTAGCAACATGCAAAATGCTGCGCACTTAAAAGTCACCAAAAAAAGGCATTGCTGTGCGCCTCGCGTTTTCAGACATAAAAAGCGCGTTCTGTGTGATCAGGGCCTAAGGGGGCTGAAGCCCCGAATGTTTTTATTACCATGTCTTTTGGGCATCACGAGTTTTCATGCGCATTAAAATCATTTCTATAAAATAGCACTTAAACAGCAAAATGCAGCCGCTACTGGTATCATACTGTATAACTTCATAATACGGATCTCATCATCTGTCTAAATTAGGTTATTGTTACTTACCGTAGCTACAAATGGCAGATTTTCTAGGATACACGCACGCATTTAGCGTGGTTAGCATTTCGCATGGTCAGTGGCAAAATTTACTAAGTCTCAGGGCCACAATTCAATAAATTAAGTTGTTATAATTAAGTGATTTAAATCGTAGAGAAAATATTGTCTTTTTGCTCTAGTTCTAAGCAAAGCCATGCCACTGCTGTGTTTCTGTACTGAATGAATTTGCGTTTTTTGAACACGTTTTTTAGTCAATGATTCACTCACCCATTAATAAAAATAGTTTCTTACTTCCTTTTTGACTGAATCAGCCGTTTTGGATCGATTGAATAAATGACAGCGACTCAGTCATTAAGACAGTGGCTTACTGCCACCTACTGTCTCACATTTAAAAGTGTCATTCTATTTTTCCATCATTTCATATTTGTGACCCTGGACCACAAAACCAGTCATAAGGATCGATCATCTGAAAGCTGAATAAATAAGCCATTGATGTATGGTTTGTTAGGATAGGACAATATTTGTCCGAGATACAACTATTTGAAAATCTGGAATCTGAGGGTGCACAAAAAATGCCTTTAAAGTTGTCCAAATTAAGGTAAATATATTTACAGCATTACAAAATATCTTTATGGAACATGATTTGTACTTAATTTCCTAATGATTTTTGGCATAAAAGAAAACTCAGTAATTTGGACCCATACAATGTATTTTGGCTATTGCTACAAATATACCCATGCTACTTAAAACTGGTTTTGTGGTTCTAAATTATATTACATAATATTATTGATGCAATTTGTAAATGTAGTGTAAATGCATGCAGGAGCTCCTTAAAAATATTTAAAGTCAAAGTCATCTTCATTGTCAATTCTGCCACATGTACGGGACATACAGAGAATTGCATTACTCTCAGACCCATGCATACAGATAATATTAAATACAAAAGGTAGAATTTAAAAATTACAAATAAATATAATTTTACACATACTTTAAAAATAAAATAAAATAATAATAATAATAATAATAAAAATACAATATACAAATAAGGGCACATGGCAGAGATTGCAAAACAGGAACCAGGAGACGTTGGGATATCTTTCAAGCAGAAGTTACTCTTTGTTGAAGAACTCACTTGAGTGTTTCGCTGTAGTCGTCCAAGTCCAAATTAGGCCGTGATACATTGTAGTTTATATAGGCATTCAGTGGGCAGTCCTTAAAAGTGTTGATCTTACAGAACTTCAGAAGTGACCACTTCTAAAGACAATACAGGAAATCAAGCCCTGACTGTGAGTTTGAACAAACTTACTTAATCAGTACAAATGGTTTAAGCTGCACCTGGCCACGAGAACTACAAAGGTGTGAAATTCACATCCAGTTGACTTTCAGTAGAAAGATCAGGGACCAGCAGATAAACCCACCAGATACTATATGGAATCTAATCAGTAAACAGACACCATTATGTTCACTTCAAATGCCTCATACAAGATCAGGATTTAAACTGTCAAATCTCCATCAAAACTAATAGAGGATTTTCATCACTTACATCAAGTTTAGCTCAGTTACCGGGATGCGCAGCCATATTGTTGATATGTAAACAACAGCATGTATTTCACGGTTAATGTACTACTGAATAAGTTGTTCTGCTAATTTATGCTGTCTAAACCATGGGAAAAATGTGTTGAAACTAGCTGCTAAATCATATAGAGAAGGACTAAGCAGGAAAGGACGCAATATTTTGACAAACTTTTGTTTATAGTTGGTAAAGATACGTATGAGCAGCATTAATTAAGACATTAGCGCATTAACGCATTAATAATATTTCACTTACCTGACCAGAAATGATAAGAACAAACATGAATGTTATCAAGATTCTTGCCCTGGAGATGTTGGTTTAGTTTGGCCAACCACAAATGCCTTTTGTGCCTCAGACAGTTTTTTATACTCTTCTCCTTGATTTGTTATAACTTTTGGCAGTCTATAGTACTTCAAATGCTTTTCCTGGTCCGAACGATTAGTACAGCTTAAATCATGATAATAATTGAACATATTCAGCAACAATCAGCTAAATTTGCGAGTTAGGTTTCAGTGGCATTGTTTACATTCAATAAAAACCCTTTATATGTTTCGGTTGGACATTAATAACATTCTTACATAAACTTAAAGTCAGACAAAAATATTTCATTTGATTTGCAACCTTCAAAATCTGTGATTGGGTGATCTTTTGATATTCAAGTTTATTAGCAACTCTGTTTCCCATCCTTATAGCTTAAGGATAATATTATATACTTTTGTATGTTGTCTGAAACCTTTGCAAGTTTATGTCAGCTCTCATATCAAAATAACAAAACAAAACAAAAACAAAATCAGCTGAATCAGTAACTGAATATTTGGCAGTTTCTGAACTCTGCAGAAAAATAAGCTCAGTTTTTGGCCATACTGTATGAGTCTGTAAGTAATGAGAAGTGTTTCACTGAGTCACAGCTGTTACCCTAAACAACAGCGCAATATTGTGCACTGTTGCGAAACAGCTGGAAGCACCATAATACTTCCTTCAATTCATGTTGTAGACATGACGTCATTCATGGTTCCTGTTGAGAGTTGCTGTATGATTCCCGGCACTGGAGTATTTCTTGCCCTTTATTCTGAAATCAGATCTGTATGGTTGCTAGCGTTGTGGTTCAGTTCACACACAGACTCCTGCTAATCTCTAATGAATTAGGCTGTATAGGACAGAATGGGGGCTAGTTGTCACACAAGGGCTAAATCTCAGTAGCTATGAAGTTATATTACCCAACTGCTTAATAATATAATCACATATAAGGTGTTATTTTATGCAATTTTAATAGACAGTGTGTTTGTGTTTAGAAACACTCTTTTTCTCTCTACATGACTATCTCCGCAGCATCAGCACTGTCAATCACCCATTGTGTGATCATTCAGTACACCAACATCACCTGCTACTGGAAAACAGCTGATCAACACCTGAACATCAGCAGCTATAGACTGCAGATTAACAAGTAAGCTACATTTTGCACTAACGAATATGTCTGTCTGTCGGTCTCTTTATCAAATTCAAATGATCTTTATTGGCATGATTTCACAGTATTGCCACAGCACTGTCTATTACATGAATAAGGAACAAAGAATTATAAAAATAGTTCTGTAAAATAAGTAATTACATCTATCTATCTATCTATCTGTCTGTCTGTCTGTCTGTCTGTCTGTCTATATCTATCTATCTATCTATCTGTCTGTCTGTCTGTCTGTCTGTCTATATCTATCTATCTATCTATCTGTCTATCTCTGTCTGTCTGTCTCTCTGTCGGTCGGTCTGTCTTTCTATCAGTCTGTTTGTCTGTCTGTCTATATTTCGGTCTGTCGGTCTATCTGCCTGTCTGTCTGTCTGACTGTCTATCTGTCTCTCGGTCTATCATTCTTTCTTTCTGTCTGTCTGTCTGACTGTCTATCTGTCTGTTACAATTTAAATAATATAATATTTAAGGGAATTAACTTAGTAACTTAATTCGCATTTTACTTTTGCTGGTGTTTGATTCAGTAGGTTTCTAGTGTTAGTGGCTTTGATTGGCGTGACTATTGTCAGCCAGCATGCAAATTTGTGCTGATCAGTGAAAGTAATAACTGATAATCATTAATGTTTTAGGAAACCTGTTAAACTCATGGAAAGTCACTTCACATTTAATTCAGTTTTTCAATAGAAATTCATTTACATATACATCATTGCAATACATAACACCCTTTTATCATTTTTAGGGGATTTACAAGCGGATCTTTTTATTAGTTTTACGTTTACTAATTGTTATCTTGATTTGAAAGTAGTTAGCAATCTGTCGGTATAGTTTTGAGTGGATAGAGAATAGATAAAAGCAACAGGTGGTTATATTGCCAAGCACAAGTTCTGTTTTCATATTGACTCATTGCAATGATTTGCCACGCAGTGCTCTTCATTTGCAATATAGCTCTTTGCAGATTAAACAAAGTTCTTGCTGTTGCACTGCATGCATGTCTGGGTTCTTTAAAGCACTATTTATTGTATTTGCAAGCATGACAGTGAGCATGAATATTCCTGTGTTGTTCTGCACAGAACCTCTTGTGAAAGTAAACACAGCTTCATCTCGGTGGGTGACTGTAATACCGTAGGCTCTAACTGCTCTGTACAGCCCATCGATTCAGCATTACATTGTTTCTGTGCGGACGTGCTGGCATCCACACACTCCGGATCCATACGTTCACCGCTGTACAACTTTAATGGGATCAGTGCAGGTACTACACACCATTAAACAACACTAATGTTCTAGCATCCAACTAATTCCGTACAGTCTGTAGAAGCATGAACACTTTGGCTGTGTTTGGAATAGCATACACCATACTAATCCTTCAATTTCTGTAGTATTTAGGGTCAGTACTATGTTTACTAATTTCCATTATGTGTATAATACCCAGATGACCTATACTACTGTTAGTAGCAATTAGAATGATTTCTGAAGGATCATGTGACATAGATCATAGTGATCTTTCCAGTGAAAATTCAGCTTTGAGCACAGGAATAAAGTACATTTTAACATATATTCAAATAGAAAAGACTTCAAATGTAATCATATTTACTGTATTTTGATCAAATAAATGCAGCCTTTCTGTAGTGTAAATATTGTAGCATGTATATTGTATATTTGTAGTATGCTAATGTTTTAAAAAGTTTATGACTTATCCATATCCAGTTATCTACATTATTTCAAGCAGTATGCTCGCATTTCATTTCAGCTCAGGTTGTGACAATGCAAACAACGACTAAAGAAAATAAAAGCAAGCATGCCCGCTTTGTTTATTCTTTTCATTTTGGTGACACACTTCAAAAAATGTTTCGCTTTTTTTTTAGAGTGCCTTATGCAAATGACTCATTTCCATCTATTATAATGTTTACAGTAATTTTTTATCATGCTTTGCACCTTGTATCCATTATGCCAAAGGCATGTTATACCTGACCGCAGTAAACATCCTATAAATAAAGAGTCTTTTCTTTTGTATTCTCCTTGTGTTTTCTCTCTCTACTGCAGTGAAACTTCCTCCTCCACAGATAAAAGATCTCAAGCCATCAGAGAGCCCTGGGTGTTTGCAGGTGATCTGGAGAATGACTGAGAGCATTCCTACGAATGAGAAATGCAACATACTGCTCCAAGCGGAGTACACGACACACAACCAGGTTTACACATATATGACTAAAATATATAGAGAGACCTCTATGTCACCTAAACTTAAAATTCTCTCCTCATTAATGTTTTCTTAAACTTAAACTTATGAAAATGACTTTCTCACACAAAACTGTTTGATTGCAGTGCATGAGCCATATAGACAGCTTTTATGGTGCTTTTGCATTAAAGGTTCTTCAAAACATCTTCTTTGTCTTCCACAAAAGTAAACAATGACAGAATTGTAGTTTTTAATAAGAAGTGCACTTAACTGTACTAAATGTGCACTTGTAGTCAAGTCTTAAAAAGCATTTGAAAAACTTTACTTTCAGATGATATAATATTAATGAAATAAAAAGGTGCATTTAAAAGAGTACACGTTCATGACTGTTTCTTAACACACTTAAGTACACTTTTAAAAAGCATCAAATTCAAAGTGTTACTTTAAAAACATTTTAAATCATTTGAATTTACATTTGAAGAATTTGCATTTAAAGTACTAAAATACATCATTTCAAATGTGTGATTAAAATATGAAATAGAGAGAGAGAGAGAGAGAGAGAGAGAGAATGTACTCATTCCAGAAGTATACTAACGTTAAAGTTAGCGTTAACAAGGTGTAAAAAATAAAAATCTTTCCTATAATCCTGTAGACCCAATCGCAGACTATAGAAGCGTTTTCCAAGAAGACATGGGAGATTTGTAAGTTACACCCTGGATCCAAGTATACAGTGAGATTCAGAGCTCAGGACAAGCGCGCACACACTCACTGGAGCTCATGGACATCTGTAGACACAACCACACCAGAGAAAGGTGAGACTTTGACATTTGGTGTTTTTGCTAAGGCTTGAACTCTTTAAATGAGTATGCATTTTCACACGCTACCAAACCAATAGTCGAAGCAATACTACCCTTGAGAAGAAAAAGTACACTTTAGCATTCAGATCAGAACTTTGTGGGGGTTCGCAAACCAATCTTATGAACTGAATGATTCTTCAGAGCATGGATCAGGAATCATTTGATTTGATTTAAATTGAAATTTCGGAGGCGGTTCGCAAATCTTTTAATTCAGACCGGAACTTCGGAGCACGGATTGTAAATCATTTCATTTAGATCGAAAATTCGGAGTGCGAATTATTTTATACAGATCAGGACTACGGAGGCAGGTTCGTGAATCATTTGATTTAGATGTAAACTTCAGAGCGGGTTTGTGAATCATTTGATTCAGATTGGGACTTCGGAGGGTATTTTAAGAATCATTTGACTGAGATCAGGACTTCAGAGCAGGTTCACATATCTTTTGATTCAGATCTGGACTTTGGAGGCCGTTTTGAGAATCATTTGATTTTGATCCGAACTTCACAGTGGCTTCACAAATCTTTTGATTCACATCGGATCTTTGGAGCGCATATTGTGAATCATTAGATTTAGATTACAACTTCGGAGTGGGTTCGCAAATCGTTTGGTTCAGATCGATACTTAGAGTGAAAAATCATTTGATTCAGATCGGGACTTTGGAATGCAAATCATTTGATTCAGATCTGGACTTAGGAGGCTGTTTTGAGAATCATTTGATTTTGATCTGAACTTTGGCATGGGTTTACAAATCTTTAGCTTCAGATCGGGTCTTTGGAACGCATATCATGAATCATTTGATTTATATTACAACTTCAGAGAAGGTTTGTGACTTGTTTGATTCAGATTGATACTTTGAGCTTGAATCATTTGATTCAGATCGGGACTTCAGAGTGGGTTCATGAATCATTTAATTTAGATCTGAACTTCAGAGTGGTCTCACAAATCATTTGATTCAGTCTTTGGATTGCATGTTGTGAATCATTTGATTTAAATTAAAACTTCAAAGCTGGTTTGTGAATCTTTTGGTTCAGATTGCAACCTCAGAGAGGGTTCATCAGTTGTTTAACATTAATAATGCACAATCCATGCTTTGGTCCTGATCTAAAATGATGGTTATTTAAATTGGGACTATGGAGCATGGATTGGGAATCATTTGATTTAGATCAGAACTTCAGAGAGGGTTCGCAAATATTTTGATTCAGATCAGGTCTTTGGAGCGCATATTGTGAACCTTTTTTCTCATTTCTTTTGTATTAAACAGTACAAAACATCAAGAAACAAAGTATATACGACTACAAATCCTATTAAGAAAAAAAAATGTGGTTTTACTATAGTAAAAGTGTAGTAACCACAGTTTTACAACACATACCATGGTTGAACTATGGTTAGCAAAACCACGATTAAATATTTATTTATTCATCCATCCATTCATCCATCCAAAATGTATTTTGAGATGGATTTATTTATTTATTTGTTTATCCAAAATGTTTTTAGCGATGTATTTATATACTTTATTTATTTATGTATTCATCCATCCAAAATGTGTTTTGAGATTTATTAATTTATCCAAATGTTTTTTTTGCTATTTATTTATTTATCCGTCCATCCATCCAAAATGTGTTTTGAGATTTATGTATTTATCCGTCCATCGATCCAAAATGTGTTTTGAGATTTATTAATTTATCCAAATGTTTTTTTTTGCTATTTGTTTATTTATCCGTCCATCCATCTAAAATGTGTTTTGAGATTTATTAATTTATCCAAAATGTTTTTTTTGCTATTTATTTATCCGTCCATCCATCCAAAATGTGTTTTGAGATTTATTAATTTATCCAAAATGTTTTTTTGCGATTTATTTATCTATCTATCTATTCGTCCAACCATCCATCCATACAAAATGTATTTTGAGATTAGATATTTTATTTATTTATCCATCCATCAGTCCAAAATGTATTTATTTATTTATCCATCCGTCAGTCCAAAATGTATTAATGAATTAATGAATTTATTTATCCATCCATCCATCCAAAACGTATTTTGAGATTGGATTTATTTTAGTTTTTTTCACATGGTTGGATACAGAGATGCCGTTTTCACTGCTTTAGGATTAACAGAACTTTCGATAATTTCCATCCCATATACTTGTCTAGATCAAATTTAGCTAGCAATCCAAAGAAAACATCTTTAAAACAGAAAGAAAAGTCAGTTGCTAAATGAAATTAGCTGGATAATTTTGATCAAACAATTACATTTCTGTTGTCTTCTAAAATGAAAACCTACACTTATCAGAGACGTCTGTTTGAGTGTTTTTTGTGTGTTAGTGTTGTTAAATGCATCTGTATGGATGAATATGAGTTCGGATTGATCTTTCCTCAGCTCCGTCTGCGGCTCCTCGGCTCTGGAGACTCATCGAACCTGCAGAAGAAGCTGGAAAGAGACGCCTCACCCTGCTCTGGAAGGTTTGCTATTGTTCTGTAGAAAACTGTTTTTAAAAGGTGGTAGAGTGGCTGGAGCCAACAGAAAAACAGGAACCTCTTTATAATGCCAATAGTATTGTTGTAGTTCTCAGTTATACTGGTTAAGCTTTGTATTAAGATGACTCACCTGAAATTCTTTGAATTGAGAATCAAACACTGATGCCAGTCAGTCTGTTGACAGAGATCTCTGACTTTTGATCACAGACTTTATCTTGCCAAGTTTGAGCACAGTCTCTTCTGAAACTCTCGAAAAAAGATGGGGACTTTTTCACAGGAGAAGCTTTTGTATTTAATGCCATTGAGATGTCAAAGTGATCTCATTCAGGATGAACGTAATGGAAAGTATATTGAAACTAAACAATGACACAACCATTAATATTTAATTTATGGTTAATATAAATTACCACCTGCCATACGAACCGAAACAAACCGACGTAAATATAGATATGTAAACAGATCCGTGACAGATATGAAAGATTCATTTTGCATGTGCCCCCAGGCACTTCCTGTTTTAAAAAACACTCTTTGAGATTTTCCTCAGTCAGCTTAAATCTGACAAACAGCATGACCACATCCTGCCTCCCTACCCGCTTTGCACTTATCAACCACCTGAATTTAGCACATCTATTACCTGATTTACTGATTAAACCATATGCGTGACTTAGTTCACCCAAAAATGAGAGTTCTGTTATCCTTTACCCTCATTTTGTTTACACCTCATCTATATTACTTTCTGTCTTGTGTAAAACATAAAAGAAGATATTCTGAATGTCCGGAAGTTTGTTTTGTCCATACAGTGGACAAAATAGCTTGGACCCTGATGTTCCTCAAAATATCTTTGTTCTGGATGTTTCCGCTAGAAACAAAATCATACAGGTGAGGAACGACATGAGATGACAGAACCTAACACGTTAAGTATTTTCATTACATATCACCCTTCTGCTGGAAGATCTATATAATTAAATATATTTTAAAATATACAAATAACATGTTTTTATAGATTTCAAAATATACTTATATAGCAAAAACAAAAGGTATTTTAAGATTGGATATATTAAATGTAGTTTAAGGACAATTTATTTATTCGTTTACCCAAAAACTGACCTCAAACATGCATTAATTTATTCAATAATACTTTTTTTTTTTTTTTTATTAATTATTTATATTAATTTATTTATTTATTCATCCATCCGTTCATCCAAAATGTATTTTGAGACTGGATTGTGTATTTATTTATCTATCTATCCAACATTTATTTTGAGGTTGGATTTTTTGTTTAGCTATTCAAAATATGTTGAGACTGGATATTTTATTTATTTATTTAACTATGAATCATCCATCCAAATTAATTAATTAATTAATTAATTCAATTATTTATTTATTTATTTATTTATTCAAAATGTATGTTGGGACTGAAGGTTTTAATTAATTAATTAATTTATCCCAAATGTATTTTGAGATTGGATTATTTATATATCAGTCCATCCATCCAAAATTTATTTATTTATCTATTTATTTATCCAAAATGTATTTTGAGATTGGATATTTAACTTATTTATTTATTTAATTTATTTGTTTATCTGTCCATCCATCCAAAACGTTTTTTGAGATTTATTTATTTATTATCCAAAATGTATTTTTAATTTTTAAAATGTATTTATCCATTCAAAGTGTATGTTAAGATTGGATATTTTTGTTTATTTATCCATCCAAAATGTATTTATTAATTTATTCAAAATGTATGTTGAGGTTGGATGTTATTTATTTATTTTATAAATAATATTTTATCTATCTATCTATCTATCTATTCAAAATGTATGTTAAGATTGATTGAATATTTATTTATTTACTTATTTTATTTATTTTTTAAATAATATTCTATCTATCTATCTGTTTGTCTGTCTGTCTGTCTATTCAAAATGTATGTTGAGATTGAATATTTATTTATTTTATTAATTTATTTTATAAATAATATTTTATCTGTCTATCTGAGCAAAAGCCCGGTGCGGCATCGCGTTCATTTGAAACAGCGGTCTAAAACTGAAGTAAACATAAGTTTACTTCAAGAATGATCAAAAAGCGGCATAGATGAGTTTGAAGTTCGGTGTTTAAAACAACAGATCAAACGGAAAGAGAGAGAGAGTGATCTATATTATAGCTCTCTGTATGAAACATACAGACTTTATTAAAGCCATAGAAAGAAAAACAATACACACAATCTTCCAGCCCATGGTGAAGTTTACATGTACATTTACATAGATTTGGGACAGATATGATGTATTTAATGTGAAACTCTGTGATGGCGCTCTGTGATGCAGCATTTCTGTCGGCTGAATGAACACAGTTCACTCACAGTAAATAAGTAACTTGGTGGCTAACAAATGCATTCATGTAATCAGCTGGATATAAACTAATGCAAATAGATTGTAACAATCGTGAGATTAAACATTTGGGTTGTTACTGTTTTGGTCACATTGTTTTAACCTCTTGAGGTGCGGTTAATGTTTGCTTTCTCTCAGCCTTGATAGCAAACATACTGCTGTGTTTTCTGTACTAATGCAGCATCTAGTCAACAAATTACTAAGTAATGATAAGAAAACATGCACATTCATTGTTGATGTTTTAAATCTGCATTTGAAAAAGCCATCCTATTTAAACTTATATTTTCTTCTTCTGAAACCAAATTTTAAAATGTATCTCCTCCTAGACCTTTAAAGCTACAACCACCAAACTCGGCCCAGACCTTCAGACTGGTCTGACTCGGGTTGCTGTATCTTTTCAGACTGATCCGGCTTACGGTTTTCGTAAACCAGACTATCAAAACCACCAAAAATCCCATAGACTTGAATGAGCCAAGACTCATCAAACTCCAACTGTCAAAATTCAAATCTAAACTGACAGAATCCATTGAGACTAAAGCCTGGCTCACACTACAGGATTTTTAGCCCGATTTAGCCCCGATTTTCCCCTCACGAGAATCGGAGCAAAATCTTGTCAAGCACCTCGATCGGTCCCGATGTTCAGCGCGAATTATCTGGTAATGTGAGGCGTTCACAGATCGAATCTTACACCTCCCGATCTGCCCGCACACAAATCGGGGCCGCCCCGATTTATATCAAACATGTTTGATATTTAGGATATAAATCGGGATGATGACGGCTATATGATTACATCAGTACTTTCACTACAGCCAACAGCGACCGCAAAACAGCTGCTGTAAGATACGTTAGATAGTGGAGATGGAGGAAACTGCCTCTTAAGTTTTTTTAACACTGTATAATGTGTCGACAACATCACAACCATAAGGACAAAGAGAAGCACTGAGGTGAAATCGCATCAGTTTTGAAGGTACTGGGTGAGTGCAGCTGCTAACGTTAGCTCTCTAGCTAACATATGTAAACACTAGTTGCTGCGTGAGATCACGTGAGGCGATTCCTCAGGCATGATAATCTTAATAATATCTTGTAGTGTGTTATGTGCCACGATTTTCAAATCTTGTAGTGTGTGCATGTTTAAGATTTGAGGGAAGATAATCTGCAAAGATTCTTCTTATGTGTGTGCTGCAACCAGATTTCACAATCGGTTAGGATTTTTAAAATCCTGTAGTGTGAGCCCCGCTTAAATCAAGCTTCCGCTCTATGAATTATTTCTAATCCATTTAGACTCATTCAAAGTCATCTAATATTTCTAATCCATTTAAATCATGTTGGCAATATGTTAATCATGCTAACAACGTGCTATTAACATGCTAATCATGCTAGTAATTTGCTAATCATGCTAGAAACATGCTAGTAACTTGCTAATCATTACAGAAACATGTTCGTAATATGCTAATCATGCTAGAAACATACTAGTAACTAGCTAATCATTCTAGAAACATGTTAGTAATATGCTAATCATGCTAGAAACATGCTAGTAACTTGCTAATCATTCTAGAAACATGTTAGTAATATGCTAATCATGCTAGAAACATGCTAGTAACTTGCTAATTATTCTAGAAACATGTTAGTAATTAGGGATGCATCGATCCGATTCTCAGTATCGGAATCGGCTCCGATCCTGGCAATTTCTGCCGGATCGGGGATCGGTCAGACAAGACCGATCCAAATTCGATATTGTGCGTATACTATTCTGTTATTGTTGAGCCCTACGAAAGGCACAAAAAAACATTATAAAGCACCACAAAGTTCTTGTTTAAAGTTCTAAAGTTTTAAGTTTTAAGTTCTCTCCGCTGCGGCAGTCAGTCATCCTCCATTCAGCAATCAAACTAACGTTACGCGTTGTGTTCGGTTACTACAGTCAAAACAATGAAACTCCCTTTCTGTTAAAAGAAAAGGCTCAATGGACTAACGGACATATTTAATACACTACGCTTCAATATCGCTTCCCTTTGTATCTTTGAACTTTTCTAATGCGGACTCGGAGGACTGCGCAGCCTGTGCACCATGTTGCTTCAAGCGTATGTAATGCGCACCGTATTGCTTTAAGCGCATCATTCTGCGCATGGGATTCGCACAACCGCTTTGTGCCGCTCTGTATTGGAGCCTTTAGTATTATAATACTTTTCTGCGCAAAGATTATTAATAATCCTTCTTGTTCTGTCCTATCATATGTTGATGCCTTCATTACTGTGCTAGACATTTAAAACAAATGTCTTTTAATTTTTAATAGCATATACTTATATATAAATGTATTTACTTGTTTTTTTATGAATGTAGTTTACAACAATACAAACAGTAAAATGTAACAGTTTACCAGATTTAGTCTTACACTTATTTACTTTTATTTGTAAGTATCTTTTGCTGCTAAATTATCCATTAACCTAGTTTATAATTTTTTTTTTTTTTTCATTTTGTCATATATTATGATTACATATTTTTTTCATTTGTATTTTTCATTAAAATGACATTGTCTATATGTGATAGATTGTGTTTAATACACAAAAGAGTGACGATCAGGTCAACACAAAGAAGTATAGAAATTCAACATTGATTAAAAAAAAGCTATGCTGATTGGATCCGTATCGACAGATACTCTGAACTTTTTGTATCGGATCGGTTCTGAAAAAATGGTATCGTTGCATCCCTATTAGTAATATGCTAATCATGCTAGAAACATGCTAGTAACTAGCTAATCATTCTAAAAACATTAGTAATATGCTAATCATGCTAGAAACATGCTATTAACATGCTAACCGTGCTAGTAACTTGCAAGCCATGTTAGCAACATGTTAGTAACTTGCTAATCATGTTAACACCAGGCTAGTAACATGCTAATCATGCTGGAAACATGCTAGTAATATGCTAATCATGCTAGAAACATGCTAGTAACTAGCTAATCATTCTGGAAACGTTAGTAATATGCTAATCATGCTAACACCATGTTAGTAATATGCTAACCGTGCTAGTAACTTGCAAGCCATGCTAGCAACATGTTAGTAACTTGCTAATCATGCTAGAAACATGCTAGTAACATGCTAATCATGTTAGTAACTTGTTAAACATGCTAGAATCATGCTAGTACCTTACTGATACTGCTAACAACATGATAACAACATGTTAAAGATGTTAGAAACATGTTAATCATGCTAGAAACATGTTACCAACATGCTAGTAACTGGTTAATCATGGTAACAGCATGCTAGTAACACCCTAGCAACCACATAGCTACACCCTAGCAACCGCCCAGGGTACCCTAGCAACCACCCAAAGTACCTTAAAAAAACCACATAATAACACCATAGAAACCACCCTAAGTACCATAGCAACCGGATATCAACACCCTAACAGCCACCACGGGTACTCTAGCAACCGCATAGCAACACCTCCCAAGTACCCTAGCAACCACATAGCAACACTCTAGCAACCACCCAGAGTACCTAAGCAACCGCATAGCAACACCCTAGCAACTGCCCTGGCTACCCTAGCAACCACATAGCAACACCTGATCTATCTGTTTTTCTAATAGACTGTATTGCCTTCAAAACTTTAATCTTTCAAACTATTTTAAACTAAAAACTATTTCAAACTGAAAACCATCAAACATTTAAAACTTTCTGGCTATGCTTTTTCAAGCCAACTTAAAGTTTTCTTCGAACTTTACTATCTAGCTTAATTTATTATCTATCATCGATCTATCGATCCAGATATTTAAAGATTGGAGATATATTTTGGTCCCTTGAAGTACATTTTGTTAAACAGTATATTTTGGCATTTGAAGGTTTAAATAAATATATTTCCTTAAGCCATGCTGTTTGCATGCATTTAGTATATATCCTAAATATAGATTGGTCAGAAGAGATATATTTTTTTTTGCTACAGTGTGCACTAAGCTGATCGGTATCTGAATGTTGTGCAACTTCCTTTCAAAGCTGATATTATATCAAGTATCTAAGCACAGCTGGTGTAATGTGTTGAACTATCAGCATCGAGGACCTAAATTTGTGCTTTTAATGTGGTTTGGATTCATTCTGCATGCACAAACACACACACTTGAAATGATCATAAACAAACTAATTCTTCTGGCTGGTCCGGCTCTCCACTCACTTGTTGAGTTTGATGTAATAATTATTATTCACCTGTGGCTTCAGTTAATCTTAATAGGTTTTAATAAGCTGTTTTGTCTCCCGTCTTTCACTGCATACAATAACATTTGAAAGGATAATAACCTCAGAATGATTTTTGGCTTAGAGCGGCTGTGATTAATGTGTTTGGGTGTGAGGTGATATTACTTATCCCGCCACAGGGGAACATCTGGAACAGGAAACATAGAACCCACAACTAGCCCTGTGCCAGTTAAACTCATGCTTGTTTATTGCTTTGCATGTTTATGCGTAGCAGGGTTATTATTGGTAACTGAACTAAATAAATACAAATTCTGATACTTTAAATAAACTACATGTTGAATGAACTAAGCAATAAGCGAAATTTCTCATTTTAATTTAGTTTAACTTGTACAAAATAACCAAAATGCATTTTGAGATTTTATTATTAATTTATTTATTCATTCAGTCATCAGTCCAATATATTTTTTATTTATTTTTTTATCCATCTATCCAAATGTATGCATGCATGCATGCTTGTATTTATTTATTTATTTATCATCCATCCATAATTAATTAATTTATTATTTATTTATTTATTTATTTATTTATTTATTTATTTATTTATCATCCATCCATATAATTAATAATTCATATTAAATAATTAATTTAATTATTTATCAATACAAAATTTATGTTGAGATTGGATATTTAGTTTACATATTTTAGGAATATATATGAAAATATATATAATATATATATATATATAAAAAAAAAGAAATGTATAGACATTTATAAAAAAATGCCAAAAACTAAACTACTAAAACATTGACTAAAAGTAATAAAATAAAAACTAATTCAAAATATGAACAAAAGTCGTAAAATAACACTGATTCATAACCATTTTCATTTCTTTATACTATACATTTCTTTATAGTACTGATTTGTAATGGATCACTGAAAGAATTTTAAGGTTTGATGTTTAATGAAATTCATAAAAAAAAAAATAGAATAAACCAAATTGTGTATTGCAAATGTACTTTTCATTCTGTTTTATGAAAAATGGACAGAAATAATTATTTTTAATAATATATTTATATTTATATATTTATAATACATTTTAATTTATAATTAAAATGTCTTTTGAGATTGGATTTTTTATTTATTTACTTATCCATCCGTCCATCCATCAGTCCAACATTTATTTACTTATTTATTTATTATCCACTCATCCATCAGTCCAATATTTATGTATTTACTTTATTTTTTATCCATCCATCTAAAATGTATTTTGAGATTTATTTATTTATTTATTGATCATCCATCCATCCATTATTTATTTTATTTATTTATTTATCATTCATCCAAAATGTATTTATGTATCATCCAAAATGTATTTTTATCCATTTAAAATGTATGTTGAGATTATTTATTTTTTATTTTATAAATAATATTCTATTACATCAAAAATAAAAATGAAGAACTGTGTAGTCATAAAATAATACTGAGTATAAATTGTCATGCATTTATACTCACTGTATAACACAGATAACATTTTAATTTAACTTGTTTTAATGAAAATTAATGATGTTAAATGAAACTAATTTAACAAATAATAAACCAAATTTTATATTACAAATGTTCTTTTCATTCGGTTTTATTAAAACTGGACAGAAATAATTTTATTTATTTATTTTCCAAAATGTATTTTGAGATTGAATAGTTATTTATTTATTTATTTATTTACTTAATTTATTATTTTATCTATCTGTCCATTCGTCCATAAATAAAATCCACTGATTCATAATCATGAATACTCACTGAATTTTACATTTTCATTAAAGGTTATGTTAAATGAAAATTAATGATGTTTAATTAAATTAATATAAAACAATAAACCAAATTTTATATTACAAATGTACTTGTCATTCTGTTTTATGACAACTGGACAGAAATAATTATTTCTAAGAATTAATATATTTATAATTACTATCATCATGGTTATTTTATTCAGTGCATTTGTTTTAGTTCCTAACCACACATATTAATGACTAATCTTTATTTTTATATATTGAATTTTCAAAATAAATATAATTTTTTTTTATTTCAAAAATTGATTTGGAATAATTTAAATGACAAAATTTTGCATATTAATCAATATTTAATGAATATGACACAAAAGTCCAGCTGTCTGGTTATCCTAGTCGGTCTTATAACTACATCATCTGACTGCACTTGTCATCTTTTTCCACTGACCTGCTTTAAAACACGTCTAATTATTCATAACAACTAAGATCCTATGGTTTAATGTGTCTGTTTCAGCCTGTGTCCTGGCCTGAGGTCAGTGGTGTTGTGCTCAGTTACTCGGCATCTTGTCACAGTGATCTGGATTCATCGCAGTGGACCTGCGGCTCTATAAACGCGTCCAGACGCTTCTGCATCCTCACCATCTCTGACGATCCCTGTCACTGCAGCCTGACTGCAACAAACTCTGCTGGGACATCACCTCCAGCTCACATCTCTATACCTGCACATATGGATACAAGTAAATTACTAATACTTACTCACTTCAGTGGAACTAATTTGCAGCTAATAACAACGGATGAGATGGTTTCTAGCTGGTCCAGGCTGGTCTTGTTATTTACTTTTCGTTGTTTTCTCACAAAATCATCAGGCAGGTTGAGTCAACCAGGATGGTAGACTAACATCCTGGTAAAAACTTTTTTGTGCTTGTTTAAAGAAATTGTGATGCTTAGGGGAAATGCTTACTGGAATGCTTACTGGAATCTATGCGGTCATTTATTTCAACTTACATCCCGTTTCCTGTCCTAGAATTCCCACCCCCTCAGACTATCAGTGCCACCCCATTGGATGACACTCGCCTGAAGGTGGAATGGACAGTTGCACTGAACCAATCAGAGAGCGGCTTTGTAGTGCAGTGGACTGCTGTGCCTTACACTGAACCAGATAGTCTGCACTGGGAACATATGAATAAAACTGCAAGAGGTTTTATTCTCACAGGTCTGAAACGTCACTTTGTTTCCTATATAGTATCAATAGCCTGTTGGTTTGGATTCACTTCACAATTAGTTTTTTTTTTTTTTTTTAATAATAAAATTGAACTAAAAAGAATATCAAACAGTATTATTATTATTGTATAGTTAAAGTCAAAAGTTTACATCCCCCTTGCAGAATCAGCTAAATGGTAATTATTTTTCCAAAATAAGAGGGATTATACAAAATGCAAATCTTGCATTTTTTTTTCCTGACAGAAGTATTTTCATCCTGAAATACTGGACATGTGCACACAATGTTCTGAAGCAAAGATAAACCTGCAATTGCAGTCCTTTTTAACTGACATTTCCCAGAAATAAGAAACAAGGGAAATTCTACCAGCGAGACTTGTTTTTTATTCATCAGGAATTGATTGCATGGTGAAAAATGTCTCTGTATGACAGCATTTTAGTGAGGAGGGGTTGAAAAATAAGAGAAATTGGTCATTTCTAGCTTAATACACTCACCTTGGACCCCATTGACCTGCACTGTACTGACAAAAATCACAGATGTTTTGTTGTCATACAAAATGCATGTTATTGTTTATTTAGTACTGACCTGAATGAGATATTTCACATAAAAGATGTTTACATATAGTCGAAATAGTCAAAAATAGTTGAACATACAAAAGCTGTGTTTTTTTTTTTTTTGTTTAGTGATGTTGTTCATGAATCTATTGTTTGTCCTGAACACTTCAGAAAATTGCTTCAGGTCCCACCAATTCTTTGGTTTACCAGCATTTTGTGCATTTGAACCCTTTCCAACAATGACTGTATGATTTTGAGATCCATCTTTTCACACTGAGGACAACTGAGGGACTCATATGCAACTATTACAGAAGATTCAAACGCTCACTGATACTTCAGAAGGAAAAAACATGTATTAAGAGAAGGATGAACACTTTTGAAAAGAATGGAAATTTGTACATTTTTCTTATTTTGCCTAAATATCATATTTTTTGTTCATTTAGTACTGGCCTTCAGAGGCTACAGGAGATAGTTACATGTTCCCCAGAAGACAAAATAAGTTAAATTTACCCTGATCTTCAAATGCTCTTAATGCATTGTGTTTCCTTCTGAAGCATCAGTGAGCGCTTAAACCTTCTGTAATAGTTGCATATGAGTCCCTCAGTTGTCCTCAGTGTGAAAAGATGGATCTCAAAATCATACAGTCATTGTTGGAAAGGGTTCAAATACACAAAAATGCTGAAAAACCAAAGAATTTGTGGGACCTGAAGTGCTCATAAACAACTATCACTAAACAAAAAAAATACAGCTGTGGATCATTCAGACAACAACACAGTATTAAGAATCAAGGGGATATAAACTTTAGAACGGGGTCTTTTTTTATATAAAATCAACTATTAATTTCTCTTGTGAACTATATGTAAACATTTTTTATGTGAGCTATCTTTTTCAGGTCAGTACTAAATAAACAACAACATGCATTTTGTATGATCCCTCTTATTTTGCAGATTCTGAAAGGGGGTGTAAACTTTTGACCTCAACTGTATAGTCCTATTGAATAAGAATTCAGGCATTTTTTGTCTTTTACTGAAAAACCGTGCCTGGTTTTTAAGATATTATATTGTAGTCTTTAACTGGTGAGTATTGTTTAATCACATAACTACAACAGATCAGTGTTAGTCCATGATTGTTTGTGTGTGTTTCAGGTCTTCGGCCAGAAGTCCCATATAATTTGTCGGTCATGAGTCTGTATGGGCGAAAGGCAGGAAGTGGCTTGTCAATCGTTGCTTTCACACGGGAAGGAGGTCAGATATTACACTGAAAAATGTGCATTTATTGGAACTGAAGGTGTGGTAGTATTGCAGTAGTATTCATCAGCTCTTTTGCCATAAGCCATGCTCAAAAAATTATACATATGGCCAAGATACAAGAAAGAATCTAAGGGTGGGAAAAAATCTAAATATTGAGAAAATCAAATTTTAAATTTTCAAATAAAGTTCTTAGCAATGCATATTACTAATCAAAAATTAAGTTTTGATATATTTACGGTAAGAAATTTTACTAATATCCTTTAATTAATTAAAATGTAATTAATATCCTAATGATTTTTGACATAAAAGAAAAATCTTTCATTTTGACCCATACAATGCTACTTAAGACATAAAACAGTCATAAGTCACTGGGGTATATTTGTAGCAATAGCCAAAAATACATTGTATTTTTCTTTTATAACAAAAATCATTAGGATATTAAGTAAAGATCATGCTCCACAAAGATATTTTGTAAATTTCCTAATATAAATATATAAAAACTTTATTTTTGATAAGTAATATGCATTGCTAAGAACTTTGTTTAGACAACTTTAAAAGACGATTTTCTGAATAATTTATTTCTTTTGCACCCTCAGATTCCAGATTTTCAAATAGTTGCATCTCGGCCAAATATTGTCCTATCCTAACAAACCATACATCAATGGAAAGCTTATTTATTCAGATTTCGAAAAATTGACCCTTATGACTGGTTTTGTGGTCCAGGGTCACATATATCATCCTTCAGCTAGAAGATCTATATTTTTAAATAGATTAAAATGTACAAATAATAATTATTAATTATACTGCTTCTTTAGATTTGTAAAATGAGATGTGCGTCTATAAAAATATATTATATACAAGTATATTATATATTTTTATAAATGCTTTTATATAGGTATAAGGTATTAATTTCAAATCACCGGTTTCCATTGTGAAAACTTACCTCATATAATGTGACCCAGTTACCCTTAAACATAATTAGTTTTTTCTTGTATATTAAATTTCTTTATTGTCAATTTTTTTTTAACCAGTTAAGATATTTATAATACAAAGAAATATTATAATACAAGAAAAGGTAGTTAACCAAAGAAAATCTGTCAATATAATAATAAACAACAACAACATCAACAAAATTAAATAAAATACACTTGTATTTGAATATACACTACCAGTCTGAAGTTTTTGAACAGTACGATTTTTAATGTTTCCCAAAATACAGCAAAATCAGTAATATTGTGAAATATTTTTACTATTTAAAATAACTGCTTTCTATTTGAATATATTTTAAAATGCAATTTATTCCTGTGATGAAAGCAAATTTTTTTTAGCATCATTACTCCAGTCCCATGATCCTTCAGAAATCATGCTAATATAATATTCAAGACACATTTTCATTGTTATTATTATCAGTAATTAAGTTGAGTAAATTTTTTGGAAATAAAATACAGAAATTAATCCTTTTATTTAGCAAGGATGCTTTAAATGAATCAAAAGTGATGCTAAAGACATTTATAATGTTACAAAAATTTCTATTTCAGATAAACGCTGTTCTTCTGAACTTTCTATCCATTAAATAAACCTGAAAAACTCTACTCAGCTGTTTTCATCATAATATAAATAAATGTTTTCTTGAGTGGCAAATCAAAATATTACAATAATTTCTCAGGGATCACATGACTGGAGTAATAATGCTAAAAATCAGCTTTGAAATCACAGGAATAAATTACAATTTAAAATCTATTCAAATAGAAAACAGTTATTTTAAATAGTAAAAATATTTTATAATTTTACTGTTTCTGCTGTACTTTGAATCAAATAAATGCAGGATTGGTAAGCAGAAAATACATTTTTTAAAAACATTACAAATTTACTGTTCAAAAACTTTTGACTGGTGGTGTATAAAATAACACGAACACATCCTTTCATAATTAAAGTTTGTCTGCAAATAAAGGCACACTGAAACAGTAGATAGGAACATTTAAAGGCATAGTTTACCCAAAAATGTTGTTCCAGACTGCCCTTTTATGCATTCTCATGTGGATGATCAATGTGTCCCTGTGTTTCAGCGCCCTCTGTTGGCCCAAATATAACAGTGGTGACAACGAGCAGCAGTGGTGTTGTTCTGAAATGGGATCCCGTTCCTTTAGAAAAACGTCATAGCTTAATTCGGAACTACACCGTCCTGTACAGCATAAATGGCAAAAGTAAGACACCAATGCTTCTTTGCCAAAATGTTTTATCAAAGGGGTGAAAATTAGGGCAAGTATATGATAAAGTCTGACGCCTTGTGTTTGTGAAGGTGCGACGGTAGACACTTGTGATGAACACACATCTCTGATTGGACTGATAGAAGGAACCTATAACATCTGCGTAATGGCTCATACTGCAGTAGGGGGCGCCGTTGGGCCCTGTCAGATGGTGGTTGTGGGTAAGAATGATGCTGTGTGGGGGGTTTTTAAACATTCTTGCCCGTATAAACAAAGCGTTATCTTTAAACCTGTTTGTGTGTGTCCATAGGG
The DNA here is from genome assembly GCA_033026305.1 of Cirrhinus molitorella. NCBI lineage: Eukaryota > Metazoa > Chordata > Actinopteri > Cypriniformes > Cyprinidae > Cirrhinus > Cirrhinus molitorella. The sequence goes on along the minus strand of CM065124.1, from coordinate 5,185,384 downwards.
CTTGAGGATGTACAAGTGATTCCCATACTGCTGTGTGCACTTCTGCTGTGTTTTCTGATTCTAATCATCCCAGTATGCATGAGAATGAGGTAAGACAACTTGTGTTTGATTTAGGTATTAAATCCAAACATTAAATCCAAACATTAATAAATGTAATTTTTTTTTCAATGGATGTAAGTTACTGATAGCATATTGAAACACTAATGCACTATTATCTATTTTTATTTTAAAAAGTCTTATTTCAGTGTTCATCTAATGTCACAGCATGCTCTAACATGCAGTCTACTATTTACTGTTGTCTTTTAGGATTAAACGGTGTCTGTGTCCAACAGTACCAGACCCTTCAAAAAGCAGCCTGTCCATCTGGTCCAACACTAAACCATGTCAGGTAAGTTTAAACTTATGTAGTTATTCAGGGAAGTTCGTTTCAAAGTCACATGCTGTATCTATTGTTGTCAGCAGGGGGAGTTGTTACATCTGGAAAGATTTCTTTTAAATTATTAATATCCAAAGATGTTGCTTAAATATATAATATATATATATATATATATATATATATATAATGCAAACAGCATTGTCAGTCGATTCAATATATGGGTGGTTCTTTAACACTTTTACATTCCAGGGTTTGATGCTAATTTGTACTATTAAGATTACTTTTATTCCAGTAGTAATAATCACAAAAGTGAGTACACCCCTCACATTTCAGCAACCATTTTAGTATATCTTCTCAAGAGACAATGCTGTAGAAATGAAGCTTGGATATATTTTAGAATAGATAATGTACAGCTTGTATAGCAGTATAGATTTACTGTCCTCTGAAAATAACTCAACATACAGCCGATATTGTCAAAATAGCTGGTAACAAAAGTGAGTACACCCTAAGTGATAACATCATCATGTTGTTTAACCATGCAAAGCCACATGTTCTATTCATCACGTTTATGTTTTGTCTGCTTGACAGGACAATAGAAAGCTGTGTATCTTGTATTAGAGCAGTTAAAATTTGGTGCTTTAAGTGCAATTCTCTCATTCTGACCACTGCATGTTCAACATGACACCTCATGGCAAAGAACTCTCTGAGGATTTGAGAATTAGAATTGTTGCTCTCCACAAAGATAGCCAAGGCTATTAGATGTTCAGTAACACCCTAAAAACAGAGTTACACTACAGTGGTCAGGGTCATACAGAGGTTTTCCAAGATGGAGTTCCATTCAGAACAGGCAAGGGTCAATCAACAAAGTTGAGTACTCGTTCTGTGCATCAGGTGCAGAACCTGGCTTCAAAAAACAGATGCATGAGTGCTGCCAGCATTGCTTTAGAGGTTGCAGAAGTAGAAGGTCAGCTTGTCAGTGCTCAGACCATATGCCGCACACTGCAACAAGTCGGTTTGCATGGGCGTAGTCCCATAAGGAAGGCTCTTCTGAAGCTGGCTCACAAGAAAGCCTGCAAACAGTTTGCTGAAGACAACCTGTTCAAGAGCATGAATTACTGGAACCATGTCCTGTTGCCTGATGAGACTAAGATAAACTTGTTTGGCTCAGATGGTGTCCAGCATGTGTGGCGATGCCCTGGTGAGGAGTATCAAGAAAATTGTCTTGCCTACAGTCAAGCATGGTGCTGGTAGCTTCATGGTCTGGGGCTGCATGAGTGCTGCTGGTACTGTGGAGCTGCAGTTCATTGAGGGAAATATGGATTCCATTATGTACTGTAGATTCTGAAGCAGAACATGATGCCTTCCCTCCAGAAACAAGGCAGAACGGCAAGTATGTCTCCAGACCTGAACTCTATTAATTACCTGTGGGGCATCCTCAAGCGGAAGTTGGAGAAGCACCATGTGTCTAACATCCAGCAGCTCTGTGACGTCCATATAGAGGAGTGGAAGAAGATCCCAGCAACAACCTGTACAGCTCTGGTCAATTTCATGCCCAGGATGATTAAGGCAGTGCCAGATAACAATGTTGACACTTTGGACAAGTTCACTTAGAGTGTACTCACTTTTGTTGCCAGCTGTTCTGAAAATAATGTATGTTGTATGTTGTATGTTGAGTAATTTTCAGGGGACAGTAAATCTATACTTCTATACAAGCTGCGCATTGATTACTCTAAAATATATCCAAGTTTTATGAAGATGTACTAAAATGGTCGCTGAAATGTGAGGGGTGTACTCACTTTTGTGAAATACTGTATAAATTTGACAAAATATATGCTCGGTTTGCATAATTAACACAGCTACAAACAAGGTTGCCCATAGTAAAGTTTTATTTAAAGTTAATGTACTTGGTTATCAAGTAGACAACCATGTCAGAAAAGAGCATGCATGACATGAAATCTAGGATATGTGATGTATGTAAAAAAAAAAAAAAAAAAAAAATATATATATATATATATATATTACTTGCGTAAATAATATTTTTAGTTGTTAATATGTATATAATATATTTATATATTTGCAAAATACATTACATTAATGTGGACTACCAGTAAAACTGATAAACATTTGGGACCAAAAATTATTCAGACACTTTGACCTGACCATGCTTTTTTCTTTAATTGCTAGTGCGACCTACACCACAGACTGAACAAAATGAAGCATTGCTTGGTAGTTGATTGATCTAAATTGATATTATCTAAGTGTGTACTTAAATTTAACTGCTGACAGCTGTTCAGCCTAATTCATTACATACCTTTCTACCAAAGTTATCTGACATTATCAAGATGAATTTGTTCTGACACAGTTTAACCCTGAGTTCTTGTCATATTTTATTACCATTTTCTAAACTGTAGTGAATAAACTGTAGTAATGTGAGAAATGTTGAAGGTGTCTGAATAAATGTTCATAAAATACATCTTTAGTTGGACTACTAAATATGTAAATGTATTTGTAGTATACTTAGAATGAAATAAATGTCAATTTCAAGTACATCTTAGTTTTCCTAATTTTTCACTAGGGAATGTACACTATGTTGCCAAAAGTTTGTTGACACCCCCTTCTAATTAACAGGAAAAAACCCAGACCAAACACCATTGACTTGTACATACACTATATGGACAAAAGTATTGGGACACCCCCTTCTTTAGAACAGAAAAAGGCACTTCCAAATCTATAGCAACAAAGATGGAAGCATAATTCATGTATTTAAAAACTGTACTTCCATCTCTGTTGCTTTAGTTTTGGAAGTGTCTAAAATGACTGTACCCATATGCACAAGTCATTGATGTTTGGTCTCAAGTATTTGGCTCAAGGTCTGCATTCATGTTAGGCATTGTCATGTTAGAATAAAAAAGGGTCCTGTCCAAACTTTTGCCATAAACTTAGGACACAATTTTCAAGAATATCATTATAACATTAAGATTTGTACTCATGAAAAATACTAAAGTAGTCAAACCTGTTCGTTAGAAGGCGGTGTCCCAATACTTTTGGCAATATAGTGTATATTTGTTATTGTATATATGAAACTACAACAAGATGAGTTTCATTCAGTTTCCTCTTTGATGTTCAACAGCATAAGCTACCATCCTTATCACCCATGAGCTCCATCATCTCCGTGGGTCAAACTTCAACATATCAGGATTACGGTGAGAAAGACTACGTCCCTGTCCAGGTGTTCGCCTACCACACTCTTCCACATGACAACAATGAGACTGAAACCAAGATTTACAACAGCACTTCTGCTATAACATACCAGGACCCCAAACTCACACCAGCTCAAGCTTTTCCAACACATTTCCTCAACCAGAGCTACACCAAACCTGACCAAGTCATTCCTGCTGTACGTGAAGAAGACCCACAGCCCTCATCGGATGATCTCTTGTTTGATTCGCTCTTCAGCCACAAAAGTAATCAAGCTGATTTATGCGGATACATCCATGTGTCCCAGAGCTATGCACCGGTCATTATGACCGTAGACGCTTACAGGTCTCTCGACCTGGATGAGTGTCCGCATTTCCTACAGGTTTTACCAGAGGACACCAGCACGTAGTTTACTGCAGTGAAAAACAATGAGTCTTACGTGACTGGGATTTTACAACCCCACTCTCTCCAGCCCACCAAAACATGAGCTCTCGTATAAATCATCATCTTTGTGTACTTTCTGATCGACAGATATACACAGGCTGGTGCTGTAACAGGATAGCTGGAACGGCATAAAGCTGGGTGCAGTTAAAATCAGAAACATGTCTACTCTGCAAACTGTGTCCAGTGTAGACAGCCACAGTCAATTATAAGAGTTGCACTGGGTTTACAGTAGTTTCATGGGCAGGTTCAAGAGATTGCATCCGATTGCTGTTCTGCCTGACACTTGAAAATTAATTGTGAGTTTTTTTCCAAGCAGCCTTTTTGTCTGAGCAGCTCTCGTCAGATCTCGTCCAGGTCAAGGACGCCACATGAGGGCCGCTAGTCATTTCCACATGACACCTCTCTCACAAAACCTCTGGTCTTGTGTCAAACATGCATAAACTGCTGATACTGATCTGCCGGTTGCCAGATGCATGGAAAAAAATGTGCTGGGAAGATTTTTGTTTTTGTTGCATGGAAACTTGGCCTATATTTGCTATGTCTGAGATAGAACAGTGCCATTTTACTGATGATGACATCATATTGCTTTTCTCGTTTGCATTAGCAAATGGTGCTTGAACAATACAAGTGACCACAATATGGTTCTTTCGTATTGTGATATTTAGTTTAATATACAGTTTTAATGTGAAATTAATCATCGTGAACCCTTCAGTTTCTGTTGACAAAATAAAGGACAAACAGCCCCAGACGGGACAACACATTCCCCTTTGTGGGACTAGTGGCATCATGGACACCTTGGAGTTATATGGGCCTGTTTAACTGAAGAAGAACTGAATTTTGTGTGTTTTTTAAGGTTTTATTGTGTATTTTGCAATTTGCAAATTTGCAAATCAGACAAAATACAGTGATAACTGGTTTTGGATATCAGACAAAACTGGTTTTAGATGTCAGACAGAACTTAATCCTAACTGGTTAGACAGAACTCAGTTGTAACTGGTTTTGGATATCAGACAGAACTAATTGTTAACTGTTTTTTTATATATCAGACAGAACCTGTTCTAACTGGTTTTGGATATCAGACAGAACTCAGTCCTAACTGTTTTTTAAATATCAGACCAAACTCAGTCACAGCAGGTTTTGCATATCAGACAGAACTCAACCCTAACTGGTTTTGGATACCAGACAGGACTAAATGTTAACATGTTTTGGATATCAGACAGAACTCCTGACAGGTTTTAGGTATCAGAACTAAATGTTAAATGGTTTTGGATATCAGACAGAACTCAATGCTAACTGGGTTTGGATATTAGAAAACTAAATTTTAACTGGTTTTGGATATCAGAAAGAACTTAATCCTAACTGGTTTTAGGTATCAGACAGGACTAAATGTTAACTGGTTTTAGACATAAGATAGGACTAAATGTTAAATGGTTTTGGATATCAGACATAACTCAATCCTAACTGGTTTTAGGTTATCAGGCAGAACTAAATCACAACTGGTTTTAGGTATAAAACAGAACTCAAATTCCAACTGGTTTTAGGTATTAGACAGGACTAAATGTTAACTGGTTTTAGGTATCAGACAAAGCTAAATTTTAACTGATTTTGGAACTCAATCACAACTGGTTTTGGATATCAGACAGAACTAAATCACAACTGGTTTTAGGTATAAAACAGAACTCAAATTCCAACTGGTTTTAGGTATTAGACAGAGCTTAATCCTAACAGGTTTCAGATTTCAGACAGAACTTAATCCTAACTGGTTTTAAGTATCAGACAGGACTAAATGTTAACTGGTTTTAGGTATCAGACAAAGCTAAATTTTAACTTATTTCAGAACTCAATCACAACTGGTTTTGGATATCAGACAGAACTCAATCCTAACTGGTTTTAGGTATTAGACAGAGTTTAAACCTAACAGGTTTTGGATTTCAGACAGAACTTAACCCTAACTGGTTTTAGGTGTCAGACAGGACTAAATGTTAACTGGTTTTAGTTATTAGAAAAAGCTCATTTTTAACTGATTTTGGAACTCAATCACAACTGGTTTTGGATATCAGACAGAACTCAATCATAACTGGTTTTAGGTATCAGACAGGACTAAATGTTAACTGGTGTTGGATATCAGAAAGAACTACAGATCCAGTCTTTTAACAAGATCCCATCTGAGGACATCCATTTTATCTGGTGAAATTACCTAAATATGAATGTAAGCTATTTTGCTTTGTTAATCAGATGGACTGGTAACCTGGAAATGTGTAAAAAACAACATAACCCACCTGATCTGAACTATATATACATTGTTTCATTTCCTAATGAAAATATTTGAGCCATACCATTCCAAAATAATGTCAAAGGTTTATTTTTGTGAACGGTATCTGAAGATAAACCAGCTTTCTGCGGAAAAGGAAAGGACAGTGAGAAGGACACTTGACATCAGGAACATTTTGTTGGGAATGCTGTGGCTTCAGGCCAGAGTTCACCATTGCTGGTCCATTTTTCCTGCGACTGGAATTCCCGATAAAGTCCCTCTTTGTTTGGATAGAGACAGGCCAGGGCAGTGTCACACATACATCCGGCTCCAAAGAGTTGATCTTTGGTGACAGGAGTGCAGATCGGCCGCGTGCCAGAGCTGGTGCAGCAATATTTATTGTGGATGAAATGTGCTATTGTTGACAATAGATGGATATTCACACTGACCTGCCAGAGCAGCGCAGACCGTTAGTGCATAACATGCTCCATGCATTCCACCATTCCATCGGGAATTTGTCAGCCTGTGAATATGGCTCAAAAAGGAATGGATTAATGCTAAGAACAATATTTGTCATTCCTTTAGTGATGTTGAGAAACTCAAGACTCTGTACCGTATGTATATATTCTGATAAAGCACATGTTATTGTTATTTGTCTAATAAAGTGAACAGAAATTCACCTTGTGTTATTGCTATCTCAAGTCACAAAGGATAATATTTGAAAGTAAACACTGTAAATCATTGAAAATATATTTGCATATAATACATAGGCTATGCCCGTACTGAGCTCTTTGAAATGCCAGCATATGTTGGACTTTGGTTATATTTACTGATACAGTACGTCTTGGGTGTGGTGATTGATCATAGGTGAATTTCACTTTGCACTTTGACTGCTCTGCAGTGGAGATCTTTTGTGCACAGCGAAATTAGTGTGAAAGGGGTTTTTTTGTACACATTTGCTAACTTTAGGTATTTCTGTATTTAACTTCCCCAATGTCAACAGAACAATAGCACAACCTGACAAAACATCTTTGGGAAGAAGGAAGAAGGTTCATAAAAGGGCATAATAATTTTTTTAAAAATGCATTTTTTGACAATTCTGTCCTTCAAACTTAAAATATTATTGGTAAATCGGTTGTATTGAATAGTGTTCACAATAAAACAACACTAATATACATTCATATTGTGTAGGGTTGACTACATAATAAAAGTAAAGGGCTGGATTGTGTTATCAGGATGATGTTTTTACAGAAATGTAAGAGTAGAGTAACTTGGCTGGCTTCCGTTCTCATCCACATACAGCTATTTTTAGCTGTACAAAACAGCTAGTTTTGCCAATTGATATTCCAAATTGGTGTGCCTTACCATATTATTTTTATGTATTATCTTAATAACGAACACACACGTTTGTAGCACAAACAGTTTTACTGTTGTTATTCTTCTCGTTATTTCCCTATAGCGGCTAATGAACCAGAAGTCTCCCCCATAGGAACTCCTGCATTATAGAAAAGGTAAAATACAGTTTACTAATTATAAATAGCCAAAATATTGTTACTTTTACATTTTCTATTGAATTACTGTATAACCGTTTTACAGTTTACATTTAGCCTATAATAAACTTTTTAATGGTTGTTTTCATTGTGACAACTTCCCTTGTCACAAAGGTCAGTGTATGAAATAATTGGCAATAGAGAGTTTGCATGGCCATATCAACAATACTCAGTAAACAACAGCAAGGATTGCACGGTTAATGTACTAAATACGTCGTTTTGCTAATTTATGTTGTCTAAACTACGGAAAAAGCATGGGAAAGCTGCTAAATCATATAGAGAAGGACTTAGTAAACAGGAAAGGGCGCAATATTTTGACAAACTAAAGTTAATAGGTGGTAAAGATATGTGGTACCCGGTCCGACCGATTAGTACAGCCCAAAACATGACAATAGTTGACTATTTTCAGCAGCAATAATCAACAAAATATGCTAAATAAGTTTTGTTGTTTAAATTCAGTGCCGCCAAAATGGCCAATTGATGAAGCGTCTCAAATGTACACACGTACATCTCGGAGACGTCTATTTTACGTATACATTTGCATCTGCAAGACAGTTTGCTCATCTGCAATATGTCTATTGGACGTTTCCTGTCAGATGTCAAATAGACGCCTATTAGATGTCTTTAAGATGTTTATGATTTAGAGTTTATATAAAACTGACATCTTACAGATATACAGATTACTCTTGTTTGAACGGGTTATTCTTGTATTACATCTTCAACTCCGAGTGTGTGAGTGAGAAAGAGAGAGGGCGAGATAGAACACGGATGGCGTCAGCAGTGGGCGTGTACCTGACCGAGTAAAGTCTCTTCAAACTGTTCGTGGTTCAGTCTCCACGCTTCACGCGTCTCGTTCACTCGAGTCCGTGAACCCACGCAGCGCGGACGCGTTACATCACCAGCGCACCTAAACGCAGGTGACACACACAAGACACCCGGAAGAACAAGCGCATCGACTATCACACGAGTTACTTGAGTTTCAGTCAAGCCCTGAAAAGCTGAGCAGATCACAGTCATGTCAGAGCTCAACAAGAACAAGCTGTTAATTGTGCTGATGGATGTCGTGTGTGTGCTCGTGGGTAAGTCTGATCTTTTGTATCTGCATTTCTGCCTTGATCTGAGGCAAATGGTTGGGAAATCCAGCCTTCCATAGTTCACCAAAGTTCACCTGCCACCTTTAACTGTTGCTTTCCATTGGATACAAGCACATTCAGTCTGGTCGAGTGACTATGACAGTGCTGATTCTTAAAAGGATTGTATGAAAAATGTTCATACCATTTTCTAAAATTCATATAATATTCATTTCTCACCATAGTTACTCATAGTTAGACCATTTATTTAGATTTTTCAGTAAGATCTGTATAAGTTTTACACTACCAGTCAAAAGTTTTTGAACAGTAAAATTTCTGTTTTTTTAAAGATCCTGCAATTATTTGAACCAAAGTACAGCAAAAACAGTAAAATTATGACATTAAAATAAGTGTTTTTGTATTTAAATATATTTGAAATTGTATTATTCCTGTGATCAATGCTAAATTTTCAGCATAATTACTCCAGTCTTCAGTGTCACATGATTCTTCAGAAATCTAATATGCTGATTTATTTTTTTTTTTGTAATCATTATTCTTATTATCAATATTTAAAAACAGCTGAGTACATTTTTTTTTCTTTTTTTTTGATGAATAGAAAAATCTAAAGATCAGCATTTATCTGGCATAAAATGTAACATTTTTTTCAACATAATAATAATAATAATAATAATAATAATAATAAAGATGTTTTGAGCAGCAAATGAGAATATTGGAAAGATTTCCATGCTAAAAATTCTTTGAAATCACAGGACTAAATAACATATTCAAACAGAAAACGGTTATTTTAAATAGTAAAAATATTTCAAAATTTGCTTTTGTTTAAAAATGCAGGCTTGGTGAGCAGAAGAGACTTCTTTAAAAAACATTAAACATTTTACTGTTCAAAAACTTTTGACTGGTAGTGTATCATCAGTGTATATATCAGTGTATTTTCAGTGTCTTAATACATGTGAATAAAAACAAATTCGATTGTTATTGATCCAAAAACTTTTGTTTGTTTTCAATCAAATTTTCAACCTGGTGTCTCTCTAATTTACTCTAGTGACTGGTGGATATACTGTTGAGCAATATAATGCCTGAAGTGTTACATGTATATATCTAGTGTAACATTCCTCCCAAGTGTGTCAGAATCAATAACCATTTCATCCCAAAGCAACAAATGAAATTGAAGGATGTGACCAAGACTGGGTGGAGAAATCTGATAACAAGTTATTTTGAACATTGTGTTTCCCTTACTATGTATATGATGGTTGCATCCTGTGCTTGTGTGTGTTTATTTACCTGTACAGTGGTATTACCATGGTATGTAAATATGATAGTCGTTCAGTACCATAGTGTACAGTGGAGTCCAAAGATCTGAGACTACTTTTGAAAATGTACAGTTGAAGTCAAAAGGTTACAAACACCTTGCAGAATCTGCTAAATGTTTAATCTGCAAAAATTATTTTATGTTGTTTTTTTATTTAGTACTGACCTGAATAAGATATTTAACATAAAAGACATTTACATATAGTCCACAAAAGAAAATAATAGTTGTTTCTTGACACTTGATTCTTTTTTTGTTTGTTTGTTTGTTTGTTTGTTTTTTTGTTTAGTGATAGTTGTACATAAGTCCCTTGTTTGTCCTGAACAGTTAAACTCCTAAACTAAACACTAAACAGTTAAAAGTCCTTTAGGTCCCACAAATTCTGTTTTTCAGCATTTTTTGTGTATTTGAACCCTTTCCAACAATGACTCTATGATTTTGAGATCCATCTTTTCACACTGAGGACAACTGAGAGACTCATATGCAACTATTACAGAAAGTTCAAACGCTCACTGATGCTTAAGAAGGAAACACGATGCATTAAGAGGCAGGGGTGAAAACTTTTGAATGGAATAAAGATGTGCACTTTTTTCTTATTTTTTCATTTAGTACTGCCCTTCAGAAGCTACAGAAGATACTTTGAATAGATAGATACTTGAAAAGGATCTCTAATCATACAGTCATTGTTGGAAAGGGTTTAAATACACAAAAATGATGAAAAACCAAATAATTTGTGGACCTGAAGGATTTTTCTGCAGAACAGCGTGCAGTTTAACTGTTCAAGACAAACAAGGGACTCATGAACAACTGTCACTAAACAAAAAATCTTTTAAACTTTTGTATGTAAAAAAGTTTTTATAAATTCAACTATTATTTTCTCTTGTGGACTATATGTAGACATCTTTTATGTGACATATATTAATCAGTATGATCCCTCTAATTTTGGTAAAATTATGAGTATTTTGCAGATTCTGCAAGGTGTATGTAAACTTTTGACTTTGACTGCATGTATTTTTACTAGTGCTGCACAATTAAAGGTATCACAATCGTGATGTCAGCCTGTGCAATTATATGACGGGAAAATGTTGCAATTATATTAAATAAGTATGTGGACGTGAGAACACATGCTTTTTGGGAACAGTTTGCTGATTTTCCGCTAACAAAAAAAAAAAAAGATTTATTGGTTTGAGTTTGAATGACAATTTTATATCCATTTTTTTTTTCCAAAAGAGTTTATAGAGAGTATGTTACATCCTGCATAAATGTCCCTGCTTGTGACAAAATATTAAAAATATCTTATTTTTGTGAAAATATGTACGTTTTTATTTATTGTTTTAAAAAATTTTCTATACTATTGAGAAGTTTACTTTAATGCAAATGTTATTTAATTTTGTAAAAATGTATTTATTTTGAAATTTTTAGTTTTACAAATACACATTTCAGCATTATTACTGACCTGTGTGCATTTTCCTTAAAAACCCATCAAGTTGACTAACAATACCATTTATTATAATCGCAATATTGATCTCAATAATCGCAATATGAAAATTTTCTCAAATCGTGCATCCCTAATTTTTACATGAGTTTCTTAATACTTTTCACTGCTTTTCAGTTGTTCCAAAGAACGTCTTGAGCTTCAGTCGAAGCATGAAAATCTGTTTGCGTAACAAGAGATCAATGTCTCTTTGCTTGCTTGTTTAGTGACGTAGAACTAGAAAATCGTTCTTTTTCCAGTATTACACTGTCATCAATCAATATTTTTACCATCTGATAAAATCTTTTAGAAATCTTTACACCATGGAGCTTCTCATAAGTTCAGAGCTTGTTCACACATGCAGTGCTTTATTTGAAATGAATCAGTCTTGGCGCTCTTTATTTCTGTAATGATTAGTTCAGATGTAGCAATCATTATAACTCTGGCTGACATGTTCTCCTTACTCTTTCACACTCCTACTCCTCCTGTACTTTGATTAGAGCTCTTTGTTGTGAAGGTTCAGCTTTATATTTCCCTACTAACTATCATATGAGGCAGCACATAATAACACCTGTAATGTTACACGGTGAAATGAACCACGCAGGCATTATCTGATGCACTCAGCTGTATCCTCTAAAGCGTAAATCACCACAGTAACAATAGCGACCTTTAGGAGTGTCTCCATCAATGCATTATTACAGCTGAAGGGAACAATGCCTTCTACATACTGCATCTCATGTATGCTTCACTTCATCTGTGTGGTCTGTCCAAATGAGTCAGCATGGAGTGAATGGCATTTGTAAATCAGCTTGACTTGGTTTACTAAGTGTGAGTCAGATTTGCATCCAAGAACAGCTGCTGACTCAGCAGATTCTCTCACAGATGAGAATTGATGAGCCTCAAAATCGGGATATCAGTGCCAGGATTTGTGCGTTGGGATCTGTTTTCAGTTAAGCAATAGTTCACCCGAAAACTGTGATTCTGTCATCATTTGCATTCAACAATGACAAAAAAAGAGCAATAAAAGCACAGTAATTGTAGCCGTATGACTTATGCACGATATTACAAGTGTTCTGAAAAGTAACTATGGCAGATGGGAAGTTTTTTTAGTTTATTCCTCAAACAAATGGCTTCAAAAGACTTGTGTTTGGATTGTATGAAGTACATTTATGTAGACTGCAACAGTGCCCATCCACTTTTCAGCCACCTTAGCTCTTTGCCATTCTTTTCCCAATGAGATTTAAAACTAAGTTTTTGTTAAAGAGTTATAAGCAGCAGACTAACCAGCTACGAGGTGAATCACAACATTGCAAATGTTAATTTGAAGAAGAAACTTTAAAAATCAGACAATAAGACAAAGGTACATGAATATACTTAATGGCTTTAATGAGGGAATTCAAGGACTACAATTAATCATATTAAAATGATGGAGAAATATACAATTGATTTAAAGGGATGGTTCACTCAAAAATGAAAATTCTCTCATGATTTATTCATGTATAAATATTTAAGTAGTTGAGAGTTCAGTGAGATTAAGAATTTGGTTTGCAGATTTTTTTTTTCAACAATTCCACTCGTTAAACATGAATATTTTAAAAATAAGTTGAAATAATTCAGACTGATGGCTTCAACAAAAGCATATACTATTGATTAACTAATTTTTATCTCACAGAATGTCTCTTCAATGGTAAGTTATTGTTAAAAATGTATTTAATTTAATTTCATTTTCTGACTTCCAGAGCCAATATGTTGCAGTTTTGATCTTAATGAATTAATTAATTTATATATTGGGTTATTTGAAATAAAAACAACTTTTACTTTTACTAAACAAGGCAAAGGTCTATATAGTAGGGCTGATTCGATTTGATTCTGATTCACAAGCTTGCGATTCAGTAAATTTTTCAATTTGATTCACTCTCAACTATTTTGGATATATTTCAGGTACAGTACATGGCAAATTTTCTCAAGGACAAAAAACTGAAAAAATGAATGCTGTAAAATATACAAACGAGTCAGTTGGTAGGCTACTACTTTTATTGAAGGTTAAAATTAACTGATTTGTATACAAACGCTTTTAGTTTTTATAATAATAGGGTTACAATTACATAATTAACTGTACTCCAATTCTTTTTTTGAAAAGAAACATTTAATTGGGGTCTGCCATAAAAACTTTGTGGACTTATTTAAACATAAAATTAACATTTGACGAACAGTAGAAATTATAATAAATGTTATATGGTGCATATATTTAGCTAAATGCTCCTCTAGAGAACTGACTAATAAGTTGATGGTCAATGAATGTTTTTTTTTTTTTAGAATAAAGAGTTAGAGTAAATGTGACCTTATGTGACATCCCAGATATCACACATACATCTGCAAAATGTCTGTTAAAGATCTCTTGATCTGGAAAGCATCTGCTTTGTACAAACGTCTGGCAGACATCTATAAGATGTCAGTTTTGCATACATTCTAAATCATAAGCATCTTAAAGACATCTAATAGACGTCTATTTGACATCTGATAGGAAACATCCAATAGATATATTGCAGATGAGCAAACTACGTCTTGCAGATGAGGGTGCAAAAAATCCAAATATTGAGAAAATTGGCTTTAAAAATTGTGTACATTAGGTTCTTAGCAATGCATATTACTAGTCAAAATGGATATATATTCAATATATTTACATTAGGAAATTTACAAAATATCTTCATGGAACATGATTTTTACTTAATATCCTAATGATTTTTGGCATAAAAGAAAAATCTTTGATTCTGACCCATGCAATGAATTTTTGGCTATTGTTACAAATATATCTGTGCTACTTAAGGCTGGTTTTGTCATTCAGGGTCACCTATATTCATTGGTATTTAATTGAAAAGAAGACCATGTTCTTGTTTCTTTATGAGAAGTGGTTTCATTTAATTTTAATATGTTGCATGTCACAGCAGTCAAATCTGTCTATCATGATAAAACCTTAATATCAAACCTATACAATGAGTTTGGTCATTTTAGAGAAATGCTTAATAAATGCATCACACTGTTTCTAAACCCATTCGTTTTTAGCCAACTAAATCATTGTAGATTTAGTCGACTAAAATCGTATGATATTTAGTCAACTAAAACTAGACTAAAACTAAACTCATATGACTAAGACTAAATAAAAAATTTGCTGTCAAAATTAACACTACTTTGGATGTTCATTCGCGTTTATTTTGTGCCGAAAATGGTAGTGAAGGAGATGATTCGCTCACATTGCTTCTCTTGAACTGAGGCAATCTGTCACTCCGCATTAAACAGTGCCAAAACAGCATTTATTGTTTGAATACTATAATAAAATGGGGAGAATTTGAAATCCGACACTTTTTTTCATGTCACAAGTAACAAAGCATAAAGCTTTTTGTGATTTATTGGATGGAAGATATGCTACAATGTTCAAGCTACAAGGCTAGACTAATAGATTTGTGGGATTTAAGAATCAATATTGTTTTATAAAAATAAGAATTGGATAAAATCAAGAAAATCTATATATTTTTTTTTACTCAGCCCTACTATATAGACAGCAGGGATTGACTGTTTGAATGATATTTCCTGGCAGTGTGAGTGTGCTCTTCACTTAAAGCCCACTTGGGCCTTTCAGCGGGAAGACATTAGTGTGCACCGTCAGGAAAGACGAATTCAAACAAAGCGGGCTGACGCACTGAAACCCATGCTTGTGTTTGTCTGTGCGTTCTTGCTGTGCTGTTTGAGTCTGTAATTGTGCTGCGACGCTGCGTGTCAAGGCTTGCTGTAGAATCAAGTCTGTGCAAGTTCAGCTTCGGCAAAGTCTCACGCTATTCTCTGCTGTCAACACCGGAGAGGGACTGCTCTCAAATCATCCCCATTTACGTGTCTGTCCAGACCAAGACAAATATTTGCGCATGTGTCTGGCTATCCGGATGGGCCGAAGGGGCAGAGGGGGAGAATTAGTGTGCAGTTTAATGCAAAACCCCCACATATACTTGGATGAATAAACTTACTTAAAAATAAAATTGTGATGTAGCCTAGTGAGATTTCATTAAATCAATAAATGCACTACATGTTTCAGATTGAAGCAAAGTAATGTGTTTTTACACACGAGCAGCTTGTGAGCCGGTGTTTTAAATACTTTGTTTAGTAATAAACCATCACTCACGTCCATCTGGATCTGTATAGACAAACATATGAGGGAAAAAGTAACATTTATTGAGATGAATATTGAAAGTATAGGTGAAACTTTCTCCTTATTTATAAGGATATTGTTGGTTGTTAGCTGCAAAATTGATTTGTAGCCCAGCTCAGGTGCTAATCTTCCCTGATTATGGTTCATCTCTGCTAGACCATCCTTTCTAGACCAGTTCACGCCTCACTGGTAGGCCTTTGTGAGGTTTGGTATAGGAAAATATGCCTTCGGATTGGCAGGTTGCATTGTTTGTGACCTTTTGAGCAAATCCTCAGACGTCCACACCCCTCAGAACCTCATGCACATCAGTGGCTGTAGAAACACTTCAAAGCTCTTCATAATGGAACTGCAAGGCAATATATCAGATTTCAAATGCTTAATGTTCCATTAAAGCATCACTCTTCAAAATAAAACGGGTTTTTGCTGTGGTCCAACAATTTCTTTCCCACTATAAAGAAGCTTTTATGGAATAAAGGGATTAGTTCACTGATAATTTACTCAAAAATTCCCTCAAAAATTAGATTTTTTCAAATGGAGAAAGATTTTTCTCCATATAGTGGACTCCCAAAAGGTGGAAGGTCCAAATTTCAGTTGCAATGCACCTTCAAAGGGCTCTACACTAGGGCTGTGTATTGCCAAGATTCTGGGAATAAGATACACATCACGATACAGGGGTTGCAAAACAATATATTGCGATGGGAGGTGATATATTGGGATATTCCCATTCTTAGTTTATGAATAGGACATAATTTGAAGCTCTAAAGCTGTAATTAAGAACACGCCACCATATGCAAACCTTAGCCAAAAAAAAACTAAAAAATGAAATACACACAGTGTGATCTGCATTTGCATATGAATAAAGTGCTTGCAGGATTCCTAAAGAAAACAAAAAAAATTATATATTTTTTTAGCAACTGACCGATCTTTTCGCTACATAAGACCCTTCTTCCTCGGTTGGGATCGTTCAGAGTTCTTTGAAGCTGCATTGAAACTGCAATTTGGTCCTTCAACCCGTTGTCCACCGTTGAAGTCCACTATACTGGAATGTTTTCCTCAAAAACCTTAATTTCTTTGCGACTGAAGAAAAAAAGACATGAACATCTTGGATGACATGCGGGTGAGTAAATTATCAGGAAATTTTAATTCTGGGGGAAAGTTCTTCAAAAAACAATCATTGCCAGTAAACAACCGAGAGGTGTACAGGGATCCATGGCAGTGAAATTTCATCTCAGTGACTTGATTTCCTCTTTACATTAGTGCATCAGCAGTTTTAGAAGAATTCATGAGTTCATGTTTGTGTTTGGCTCGTAAAGTCCTCCACAGGATGCAGAGGTTGATCCTCTGCTCTTCTTATGTCCAATGATTCCCACTGACTTCTTGACAATGCAGCATCTACTTTAAGTATGTATAGAATGCACAAACATCTAAGCCTCCTTGAAGAATGCTAATTACAGGATTTCCTCAAACTATCTGGGCTATAGAGTTTAATTAGAAGAAAATGTACTCTCGTGTTGTTCCAAATCTGTGAGACTTTCTTCTGTGTTAAACAAAAGTGCTTGAATTATTGAAAGACAATATGTAACCCTGGACCACAAAACCAGTCTTAAGTAGCAACAATACATTGCATGGGTCAAAATTATTGTTTTTTCTTTTATGCCAAAAACCATTAGGATATTAAGGAAAGATCATGTTCCATGAAAATATTTAGTACATTTCCTACCGTAAATACATCAAAACTTAATTTTTGATTAGTAATATGCATTGCTAAAAACTTCATTTGGACAAATTTAAATGTGATTTTCTCAGTATTTTTATTTATTTATTTTTATTTTTATTTTTTGCACCCTGGGATTCCAGACTTTCAAATAGTTGTATTTCTGTCAAATGTTGTCCCATCCTAACAAACCATACATCAACAGAAAGCTTATTTATTCACTTATTATTTCAGATGATGTATTCATCTCAATAATAAAAAAAATAATAATAATCCTTATGACTGGTCCTGGTCACATATATCTATAAAATAAGTGTTTAATTTTTTTAATAAGCTCATATCTTTTCACACAAAGATTCACGCAATTAGTTTGTTAATGTCATAAAACTAACAAGCTAAACGAGTAGCACTGACAGTGTCATGTAAACATGGCTGAAGATGCAAAAAGAAGAACAGATGAACCAATTGAGTGAGTCATTTAAGATGGAACCGCTCAGATTGATTAAAACTCTTTTAATTTCAAGCGATTCACAAGAAAACCAGATCAAATCAAAAGAGCCATTCATTAAAAAACAAAAAACAAAAAAAACATTTAAAAACCATTGCATTGCAACATTCACTGTTTCAAAGCGCTCCAGTTGGAGTGCCTATCACAAATAATTTGATCCAGATTGGGCCTTTAAATCACATATTGCAAATCATTTTGCACATCATGCGGAACTTTGCATATAGTGAATCAATTAATTTAAATCAGAACCTCAAGCCGCGTATCACGAATCATTGGATTTCGGTTGGAATATCGCAAATCATTTGATTCAGATCAGGACTTTGGATCGCGTAACGGGAATCATTTGATTTAGATCGGAACTTCAAAGCGGGTTCTTGAACCATTCAATGAATTGAATGATTCGAGATTCGCAATCCATTTGTGCCCTTCAAATCGCGTATCTTAAACTTGGATCGGAACTTTGCGTATAGTAAATCAATTAATTTAGATCGGAACATCGCATATTGCGAATCATTTGATTCAGATCGGATCATTGCATGTTGCTAATCATTTGATTCAGATCGGATCATTGCATGTTGCTAATCATTTGATTCAGATCAGGACTTTGGAGCGGGTTTGCAAATCAGTTGATTTAGACTGGGTGATATAATATCAATATTATGCGCATCTCATCAGTAAAGCTGGTTCTTTGATTAGCGGTAAATCTCCATCACCTGTTTTCAAATGGAGCGGCAGTTAATACACAGAGCCGTAGATCACTGACAAGCTACGCAATATCGGGTTCAGTTTCATGGGTGATTCATTGGGGTAGCTTTTCAGTGATCTACGGCTCTGTGTATTAACTGGCACTCCATTTGAAAACAGGTGATGGAGATTTACCGCTAATCAAAAAACCGGCTTTACTGATGAGATGCGCTTGAATTTATCGATCGATATATATCGCCCAGCCCTACTTCGGAGTGATTTTGCAAATCTTTTTTTTCTGATAAGTGAGATCTCTGATTGAAGTCCTTGAAAATTAAAAAATTTAATACTTAAAGTCCTTGAAATCCTGGAAATATGTTTTACAGTATCTGTACGAACTATATAAGAATAAATAATGATTGACTTTTCATATTTGGTTCTTTAATAGTTAAAAAAAAAAAGTCTCTGGTGCTTTAGACATGATCTGGGAAAGTTCCTAAATTCCTACAAAACTCTTCGGTTTGACTGTGTATATCAGTGAGAAAGGTCTGTTTGTGCTGTTCCAGGAAAAAGTTGTCATCAGCATATATAATATTAATCAAATATTTAGTTTTATTTCATACCCATTAAGCGGAGTAATGAGGACAAGTTCCTAACATCTAATTTGGAGTGTTTTGTTCTCTTTTCTCCGAATTAGTCTGGGACGGCCCGGCCAGATAACATCGGAAAACATGCCAAACTGATTTAACCCAAATCCTCTGATTTTTCAGAGAAGCTGTTGTGCAAAGCACTTAGAGGCTCCATCTTTAATTCTTATCAGATGCTTTCCTTCCTCTTCTTTTAAGCCACGCTTCAATTTCCCCTCCCTACATCTGTGAGTCAGTCAGATATAGGATCATATTCTTCACAGACGCCCATATTTCCTCATTTAAACGTTCAAATAATTATGTTTGTGGGCGCAAATGACCAACAAATGATAAAATAATAGGACATACTGGAAATGATCTGGTTTTTCATGTTTCATGTCACGCAGGTCATTTTGCAGTGGCTCCATTACGAATTTACAAACTATCTAGATATACATGTTAAATATGCAAGATTACAAAATCATAGTATGTAGAAAATAGCATAGTGTATGAGGTCCATATTTTTTTTAAAAGTGTGCATCCAAACTTTTTTTTTCTTTGTGCTAATGAATCGTCCACAATAAGACCAGGAAAAGGTGTTAAGGAAGTAAATATTCTGTTCGGAATTCATGTTGCTTTATGGTTTGAAAAACACAAGGCCTCCAGGCTCTAACGTTTAAGATTAGTAGGATTTTTATGCTCTTATGCTCAACAAGGCTGCATTTATTTGATTAAAATACAGTAAAATCAGTCATTTTGTGAATTATTATTACAATTTAAAAATTGTTTTCTGTTTGAATACTCCAGTCTTCAGTGTCACATGATCCTTCAGAAATCATTCTAATATGCTGATTTGCTGCTCATTTGCTGTTATCTATTGCTGTTTCTGTGATTTAAGAGCCATGGCACTCAACAGTCCCAAGTTATAAATTGGATATATTTTGTTTTTAGAGCTGTGCCAACCCCCCCCCCCCCCCATATTTTATTTAATTTTATTTTATATATAGAACTGTGCCCTATTTTTTTCAATATTTTATTTATTTATTTATTATTATTATTATTATTATTATTATTTTAAGAAGAAGAAGAAAATATTTATTCAGCAAGGATGCATTAATTTGATCAAAAGTGACAGTAAAGATATATGTAATGATTACGAAAGATTTCTATTTAATATATATATATATATATATATATATATATATATATAATTTTTTTTTTATCAAAAAATTCTGAAAAATATAAGACTTTCCACAAAAATTTGAATAATAATAATTATTATTATTAATAATAATAATAATAATAATAATAATAATTATTATTATTATTATTATGTTATATATATATATATATATATATATTTTATTTTTTTTAATAAATTTATTATCAATTCAAGGATACATTAAATTGATAAAAAGTGATAAATCTTTAGTAACATTTTAAATAGCGTTACTATTTTAAATAAATGTTTTCTTTTCAGCAAAGAATCATGAAAAAATATAAGGACTTCCACAAAAATATGAAGCAGCACAACTGTTTTCACAGTTGATAATAATAATAAAAAATGTTTCTTGAGCAGTAAATCAGTTATTTACAATTTTGGGGTCGGTAAGATTTTCACAAAAAAAATCCAGTAAAAACAGCAAAATTGTGAAAAAATATTACAACTTAAAATAGTTTTCTGTTTGAACATATTTTAAAATATAATTTATTTATTATTTTATTTAATTATTATTATTATTATTATTATTTTTAAGAAATTATTTATTAAGCAAGGATGCATTCAGTTGATCAAAAGTGGTATTTGTAATGTTACGAAAGATTTCTATTTTAAATATAAAGTTTACTTTTCAACAAAGAATCATGAGAAAATATAAGGCTTTCCACAAAAATATGATTATTCACCATTGATAATAATAATAAGAAATGTTTCTTGAGCAGTATATTAAAATGTTTTTTGAAGAAGTATCTTCATCTCGCAAAAGCTGCATTTATTTGATTATAAATCCAGCAAAAACAGCAAAACTGTGAAAAATTATTACAACTTAAAGTAGTTTTCTGTTTGAATATATTTTAAAATCTAATTTATTTTATTTTATTATAATTATTTATTTATTTGTAAAGAAATTATTGATTCATCATAATGAACATTTACTGAATAATAATATATTTTAGAACTGTGCCAACTTTTCACCAATATTTTATTTTATTTTATTTTATTTTATTATCACTCCCATATCATACATTGGATATATTTTTTGAACTGTGCCAACTTTTCCCAATATTTTATTGTATTTATTTTTCATTTTATTATTCATTATTACTCCCAAGTAATACATTGAATATATATTTTCATTTTCATAATTATATTTTATTTGATTTATTATTTTATTTTATTTATCACTCTCAAGTTATAAATTGGATACATTTTAGAACTGTGCCAACTTTTTCAATATTTTATTATATTTTAATTTATTATTTTATTTTACATTTGCTGAATAAAATTATTATTATTAATTAATTTATTTTTTTTAGTGTTTAGTGTTTTTTTTAAAGCCAAGAGATAAGTAAATGTTAATTTGAAAGTAATGAATTTAGCTACTGGTAAAACTGGTCATTTCTCTCAAATACTCCCTGCTAAAAGACCTGATTAAACCAGCTTAAGATATTCTACCAGTATTAGCTGGTTTCCGCCTGGCCAAAATGTTTAGCTAGTCAGCCAACTTGTTTCTCGGGCTAACAAGTGGCCTTTTAAAACTAGGTGACCAGACCAGCCAGACCAGCTTATGCTGACGTCACAGAAGTACTTATAGTATGTGTATGTGTAGTATAGAATGCTGTATGCTGTGTTTTAGGGCTAAAAGAGTGTGTGTGTGTGTGTGTGTGTGTGTGTGTGTGTGTGTGTGTGTGTGTCTTATTTAGTAGACTGAAGAGTGAATGAATCAGATAATCAGGCCTGTCTTCACTCCACTGAACATTCAGAATGCATGAAGCAAAACCACAGACCACATGACAGAGTGAACGAGGGATCAGAAGAGAGCAGGAGAGATGTGGGTGGTGATGAGGGAAAGAAAGAAAGGAAGGAGGGAAAGAAAGCGGAGGACTGGAAGAAGGGAGGGGGGTCTGTCCTCTCCTGTGTGGATTAGATGTGTCAGGTTTAACGGCCAGTTCTGTGAGCGCATACCACTGAGTATTACTCACTCATACACACTTTCACTCTCACACACATGTGAGTAGATCAAGAACTGAAAGGAACGTTTGAATGTAACTGTTGGGGAACTAGTACATAACTGTAGGCATGGATCCAAAACCTAGTGAGCGGCCCACATATGTAGCATTTTAATACATCATAGGTGGTACAATAGTTCACATTTTGGAACACAGCTAATAGAATGCAGTTCTTCTGAAGGTTCTTTACGGATCTTTAGTTTTAAAGTTCTTGATGTTTCATTGTAAGTTCTTCAGATCAGAGTTTTAGTTTCTAGGTTTTTTTTTAAAGCACCAGAATGTAGATTGCTTTCTAAAGACCTGGGATAGAAGGATAGAAAGTTATTTGTGGAACTTTAAAAGGTTTATAATGCCTCTTTGGTTTAAACTGTAATGTCTTTGGGCAAAGTGCAGTGTTTCTAAGGTGGATCTGACGTTTCTATAGGGCTCTCTTTTTTTAGAACTGTGCCAACTTTTCCCTATATTTATCTTTTTTTTTATTATTTCTTATTTTATTTTATTATTTCTTATTACTCCTAAGTAATAATATATTTAATATATATATTTATTTTCATTATTTTTTTTATATTTTATTTTATTTTATCACTTCCAAGTTAAAAATTGGATATATGTTAGAACTGTGCCAACATTTTCCTGAATTTTGTTTTATTTTATTTTATTATCACTTCCAAGTTATAAATTGGATATATTTTAGAACTGTGCCAACATTTTTCTGAATCTTTTATTATATTTTTATTCCCAAGTAATAAATGTAATATTTTTTTCATTTTCATAATTTTTAAAAAATATTAGTGCTGTCAAATGATTAATCACGATTAATCGCATCCAAAATAAAAGTTTATGTTTACATACTATATATTTGTGTACTGTGTATATTTATTATGTATATATAAATACACACACATGCATGTATATACTAAGGAAAAATATTTTAGATTTATATATAAAATATTTATATTTATTTATAATCTAAATTGTATACAGGTATAAATATATATACATATAAATATTTGGTTTTAATATATACATGTATGTGTGTGTATTTATATGTACATAATAAATATACAAAGTAAACACACATATAGTATGTAAACATAAACTTTTATTTTGGATGTGATTAATCGTGATTAACCGTTTGACAGCCCTAAAAAATATTTTATTTTATTTTATTTTATTTTATTATTTATTGTCACTCCCAGCTTGGATATATTTTCATTTTCATAATTTATTTCAATATTTAGTTTTATTTTATTATCATTTCCAAATTATAAATTGTATATATTCTTTTAGAGCTGTGCCAAATTTTTTCTCTTCTTTTTTTTTTTTTTTGTTCAGTATTTTATTTTATTTATTTTATTATTTATTTATTTATGTATTCAAATAAATGATTATTTGCGTTTTCTGTAGTAAACAATTGTGAAAAATAATTACAATTTAAAATAGCTGTTTTCTCTTTCAAATATATTTTTTTAAATTATTTAATTTATTTATTAATTAAAATAAATTATTTATTCCGCAAGAATGCATTAAGAATGCATTAAATTGATCAAAAAGATTTCCATTTCAAACAAATGCTTTCTTTTCATGAAAAAATATAAGGCTTTCCACAAACATATGAAGCAGCACAACTGTTTTCAGCATTGACAATAATTAGAAATATTTCTGAGCAGCAAATCAGCATATTAGATTTATTTCTGGAGGATCATGTGACACTGAAGACTGGAGTAATGAAGCTGAAAATGTAACTTTGCATCACAGGAATAAATTTTTAAATATATTATTTATATTTATATTTTAAAATATAAATGTTTTAAATTGTAATAATATTTCATAATATTACATTTTTTTTTATTGTCTTTTTAAACAAAGAAATGCAGCTCTCTCTTTGCGAATGCAGTTTCCATGCAGTTATTATGAACGACTTCCTCTGTTATCATCTTTCACTCAGTCCTCTTTTTTTTAAGCAGCATGATTTAAACGTTTTTAACTGTTTGCTTTGTCCTGTCAAAACCTGTGCTGAAGTGGGTCACAGCCCTAACTGTCTTCCGTCCAGCTTGTTTTCCTCTTGCTAAACAACAACAGCTGCAAAACAGCTAATATTCATCCAGGGTCACTGAATGCTGTTTGTTGTTTAGTGACCCCTTTTAAAATCCTCCTCTCTGATTGGTGCAGACACTCTGTAGGGTGTTTGTCAGTTGCTCAGTATTTCAGTGTGTCAGCATGATGGAAATCACACAGGTTGACCCTCTCCGTACATCCGTTTCTCAAGTTCATTGAAAAGTGCTGTGTGTTTATTGCGTTTTCTCAAAAGTGGGAACATTCAAGGGATACACACCCAAATCTTGAGTTTCCGGTCTGTGGATATGGATTCACTGTAACTTTGTGGGCTTCTTTTTTAATTTTTTTTGCCAAACTACTAATAAAAGACACAGCTAGACTATGTAAATTGGCATTGAATAAGCAGCAGAAAAGCTTTTGTTTTTTCTGACAGTTTTTGGACAGTAAGAGTTTTAATTTTTAAAGAAGTTTCTTCTACTCGCCAAGCCTGCTTTTATTTTATCCAAAGTACAACAAAAACAGTAAAATTTAGAAATATTTTTACTATTTAAAATAAGTTTTCTGTTTAAATATATTTTAAAATGTAATTTATTTCCGTGATTTCAAAGCTGAATTTTAGCATTGTTACTCTAGACACATGATCCTTCAGAAATCATTCTAATATTCTAATTTGCTGCTCTCAAAAAATTAAAAAAAAAAATTTCCCTCTGGTTTCTTTGATTAATAGAAAGTTTAAAGAACAGTATATCTTTTGTAACATTCTAAATGTTTTTATCACCACTTTTGATCAATTTAAAGCATCCTTGCTAAATAAAAGTATTAATTTCTATAATTTCCATATGGATCTGTCTCTAGGGTGTTTGTCAGTTGCTCAGTATTTCAGTGTGTCAGCATGATGGAAATCACACAGATTGACCCTCTCCGTACATGCGTTTCTCAAGTTCATTGAAAAGTGCTGTGTGTTTTTTGCATTTTTTCAAAAGTGGGAACATTCTTGAGTTTCCGGTCTATAGGTTACTTTGGTTTTCTTTCGTTTTTCTTTTGGCCAAACTACTAATAAAAGATGCAGCTAGACTATGTAAATTGACATTGAAAAAGCAGCAGAAAAGCTACCAGTCAAAAGTTTTTGGACAGTAAGATTTCTAATGTTTTTTTTTTTTTTTTCAAGCCTGCATTTATTTGATTCAAAGTGCAACAAAAACAGTACAATTTAGAAATATTTTTACTATTTAAAATAAGTTTTCTATTTGAATATATTTTAAAATGCGATTTATTCCTGTGATTTCAAAGCTGAATTTTAGCATCATTACTGCAGTCACATGATCCTTCAGAAATCATTCTAATATTCTGATTTGCTGCTCTCAAAAAACATATATTTTTTTTTATTATGATGAAAACAGCAGAGTAGCTTTTTATTTTCTCTTTGTTTTCTTTGATAAATAGAAAGTTTAAAGAACAGCATTTTTCTGAAATGTATATCTTTTGTAACATGTTTTAATCATCACATTTGATCATCACTTAAATAAAAGTATTAATTTCTATAATTACTATATGGATCTGAAGGATCATGTGACACTGAAGACAGGAGTAATGATGCTGAAAATTCTGCTTTGCATCACAGGAATAAATTAAAAGTATATTTAAATAGAATATGGTTATTTTAAATAGTAAAAATATTTCACAATATAATTGCTTTTGCTGTATTTTGGATCAAATAAATGCAGGCTTGGTAAGCAGAAGAGGTGGCTTTAAAAAAAAAACAAACATTAAAAATGACTGTCCAAAAACTTTTGACTGGTAGTGTATGATGAGTGTTAACCTCAGCTCTTTTTTCTGCTTGTCTGTTAAATATTGTCAGGTCACTGTCCTTTAAGTGTACTTTAATACAGCTTGCACTTGACCACTGAAGCATTAATTTCCACTTTACATCATTTAAACACTAAATATGTCAAGATTTGTGATGTTGAGGGCAGGATGGTTGAAACAGCTTTGATCTCTCTGAGTGAAGTGACTTGAGTTTTGCTGTCTTCCTGTCTTTTTTCTGTCATTTCCTCTGACTTAGTTTGCGCATTCCTGTCTCTTATATTGCATTGAAGATTAGACTTGAAATATTTGCCTGGTAGTCATTGTCATCATGTAAATTCTGTCATCATGTTTTGATATTATGCAGAGATGCAATGTTTTTTCTCAGTGGCTGCGGTCAGTGTCTGCAGTTTTGTGTGAAAATGACACTGATTCTAGTCCAGAGAAACACAAGCACACATTCAGCTCGTAAATTGAGGGTTTTAGATTCAGGGTTGTCAATGCCATTCAAAACATGAAATATCATGGAATTTTAAAATGGTTATTTATAGGGATGTAACCATATCAAAATATGATACAATACAATAATATCTCGATATGAATTAGACGATACAATATTTATTGCAATTATTTAAAAATAAAAAAATGAAGACTTGGAAAAAATTTTTAATTTTGTGCATTTTAAAGTTAAATGATTCTATCTAATGCACCAAGCCATGTTCTTAACTAAAAAAAGTCTTTTAAAGGGGACTCAAACCTCTTTTCTTCCAGTCTAATTTACTTTCACACTGGTGTTCTAGGAAGTCAAACTAATTAAAATATAATAATATTATTCCTATGACAATAATGGCCATATATTGTAAAACAGCTGCACTTTTTTGCCCTGAACTTTGCTTGGAAGACCTATTGTTTCATATCGTCATGTGACCACAATGATATTATATGACATATTGATAAAACCGTTACATCCCTAGTTATTTACAAGCGTTTAACATGTTTTTTTAAAGAAGTCTCTTATTTATATATATATATATATATATATTTTTTTTTTTTTAAACATATCTAATGCTTATCAAAGCTTCATTTATCGGATGAAAAATATAGTTAAAAACAGCTAAATTTCTATGTGAATATATTTTAAATTATAATTTATTCCTGTAATGCAAAGCTGAATTTTTTTAGCATCATTACTCTAGTCTTCAGTGTCACATGATCCTTCAGAAATTATTCTAACATGCTGATTTCCTGCTCAAGAAACATTTCTGCTTATTATCAATGTTGAAAACGTCTGTGCTTCTTCATATTTTCATAGAAACTGATATGTTTTTCATTTTCGGGATTCTTTGAATATAAAAAGTTTAAAAGAACATAATTTATTTGAATTGGAATTTTTTTGTAACATTCTAAATGTCTTTACGGTCACTTTTAGTTAATTTCATCATTGCATTCATGCAGAAGAAAAGTACTGATTTCTTTTAGAAAAAAGAAAACATTATTGCAGTTAATGTTTAGTAAAAACCAAAAAATGGCAAAATGAAGATTGCTCATTTTGCAATCTTCCACAAGATGTTTATCATCTTTGTCTCCGCCAACATTTTCTGTAATAAATCATTTTAAAACTTTGGGATTAGTAAGATTTTTTTTTTAATGTTTTTAAAGAAGTCTCTTATGCTCACCAAAGCTGCATTTATTTGATTAAAAAATACAGCAAAACAGCAAAATTGTGAAAAAAAAAATAAATAAAAAAATTACAATTTAAAATAGCTGTTTTCTGTGTGAATATATTTAATGTCTTTACTTTTCTTTTGGAAAAAAAGAAAACAGCTTGTGTTATTGCAGCTTGTGTTTATTAAAACCAAAATGATGAATAAACTAATTTAATTCTGGCAAATTAGAAGCTGATGCGAGAGCTTTTTACAGTCATGGCTCATCATATTTTGCAATCTTCCTCAAGATTTTTATCATCTCTGTATCAGCCAACATTTTGGGGTCCTTAAGATTTATTAATTATAATTTATTCATGTAATGCAAAGCCAAAGTTTTTGGCATCATTACTTTAGTCTTCAGTGTCACACGATCCTTTAGAAATCATTCTAATATGCTGATTTGCTGCTCAAGAAACGTTTCTGATTATTATCAATGTTGAAAACGTCTGTGCTTCTTCATATTTTCATAGAAACTGATATGTTTTCATTTTCAGGATTCTTTGATGAATATAAAAAGTTCAAAAGAACAGAATTTATTTGAATTGGAAATCTTTTGTAACATTCTAAATGTCTTTACTCTCACTTTTAATTAATTTGATCAATGCATTCATGTTACTGTTTTCTTTTGGAAAAAAAGAAAACATTATTGCAGCTAGTGTTTATTATAACCAAAAAATGCCAAATTGATGAATAAACAAATTGAATTCAGGCAAATTAGAAGCTCCTTTACAGTCATGGCTCATCATATTTTGCAATATTCCTCAAGATTTTTATCATCTCTGTCTCTGTATCTGTAATAATTTTAGAAGTTTGTAAGATTTTTAAAATGTTTTTTAAGACGTCTCTAATGCTTATAAAAGCTGCATTTATTGCATGAAAAATACAGTAAAAACTGCAAAATTGTGAAAAAATATTACAATTTAAAATAGCTGTTCTCTGTGTGAATATATTTTCAATTATAATTTATTCCTGTGATGCAAAGCTGAATTTTTTGGCATCATTACTCCAGTCTTCAGTGTCACATGATCCTTCAGAAATCATTCTAATATGCTGATTTGCTGCCCAAGAAACATTTCTGATTATTATCAATGTTGAAAACCTCTGTGCTTCATCATATTTTCGTAGAAACTGATATGTTTTTTTCATTTTTAGGATTCTTTGAATATAAAACGTTTAAAGGAACAGAATTTATTTGAACTGGAACTCTTTTGTAACATTATAAATGTCTTTACTCTCACTTTTAATTAATTTGATCAATGCATTCATGCTGAAGAAAAATACTGATACTGATACCTTATTGCAGCTAGTGTTTATTGAAACCAAAAAAATGCCAAAATGATGAATAAACTATTTGAATTCAGGCAAATAAGAAGCTGATGCAAGAGTTGTCTCCAGTCATGGCTCATCATATTTTGCAACCTTCCTCAAGATTTTTATCATCTCTGTCTCAGCCAACATTCCTGTTCAAATGTTGTCATATAGCTTCATCATTCCAGCGTGGCAACACTTTCTCTCTCTTGTTTTCCATCATTGTACCGTCTTCGTTTTGGCTGAGTGCGGCCACATTCTCCAAATGATTGTGAAAGAAAACGAGCCGTTTTTCTCCTAAATTTGAAACCTGAACAGCTGCCTTTTTAAAAATCTCTTTGGCTGCCGTTAAACACGGATACTATTGTGGTATGATGTGTATTTTGGCTTTGTTGAGCTTGGGAAGACCAATAACATGTATAATTTCGAATTTCTCTGGCCCTGGGAAACGCAGAACAGAGTCAAAGGCCACAAGGATAGCAAACTGTGTCCAATTGCGAATTCTTGGCTGTTTGTTTTATCCAGTTTCATCCTGGCTGAAACGCGAGAGCCAGATGACATTGCGACAGGCCCCAAGACAATAGCGCTTCTTATTCTGTGAGTTCGGACCCATGCGAGCGCGAAGACAAACGATCCTTTGGCGCGGCTCCCGATCACTCGGCACTGTAATAACTTCAAAATATGCCTGCCATGCGGTCGATCCACTATAAGTCCAGAGCTGTGCGTGAGGAATTTGAGCTCTCGGGATTACCAGGAACTCCTCGCGTCCCTGACCTTCAGGACAAATCATTGCGGTGAATAAGAAACAAGCTAATCTTCTGTGATTGCAGAGGCAGGACGTTTGTTTAGAGACTCTCTGTAGATGGGTTTTCTGCACCAGAGTGACATTTGGATTAATTTACTGTCAGTTTGAGAGTATTTTCATAAAGTCCCGACTGGAGTTGGATGGAGGGTTTTCATTAAAAGACATGCAGAAATAACAAGCAAGGACTTTTAGGCTCGAAACAGTTTACACAAATACGCAAACACTAACATTATCACGTCCTGATTTTGCTGAGTTTGATGTGTTCCTGGGTCAACATATTTTGTATTCGGCAAAAAAATTGACAAAGGACAAAAGATTTCCGTTCCAAATAAATGCTGTTCCTTTGAACTTTCAGTTTATCAAAGAATCCTGGAAAAACTATGTATTATGGTTTCCACAGAATATTAAGCGTCACAACTGTTTTCAACTGTCAGCATTTTAGTATAATTTCTGAAGGATCATGTGACACTGAAGATTGGAGTAGTGATGCTGAAAATTCAGCTTTGCATCACAGAAATAAATTACATTGTAAAATTCAAATAGAAAACACTTATTTTACAGTGTAAGTGGTAATAATATTTCACAATTTTGCTGTTTTACTCTATTTTTAATCTAATAAATGTTGCCTTTACTGAGACTCAAAGTTGAGGTCAATCGTTTACATCCCCTTTCAGAATCTGCAAAATGTTAATTATTTTACCAAGATAACAGGGATCATACAAAATGCATGTTATTGTCTATTTAGTACTAACCAAAATGAAATATTTCACCTAAAAGACATTTACATATAGTCCACAAGAGAAAATAAAAGTTGAATTTATAAGAAATACCCCGTTCAATAGTTTGCATACGCTTGATTCTTAATACTGTGTTGTTACCTGAATGATCCACAGCTGTGTTTTGTTGTTTAGTGATAGTTGTTCATGTTCCTTGTTTGTCCTGAACAGATAAACTGTTTGCTGTTCTTTAGAAAAGTCCTTCAGGTCCCACTAATTCTTTGGTTTTCCAGCATTTTTGTGTATTTGAACCCTTTCCAACAATGACTGTATGATTTTGAGATCCATCTTTTCACACTGAGGACAACTGAGGGACTCATATGAAACTATTTCAGAAGGTTCAAACGCTCACTGATGCTTCAGAAGGAAGCACAATGCATTAAGAGTTGGATGAAAACTTTTTGAATTTGAAGATCAGGGTTAATTTAACTTATTTTGTTATTTTGGGAAACATGTAAGTATCTTGTGTAGCTTCTGAAAGGCAGTACTAAATGGAAAAAAAAAAACAGGATATTTAGGCAAAATAAGAAAAATGTGCACATCTTCATTCTGTTCAAAAGTTTTCACCCCCTGGATCTTCATGCATCGTTTTTCCTTCTAAAGCATCAGTGAGTATTTTATTCTTCTGTAATAGTTGCATATGAGTCTCTCAGTTGTCCTCAGTGTGAAAAGATGAATCTCAAAATCATACAGTCATTATTGGAAAGGGTACAAATACACAAAAATGCTGAAAAACCAAAGAATTTGTGAGACCTGGAGGATTTTTCTGAAGAACAACAGGAAGTTTAACTGTTCAGGACAAACAAGGGACTCATGAACAACTATCACTAAACAAAAAACACAGCCATGGATCATTCAGCTAACAACACAGTATTAAGAATCAAGCGTATGTAAGCTTTTGAACAGGGTCATTTTTATAAATCCATCTAGTATTTTCTCTGGTGGACTAAATGTAAACACCTTTTATGTGAAATCTTATTCAGGTCAGTGCTAAATAAACAAATAACATGCATGTTTTATGATCCCTCTTATTTTGGTCAAATAATTAACATTTTACAGATTCACCAAGGTGTATGTAAACTTTTGACTTCAGCTGTAAAATATGTTTGCATATAGTCCACAAGAGAAAATAATAGTTGAATTTATATTTAAAAAAAAGCTGTGCTTTTTTTGTTTAGTAATAGTTTAGTCTCTTGTTTTTCCTGAACAGTTAAACTGCTGTTCTTCAGAAAATTGCTGAGGTCCCACAAATTCTTTGTTTTTTTTTAGCATTTTTCACACCGAGGACAACTGAGGCACTAATATGCAACTACTACAGAAGGTTTAAACACTCACTGATGCTTCAGAAGGAAAAAAAAAAAGTGCATTAAGGGTAAAAACTTTTTGAATTTGAAGATCAAATCAGGGTAAATGTAACTTTTGTCTTATGGGGAACATGTAAGTGTCTTCTGAGCCTCTAAAGAAACGTGCTAAATGGAAAAAAATATATGATATTTAATAAGAAAAATGTACACATCTCTATTCAGCTCTTAATACATCTGGAGCATCAGTGAACGTTTGAACTTTCTGTAATAGTTGCATATGAGTCCCTCAGTTGTCCTCAGTGTGAAAAGACTGATCTCAGAATCAGTCATTGTTGGAAAGGGTTCAAATATACAAAAATGCTGGAAAACCAAAGAAATTGTGGGACCTGAAGGATTTTTCTGAAGAACAGCAGGCAGTTTAACTGTTCAGGACAAACAAGGGACTCATGAACAGCTGTGGATCATTCAGGTAACAACACCGTATTAAGAAGTGTATGTAAACTTTTGAACGGTGTCATTTTATATGTGAAGTTCTTATTCAGGTCAGTATTAAATTTAAAAATAATATGCATTTTGTATGATCCCTCTTATTTTGCAGATTCTGAAAGGTGGATGTAAACTTTTGACCTCAACTGTATTTCAAAAACATCAAAATCGTACCCATCCCAGACTTCTGAACTGTAGTGTACCTAGTGAGTGTTGTATGTTGAAGGTGAATCTTGTCTTCTAACACCAAATGAGCTTTTCTTCATGAAATGTGAAGAGACGGGTTTTATTTCTCTGTGTGGAAAGAGGAAAGTTGAAACAGATGTATGTTCTGAGTCAGCGGCGGATCTCAAACATCACCTACTTACCGTAAATGACTTTAAATGCCAGTATCATAGCAGTACGTTGGGATTGAAAAGACATGTGAGGTGTGTTTTAGTTTGTGACGGCTACATTTCATCTGGAACGATGCGTTTTAGCCAAATGGGATGTGTGGATCAAAATTTCCATCAACCCTTCCTTATATCCCAGCCAGAGATAAATGAACCCAGTAACAATAAATCTGATTGGTTGGTACAAAGAACATGATTATAATCAATGTAAGAACCAAACTTTATGCAGGTATGCTTGATTTCATGCAAGCATGTCAGAATGCAATACAAGTCAGCAATACCTTCTCATTAGTGTAAACAGCTGCCAGTGTTTTAATAACTTTATATCATTTAAGGAAATGGAAATTTTCTGAAAATGTTCTCATCCTCAGGCCATCCAAGATGTAGATGAGTTTGTTTCAGATTTGGAGAAATCTGGCTTCTGCAGTGAAAGGGTGCTGTCAGAATAAGAGTCCAAACAGCTGAAAAAAACATTGACATCGACTCCAGTCCATCAATAAATGACTTGTGAACTGAAAAGCTGCTAAAATAGGGGTCCTCTATCCATAATATTGTTTTCTCCAGTGAAAAAGTCATCTGTTCTGAATCAGGAGAGAAATATGGACAGCTCAAGCACAGTTTGCAAACAAAAACAGTCCAAAACGGTGCTAAACAAATATGTGGGTGGATTTTTAATGTGAGAGGACAACAGAGGATTGAACTGTTCACTGGAAAAAGCAGTATTATAGATTGTGGACTTGTATTTTGGCCAGAAGTGACTGTTTTAAAGTTAAAAACGTCTTAATGATGGATTTGTTTCTTACAAACACACCGCTTTTGGTGTATTAAGATGTTAATTGATGGACTGGAGTGGTGTTGATTACTTGTGGATTGTTGTGATGTTTTTATCAGCTGTTTGGCCTCTCGTTTTGACGGCACCCATTCACTGCAGAGGATCATTTGGTGAGCGTAAAGAAACAAACTCATCTACATCTTGCGAATTTTCATTTTTGGGCGATCTGTTCCTTTAATGACTAATTCTGACCTGTGGTTAAACCCAAAGACGTAAGTGTGGACACACGTGTTAGTGGTAGTCAGTGGTCCAGGAGAAAATCCCAGAAATTATAGAAAGATCCCATCTGGTGGGTGTTTATTTCAGGTGACATTAAACACACACACAAAAAGGACAACTGAAGTGAGACACCTGTTCAGAGGGCGAGACACGAACCTGTCTTTCTTCTACTAGACAGATGTTTCCTGATGTTACAAAGATACTTCTTTGAGCTGAATGTCATCATTTGTTGACATTTTGAAGAGCTCTGGCTCTCTTGAATGGTTTGTTTACTATTATGTCCTCATGCGGCTGGTATGTTCCATCAAGTATAATATGTGCATGTTCCATATATAATTTAATGTGGTATGTTTCATGCTGGACATTTAGAAAACATTAGCCCTGTGGAGCCCTGGTAGAAAAGAAATAGCATTGCAAATGTACCATAGAAGTGTTAGCATGGCATGAGATGGCATTATGTTTTATGTCATGGTTCATGAATATTGCATAAATATTCAGTACCATTTGCACATCTTAAGATATTTTTGATGGTCTAAAAAATAAAAATATATTATACCAAAATTAATTTAAATGATTTTTTCATTTTAATTTAACTTTGTTTTTAATAGGTTTGGTGACAAATAATAATTTTATTTATTTTAGTTTATTAAATTTAGTTCATTTAAGTGATTTTTAATGATGATGATGAAGTAATAATGCAACATTTATTTATATAAGTTTTTGTTTAATTAAATTTTTTGTATTATTTTATTTTATATAAAACAAATTGATGTTTTTTTTTTATTATTTTAATTTAACTTTAAAATTTGGTTAAAATAAAATAAGCCTATTACATTTTATTTTACTTTTTCATTTCAATTTAACTTTAGTTTTTTTAGTAGGTTAGGTTTAGTAGGTTGCAACATTGATTCCATAAAGTGAGTTTTTAATTTAATTAAATTTTATTTTATTTTTTAATTAATTGTAATTGTATTAATTAATTGTAATGATTTTCATTGACTTAATTGTAATTTTTTATTTTAATTTAATGTAAGGTTTTAGCAGTTTAGGTAACAAGTAATAATGCAATATTGATTCAATAATGCGAGAGGTTTTTTTTTTTTTTTTTTTACATTTTATTTTAGTTTATTTCATTTCTTAATATATTAAGTAACAATTAACAATTTTATTTTAAGTTTAAGTTATGTTAAGTTTTTAGCAGATTAGGTAACAAGTAATAAAGTAACATTGATTCTCTAATTTTATTGTATTATTTTTGTATTTTATTTTATCTTTACCTCAATTAATTTTAATGATTTTTTTACATTTTAATTTAACTTTAGGTTTTTAATAGGTTAGGTAACAAGTAATAATTTAATTTAATTTCATTTCATTTCATTTCATTTCATTTAACTTTTAGTTTTTAGTAGGTTAGGAATTATTGTAGGTTACTGAAAAGTAATAGTGCAACATTGATTCTATAATTAAATTTTATTTTATTTTATTTTATTTTAAAACTGTATTTCATACACAACCTTACAAATAAGCAAACAAGTTTAATTATTTAAGCAGATCAGTTTGTTGGGATGGTTCATTTTCCATAAACTGATCCCAAAAAAATATTATGCAAAATGTAAAAAATAATATCTGAGTCATCGGTCAACAGCATTCCCAGAAGTCCCTGTGCCATACTTTATTGACTCAGTCATATAAAATACTTGACTCTATTTGTTCACGTTTAATGCTTTCCTCTTTAAACTTCATTTTTTTTATTCCACATGATTACATTATTTGTGTAATCTAAAACATTACTGCCCTTTTAAATCACTTCAGTGCAGATATCTTCTTTAAGTAATTTCACAACTTTTTAAAGTGCTTTAACTGCCTTTTAGAGGGTAGTTTGCTTGTAGTTGAAGTGCTTGAAATGATGAGTAGTTTGTGCGGTCTGAACGGTGTTGTTGTGATCGTGCTGTGATCCGCCTCCTCTGAGTTGGCAGAACCTCTGCCAGTGGAAATTTCCCGCACATGCACTCGTATTAAAAGCCAAATGCTTGAACTCTGCCATCTGACTGCAATTCTCCATCCAGTCCCAGCTTTTGTTTCTAAAGTGCTCAGCTCGAGGTCTTCAGCTGCTCGTATCTCAGTTCTCTAAACGGCAGCAGTGATCTCCTCCGAGAGTTTCACATCCCTCAGGTTAGACTAGTATTCAGCACAAGCCGTAAGTGGGAACGTGCCAATCGAAGACGGTTCATTCGTGTAACGTTAACCGTCAGGATGCAAAAGGAAGAACTGGCCCTACTTGAAGAACTTTTGTTTTCTTTCCCATGCTCACGTTTAGACCCTTCATGATAAATATCAGAGCTGCTCTAGAAATGTCTACATGTACCGTGGTTATTGCATATTATGCTTTCTCTTTACTCAAATGTATTTTATAATAGTACTTTTTATCATTTGTTGTAAAAACAACACAAAACACCTTAACATAACCTTAATTTAAATACACACATGCACATATGGTGCAGTAGAACAACATGCACAAACATGACTCGAGATATTATGACGCATTACGTAGATTTTATATTGTGTTTGTTATCTGACATGGTGCCAGACATGTTTATCAGGAAAAAGTAAACAATTTGTTTTAGATTTTCCATTTGAGCAGGTTTGTGCTCTTGTAATTTTTATTTATTTTTTGTTTTATAAAGATTTGTTTTTTTCATATATATATATATATATATATATATATATATATATATATAATTATTTTTATTTATTATTATTATTATTTTTTTTTTATAATTGTTTATATTAACAATAGAAAACACTGATTTTCATGTTTTTATTTGTCTTAAGCAAAATTGGTTTGTTCATTTAGTTTATGATCGTTTTGAATTTTGAACATGGCCTTACAACCAAGCAAGCGAACCAAATGTGTGTGTGTGTATATATATATATATATATATATATATATATATATATTTATATTTATATTTATATATATATATATATTTATATTTATATTTATATTTATATATATATATATATATATATATATATATATATATACATACACGTACATATGTATATATGTGTGTGTGTGTATGTGTGTGTATATATATATATATCTTTTTAAATTTTAATTATTCACTCAGTTATGTCTGTTACTTATTTCAGGATTATTTTTATTCATTTTAATTAAAACTGTATTTTTGAAAAAATCTAATATTTCTGTCATCAGTCAACAGCGTTCCCAGATTTTGTTTTACCAAACTTATTTTAAAAAACTTAGTTTTTTGTAGGTTAGGTAAAAAGTAATATTGCAACAATGATTATATAATTTTGTTTTATTTTATTTCATTTTAAAACGTCTTGGTTACGTATGGTAACCCTCGTTCCCTGATGGAGGGAACGGAGACGTTGTGTCGAAGTGACGACTAGGGGTCGCTCTTGAGAGCCCGAATACCTCTGACAGCTTTGAGAAAAGGCCAATGAGAATTGGTATGCAGTATTTGCATAGCCCGCTCCGCCCCGGAGATCCGGGCATAAGAGGGGGGGGCTAGGCAACACTCATTGTTCTGATCTGAGGAGCCGAAGCACCCGGCTACACTCAGAGGCGGTCCGAGGTTGTGGCAAAGGGTACACAACGTCTCCGTTCCCTCCATCAGGGAACGAGGGTTACCATACGTAACCAAGACGTTCCCCGTCTGTCGTTCACGTTCGACGTTGTGTCGAAGTGACGACTAGGGGTCCCATTTGAAAACGCCACAACCAGCGGACCGCGTCACGAGTGCATGGAGTGCAAATATTAACAGGTCTTGCGTGTTAGATAAATGTCACTCACCTCTACGTGACCTTCCAATGCCCAAGAGCTTCAGTCAGCCTTTCCTCACCTTTGGTTGAACATCTTGGAAACATTGGGCCAGTGTCCGTCCCCCCCGGGGGGGGGATTGGCACTACGGAGACCACACCCTGCCCGGAGGGAGGTATTTGTGTGGAGAATACACTTGAGGGCTCGCACTAGGGGAGCACAACAAGGGGACAATCCTGAGGCAGGCTCCGCATGAGGAGAGACTGCTGAGCTCAGGGTCGGAGACAAGTTTTGTCTTAAGGGAAACACCGCATCTCTGGGAGTATAGGTGGAGATACACACATGGGGCCGCATTAGGAGCCACTACATGTGGGGCACCAACCTAATATGAGAGTTCACAAGAGGCAACCTAACCTCATATTAGATTCTGATAGCTAGTTCCTCCGCTGAACATAGCTACGTTGTGGGTGCAACCTGATGGAAATTGTCGTTCAGGGTTCACGCCAGGAAACTTACTGAACTGGGGAAGCGTCGTCACCCGTGGGGAATGGCGCTTCAGCAAGCTTCTACACCGTGTCAGCTTCAGGAGTTACTGGGCTTGCGTTCAGGACTCCCGAAGAGACTGGTTCTACACGCAGATTGTAGAACCTGGCAAACGTGTTAGGTGTAGCCCAACCTGCAGCTCTGCAAATGTCTGTTAAAGAGATCCCGTTCGCCAGCGCAACCGACGCTGTGACGCCCCTGGTGGAGTGGGCGTGCACCCCCAGCGGGCAGGGCACCCCTGTGGCCTGGTAGGCCAAACGAATCGCATCCACAATCCAGTGGGAAATTCTTTGTTTGGAGACAGCTTTCCCCTTCTGCTGTCCTCCAAAACAGACAAAGAGCTGACTCGACCGTCTGAAGCTTTCAGTACGTTCCAAGTAAATGCTCAGGGCACGGACTGGGCATAACAAGGAGAGGTTGGGGTCGCCTTCCTGAGAAGGGATAGCTTGCAGAGTGACCACGTGGTCCCTGAAGGGAGTGGTGGGCACTTTGGGCACATAACCGGGCCGGGGTCTCAGGATAACGTGAGAGTTAGCCGGCCCGAATTCGAGGCACGAGTCACTGACGGAGAGGGCTTGGAGGTCTCCCACTCTTTTGATCGATGTGAGCGCAGTCAGGAGAGCCGTCTTTTGGGAGAGAGCACTGAGTTCGACTGACTGGAGCGGCTCAAAGGGATCTGACTGTAGGCCCCGGAGGACCACAGACAGATCCCAAGAGGGGACAAGGCGCTGTCTGACGGGGTTCAGCCTGCGTGCACCTTTAAGGAATCGTATAACCAAATTGTGCTTCCCAACCGATCTACCTTCCACCAGGTCGTGGTTAGCGGCAATAGCGGCTACCTGGGCCTTAAGTGTTGAAGCAGAAAGGTGTCTATCCAGTCCTCCTTGGAGGAAGGAAAGTACCGCTCGGAAGCCACATCTCCGTGGGTTCTCCCCCCGGGAGGAACACCAGTTTGTGAATTTGCGCCATCTGAGGTCGTACAGCCGCCTCGTGGAGGGAGCTCTCGACTGCAACAGAGTGTTTACCACTGCCAGTCGGAGATCTCTGAAATCCTCCTGGTCGCGTCCAGGGACCATACGTGGAGGTTCCAGAGATCTGGGCGCGGGTGCCATATCGTGCCCCTCCCCTGTGAAAGGAGGTCCTTCCTCAGGGGAATGCGCCAGGGAGGAACGGGGAAGAGGAGCACCAGCTCTGAGAACCAAACCCTGTTGGGCCAGTAGGGGGCCACCAGCAGGATCTGTTCTCTGTCCTCCCTGACTTTGCACAGGGTCTGTGCAATTAGGCTCACTGGTGGAAACGCATACTTGAGGAGGCCCTGAGGCCAGCTGTGTGCCAGTGCATCTGTGCCGAGGGGCGCCTCGGACAGACCGTACCACAACTGGCAGTGAGTGTTCTCTATCGAGGCAAACAGGTCGACCTGGGCCTGACCGAAAAGACTCCAGATCAGCTGAACCGTCTGAGGGTGAAGTCCCCACTCGCCCCGAAGCGAAGTCTGTCGCGTCCGCTACCCAATTGAGTTCGCCCGGTATGTGGGTGGCTCGTAGAGACTTGACATTGTTTCGACACCAAAGGAGGAGATGGCGGGCTAGCTGTGACATGCGAAAGGAGATTGATGTAGGCTACAGTCGCAGTGCTGTCTGTGCGGACCAGCACGTGTTTGCCCTGAACCAAAGGTCGGAACCTCTTCAGGGCCAAAAACACTGTCAGCAGCTCGAGGCAATTGATATGCCAATGCAGCCGAGGGCCCGACCAGAGCCCTGCAGTTGCTTGCCCATTGCATACGGCGCCCCAGCCTGTGTTGGATGCATCTGTCGTAACCAAAATGCGCCTGGACACTTGTCCTAAGGGCACCCCGGCCCGTAGGAACGAAATGTCTTTCCAAGGACCGAGGGTTTTTAGACATACGGGTGTGACGTGCACCCGGTATGAACCCTGGCGCCATGGCCATCTCGGGACTCGGGAACGCAGCCAGTGTTGTAACGGTCTCGTGCATCAGGCCCAGCGGCGTGACGGTGGCTGCGGATGCCATGTGACCCAGGAGCCTCTGAAATTGTTTGAGGGGGACCGTCGGGCTGCGTGAGAGCTTCTGGACGCAGCTCAGCACTGACTGTGCACGCTCCGGGGAGAGCCGTGCACTCATGGCAACCGAGTCTAGTTGTATACCGAGAAAAGAGATGCTCCATACCGGGGCGAGCTTGCTCTTTTCCCAGTTGACCCGAAACCCCAGATGGGCCAGATGGTTGAGAACCACATCCCTGTGTTTGCATACCAACTCCTGAGAGTGTGCTATGACCAGCCAGTCGTCGAGGTAATTGAGAATGCGGATGCCCCTCTCCCGGAGAGGGGCAAGGGCTGCTTCTGCGACTTTCGTAAAGACGCGGGGAGACAGGGAGAGCCCAAATGGAAGGACTTTGTACTGAAATGCTCGACCTTCGAAGGCAAACCGCAGGAAGGGCCTGTGTCTTGGAAGAATCGAGACATGAAAGTACGCGTCTTTCAGGTCTATCGCCACAAACCAATCCTGGAATCTGATGCACGTGAGAATGCGTTTGAGCGTTAGCATTCTGAAGGGGAGCTTGTGAAGGGCCCGATTCAGAATCCTCAGGTCCAGGATTGGTCTTAAACCGCCACCTTTCTTGGGTACAATGAAGTAGGGGCTGTAGAACCCTTTCTTCATGTCGGCCGAGGGGACCGGCTCTATCGCGTCCTTCGCCAGAAGGGTCGCGATCTCCGCCCGAAGAACCGCAGCATTCTCGTCCCGAACCGCGGTAGAGAAGATGCCGCTGAACTTGGGCGGGTTGCGTGCGAATTGGATAGCATAGCCGAGTCGGATGGTTCTGAGAAGCCAGCGAGAGAGGTTGGGTATCTCGAGCCAAGCTGTAAAACTCTCTGCCAACGGTCTCAGGGGGACCACCGACGTACCTCGGGTGGGTACGGTGTGACTGAGTTGTGGTGAAAGCCCTTTGTTCGGGGGCGTGCTGTCCCGGAGGACACAAGGTGCTTTGATCGCCATAACCGACATACAAGGATTCGTGAGAAGATCGCCTGAGCTCAGGGGATCGACTGACGGATGCGCTTGTTTCTCTGTCAAAGTATGCAGAAGCGCAAGTTTTGCGGTTGAGCATGCTTTGATGTGTTTTGGTGGCTGGGTACCCCGGAGGGACCCAGCCATGGAAGGATCGACCATCGGAACCGACAGACAAGGATCCATCAGAAGATCGCCTGAGCTCAGGGGATCGACTGATGGATGCACTTGATTCGTCAAAGCATGCCGAAGCGCAGGCCCTGCGGTTGAGCATGCTTTGATGTGTTCTGGTGGCTGGGTACCCCGGAGGGACCCAGCCATGGGAGCGTTGACCATCGAAACCGACAGACAAGGATCCATCCGAAGATCGCCTGAACTCAGGGGATCGACTGATGGATGCGCTTGATTCGTCAAAGCATGCAGAAGCGCAGGGCTTGCGGTTGAGCATGCTTTGACATGTTTTAGTGGCTGGGTACCCCGGAGGGACGCAGTCACATAGATTTTTTCGCCCAGAGAAGAAAATTGCTCTTTTATTGACCATGTGGTGGCCGTCTGCCGAGAGGCAGACAGCCGGGGTGGAGCCGAAACCCACACTCGTCCCCTCGCCGAGTGTGGATCCAGACAGGTCAGCAGATCTCTCTCCTCCGGGCTGCTCGTTTCAGGAACGCTTCGAAGCCTGACGAGGGTTCTTTTTTTTATTACTATTATTTTATTTTACCAAAATTATTTTTATTACTTCAAGTTAAAACTGTATTTTAGACATGCCCTTACAACTGAGCAAACAAGTTAAATTATTTAACCAGATTTGTTTGTTTGGATGGTTCATTTTCAGTAAACTGATCCCAAAAAAATATGATTTAAAATATAAAACACAATATCTGAGTCATCAGTCAGCACTGTTTCCCAGAAGTCCCTGTGCCACTTTTTTTTTTTTTTATTTGTTACACAATGTAATGGTACCAAAATTGTTTATCGAAAAAAGCAGACAGAAAGTCATTTGAATAAAACACTGACATTTAATATGACAGTTTTCAACATTTTTACCAAGTGAGAGATTAATTTTCTTCAAAATGCAGTAGAACACAACCTTTTCACAATCCGCAGTGTTTCAGAGCAGCTTTACAGGAAATCCTGATGTTAATGACTATAACATCTTAATATTTTCATGCCTTATAGTTGCATTTAGCAGATTAAAGCTGGGTGATTATATAATGTACATTATGCAATGATATTAACATTTGTTATATCATCTTTGTCACTGTCCTAATGTACACAGTGTTAGAAAACACATGCAAAATGTACATAAAAGGCTGTTGTCTAAAATAAACACTTTTTTTTATCACCTAAACATTGTAGGTGAAGTGTGTGATTTTTAGGCACAAGCATCAACTAAATGATGTTTTAAAACAGGTTTCCTGAACTATCTTCTTAAACGTGTATATCAGCCAGGTGACGTGAATGTTTTTACACACTAAGGAAAGCCAAATGATATGGTCTTTTCAAACAAGAAGGAAGAGGGAGATGTGTAAACGGCAGATAATGAAAAGAAGGAAGGTAGAGAAAATACTTTGAGTAGGAGGTTAAAGGTTGTTTTTGTGTGCTTTTACAGTCTTGACATTCAGATAGAGACCTGATAAAAACTGTTTACCTGACTTTGTGAGTCTTTAAGGCTCTGAATATCCTTTAAAAGTTGACAGATGTGTTCCCAAAGCACAGTTTTACCTTCAAACACATGATTTGAGAGACTAGTGGAATGCAACATTTAACATGTTCAAATCAAAGTTTATGTTACTAAAACCAAAGGTTCAATCCTTTCATAACCCAGCTGAATGTTATCATTCTGAGTCAGAATGTGGCTCTGGTCCAAAATTTAGTAAACTACGTAGGAAGCA
The DNA here is from genome assembly GCA_033026305.1 of Cirrhinus molitorella. Taxonomy (NCBI): domain Eukaryota; kingdom Metazoa; phylum Chordata; class Actinopteri; order Cypriniformes; family Cyprinidae; genus Cirrhinus; species Cirrhinus molitorella. The sequence continues at coordinate 5,141,800 of CM065124.1, read as the reverse complement.
TGTTATGTACGCCCCCAGTGAAAGTCTGGTTATGCTGCTTTTTAAAATACTAGTCTGGAAGTCTATTTCACCATGTGTTTTTTATTTATATGTAGTTTATTGTGCAGTTTCTTTCAAATTGGAATAATAATAATTATTATTATTATTATTATTATTATTTTTTTTTTTTGAAAATGCTCTTCAAGGCTGCATTTATTGAATCAAAAATACAGAAAAAAACATTATATTATTATAATTCAAAATAACCATTTTCTATTTGAATATATTTTAAAATGTAATTTATTCCTGTGATGCAAAGATACATTTTCTGCATCATTACTCCAGCCTTCAGTGTCACATGGTCAGTGCTGAAAACAGTTGTGCTAAAAAAAATTAATGCATCATGGTTTCCACAAAATATAAAGGAGCACAACTGTTTTCAACATTGATGATAATAATAAATATAGCTGCAAGCAGCAATTACGGGGCCAAGCACAATAGGCAAGGGAAGCATAAGACCATAATAAGGTGATTTTAGTCAAAATGGGTGAAGAATCATGAAAACAACCACTAGTAATCTGATTTAATAGGTCTTAATTGATTGAATCACTTTTGACCACAAGGTGGTAATGTCTCGAAGTTTTTAGCACATTCAGGTGATGGTTTCGGTGGTACATACAAAGTATTGTAATGGTACACCAATGCATTGGTAAAAATGTAGCATTTTGTATCATAATACTCTATTGTAGTCAATGGCAATTTCATGTTTTGTTCAATTATAACGCCACCAAGAGGCACAATCCCACCAACTTCTTTATGTGTCCTTGGATTGTGCCCATACATATGTGTGTCAAATTTGGTGAAAATATCTCATTTTGTTTTGGAGTTATAGACATTTTTATATATGAGAAAAGAAAAAATTACTGATGCCTGACTTTGTTTGCATTTTTTTTGCCACTTACTATCAAAATTTTGGCAATTGTGCATTAGCATTTAGCCGGCACACTATGTTTCCTACGGTAAGTTTTGTGTCAGTCGGAGTAACGGTTTCTAAGATATTGGCAAATGTTTAAGCATTAAAATGTAACCTTGCACAAACAATAAGGCAAAACCTGGCATGTTTGGTATCGAACTCAGGATTTAGGAGTCTAAAAAGGTGACTCCTGTGAAAATAAGTCGACCAGACCCAAAGTTATAAGCATGGAAATATTTGGTTTTACCACTAGGTGGTGCTGGCTCAAAACTACTTTCAGGGCATTTGTGCTGATGAGCTATACTGAGTTTTGTAACGATACGCCAATGCTTTCGCCCAAAATGGCTAACATGGGTATCATTCGATTCGGCATGATGCATTGAATCTAAAGAGAGTTTTGTGATTTTTAGCCAACCGATACAAAAGTTAAAGCTAAAATAGCCTTTTTTTTAGCTTTAATTTTTTCGTATCTCCTGACCACTAGGTGGCACTGTGCCGAAACACTGCAGGTAGCCTCAGGTCATGCTTGTTATAACACACACCAAGTTTGGTCTCAATATGCCAAACCGTTGCGGAGATATAGCTTCACGTCCATTTTTACGTGCTTTCTGTAGAATTCGTTCAGGATTTATTAGAGAACGGTTTGATTAATCAACTTCATTTTCATAACTTTTTGCCAGCATGGTCTGAAGATGATCTGAGCCAATTTTGTTGAAAATCAGACAAACCATCTAGATGAGTTTGATAAAGTAGGTTTTTCAAACAATTAAAAATAGAAAAAAAAACTAAACCTTTATGATTTTTGAATTTTGGTGTTAATTCGAAATTCGAAAAAAGAATTCTGCTTCTCTGGCCCCTTAATATTTCTTGAGCAGCAAATCAGCATATTAAAATGATTTCTGAAGGATCTGGGGTCATTAATGGTGTTGAAAATTCAGGTTTGCACCATAGGAATAAATTACATTTTAAAATATATTATAAAGTTAAACCGTTATTTAAAATTGTAATAATATGTCGTTTTTACTAATCAAATAAATGCAGTCTAACAAAAAATCTTAATTATTACACACTTTTGACTGGTAGTGCATGTATAAATGCTGCTGATGTAGGCAGTAAACCGCTACTGTAGTTTGACGGTAACTGATGACTCTGCTTTCATTGACACAGTAAGGTTCTAATTAAAGTTTTATGAGTTCCCAACAGACGACCCCCCCAGAGATCATTGTCATCTCCTCGCATCCGTTGAAAGACAGCTTTACAGTCAAAGTCATTGTAAGAATGTGTGTGGTTGTTGGAGCCATTGTGTCAATGTTATGAACGTAGGCCAGTTTTTTTTTTTTCTTCCTTTTACATCCCTGTCTGGGTTTATGGACATTTCCTTTTGTGTAAGAAAAAGCTTGTGTTCTTTGTGCCTGAAAACAATGCATGCTTACTCAACACAACCCGGGATTTCATGTTGGGACTAAAATGGGGATTTTTCTTGCTGGAAATAGATCACGGGTGCAATGCTTCTTAAAGGGATAGTTCACCAAAAAAGGAATAAATAAATAAATACATAAAATACTATGGAAGCCAATGGGGACCATCAACTGCTTGGTTACCCACATTTTTTTAAATATCTTTTATGTTAAACAGAAGAAATAAATTCATACATGGTTGTAAAAACATGAGGGTGAATAATTGATGACAAAATTTTCATTTTTGGATGAACTGTCCTTTTAAATAATTATTTTTAATATCTAAGGCTAGAGAGTATTTGCTAAAACCCCAAAAATGCACTTTGTCTAAAACATATAGTCGTCATAAAAGTCAAAACACTTTTGAATGTGAATTTCGTTGCAGTAGATAAGAAAATATCAAAGTAAGTGGCATTTGCAAACAAATGATTTTAGAGCTTGTACTCAAAAAAAATGTTGTTGTTTTTTTTACTTGAATTTAAAAGCATTTTAATTAAACATTTTTACATTTTCTTACATTTTTTTAAAACATTTTTTATATCTTTGTGTTTTTTGATTCATTGAATGTTCTTTAATTATTTTAAATATTTTTATTTATACAATATATTTGTATTTATTTATTGACATTTTAACCTTTTTTAAACGTTAATTAAAAATTATATATATTTATTTTTTAATAATGAGATTTAATAATGATTTTCCTATCACCTTTTATATTTTAATTATATTGGAATTTAATTTTTAGTTTTTTTTTTCTTAATTTCTTCTGTCTCATCCTGTGTGTATGCTTATGTAAAGAACTTTGAATTGTTGTTTAAAATTATGCTATATACAGCTAGTCAAACGTTTTTTTTTTAATGTTTTTTAAAGAAGTCTTCTGCTCACCAAGCCTGCATTTATTTGATCCAAAGTACAGCAAAAACAGTAATATTGTGAAATATTTTTACCATTTAAAATAACTGCTTTATATTTTAAAATATTTTCAAATATAATTTATTTTTCACATGATCCTTCAGAAATCATACTGTTCAAGAAACATTATTATTATTATTATTATTATTATTACTATTATTATTACCATTATTATTACCCATTATCATCAATATTTAAAACAGTCAAGTAAATTCTTTTTTAGGATTCTTTGAAATTGAATATTTTTATTTAGCAAGGATGCTTTAAATTGATCAAAAGTGATGCTAAAGACATTAATAATGTTACAAAAGATTTCTTTTTCAGATAAATGCTGTCTTTCTGAAAATTTCTATTCATCAAAGAAACCTGAAAAAATTCTGCTCAGATGTTTTCAACATGATGATAATAATGTTTTTTAAGCAGCAAATCAGAATATTAGAATGATTTCTGAAGATGCTAAAAATTCAGCTTTGAAATAACATACATGTCTATTTGAATATATTGTAAAAAGTTATGTTATTTTGAATAGTAAAAATATTTTACAATTTTATTGTTTTTGCTGCAATGTAAAATTGGTGAGCAGAAGACTTCTTTAAAATATATTTAAAAATGTTCAAAAACTTTTGAGTAGTAGTGTAAATATATGCATCACCTTTGCCTATAAAACGAAACTTAAAAATAATATTTTGCTTGAAATGTATGCATGTTTTGTCTTTCTATAACAAGTAAGCCACTGGATTTGATGCATCCAATGCAATGACATTCACACATTCCTCAAGTGTCTTAAGTGTCCAAATACTTTTAAGGTGCATATTTTGGAGCACATTTTTAAACTTGCTCTGACTCAGACCGCTTTAAATCTGTCATTCTGTGAAGTACATCTGCTTCAGTGCTTGTGTTTCGATCCAAGCAATATAATATGCAACTGGACTCCAAGGTCCTGATCCTGGGAAAGTTACCATGGCTTTGGGAATAGAAACTATGTTGATGGACTTCTGAGATGAAGCAAATATATTTCGCTCTGCCTTAATATCCAGAGAGACTATTTTCCCTCAACAGTCCGTCCGGGATACATCTATCTGATTGGCATCTATGCTGTCCAATGAGGGGGAAAAAAAGAGCTGTGTGGAATATATTTAGGCTTTGAGAAACACCACTAGGATTTATAAATATTCCCTCTCCTGGTTCTCATGACTTCAGATTAAAAAAATAATAGTGGGGTTACATAAATCAGTGTTTTCCTGGTTACAAGATACTGTGGGCATCCGTTGAGTTGACATCTAGTGCTGTGACCCTGTCGATAATTCTCCTGGCTTCCTGTGTCCGGATGGCAAGCGGTAGGGGTGGCCGATATGAACTAAAATTCATATCACAATATTTTCCACTGACCAGACTGTATTGATATTATATTGCGATATGAGGAAGAAAAAAAATGGAACCACATTTTAGTAGACCTAGAAAAAACATATGATGAACAATCCAACGCTCCATTGACTTGTATTGCGGGAAGCTACCTCCTTGTCATTTCTGACTTAGAACAAAAACAGAACAGTGTCTATAAGCTGTTATGTAACAAAGTGTACAGTAAACAAGCTAAAAAACACAGAAGTACATTTATATAAGCTGTTGACTAAAAAAACAAGCGTTTAAGGACACAAATAGTTGTAGATGTCAGGGTATTTCATGTTGGGCCATTCAATTGGATAATTTTTTCAGCAAAAGGAAGGTCAGGAAAAGAAGCACTGACATAGACTATTGAAATATAGTTTTTCAATATATCTCCTCATTTCAGGGTGGTGAAATAATCCTTTGACATGGTTAAAAATAAGGAATGTTACTGTCGCCGACAGAGCTGGGTAGAGTACTTGCAAATTGTAATCAGGTACAGATTCCAGATTCCATGACAAAAACTGTAGTCAGTAGTGTAATCAGATACATTACATATTTTAGGTAATCTAATCAGATTACTTTTGGATTACATTTAGATTACTTTTAACTTAACTCATTTATCACATTGATTTAAATAAGATTATCTTGTACCATAATGATGAAGAAAATGTTCCATTCATTGTAATTTACAACAATTAAACACGAGGTTTCCCAAACTAGGGTTCGTAAAAGGAACTGCATTTTTGCAACGCCTCCGGCACCTCATACAAAACCAAGTCTTAATGAATGGGTGAATCCTGAAATCTCAAACTGCTTCCTGAACTCACAATTAAAATACATATGTCAAATCAGCAACAAAAATCAGAAATTAATAGTTCCATGAATGTTGTTTCTTATGCTCAAATAGCATTTAAAAAGCTTATTTTTCAGGGGTCTCAGGGATTAAAAAAATCTTAGGGGTAGTTAAAATATATATATATATATATATATATATATATATATATATATATATATATATATATATATATATATATATATATATATATATATATATATATTAGTAAATATTAGTGGTGTAAATCAATAAAACCAAAACTAATTAATCATTTTTCCTAAAATGAATCGTGATTAATCCTACCTGACATTTAAAGTTTTTAATTATAATTTAATAGTGCAGTAATTTCACATTCATGCTTCAAATTAATGTAGAAACAATATAAAGAACGTATATTTTTAACGTTTGTTTAATGCCATATTTTTTAATTACTGAAGGCAAGTATCACTAATTCCAACTGTGGTGTGAATGTCCACAAAACTGGACTTTCTGAATGTATATAATTAAAAAATTAGAGGGAATCAATGAGTTATGAATAATTTATTGCTATTTTGTTCATAATATGTAATCATGTAATCTATAAAAAAGTAACTGTACTCTGATTACGAGTACTTTAAAATGTAACTTACTCTGATCACAAGTACTTAATTTTTGGAATCCGATTACATAATCCAGATTACATGTGATCAGTTACTACCCAGCTCTGGTCGCCGATTAAGTTTCCCGTGCAGTGGGCGTAACTTAGTTCTCTAGTAATATGACACGTTGCTCTCTACTTTTGTGTCCTTAAACACTCGTTTTTTGTTTTTTGGGTTGAAAGATTATCCAGCGACGTTGAATACAGAACATGTGTTTGACATTTATGATTAGTCAGTGTCTCTTGATGTGGAAACCCTTCTGATGTGTACACCGTCATATTCGTATCTGGGTGTATCGCAGAAGTACCGAAGAACTTGCTCAATGTCTGTTTTCGATTTATAACAGCATTTTTCTTTTTGTTCCCATGGAAAGTTCAATAAAAGACATGCACTAGATGATTTGTTTTGATGTGTGTTACTCAGCCAGCCATCTGAGGCCAATAATAACACTGTTGTTTGTGTTTCAGTGGCGATGCCGTTCATCATATTGACCATCAGGTTCCGGCCGTACCAGCGCGGCGTTTACTGCAATGACGAGACCATCCGTTACCCCTACAGACCAGACACCATCTCTCACAAAATGATGGCGGCCGTTACCATTTCCTGCTCCATTATTATCGTGAGTCTTCATCAATCAATGAAAATTTGCTGAAAATGTACTCACCCTCAGGCCGTCCAAGGTGTAGATGAGTTTGTTTCTTCATCGAAACGTAGCATTACATCATTTGCTCACAAATGGATCCTCTGTGGTGAATGGGTGCCGTCAGAATGAGAGGCGAAACGGCTGATTAAAAAAATCACAGTAATCCAAAAGTAATCCACACTACACCAGTCCATTACTTAACATCTTGTGAAGTGAAAAGCTGCGTGTTTGAAAGAATCCATAAATATAAAATAAAATAATTAATAATAGTATTAATACTGTTATTGCACTTGTATTTATTTAAAAAAATAAAATAAACAAAATAATAAAGTGTGATAATACCATTAATTTAAAATAAAAGTATTAAATAAAAACAATTATTTTATAGTGTTAAATACAGTGTTAGTATTTTTATATATATATATATATATATATATATAATATAATTTTTTTTTTTTACTTATTTTTGTAATATGAATTTTCATAATTTTTCACCATATCAGCTAATTTGTCTTTTTATTAGTATTAAATAAAAATACAATTAATTTATAGTAAACTTAAAAAATACAATGCTAGTATTTACATTTGATTTATTTTACTTTTATTTTTTAACTTTTATTTAAAATGAAAAGTATTAAATAAAAATGCAATTATTTTATAGTAAACTTAAATGTAAAACAGCATTATATATTTTTTTCTTTTTTTCTTTTTTACTTGTTTATTTTTATATGAATTTTCATCATTTTCAAACCTAAAATCAGCTAAATTTTATTTTAAATAAAAAGTGAGTATTAAATAAAAATACAATTATTTTATAGTACACTTAATAAAATATAATGCTAATATTTAATTTTTATTTATTTTTTACTTTTTTATTTTTATATGAATTGTCATAATTTTCAAACCTAAAACCATCTACATTTTATTTAAAATAAAAAGTATTACATATTACAATTATTGTATGGTGAACTTAAAAATATATAATGCTACGGTTCACATTTTCTTTTTTTTTTTCTTTCTTGTTTATTTTTCTATGAACTTTCATAGTATTTAAACCTAAAATCTGCTCATTTTTATTTAAAATAAAAATTAAATAAAAATACAATTATTTTATAGTACACTTATAAAATACAATGCTAATATTTTTTTTTTTTTTTCTTTTTTACTTTTATAGTTTATTTGATATGAATTTTCACCATTTTCAAACTTAAAATCAGCTAACGTTTATTTATTTATTTTTTTACTTTTATTTGAAATAAAAAGTAATAACTTTTTTTATTTTGCTTAAACTTTTTTGCTGAGTGAAGCACGTCAAAATCTCACAGTTTTGTGTTTTGCTCTGAAACTGGCAGTGCGTAGCCTAGATTTATGCTTTTCCGTTAGAATGGAAATCTTACACAGTATTACAGTTTGTTGATCTAAAATGGTAATTGTGCATTAATAGTGGTTAGCCATGTTGGTATGCGAATTAGTGGTCTAAACCTATTTATACAGCGCATTTTTTGGTTGTGCATGCACACCACGGATGTTTTTAACTTCAAAATGTTGCTTCTGGACAAAATATGAGTCCAAAATCCGTAACAATGCTTCTTCCAGTGAAAAACTCCATCTTCTGTTGTTCCCTCGCATCAAAATCCACCTACATATTTGTTTAGAACTGTTTTGGGCTGTCTTCACTTGTAAACAGTGCAGTTTTCCAGAGAAAGCAGTTTTATGGATTGTGGTATTTTGGCCAGAAGCAACAGTTTGAAGTTAAACATCTTAATGATCCATTTGCTGGACAGTGGAGTCTGTGTTAAAGAAAGTGATTTTGAATTTCTAAAAAGGATGAAAATGTGCTATAAAAGTAGTCTAGACGACCAAAAATATCAAATTGTGATTCAGTCACAGTAAGTCTCATGATATTGGCTCACTGAAAAGGAACATTTTCTTTAAAAAACAACTTAAATTTCTCTTTGTTCCTCACACAAAGCTGTTGTATGAATTCTGAAGAGTTAGAATGTAGCTTGCAGTTTTAATAGGAATGACTTTTGTTGAATGTGACAGAATGTAAGGTTTTTACCTTCATGTACCAAACTTAAAAGAAAGTAGGTCATACAGATTTGAAACGACATGAGGGAGACTAAATAACCACAGAATTTACTATTTAGTTTGAACTATTAATTCAAAAAGCATTGTAAATGCCTGAACTGATTCAGTGTTGACCTACTTGTGAGAACCAACCAGTTGCAGCAGTTATGAAATAACATTTCTGTGTCGTCTTTGGTTGCGAAAACATGCAGGTTGGTTTGGTATTGTGTCCACATTTTCTGAAAGAACATTGTAATTAGTTCACCATGATTCATCAGTGAGAGTACAACTCAAAACATGAGTCACATGCATCACAGACTCACAGTCTGACTGTCATTTACTCACATTACTAAGTCTTAAGGCAAGACGAGTTTATTTAAGACACTTGGTTCACAATGGTAATTAAAAAGTATTGCTTAACGCATAGGTGCATAAGAAATGAAATGAATTAAAATGAAAAACTATTGCAGTGTGCCAGTATTTAGTGATGCATTACTATTGCTTCAGTTTTCAAAAAGTTTTTTGCAGTGATGACAAATCTTGAACAGTAAGATTTTTAATGTTTTACTATTTAAAATAACTGAATTCTGTTTGAATATGTTTTCAAATTTAATTTATTCCTGTGATGCAAAGCTGAATTTTCAGCATCATTACTTCAGTCTTCAGTGTCACATGATCCTTTAGAAATCATTCTAGTATTCTGATTTGCTGTTCAAGACAAAAACAGTTATTATCATTATTATTAAAACAACAAAAACAGTAACATTTTGAAATATTTTAACTATTTAAAATAACTGTTTTCTATTTGAATATATTTTAAAATGTAATTTATTCCTGTGATTTCAAAGCTACATTTTTAGCACCATTACTCCAGTCACATGATTCTTCAGAAATTATTCTAACATTTTGATTTCTGCTCAGAAACATTTATTATTATTATTACTATTATTATTATGAAACGGCTGAGTAGAATTTTTTTCAGGTTTCTTTGAATAGAAAGTTCAGAAGAACAGCATTGATCTGAAACAGAAATCTTTTGCAACTTTATAAATGTCTTTATCATTACTTTTGATCAATTTAGAGCATCCTTGCTAAATAAAAGTATTAATTTCTGTAATTTCTTTCCCCAAAGAAAAAAGAAATTAAACTGACTCTAAGCTTTTGAAAGGTATAGTGTAAAATTTGTACAAAAGCTTTTTATTTTAGATAAATGCTGATCATTGGATCGTTCTATTCATCAAAGAATCATCAAAAAAGGTATTCAACTGTTTTAAATATCGATAGTAATATTAATACTTTTTCTTGAACAGCAAATTAGCATATTGGAATGATTTCTGAAGGATCATGTGGCACTAAAGACTGGAGTAATGATGATCACAGGAATTAATTACATTTTAAAATATATTCAAATAGAAAGCAGTTGTTTTACACTGCAGGCTTGGCGAGCAGAAGAGACTTCTTGAAAAAACAATAAAAACCTTACTGTCCAAAAACTTTTGACTGGTAGAGTAGATGAACCATATTTGGTTTCCTGAAGAACCTTTCAGTGATCAGTTCGTAAAAAAACATTTACATCATCTAAAGAATCTTCTTTCACTATAAAGAGCATTTTGTGAAATGGAAATATTCCATCCATGAATATTAATATTAATGTTTATTCACAGAGCCATAGATGCTAATAAAGAACGTTTTATTTTTAAGAGTGTATTACTCATACACTATATTGCCAGAATTATTGAGACACCCCTTCTAAAGAACAGGTTTGACTACTTTAGTCATTTCCATGAGCACTAATCTTAATGTTTAAGCATATAATGATATTCTAGGGAATTGTGTGCTTCTAATTTTATAGCAAAAGTTTGGACAGGACCCTATTTTTTTTCTAACATGACAATGCCTCTGTGTATAAGGCATGGTTCATGGAGAAATGTTTGAGTCAGTGTGGAAGAACTTGAAAGACTAGTCTGCATAAAGCCAAGTCTTAATCCCAGCTGAACACCTCTGGTGTGACTTTAATTTAAACGCAGACCTCATCAAAAACTCATCACCAAACACCAATGACTTGTACATGCACTATATGGACAAAAGTATTGTGACATCCCCTTCTTCAGAACAGAAAAGGGCACTTCCAAAACTGTAGTAACAAAGATGGAAGCATAATTCATGTATTCAAAAAAATTGTATTTCTATCTCTGCTTCAGTTTTGTAAGTGTTCAAAATGACTGTACCCATATAAGTTATTGGTGTTTGGTTTTGGCTCAAGGTCTGCATTTAAAGTCACACCAGAGGTGTTCAGCTGAGATTAGGACTCGGCTTTATGCAGATCAGTCAAGTTCTTCCACACTGACTGAATCAAACATTTCTCTATGAATCTTGTCTTATACACAGAGGCATTGTCATGTTAGAATAAAAAAGGGCAATGTCCAAGCTTTTGCTGTTAAATTAGAAGGACACAATTCCCTAGAATATCATTATATGCTTAAACGTTAAGATTAGTACTCATGGAAATGACTGAAGTAGTTAAACCTGTTCTTTAGAAGGGGGTTTCCCAATACTTTTGCCAATATAGTGTACTTTGCGTTAATACTTATCTTTTTCTCACTTGTAGATCACTTCTGGAGAGGCCTACTTGGTCTACACCAAACGTCTCTACTCCAATTCAGGCTTCAACCAGTATGCTGCGGCGCTCTATAAAGTGGTGGGGACGTTTCTATTCGGTGCGTGTGTGAGCCAGTCTCTGACTGATATGGCCAAGTACACCATCGGACGCTTACGGCCCAACTTCATGGCAGTGTGCGCTCCAGAAGTGTGCAATGGCTACATGCTGGAGATAAACTGCACGGGAACGGAACGCAACGTGACTGAATCCAGGTACAGAAACGGGGGACAGGAAGGGCCAGTGTCAGAGGTCTTGAACTGCTGACCTCACTTCCTGTATCTGTTTATATTTGTCACCTGTTGTTTCGATTCTTGTTTGTTCGGTACATTTGTGCTTTCTTAGGCTTTGACCTTTGCAGTGCAAAGGTCTAGCTCTTGTTCTCAAATGCCACATCCTCAAGAGACCTGAAACATTAATAGATTTGATTGTGAGTGAGCTAGAAAGCGTGATCTGTGGTCAGGCACATTTCACATCAGTAAGGAAATATTTGAGTCCTGTATGGGCAATTTGGGAGAAATATTTTAATTAATATTTTAAATGAATTTAAAATGATAAATAAATATATATATTAATATAAAATTAAATATGAGTTTATTATTATTATTATTATTATTATTCGTTTTAATAATATACATTATTTTATTAATTTTATTTGTTTTTTTGTACATTTTTGTGATTTTATTTTATTTTTTTCCCCCATCCCATTATAAATAGTTTTTGGTAATTGAAGTAAAACTGAATTAAAATATAAATATTAGATGAAAAACTTAATCAAAAAGTTTAAACAAAAATTAGAAATGTTATTTTGGTTAAGCACAGAAATGACTTAATTGAAATAAAAATATTTAATATTAATATTAAAAGAATAAAAATGACAAAAGCACACAACAAAACAAAAAACTTTAAAAATGAGTAAAACCTGTACTAATTTTATAAAACTTGTAATTGTATATGTCTGTAAATTTTGTTAAATTGTGAATCTTATTTTCAGTTGACTCTTTTCAATTGCTGTCATTACAGATATTTAAAAAATAAATAAATAAATGTTTATGATTTCAATCTGTGATCTCTGAAGTTCACAAATGTAAAATTAGTAAAATAGTATAGTATTTGAGCATTTTAATTCAGAAAAAGTGGAAAGATAAGAAACAATACTTTAAAAAAGCTTTTAGAAAAAGTTAATTAATATTAGATGAAAAACGTAAGTTTGAATGACGCTTAGAAATGTTATTTTGGCATCCAACTGAAATAAAATTAGTTGAAATAAAAATAAGGTTTAATATAAGCATTTAAAAAAAAATAATAAAAATGACAAGCCTATAAGAAAATACATAAAGCTTGTGTTTTAATAAAACTTTATTTAAAATATAAAAATATTTGCTAATTCAAAATATTAATAAATACTGTAATTATACATAAATGGTACTAAAATAACACTGTTCAAATGTTCAGTCTGTAAATTTTGTTATAATGAAAATTGGGAATCTGATTTTGTTGACTACTTTTTAACCAAAATTCAGTTGTTGTCATTTATTATTTTAAAATAAATAAATGTTTATTATACATAATAAAGAATTTAGGTAGAACATCTCTGAACTCACAAATATAAAATGAGTAAAATAGATTAGTATTTGACCATTTTAATTCAGAAAGAGCTTATTTTCTTTTATCAAGACTGCGTTTATTTGATAACAAATACAGAAAAAAGTGTAATATTGTGAAATATTATTTCAATTTAAAATAACAGTTTTCATGTGAATATATTTTAAAATGCAATTTATTCCTGTGATACAAAGCTGAGTTTAAGTTTAAGTCTTCAGGGTCACATGATCCGTCAGAAATCATTGTAATATGTTGATTTATTATCAGCGTTGAAAATAGTTGTGCTGCTTGTTTTGTTGGAACCTGTGAATTTTTTTTTTTTCCCCAGGACTCTTTAACAAATAAACAGTTGAAAAGAACAGTGTTTATTTAAAATAGAAGTCTTTTAATAAACTACCATCTAAAAGTTTAGTGGGCCAGTAAATTTTTATTCTTTTTTTTTTAAATTAATTATTTCATTCACCAAGGATGTGATAAAATTAATAAAAAAGTCATAGCAAAGATTATATTGTTAGAAAAGATTTATATTTTTAATAAATGCTGTTCTTTTTAATCCTTTGTTCATCAAGAATCCTGAAAAAAAGAATCTCAGGTTCCAAAAAAATATTAAGCAGCACAACTGTTTCCAACATTGATTATAAAAGTAATGAATCAGCATATTAGAATGAGTTTAATGGTTGATAATAATATAGCTTTGCATCACAGGAATAAAATATTAATATATTTTTAAAAATATATTAATGTCGAACACTATTATTTGAAACTGTAATAATATTTCATCATATTTTTTGTGTATTTTTGATCAAGTAAATGCAGCCTTGATGAGAATTTAGGAAGTTGAAAAGGTCATTCCCATCACACAATATAACTAATGTAAATCACTGCACATCATAACATTATGAACTTGTGATGAATCTTTCAGTGCAGATTCAATTTTGAAACATAATTTGAAAGTGTCATCCCATAAACGTGTCATTCTGAATGATCTGTGGACTGTGAAAATGATTCTTTTTCCTTTTCTCCTTGAATTGTTGTCTTGTGTCTGTCCGATCTGCCCTTCCTCCGTGGATTGTGTTGCGCCAGGCTGTCGTTCTACTCCGGCCACTCCTCCTTCGGGATGTACTGCATGTTGTTTCTGGCGGTGAGTCGTCACAGTTGTCTTCCTCTCCTGCAATCATGCTGACGCAGAAGACTTGTGTAGACAGATAAAGGAAAGCTCTGAGAGCAACAGGAAACACCACGGAGACAATAAACTACCACCTCAAACATGTCTCCAGCTTTAAATCAAGACAGTATGTGGTGCTTAAAGGGACAGTGCACCCAATAATTATAGCTGAGTTATCATTTACTCACCCTCATGTTATTCCATACAACATGAACTTTTTTTTTCCTGAAAAAGTCAGGTTTCGAGTGTCATGCAGGAGAATTAATAGTTTTCTGGTTGCTTCGCTCATGTTTAGACATGTCTGTAGTTGTCAAGTATTTGTCAATATTAACACAAGGTGCTTTCCCGGAGCTTTAAAGGCATTGCAGTGGCTTGCATTGATTTTTCCTGGTACTGATTTTCTGTTTTCTTTGCATATTGTTTTTTTCAAGTATTGTGTAATCCATTGTTGTTTTTCCTCATTTTTCCTATAGCTGTATGTTCAGGCACGTATGGCATCCAAGTGGGCCCGCCTCCTCCGGCCCACAATTCAGTTCTTCCTGGTGGCCTTTGCCATTTATGTGGGATACACGCGCGTGTCTGACTATAAGCACCACTGGAGCGACGTGGTTGTGGGTCTCCTGCAAGGGGCGCTGATCGCAGTCCTCACGGTGAGTGGGGTCAATCTCATGTACAATGTCATATTTCACCATACAACCAAAGGAGCTGATTATAAACAATTATAGTTTGCATATAAAGAAAATAAATCCTGTTTTAAAAACATTGGGTATTTTTGCATTGTGAAGTTCTGCCCACAGTTGAGCCCAAATTAAGTGAAATAATACTGAAAACAGAATATGTAAGTAAATGTAAATGTTGAAAATTGATTTTTATAAATATATCATTTTTAAACCGTCATGGGATAGTTTATATGTATGTACTATTTATACTATTGTACTATTTATTGAAGTAGTCCTATACCAGGAACATTTTTAAAATGTGTATATTTACATGTAAAATGTATATATTTACATGTGTGTATATATAGATGGAAAATTAGAGCTGTTATTTTGGTGACTAAAATAAAATAAAATAATTACATTTGGAAGTACCAAAATTACAAAAGCCAAGATAAAACTAGGGCTAAAAAAAAATAAAAATATAATAATAATAATAATATAAAATAAAAAAGTGGAAAATATAGAGAGAAAAGATATTTATAAATACTATAATAATAGTATAATATAATAAATAAGTAAAATAAATATTAATATACTAAAAAATAAAAAAATATAATTACAAAACTATTACAAAACTTATTAATAATAATAATAGTGTTATTTTGGCAACTAAAATACAGTTAAATTTAAAATAAAATAAGTGAAATAAAATAATTACATTTGGAAGTACCAAAATTACAAAAGCAGAGATAAAAGTAAGGCTAAAAAAATAAAAAAACTAAATAAAATAAAAATGTAAACTATAAAAAGAAAAGCTAGTTCAAAATATGTATACATATTATAATAATAGTATAATAATAAGTATAATAAATATGAATATACTAAATAATAATACATATAATTACAAAACTATACTTATTTATAGTAGTAATAATAATAATCATAATAATAATAATAATGTTATTTTGGTGACTAAAATAGAATTAAAAAATTAAATAAATTAAAATAATTGAAATAAAATAATTACATTTTGTAGTACTAAAATGACAAAAGCTGAGATGAAAGTAAGGCTAAAAAAAATAAAATAAAAAGTGAAAAATATTCAAATAAAAGCTATTTTAAAATATTTATAAATGCTGTAATAATAGTATAATATAAAAGTATAATAATATAATTACAAAACTATACTTATTTATGATAATAATAATGTTATTTTGGTGACTAAAATACAATTAAATAATTAAAAAATAATAATAATAATTTTAATTAATTTTATTTTTAGAAGTCATAGGGATGGGGATAGTACATATGTATGCACTACTTATTAACGTAGTCATTCACCAGTAATGTATTAATTAATGACTTTAAAGGTTAAATATAATCATGTATTTAATAACTAATCATATATAATAACAATAAAAACATGATTATTATTATTTGGTGTTCTACAAATCTTCAAGTTGCATTAAGGCTTTCTCCTCTCCGTCACAGGTGCGATACGTCTCAGACTTTTTTAAAGAGCGCCCCCCTCTTTGCCAGGATGTTGAAAATGCTGAAAACGAAGACAGCGAACGCAAGCCCAGCCTTCAGATCGTAGACACAGATAGAAACCATTACTCCTACAGCAGGCCTGTATGAGCCTGACCTTTGACCTGTGAGAGCAGTCACACAGAAGCACTGGATGCTGCACCACGTCTCGTACAGACAGCCACACACACTGTACACTGGCACTGACTACGCGCTCTTCCACAGGATCATGCTCACATTTCACAGAGAGAGAGAGAGAGAGAGAGAGAATGCATGAACTAACACTGAATATTAGATTTTATACTTCTCTACAGACCGCGTTTATACCGAATTTTGTCTTATGCACGCTCATATACGCCAAGTGCACAGATCGCCTGACATTTAATGAACCGTGAGGGACTTTATTGTATCCGAGCACAAAGACGAACTTCTCCAAGGGGAACTGATCGTTTCCATGACAACCTCAAAACCACCGGTTGACATTTACTGACTAGCCGTACTTCTGCTGTTCGAAGGGATTCTTTCAGCATGGGAAAGAAAGAGAGCTTTTCTAAGCCATCAGAAGACGCGAATTAATGTTTCCCAGGGTAAGAAATCCAAAAAGAGAAATCTGAACATGGAACAGTTGGCAAAAAAGGTCTTCCTCACATGTGTTATGTGTTTCTATATATGAAGAGTTCAGATGCAAAAGCCTCTAAGTCCATCTGACGTATTTCTTTAAAATAAGCATTTTTGTCAGGCTCCGAAGTATAGGTTTCTACCTAAGTACCGGTACTTCTGATTGTGCTGAGGCTGGGAATTAACGGATTTGAAGTAAAAGCATTTAATGGACGTATAATATGTTTGAGAGCATTCGCTCAGTATCATTATCTTATTATTGACCGAGGTGGCTTTTAGAGGGTTTTGAACTCTTCATATATAAACAAACTGGATTATAGTGACTTATTATTTTTAATATATAAAGAAATGTTATTTTCCTGTGGCCGTAGATTTAGGGACTTTTCTAAACAACATTTTTGTGAACTAGTTATTATATCCGCACACATCTACAAGAAATTCTGCATAGCATGAGTGATTTTTATAAAATAACACTTTTTGGTATTTAATTTGCTGAAGACTACCAAGGCAACTCGTGATTTCAATCTACAGTTGAGGTCAAAAGTTTACATCCCTCTTTCAGAATCTGCAAAATGTTAATTATTTTACTAAAATAAGAAGGATCATACTTTGTGTTATTGTTTATTTAGTACTGACTTGAATTAAGATATTTCACATGAATTCACATGAGATTTCACATGAAAGATGTTTACATATAGTCCGCAAGAGAAAATAATAGTTGAATTTATAAAAAATTACCCAGTTCAACAGTTTACATCCCCTTGATTCTTAATACTGTTGTTACCTGAATGATTTATATTTGTTTGTTTTTTTGTGATAGTTGTTCATGAGTTTCTTGTTTGTCCTAAACAGTTAAACTCCCTTCTGTTCTTCAGAAAAATCCTTCAGGTCCCACAAATTCTTTGGTTTTCCAACATTTTTGTGTATTTGAACCGTTACCACCAATGACTGTATGACTTTGAGATCCATCTTTTCACACTGAGGACAACTGAGGGACTCATATGCAACTATTAGAGAAGATTCAAATGCTCACTGATACTTCAGAAGGAAAAACGATGCATTAAGAGCCAGGGGTGAAACCTTTTGAACAGAATGGAGAGGTATACATTTTTCTTATTTTGCCCAAATATCCCCCCCCCCCCCCATTTAGTACTGCCCTTCAGAGTCTACAGAAAAGTGTTACATGTTAAAATTTACCCTGATCTTCAAATGCAAAAGTTTTCACCCCCAGCTCTTATAATAGTTGCATATGAGTCCCTCAGTTGTCCTCAGTGTAAAAGGATGGATCTCAAAGTCATACAGTCATTGGTGGAAAGGGTTCAAATACACAAAAATGATGGAAAACCAAAGAATTTGTGGGACCTGAAGTATTATTCTGAATAACACCAGTCAGTTTAACTGTTCAGGTCAAAAAAAAAACCCACACAGCTCATTCAGGTAACAGCACATTATTAAGAATCAAGGGGATGAACGGGGTCATTTTTATAAATCCAACTATTATTTTCTCTTGTGGACTATATGTAAACATATTTTATGTGAAATATCTTATTCGGGTAAGTACTAAATAAACAATAACATGCATTTTGTATGATCCCTTTTATTTTGGTAAAATTAACATTTCGCAGATTATAAAAGGGGATGTAAACTTTTGACCTCAACTGTAATTTTATCGCATCGCTCGCTTTCATAACATGCCATTTAATGAAAACCACTAGCTAACTGAGGCACATATTTATCAGTATATTTCATGGAAATGAGTCTTACTAACCAACCTATTCAACAAGGATCAGGATATATTAACTATCAGATTTAATATGTTAAACAGCTGTTTATTTCTGAATATTATCATCGCGTCCTAACCAAGTGAACGTGAAAATGCTGCTTGTAATGTTAAAATCACAGCCAATCATGAAGCTGTATACTAATTCTGAACCAATGAGGATTCACTAGGGGGCGGGGCTACCCAACGTGACAAGAAACTGGCGCTTGTAGATTAAAATGGACTATCGAGATGAATGTTTCCACAGCATCATGATTGTTTAGTTTTATGTGCTTGTTTCCGATGAAAACGCCTTTCAAAGTCACCAGCGGATTCAAGAATCAGGTTAGATTTATTTTCTTTACGTCACACCTTTGTAATATGACGAAATTACGTTTTAAACGTAAGCTGACTGTCTCTCCAGTGACAATTTTATCAGAGATTTTGTCTCCACAAATACTCATCCTTTACTCTAATTTACCTCATTTTATCTACTTCTAATTTATGTTAAGTTAGAGCTCGAACCGAGTTTTAGGATCGGGTGCCGCTTTCCAATACAGAAAATTAAATTCATTAAGACTGGATGGTCAGGTGACCTTGAGAAATATAATACATCTTTGCATTGTCAGTGGAAAAATATTAGAATATACGGTTTGCATTAGCTAAATTAATAACCTTAAAATGATTATTATTATCTTTAGGTTTAGACAATATTTTCTACCGCTAAAAAGAGTGCCACATATTTCTTCTCTTCAAAAATAAATAATATATTCTGGCATATATGTAAGTTAACCTTGGATTTATACATCATATGAAAGCTTTCAATTGATGTATGGTTTGTTAGGATAGGACAATATTTGGCCGAGATACAACTATTTGAAAATCTGTAATCTGAGGGTGCAAAAAAAAAAAAAATCTAAATATTGAGAAAATCGCCTTTGAAGTTGTGCAAAAGAAGTTCTTAGCAATGCATAATACTAATCAAAAATTAAGTTTTGTTATATTTGCAGCAGGAATATCCAAACCTTAATATCCTAATGGCTTTTGGCATAAAAGAAAAACTTATTTTTACCTTTGCTACTTAAGAAAAAAAACTTTTTTTTTAAAGGAAAACTTCCCCTCTCACACATCATTTATGGAGGAAAAACAATTATTTTTCATTTTATTTGTATTTTTCTCCTCTCCCCGCTCACCCATTATGTTGTTTATGGAAAAAAATACATTGGTTGACAATCATGTAAACCCTGCACAACAGAACCTGCTGTCTACTGTGAGTTGCTAATGCTGCAATTTTTTATGGACACTATATTTAGTGAGTATGAATGATGTCTCCCTCTTTTTTTGCTTCTATGTGGAACAGAGACTCTCTTGTGACTCTGATTTAGTCACAGAAAACCGAATAACCTTAAAATAAATGAGGACTGAGCTCACAGAGAGTGACTTACACACTGAATGTGAAGAAGAGTGTGGCTCACGTTTACACTTTTGCCAATGTGTAAAATGCAAGTATTGTTTAGTTGAATGTTCCAGAGCAATCATGAGTATTTTTATTATTGTGTCTTCATCAAGGATAATACATTGTTTTAAATTTGGTTGGTTGCGAAATATACACTACCAGTCAAAAGTTTTTGAACAGTAAGATTTTTAGTTTTTTTTAAAGAAGTCTCTTTTGCTCACCAAACCTGTTTTTTATTTATCCAAAGTACAGCAAAGTACTATTTAAAATAATTGTTTTCTATTTGAATACATTTTAAAATTTTATTCATTCTTGTTATTTCAAAGCAAACATTTTTTAGCATCATTACTCCAGTCACATGATCCTTCAGAAATCATTCTAATATTCTGATTTGCTGCTCAAAAAAGATGTATTATTATTATGATGTTGAAAACAACTTCTTTGATGAATAGAAAGTTCAGAAGAACAGCATTTATCTGAAAAAGAATTCTTTTGTAACATTATAAATGTCTTTATCGTCACTTTTGATCAATTTAAAGTGTTCTTGCTAAATAAAACTTCATTTCAATAATTTCTTTTTCAAAAAAAAAAAAGTATTTGAAGACTGGAGTCTTTCAAAATTCAGCTTTGAAATCACAGGAATAAATTACATTTTAAAATATATTCAAATAGAAAACGGTTATTTTAAATAGTAAAAATATTTCACAATATTTCTGATTTTGAGATATTTTGGATCAATTAAATGCAGGCTTGGTGAGCAGACGAGGCTTCTGTTAAAAATCTTACTGTTCAAAAACTTTTGACTGGTAGTGTACAGTATAAAAAACAATATGCATTAAGTTGCATAAATGAACCTATTACAATAGATGTCAAAACCAAAAAGAAAAAAATAGTCTTACTAATTAAATTGAAGCTACTGAACTTTTTTTTCCTTAAAAAATAATAATTCTAAACCACTTATGATACTTAGAGCTTCAGAAAATTGCTATGAACCAATTATTATTTAGTCCAGTTATTATTTTGTAATGATTGGCATCTGTGACTTTATAAGAAGTTTTGAGTGTATAGCATATAAATGTTGCACATATATATTTTTTTTCCTTGTATGTTTTATATTTGTTTGTTTATAACATTTAAAATAACAATAAAAAAAGTTGTACAGCATGTTTTTCTGTAATGTTTCTGCTTGCTGTAAATGAGCTGAAATGGAAATTGAGAAGTTTTGAAACTCCTCAGAGTTCACAGTGCAGATGTCTTTAGTAGTTTTATCTTATCAGTTGTTAACACCTCATATTTTAACGTCTGTTATCTGAAATACACGTTTGTTAGGCCAAGTTTGTTGTTATCGTTATTAATCTTGCTCATACTTGGTGTTAAAGGTTTGTTTAAATCACTAAACGCACTGAAGTTTTCCAAGTTTAATTATTTATAGCTTGTTCACATGCATTTAAGAATATGATTTCATATTCAGCATGTGTATTTAATTGGATGAACTTTTGTGAAATTCAGTCCGGTGCCGTTCAGCCGAACACTCGTCCTTATCTAACACAGAGACAATTGTACAAGGGAATCATGGGAATTGAAGCAGCCAAAAATGTCACACATAAATCCTGCTGCTTTTCATCAGGATGGAGTTCAAGGACTGTTGATTCCCATCAGCTTCATTGTAAGTGGGTAAATAGTTCTCTGCTGGCAGGGCTGGAAGCGTCTGAGAAACACTGATTTGTCCTCATAGCAAAGAGTCAGTTGTAAGGAATGTATGTAGAATCTCCTTTATCTAATGTCATTGAATAGGTGGGACTGGTTTCAGGTTGGTTTGCCTGTTTTTATTCATGTATTGTGTGTCATGGACATGTGACATCCTGCTACTACAAAGAGCTTTATTTGCAGTCCATGATGTGATCCAACAAAGGGAGTTTTTCCATCCAGCACTGATTCTTCAGATGTGGGACAAAACACAGAAAAAGTTTCCACTTTGAAATGAATCAGAGATGATCACTTAACCATTATCACAAAAGTACAATTTCATTATATTATTGGTAACACTTTACAATAAGGTTCATAACGAACTAAGAATGAACAATACTTCTACAGCATTTATGAATCTTAATTTCAGCATTTACTAATGCATTATTAAAATCACAACTTATGTTTGTTAACATTAGTTAATGCATCGTGACGACTGTATTTTTATTAACATTATGTATTGTTCATTGTTCGTTCATGTTAATTTATACATTAACTAATGTCGCCAAATGGCACCTTATTGTAAGGTGTTGCAAAATTATCTTTATTTTATCAAAATGACGACCAACAAATCCCTAAAACCAGCGATCCTCGGAACTCAATACTTCAACACTTCTATATAATATATAAATACAATAGCTCAGTAATTCATATATACAAATATATTTTGAACTTAAGAGAAAAGAAAATGTATCTTAAAAAACAAAAAACATTTTTATCCTGATATTATCCTGAAAGTCCTGAGATTTGTATTCCTCATTTTAAGATCCTGTTTGTATCTAAGAAGTGTTATTTTAGTATCTTTGAGATACTATTATAATTTATATTTTTATTTTTGTTTAGCATTTTTATTTTACAATTTTAGTATTTTTTTTTGTCATTTTAAGTTTTCTTTAAATATTTGTATATGATTTTTGAAAAATAATATTTCTATATTTTTACTTTTTTTATAGTATTTTATTTTTGTAATTTCGTTTTTGTCATTTTACAGGTATTTTAAAATGTCTATGTGATTGAAAATAATATTTAATTTTTTTCATTTTACTTTTTTCAGTTATTATTTGATGGCTTATTTGATAATATTAATATTATTTAAAACCATTTATGTACGTGTGTATATATATAATCATTTTATTATGTTTAAGAATTTAAAAAAATATTTATTTAAAAATGTCTGTATATGATTTTTTTTATTAATCTTTAGATCTTTAAAATTTTTTATAGTTTTAGCAATTTAGTTTTTGTCATTTTTACAAGTATTTTAAAATGTCTGTATAGGCTTTTTTTAAATTAATATTTAGATTTTTTATTGTATAGTTTTAGTAGTTTTGTTTTTGTCACTTGTACAAGTTTTTGATTATTGAATATTGAACGTTTATATATTTTTATATTAATGTATATATATATTTTCATTTTTTGTTTTAGTAATTTTGTTTGAGTAATTAATTTTCACAAGATTTTAAATGTCTATACATGATTTCATTGTTTAAATTTTTTTATATTTTCCATCGTCTTCAACTTTCAGATATAGTTTACTTTAATACATCATTGAACTAAATAAATGAAAATGAGAAATGTTGCTTTATCAGCTAGCTGAAATCAAATATATAAGAAAATTGAAGCCGTTTTTACCAAATTCAAATGAACACCTCTGAACATGTTACTCCAAAACAAACTCACGATACTTAAAGTTTTATTTAATCAAGAATCAGTTCTAGTATGAAGATGTGACCAAAAATGTTTCCAGCGCTTCATCCTCGAAGCATTCTGGGATGCGTGACCTGCGATTGACCGGCAATATTTTATGTTGCTGTCTTACATCAGTCAGATAAAACTGTTAGCCACTTCAGCCAAAACATTCGCTCATCTGTTGAATTGATTTTAGCTGCACTAAATCTATCAGGAGTTTGACGTCAACTGAGTGGGTTTCAACACGTTTCAAATCATTTTTTAATGATTAGCATTAATGGTATTTTGTAAAAGCTTGTAAATAAACAGTGGAGCCATTACATTTGTCTAGATTGGGGGTAAAGATCGCCTAACTAGCTCCACATGGAGCAAAGCAAACTGATATATGTGTGTGTGTGTGTGTGTGTTTGATTATAGCGCAGCCTAGTGTTCAAACCACGCAGTGCAATAACAGATTACAACCATTTATAAAACTATAACTGTCCTAGTTTACAATTAAAAGAGGTTAAAAAACAGGAGAGAAACAGACACATGAATTTGTTTAATAAAGTGATATTTTAATCAAACTTTGTGTATGTCTTAATTATGCATTAACCGTTTTAAAATGCAATAAAGCACTCAAGATTGTGCTGTATTGTGAATATAAACGCTAACAACATCCTTTAACCATAATTTTATTCACAATACAAAACAGGTTTTCATGCTTTATTGCTTCATTTAGCATCAATAATAAGTGAGTATTCATATATATAAACAACAGAAGCCTGTTTATTCTAAGCAAAAACAGCATCATTTCTCTGAATGCTGTGTGAAACTAATGCTATGCACTCGAAATGACAGTTTTATTAAAGTCTGCTTCAGCGAGGGGAAACGATGCGATGAGTTCGGGGTGTTTCCAGCTCTTTACTGACACAGTCGAAAGCTCTTGGGGGAAAATGTGAAATGGCGCTGTAACAGGAACACCTCAATGTCCATTTGTCTAGAAGTTTCCATGTCTTTGTTTTGAACTCGTTTTGACACAAAATTGGCAGTAAAAGCATCTCAGTCCATTTCTGTGTGGGAGATGATACGGAGAAGCCCATATCTTGCCTCCATTTGCCTGTCACACTGAAAGACAAAACAAAGCATGCAGGATTACGCAACAGAAACGCAGTATTAGCTGCAGTTATGGTTCAGCATCGCTGGAGATGTTAAGGAGACGATTCTGGTTGGATTTATGTTTTGATTTTCAATGTTTTTCAGTTACCATGCTTTTAGACAACATCTAAATTAATAGCTTGCAAAATGAATAAACAGTAGATTAGGATGTTACATCGTCTTCAAATGAACTATATATTTTTTAACAGCTATTTTCATGAAGTGATGATTTTGTTCATATAGTAAATGCATCTAATGTTTCATAATAGCTACTAATATCTGCCTCATTAACGTAAGATCTAAGAAATCTTTCATCAAAAATCTAGGTATGCCCACATTGAATAATATAATAAATTATGAGATAATATTAATACGTAAATTATATAAATGTTTATATATATATATATATATATACACACACTATTAAATATGTTTAATACATTAATATTTTAATCAAATTATTTAAATGTGTGTAAATAAATATATTATAAAAATATATAAAATATATAATATATAAAAATAAATATAAATTTATAAAATAAATATATATAAAATAAATCTATATATTAACTATATCATATAAAGTAATATAAAAATGTTTAATATATTAATATTTTAATAACATCTATTTTTGTCATTTTTTTCTTTATATTTTATATTATGCATTAATGCATTATTTAAATGTGCATATATGTGTGAACAAATATATTATTTTAAAAAATATATCTAATATAAAATGAATCACATTAAATAATATAATAAATTCTGAGATACTATTAATAAGTAAATTATATAAACATATATAAAATTTTTATAAATGTGTGCAAAATTATTTAAAATGATTTAAATGTGTGTAATTATAAAAATATATAAATATTTATAAAATAAATCAAATGATAATATTAAGTATATTATATAATATAAAAATGTTTAATATATTAAGATTTTATTAAATGTAATGTGTTTTGTAATTTTTTTGCTTTGTTTTGTAAAAAATGTAATTTTTTAATTTATATATATATATATATATATATATATATATATATATATATTCTTTATTATGCATTCTGAATGCATTTAAATGCATGTGTGTGTAAACAAATATAAAAATATAAATAAAAAATATAAAATAAATTACATATTATAATAACATACTATTAAAAAAATACTTATTATATATATATAATTTATAAATATAAAATGTAATATATTAATAGATAAAAAATATATATTTTATATACTTTTTAAATCATTTTAAATAAATACACTTATATACGCACACACTGACACACATATACCCACACCCACAGCAGAATATAATACCCACCAGAATATTCAGCTTTCGTTCTAATTGGCTGACAGAGCTGCCAGACAGCTGATTGGCTGATAACGCCCGGCGTGTGAGAACACAGATGCGGTTCACTCAGAGTTCGGCTCGGAGGGCCACGAGGACGGATGAAGGGCTTCTGACAAGGCACCTGATGCCCATACCCGAGCGCTCTGGGGCCGACCCGGTGCATTCTGGGACTGGCCCCTGTGCATTCTGGGGGGCGGGCGGGCTGGGGAGGGGTAGCGGCTGTCTTTCACTAGTCTCACTCCATGGGTAGGAGTGGGTCCTGTGAGGAAAACCAGACGTCAAGGTGCATGACCATTCGTCACCAAAAATGAATTGCAGGAATTGGAAAAACCATTTGGAGGCGAGCGATGGGTGAAATCACATCCGACTGAAAACCATCCCCCTGCCGCCCACGTTTACTGTAAGCGGTAAAAGCATGAGTCAGGACATACCTAGTGTTTGAGAGCGGGAGACGGGCCGCGGGTGGAGGAAGAGAGAGGGCGGGGAGGTGCTGGAGAGCCAGGAGAGAGTGATTCATGGGACGCTGAAGGAGAAGGAGATCTCACTTTCTCCTGAAAGCACACAGAGTAAAACTACTAAACCATGGCCAAGTCCACAGAAACTTCACATTTTATTATTATTATTATTTTTTTTATATAATAAAAACTATTAGATATGACATCTAAGACCCTATTAAAGCTGTTTTATTTTTTCCCAAATTCTGTGGTTTTTAATTGAAAAATTAAATCAACTCAATACACAAAACTTCAACAGTGGAATCATTTAGTAGAACTGTAATAATAATAATAATAATAATAATAGCACAATATGAAATCCATATTTTTTTCCTCTCTTGTTTATTATTATTATTTTTTTTATTCTGTGTTTTGTTTTAAGTTTTTTGGATTGCACTTTTAATGGTTTACTTAAATTCCATTTAGAAAAACAGGATGTCTAATCAGTTGAATTAACTTTAACAATGTAATAATTTATAACAATTTTCAACAATAATAACCACAAAGCCAGTCATAAGTAACAGATATATTTGAAGCAATAGCCAAAAATACATTGCATGGGTCAAAATTACAGATTTTTCTTTTATGCCAAAAATGAATAGAATATTAAAGATAATGTTCCATTAAGATACTTTGATACTTACATTAGATACTTTGTAAGTTTCCTACTGTAAATTTATTGAAACTTAATTTTTAATTAGTAATATGCATTGCTAAGAACTTCATGTGGACAACTTTAAAGGTGATTTTCTCAATATTTCAATTTTTTGCACCCTTAAAATTCCAGATTTTCAAATAGATGTATCCTAACAAACCATATATATATTTTTTTCTTTTCAGATGATGTATAAATCTTTTTTTTTTTTTTAATTCCATTACAAAATTAATTTTTGTGTTTTAATTTTCTATATTATGTTTTTTTTTTATTACATTTTAAATAATCAAAAACAATGTCTAATCAATTAATTCATAAACCTTTAACAATGTAATCATTTAGCACAATTTTAACAATAAGACAACCGTATGAAATGTTTCATACATTTTTTTTTTTTCCAAAAAATTCACTTTTTTTCTGGATTTAATGTATCTTAACAGGATCTGCAATCAACTGAACTCTCAAAACTTTAATAAACTAATATTTTTTAACAATAATACCACCATATGAAAGTGAATTCATTTTTGTTAAAATATGCATCTGTTAGATTTTTCTGTAATGATTTAATACAATTTATCTTTTAAAAAAATGGTACTTCAACAATTTAATGTTTTAAAATGTAATCAAATTAAATTTAACATTTAAACATTTTTTGGCAAACAAAGTGCTGCAACAAGTGGTTTACTGTTTAAACAAAAAAATATATTATATTCCTTATGAAAAAAATAACTATTAAAATAACTAAATATTACTATTGTTATTACTTTAAGAAAACTAAACTTTAATTTTGGGGAGATGTAGTGAAAACCTTGGGTTTCTGTGTATCCACCCTATTTTTCCAGTAAGAGTAGATGCGGCCATTTGTAAATGTTATGGTTCTGGCTTCCGGTCTCATCCACGTCCAGCAATTTTTAACTCTACAAAACAGCTGGTTTTGCTGCTTGACATTGCAAACTGGTGTGTCTTACCATATTATTTTAATGTATTATCTTAATTATGAACACACTGTGTTTGTAGAGGAAACAGTTTTACTGTTTACTGCACTTTCTTTATTCTTCTTGTTATTTCCCTACAGCGGCTAATTAACTGGAAGTATTGCACATTCACAGAAAACGGCTTACTTCCACGTTGAAAAATTAGGTTGATATGATGATATTTTCTCTGGTAAAAAGACTCTCAGAGCAGCTCTGGAAATGAAGTTCATATCCTCATAAAATACCACTTTTCAGTTTGATATCACAGACATATTGTCCATATTGTGATTTAATTAAGTGTACAGACCCTACTTTTGATCTGTTCATTTAAATGTTGGCAATTTCCGTAACTTTCCACATCATACAGCAAAAATCCATTCCTTATCATTGAAATCTCTGGGCCCAAGATATTTCTGATTAACTATAATTTATCATATTTAAATAACATGAAAGGGACATAGTTAAACACATCAAATGTCTGTTTCAGACCCTATTTTGTCGGATATGTTGAGTATTTCTATGAATCATTTCCTAATGAATCCACCTGTGTGCCAGGCCCTATCTGACCCGCTCTGTACCTGAGTGGGGCTCTTGCAGAGTCCAGGTGAGCGTGGCTGAGATCGAGGGGAGGAAGAGCCTTCTCTAGATGGATTCTTCCGGAGGACCGGAGAGCTGTTCACTCCGTTTCCTTCTGTCGATCTGGGAGAGACTCCTGCAGGTGATGCACTTTTCTGCAAACACAGATGGTACAAGATGTCATCAAAAACTTAACATCATGCTACCTTCAAAGCGACTACCGTAGTGTTTGCCCATGCAGACGTCACCTAGATATGACTCCTTCAACAGAAGGCAATGGATTTTAAAAGTATAATTTAAAGCATAGACAAACAATGCAGGAAAATCATGCATTAAATTGCTTAACTTACTAACCCCATGTATGAATACCACTAACATACCAAATTTCTGGTCATATATAATTTTTTGTGGTAGTTTGGCATGTTTTTTGTTTGTTTTTGGGATGAGTAGTTTGAACAGAAACAAACTACTTTTTTTTTTTTTTTACTTTAGGTTTTACATGCATTACTTTACTTCATTACTTTTATTTACATTTTCAATGTTTTTGTTTACCGGATATTGTTTGTTTTTTGTCTTTTCAAGTATGAATATGCAGGAAAATATTAGTAGCAATAGCAAAATACATCGTATGGGGCAAAATTTATTTTATGCCAAAAATCATTAGGATACTAAGGAACTAAGATCATGCTCCATGAAGATATTTTGTAAAATTCCTACATAAATAGTTGAAATACATGAAATTTTGCATTTTTTTTTAGAATATTTCCCAAGTGATGTTTAACAGAGCAAGAGACTAAAGGCTGTTATCAAGCAAAAGGGATACACTATTGACTATTATCATCAGAGGGCTAATAATTTTGACCAGTAGACTTTTTAAAATTCTTGGTTATACATTTATTTCTATTTGTATTACAAACCCTAAAAGCTTCCTGAATAAAGTATTATGTTTAAAAATGCTGTGTCTTTCTCTAAAATCGTCTTTCTGTTAAACAACACTTGGGAGTTATTTGAAAAACAATGAAATATTTTATAAGGGGCTAATCATTTTGTCTTCAACTGTATATCAAAAGTTAATTTTTCAATAGTAATTTGCATGGCTAAGAACATCATTTGGACAAACATTTTGCTTTTTTTGCACCATCACATTTTAGATTTTCAAATAGTTGTATCTCAGCCAAATATTGTCTTGTTTTAACGAACCCTAAATCAAGTGAAAGCTTTTTTATTCAGTTTTCAGATGTTAATTTTCAGAAAACTAACCCTTATGACTGGTTTCAAAATCAAAAGCTCATAACATCTTTAATGAATTTTGATGAGGTTACATATACACTCTGTTTACACTTAAAGCGACCAACAACGTGTCATATCTCAGAATGTTCATTAATATGGACCAATCAGCTGCAGGATTTTCAGCAACAGGAAATTAATAACTGTATCCAACTTTACTGAAACAAAACAGACTGTTGGCAACTGTATAATGAAAGAAACAGAAAGCAAGTAACCGTTTTCTGACCTCTTTAGTGCCGTCTCTTCTGAGAGTTTCTTCATTTTTACCGCCGCTCTCCTGCAGGAAACATATGATCAGACCAACCCAATTATGAGCTTGAAATAATAATAAAAAAAGAGACTTTTGCGTAAATCTCTTGTTTCTCAGAAGTTTCTCCAGTAATCTCAAACTGTGCTCAGATTTGCCAAGATTACAATAAAATATAAATATTACATACATTTTGACAACTACAACCTTGACAACTAAATGAAAAGAAATAACTAGAAATAAATAAAAACTAAAATTAAACTAAAGCTAAAACCAAAATAAGTAATTAGTAATTACTTATTATTTTAAATAGTAAAATACAGAAAAATATATATTAATAATAATAAAATTACAAAAGCTCATAACAAAACACATAAAAATGAAAACTGAAAACACAAAAATAAAAACTAATTCAAAAAGTTAGAAACTTTAACTGTTCATAAATAATACTAAAATAACACTGATCTCAGTATGAACTCAAACATTCCTCATCAAATTTAGAAAATAAATTACAGCGCTATTCTATCTACATTAATTTTACAGGTCTATAATCTTGCTGTATGACAACTATTGACTCTTTTATGTCTATATTTTATTTCTCCAAGGGAACTGTGGGAGAAACATCTGAGATTTATTGATACTTAAACTGACACTGAAAGCTGCATTATGTCTCCACAGTTGCGAAAGAGCAGTTTTATCCTCTGGTTTGGCGAGCGAATTCACAAGTCAGTGAATCAGGGATGAAATGATATCACTTTAAATAAATGATGAGCATTAATATGCAATCGCAGTCAGCAGCCTTGTGATGTAATTTAGCGCTGAACATGGAAGCACAAGCGAAAATCACACAGACTTCAGGATGAACTCAAACACATCTTAAAAGAAAAGCTTATATACACTAAATTAAGGAAGCAGAGTGTCTTGGTCTTTACTTGACTTACCCGTCGTGTTCGTCCCGTGCTGGTCTGGTCTGTGCCACCCCGTTTATTGTCCATATCAGCGTGAGAGGATGACGAAGAGGAAGGAGGAGGAGGAGGAAGACCCAGACGCAGACCTGCAGACCGATGGCCCACCGGAGAGCCGCTGCCGCTCTAAAATACACACAACATACATCACATGAACACAAAAAGTTTTTGAACAGTAAGATTTAATGTTTTTTGAAAAAGTCTCTTTTGCTAAGAATTCAGCTTTGAAATAACAGGAATAAATTACATTTTAAAACATATTCAAATAGAAAAGTTATTTTAAACAGTAAAAAAAGTTTTTGCTGCACTTTGGATCAAATGAATGCAGGCTTGGTGAGCAGAAGAGACTTCTTATATATATATAACAGTATCTCACAAAAGGGACCCTTCACATTTCAGCAAACCATTTTAGTATATCTTCTCAAGGGACATTACTATAGAAATGAAACTTGGATATATATTAGAGTAGTCAGTGTGCAGCTTTTATACAACTAGAGATTTACTATTCCCTAAAAAATACTCAACATACAGACATTATTGTCAGAATAGCTGGCAACAAAAGTGAGTACACCTTAAGTGAACTTGTCCAAAGTGTCAATATTTTGTGTTAGCACCATTGTTATCTGGCACTGCCTTAATCATCCTGGTCGTGGAATTGACCAGAGCTGCACAGGTTGTTGCTGGGATCTTCTTCCACTCCTCTATATGGATGTCACAGAGCTGCTGGATGTTAGACACATGGTGCTTCTCCAAATTCCGCTTGAGGATGCCCCACAGGTGTTTAATTGGGGATTAGGTCTGGAAACATACTTGGCCACCCCTTCACCTTCAGCTTCCTCAGCAAGGCAGTTGTCATCTTGGTGGTGTGTTTTGGCTTCAGAATCTACAGTACATAATGGAATCCATATTTCCCTCAATGAACTGCAGCTCCACAGTACCAGCAGCACTCATGCAGCCCCAGACCATGATGCTACCAGCACCATGCTTGACTGTAGGCAAGGCACAATTTTCTTGATACTCCTCACCAGGGCATCGCCACACATGCTGGACACCATTTGAGCCAAACAAGTTTATCTTAGTCTCATCAGGCAACAGGACATGTTTCCAGTAATTCATGCTCTTGGACAGGTTGTCTTCAGCAAACTGTTTGCAGGCTTTCTTGTGAGCCAGCTTCAGAAAAGGCTTCCTTCTGGGACTACACCCATGCAAACCGACTTGTGTGCGGTCTACGCGGTGACAAACTGACCTTTAACTTCTGCAGCCTCTAAAGCAATGCTGGCAGCACTCATGCATCTGTTTTTTGAAGCCAGGTTCTGCACCTGACGCACAGAACAAGTACTCAACTTTGTTGATCGACCCTTGCGAGGCCTGTTCTGAAGAGAACCCATCTTGGAAAACCTCTGTTTGACCCTGACCACTGTAGTGTAATTCAGTTTTCAGGGTGTTACTGAACCTCTAATAGCCTTGGCTATCTTTGTGGAGAGCAACAATTCTAATTCTCAAATCCTCAGAGAGTTCTTTGCCATGAGGTGCCATGTTGAACATCCAGTGGTCAGAATGAGAGAATTGTACTTAAAGCACCAAATTTTAACTGCTCTAATACAAGATACACAGCTTTCTATTGTCCTGTCAAGCAGACAAAAACATAAACGTGATGAATAGGACATGTGGCGTTGCATGGTTAAACAACATACTGATGTTATCACTTAGGGTGTACTCACTTTTGTTGCCAGCTATTTTGACAAGATAATAATAACAGATAACTCTAATATATTTTCAAAACTCATGTTTTTATTGTGTTAGCTGTATTTTTTTACTTAATCAAAATAACTGCAGTTTGAGGTTAATTGGAATGTGATTAAAATGAAATTGGAATTGTTAAAAACTGAGTTATCTGTTTTTGCAAATGAACTCTTCATATATAATTCAATATTTTTTAATTAACAATTTTTAAAAGTCAGAAGACTGTCTTGTATCAAACTTCTTCAATTAAAAAAGGTTTAAAATATTCATTAACTCATTAAATATGTAAAATATACAGATATATGATCACTCTTAATATCTAGAAAAATATTAGAAACCTCTTTATATTATTTATGGCTCAATATTAGATTTAATTAGACTCAACTTTGTTGGCATAGTGCAGATATAGTTGTGATTTCAACACTGGAATTTATTCAGTCAAATTTTATAACATGATAACAGTAATTACAGCAAAATTGTTACTTAAAAAAAATCAGATTTAATTATTTCCTTTTTATTTGCAACTTGATAAATGCATTTAAAAATCAGATTATTCATAACAAATAAAAGATACATTTCTGTCCCTTTTGATATTTTTGTCATTTGCATGTGCAAAACCAGGCTCACATTATGAAACACTTGCATAAACATTATAGAAGAATCTCTGTTAAAACCATTTTATTTTATAGAATATTGAGTATGTATATTAGTGCATATTTTGTACCTTTATACTGTATCACATGACTTTAGCCAATTTCATACATATTATGTACTGTATATGTATAAAAAAAAAAAACAACATTGATTTTTTTTATTAGAAGAAGGAAAGATGGAAGGAAGGAA
The DNA here is from genome assembly GCA_033026305.1 of Cirrhinus molitorella. Lineage (NCBI taxonomy): Eukaryota > Metazoa > Chordata > Actinopteri > Cypriniformes > Cyprinidae > Cirrhinus > Cirrhinus molitorella. The sequence goes on along the minus strand of CM065124.1, from coordinate 5,107,746 downwards.
GTAAGGAAGGGGTTTGATGATAATCTTTTGACTGTTAAAATTATTAAAAATTGTATTTAATTTCAAGCTTAATTGAATGCAAATAGCGTCTACGTTTTTGTATTTGCAACCTCAAAAATGAAAAGTAAACAGACTGCAAGGTTACGGTTCTGAAGGTCAAATAATTAGAGCACAAGTTCTAGGAAAATGATACATTAAAGTGTACAAATTAAAAATTAAATTACAAATTGACAATAATGGACGACAAAAAGTGACATTAATAAAATAAAAATATAATAATCAGAAGAAAAAAACAACAACAAAAAGTAATCCCAAGACAATCTAATGCATGTCAAAAACAATTTCTAATTCTGCATTTAGAAAATGTAATTCTACACAAAAATCCAATTCAACATGTAAAATCCAATCAGCAGTGCAATCCTTACATGAAACACATAACTAATCTGTTTCTCTAATGCATGGACCAATGAGAAGGCAGACTACTCACCCTGTTTGGAGCTCCATCTACAGAAATGAAGAGAAACACAGAAGCATTGACTCACTGAGACATGATGATCCCGTTATCTCAAACATTCACAATATATATATCAGGAATGTTATGGATTAATTTCAGTCTAACGTCTATGGATCAAATCTCTGGCATGCTGTTGCTTACAGACAATCAAGCAAAAATCTAATTTACAGTAATGCACATATAATGGAAATCTGTGGGACTTTCTAAAAGGTTTAAAAACAGAAATGTAAAGGATTTTTCAATCTATAAAATTCATTTCATGCAATTCCATATAATAATTAAACTGGCTCTGTGTAAACACTGTCCATATCGGAATATGCATACTTCTCTACTATATAGTGTGCAATGAGTAGTCAGGCTACATGTGATAGTAGTAACAGTAATTTTGCATAAATTAAAGGTCATACAATTTATAATTTGAAAACACTAATAGATTTCGGCATACCTCTGGAGTCCAGGGGCTCGGGGAGAGTGATGTCATCTTTAGGCATCAGGTGCGGGGGGAATGGAAAGGCTCCAGGAAGAGCCATGAGACTCGCACCCGCTCCCAGGGTCAGTCCTGAGGGGTGTGGCGTCAGAGGGAAGCCCGGGGCATGATGGGATAGATGCTGGAACTGCTGCTGCTGCAAAGGAGAATGGAGAGGAAAATGTCAAGCCAATATAATACCTGACATTTATATATATATATATATATATATATATAGATAGATAGATAGATAGATAGATAGATATATATATATAGATATAGAGATATGACATATGTCAAAAAAACAAACAAACTATATATCTATATATCTGTCTCTCTCCCTCTCTCTCTTTATATATTTATAATTAGAACGAGAATTATGAGATGACATTAAAAAACTATTTAAGGATCACATTGCAGACCCCAAAATACTAATTAATTCTCATTAAAAAAATTACCAATTTTTAATCATTTAAAATATAATAACATGTTTAGAATGATCATGTTTTATTTTATATACCAGTACAGTTTAGAATAAGTATGTTGTTTCATTTTTACATAAATATATCTGTTGCACTGAATGACACACACACACATTTTAAAATCAATCAAGTGTTATTTTAGTATGAATGAGATATTATTATATTACAGTTTTTATTAATAGTTTGAATTAGCTTTTATTGTTTTATTTATATTTAATTTTATTTAAAGTTTTAGTAATTTTCTAAAACATTTTTGTCCCTTTTGATATGTTTTTAGTATGTTTAATATTAATAATAGTTATTAATTTGTATTTCAATTTAAGTTTATAGTACATCAACATGAACAATGAAAATAACAAATATTTCCATGAGAACAAGCTGAATTAAAATGTTTACCTTTTTTTTTTTTTTTTTTTTACATATTTTATTTTATTTCAGGTAATATTTACCAAAAGTACACTACCAAAAGCTTCTGAACAGTAACAGTAACAGTGAAGTCTGTTCTGCTCACCAAACCTGCATTTATTTGATTCAAAGCACAGCAAAAACAGTACAATTTTGAAATATGTTTACTATTTAAAATAGTACTATTTGAATGAATTTTAAAGCTAAATTTTTAGCATCATTACTCACGTCACATGATCCTTCAGAAATCATTCTAATATTCTGACTTGCTGCTCAAAAAACATTTATTATTATTATGATGTTGAAAACTGCTGAATATAATTTTTTCAGTTTTCGTTGATGAATAGAAAGTTCAGAAGAACAGCATTTATCTGAAACAGAAACCTTTTGTGACATTATAAATGTCTTTATCATCAGTTTTGATCAATTTAAAGCATCCTTGCTAAATAAAAGTATTAATTTCTATAATTTTTGCCCCCCCAAAAATAATAAATAATTATACTGACTCCAAGCTTTTGAACGGTATAGAGTATAATGTTACGAAAGCTTTTTATTTCAGATAAATGCTGATCTTTGGATCGTGAAAAAATGTACTCAACTGTTTTAAATATTGATAATAATAATAATAAATGCTTTTGAACAGCAAATCAGCATATTAGAATGATGCTGAAAATTTAGCTTTGATCACAGGAATAAATTACATTTTACAATATATATTTAAAAGTGTAACTGTTTTTGCTGTACTTTGGATCAAATAAATGCAGGCTTGGTGAGCAGAAGAGACTTGTACAGACTCACCCCAATGATAGCGTTGAGCTCGGCCATGCTGACGTGTTTGGATCTTTCCACTGCTTGAGCCACCTGATGCTGATGCTGCAAAAACACAAATTCACACATGCACCATCACACATGAAGCATTAATAAAACAAACCAGCTAATAGAGTAGATATTCAAAGATCAAGACCAAACATGCAAAACTACACCCGAGGCGAAACCTGCTACACGACAGCACCTTTCATTGTGATAAACCACAAACAAAGCAGAAGAGCATGTGCCTCGAACAGCAGGTCAACTAAAAAGAGTTGTTGTTGTCTCTGTGGCAGGCCTGCTGTTCCCAGAGGGCGTCGCGATTACAAAATAACCAAATCCACTCAGCGTGGCTTAGAAAAGAACAGTATGAAATATTGATCCAGGAAAGAGGTGGGCGATTGGAAGCTCTCTGTTGATGACCACCTTTGCTGTAAATAATTCATGTGTAAATAGCCCGCGGGGGGAGAGCAGCTCAGAGGATGAGCGTGTGTGTGTGTGTGTGTGTGTGTGTGTTTGCTCACCTCTTGGGATAGCAGTGGAATGATCTGAGTGCATATAGCACTGAGCCGCTTTACAATCTCTGCCTGCAGAAAACAAACACACAAATTCCCATCAAACAGCAGACGGCATACTAAAGACAATAGGCAGGCTAAATGAGGTTTATTGGATTGTTTCTCGAACAGTAGCTAATGCGTCAGTATGCAATGTTTGTTCAGGACCATTTTCATATTATATATTTTATTTTTATATGTTGAGAATTCTTTTATAGTCTGTGTGTTTGAGACACTGATCTATAGATAAAGTTAAAGTTTGGTCTGCTGCAGTTTGACACTTTGCATATTATTAACAAAAATGTTATATTCATGATAGAACAATAGGATGATAAAACAATGAACCATAGATAGATAGATAGATAGATAGAGAGATGAACGAAAGAACAATAGATAGAATGACAGAACAAACGAAAGAACGATATGATAAAACGATAGATAGAACAATAGATAGAACGACAGAATGATGAACGATAAAACGTTATGATATAGGTAGAACAATGAGTGATTGAACGGTAGAACAATCGATAGAATGATAAAATGACAGAACAATACTTAGAATGAATGTTTTGTTGCTCATAAAACTATGAGCAATAGAGGGAATGATAGATAAATAGATAGAACAACAGAATGAGAAAACTATAAACGATAGCAATAAAACGATGTGTGATAGGTAGAACGATAGAATGATAAAAAGAAGGTTAGATAGAATCATAGTAAGATAGAACGACAGAACAACAGAATGAGAAAAAATAGATATAATGACAGAATGAAATATAGAACGATAGAATGATAAACAGAAGGATAGATAGGACAATAGATAGAATGACAGAATGAATGATAATACGATAAAACGATGAGCGATAGAATGATAGAACGATAAAATGATAAAACGAACAATAGATAGAAAGAAGGACAGAACAATAGATAGAACAACAGAATGAAAGAACGATAAAATGGGCAATAGAACAATAGAGAGAACGACAAGTAGACAATAGATTGAACGAACGATAGAATGATAAAACGAAAGAACAATAGATAGAACAACAAAATGAAAGATAGAACGATAAAACAATGAGCGATAGAACAAACAATAGAATGACAGAACAATAGAATGACGAAACGATAAAACAATAGAACGACAGAATGAAAGATAGAACAATAAAACGATGAGCAATAGAACAATTGCGTGATAGAACGATAGAACAATAGAATGATAACTATAAACAATAGAACAATAGATAACGATAAAATTATGAGCAAGCGATAGATAGAATGATAGAATAGATAAACCGAATGATAGAACAATAGATAGAACAACAGAATGAAAGAACGATAAAACAATGCGCGATAGACAGAACAATAGAGAATGATAGAACAACAGATCGAACAAACGCTAGAACAAAAAAATGATTGAACAATAGATAGATAAAACAACAAAATAAAAGATAGAACGATAAAACAATGAGCAATAGAACGAACGATAGAACAACAGAACAATAGAATGACAAAACGATAAAACAATAGATAGAACGACAGAATGAAAGACAACAATAAAACGATGAGCAACAGAACGATAGAAACGATAGAACAATAGATCGAACAATAGAATAGAACGAATGATACAACAATAGAGAGAACGACACAATGAAAGAACGATAAAAAGATAAGCGATAGAACAACAGAGAACGATAGAACAATAGATCGAATGACAAAATGAAAGATAGAACAATAAAACAATGAGTGATAGAAAGAACAAAATGACAGAACAACAGAATGATAAGATGATAAAACAATGAGTGATAGAATGAACAATAGAACGACAGAACAATAGGGCTGGTTCGAATACCATTTTTTGCGCTTCGAAGCTTCGGTGGTAATCAATATCGAATATTCGAAGCTTCGGTGGGAGGGGCTAAGCATATAATAAAGGCAGAAATCTCTGTGTTGTCTGTTTGCATTTGTATTATGTCGGGAATCGTTCATCCAAACGACTTCACGCGTCACGAATGTGTTGCTGCAGACCCAAGGGAGCTCCGCTCCAATATGCTCACACCACGAGTCTAGGGCAGTGGTTTTAAAACCAGGATGATTTCCGGAAGATGTATATATGTAGCTATGTAACGAAGTTCAAGACTCTGGGAAGGATGCAGGAAACTGCAAATGTACTTTAATAATAAAATAAACATTAACAAAACGAAAGTAAACGGCAGCCGCCTCACACCAGACTCCATCTGTGTTTGCGTTGATCAGTCAGAATCCACTCACCGCTCAAAACGCCGGATTTTTTGTTCAGTCCTGAGTTCTGAAAGCTAATTACTCCTTTTATTATAACAAAGCCTGTAAACGCACTTAGAATGCACGTTCATGCCGCCAAGAGTTTTACGCGATCGTTAAAAAGAAAACAAAATTAAAACGCGCACGCGCATTCAAAACCAATTTTAATACTATAGAGCGATTCCCCAATGCGCTCAAATTAGGCTATATAACATATCTAGGCTTTATAACTGTGGCTGTGAGTTCTTTATAGGATATATAGCTGCGTATATATTTGCTGCGTGTTGATTTTTCTTTCTGCGCCTATGTTAACAGATTAGAGCACCACACTGTCTGCGGAATACGCGTTTATATCAGGTGCGGTCCAACCACACCGCGACCCCGTGACAGAATAGAAGTGAAGCAAATTTTTTCGTCAGCAGTCACGTAACAAACCTGCTCCACGTCCGCTACGCAGGCAGTGTGTCTCAGAGGCTTCGGTTGAATACGGCATGCATCTCCGCTCACATGGTCTGTTAGGCAGGCTAGACAGCTCACATTTCAATGAACAAAAATATTTCTTTATATTTCAAACTTCAAAATAAATCACAACCAGGTTGCAAACTATAGTGCCACTAGTCACTCTTTTCTCCATGGCTTGCTGACAGCTCTCCCCCTCCCGTTCACTAATGGGCCATTCAAGCGCGAATGAGAACAATTCACGGGGAAAGTCATGTTTAAAAAAAAAAAAAAAATGAATATTCGAATCTCAGAATTGAAAATTGAATGCCAACCCACCGAACGAATATTCGAATATTCCACTATTCTAGTACAGCCCTACAGAACAATAGAATGATAAGACAAAACAATGAGAGATAGAACGACAGAACAATAGAATAAGACAAAACAATGAGAGATAGAACGACAGAACAATAGAATGATATGACGATAAACGATAACACTAGCTAGAACAACAGAATGAAAAATAGAACAATAAACGATTAGCGACAGAACAACAGATAAAACGATAGAACCATGAGTGATAGAGAGATAGATAGAATGACAGAATGATAACGATAAACAATAGAACAATAGATAGATATAAAACAAGCAATATATAGAACAATAGAACTAACGGAAGAACGATAGAATGACGAAACGATAGAACAATAGATAGAACGAATGAAAGAACAATAAAACAACAGAACAAATTATAAAACGGCAAATGAAAGTAAAAATGAACAAATGAAAGCGCAATAGAATGATAGATAGATAGATACAAAGGGTCTTTCCTTAGTTCCAGAGGTGCTTTTAATACACTACACACACACACACACAGCTCACATATGTACACACTTCCATAGAGGCTGATCCCACACACTCTGACCCACATACACTCTCAAATCCAGGCATTTCCAACAGATGGCCTGGAAAACGAGGAGAGATGCAGGGGTCTTATCTGGATTAGCCCACTCTAGCGTGTGTGTGTGTGTTTGTTCATATCTAGTAGTCAGGCTTAAAACCCGCTTCAGAATAAATACCCAACAAAACACTGAATCAGGCACATCAGATGCATACAGTACAGATCTAACTACAGTAAAAAAAAAAAAAAAAAAAAAAGAATTTGCCACAAAATCAGCATATTAGAATGACGTCTGAAGGATCATGTGACACTGAAAATTCAGTTTTGCATCTCATGAATAAATTACATTTTAACGTATATCGAAATAGAACACAGTTATTTCAAATTGTAATATTTTTTCACAATATTAAATAAATTAAATAAATCAGCCTTGGTGAGCAGAAGAGACTTTTTACAAACTCCAAACTTCAAATCCTTTTTGAAATGAATGTAAACCTGACAATCGAATGCGTAATGTCTGTGCTGCTGACATGACGATTGAGGTTCAATCATAGCGACTGGAGACTTACTACAAAAATCCTGTTCCATCCCTAACAAACCCTTGATCATGTAGTTTCAACATGATCGTCCCTGCAATTAGTCCTTGGTTCATCCAGTGCCATCACTAACCTGCCAAGCATACCCCATAATTCCGGCACACAAGGACACCTCATACCGTAAAGCTCATTACACAGAGATCATGCTGATCCGTAATGAAATCAGGCTGCGAACGGCACATCAGTCACTCACCTGCTTCTGCATTTCAATGTTCAGCCCGTAAGACATTTCATAATACTGTGGAAGGAAACAAGGGCAGTTCAATTACATCACATAAATCACAATTACATCCACCCAAATGACACAAGTGTGTGTTACCAGAGGCCAGAAATGACCCATATTCATAGTCAAAGACCTGACACTCATTTCTCTTTCATATTAATGTGTGTAGATCATCATTTGTCCAAAGTGATTTATGTAGTGCATTCAGGGCATGAGTTCAATATTGATCAAGTGAGCTACAGGATCTTAACTCCATCACTTATCTTTTTTTTTTGTACTTGTTCCCACCTATTTGCTGTGAAAGATATATATGCAAATGCAATGAATTATCCCATTTTTGGCCACTTTAAAATGATCAGCATTAACCAATAATTGTGCAGCTTTACCAATTAAAAGATCATTTGATTTTATCAATTCCAAAATGACAATTCTTTTCTGCCGTCAGTCATTTTGCTGTAAACTAAAAAAAAAAAGTTTGTGTTTACATACTACATGTGTGTTTACTGTATATTTATTAAGTACATATAAATACACACACATACATGTATATATTAAACAAAAATATTTATATGTATCTATATTTATACCTGTATACAATTTAGATTATAAATAAATATAAATATTTTAGATTAGAAATCTAATATTTTCCTTAATATATACATACATGCATACATAATTAAAATACAAAATACACATACATATAGTATGAAAAAATAAACTTGTGTAAAAATAAACAAAAATAAAATAATAAAAATAAAAATATATTGTGTGTGTATATATATATATATATATATATAATTTATTTACATAATATATAAGCATGAATAATATTTATTTTTGCAATATATAATTATTTAATTTTTATTTGTATAATATATAATTATTTAATGATAATATATATATATATATATATAATAGATTAATAGATTTTTTTTGTTATTATATATTTTAATATTATTTATTTGTGTCAGGTTTTGTGATCTTTGACTGTATATACTGGCATTACATTGGTCAGTAGAAAACTGGCCACTAAAAAGCCCATATCAATCAACCACTACTATCAGCTCAGTCACAGCTGTGCATAATGGGTAATGTTTTTGGACGTCACACTTACCATAATATAATGTCTGTGCATCTCTGTTTTCTCACTCGCCAACTTCTCACATTCCAGCTTCAAACTGAAAAACAGAAAATGACACACGCTGTGAGGTCATGTGACAGCTCTCAATGGTCAGTTAAGGGCGCAAAGAAAACCACTTCTAGACTAAATGTGTTTCAACTACATACTTATATTGTATTATTGAAGCCGTTTTATAATGTACATTAATGTTTACTGTTCTAAAGAAAGATGTTCAGTAGCTTTTGTAATTGCTCCTAATGAGACTACCAGGATTAGCCGGCTAATAGTCTGTATCAGCTAATACATGCGTTTCTAGTCGCTGGAGTGATTTTAGAGCATTACGCTTTGATAATCACATCAGCTTTGCACAGGTGATCCCGACTGCAGTTCAAAGAGGACGTACATCATCCATACAGATCGAAATCACAACAAAATTGAAGGAAATGTAGATGCAATTACAGAAAAAATGAAGTGCACATCAAGGCACACAGGGAGCTTTTCAACACTGGTTTGATTTTAGGAGTCCAATGAGGAAAGTTTGTGTGAATAATATTGCAATGAACGAGGTGAAATGAAGGCTGTGTGTCTGTACCTGTGATACTGGGCCTGGAACAGCTGGAATTCCTCTTTTATATGGTCAAGAGTTTCCAGGACTGTGAATTTCATGCCAGCGTGGCTTGACACCAGCGGAGCCTGAAAACACATGAGTATTGTGAGGATATTTGAAATTACTCTAAAACAGCCGGTTAACCTATTATTCACTGTTCCTACATTGTAATGGGATTACCTTGCTAATTATTCAGTATGGAGTAATCATGTTAGGTAATCTTAGGAAGACAATACAAGGATAGATGACAAAATGTACGTTCAATTCTTTATTTAACATACCAGATGCATAAATGTGGGTTGGCAATTGTTTTCATTGTCTATTTGGTAGGGCATAACTTTGAATTGTGTATTATTATTCAGCAAAATATCTTGAATTATTACGCTGTTTGGACTTTACATTTAAAATAAAATAAAATTTTCATTACAATAAAACAATATCATAAACAGCAACAAATTACACAGTATGGACTTGCACTATGCATTTAGCAATAAAAAAAAAAAAAATAAAATAAAATGGTAACACTGTACAAAAAAATGGTAATAAATTATGCTGTATGGGCTTAAAATAAAATAATAAAATACAGTATTAACATGCATTATGCCTTTTTAATTAAAATAAAATAATTTAAACAGCAACAAATGGCTTAGTATAGACTTGCACTATGCATTTATTATTTAAAAAAATGGCAGCATTGTACAGACAAAAATGGGAATACATGCTGTATTGACTTGCACAATTCCTTAATAAAATATAAAATAAAATACTGTATTAACACGCACTATGGCTTTTTCATCTCAATAAAATCATATAAACAGCAACAAATGCCGCAGTATGGACTTGCACTTCGCATTTATCAATAAAAAAGAAAATAAAAAAGGCAACATTGTGCAGACAAAAAACAAACAAAAACAGAAATAAATGATTCTGTATGGACTTGCACAATTCCATAGTAAAATAAAATAAAATGCTGTATTAACATGCATTATGCCTTTTTTCATTACAATAAAATAATATCAACAGCAACAAATGATGGACTATGGACTTGCACTATGCATTTATCAAATAAAAAATGTTTATACAAACTGGCAACATTGTACAGACAAAAAACTAACAAAAATGGGAATAAATAATGCTGTATGGACTTGCATAATTTCTTAATAAAATAAAATAAAATAAAATAAAATAAAATAAAATGCTGTATTAACATGCATTATGCCTTTTTTCATTAGAATAAAATAATAAAAACAGCAACAAATGATGGAGTATGGCCTTGCACTTTTTTACATTTATCAAATACACTTTTTTTTTTATAAAAAAAATGGCAACATTGAACAGACAAAAAATGAACAAAAATTGGAATAAATTATGCACAATTTCTTAATAAAATAAAATAAAACAGTATTAACATGCACTATGCCTTTTTCATTACAATAAAATAACAGTCACACAGTATGGACTTGCACTATGCATTTATCAATAAAAAATAATAAAATAAAAAAGCAACATTGTGCAGACAAAACACAAAAATGGGAATAAATGCTGTATGGACTTGTACTATGTATTTATCAATTTAAAAAAATTATAAAAAAATTAATAAATAAATGGCAACATTGTACAGACAAAAAAAGTGTATTAACATGCACTATTCCTTTTTAATTACAATAAATTAACACAAACAGCAACAAATTGACAGTAAATAAAATGAAATAAAATAAAAGTGCATTAAAATAAAAAATACAATGTATACATTTTTGTGTAATTTCTTTTATAATTTTTATTGTGTTAATTATTTTATTATTAAACAAATTCACACACACACACACACACACACACACACACACACACACACACACACATATACATATATATATATATATATATATATATATATGTGACATACATTTTTATTTATTTTAATTCAGTGTTTTGTATGTTTACATTCTGCAAAACAATTCTGCATATGACAGCATGGACTCACTATAGTAAATGCCCTTAATAAAACAAAATAAAGCTCTTCAAAACATGAATCATGGCAAGGAATTCACAGAGACACAGTAACAGTTCTACCTTTTTCTTTTACTATGGCCTTAACAAATCAACAAATAACAACAGCAAAAGAAATCAGGTGCAGTGAACATGTGAAACAGGATTTGTTGTTGGATGTGAAATTAGCCTTGGTTAACCAAACCTGTGGTTAAGGAACTGTCCATTAAATGACAGAAAAACCTAGTAATCTGATTAAAGTAATGCATTATGATGACACACGACCGGTGGAGCAGTGAACCAGACCATAAAGTTCAACTCAGACTTAATAAAAAAACCTAATACTTCAGTATTGCTTATCATGCTTAAGTTGCATTCAGATACCTCACTGTCATACTGTATTAAACACAGGTAATGCCATTAAGTGTTTAAAATGAGAAGAAAAGCATTGTGGGAAAAGCCTGCAGCTTGTGTCTGTGGCCAAATCAATGCCAGCCATAATTCATCACATGCAACTAATGAAAACTATCACAAACAGATGTTTAACTACACTTAAACATTAAAAATACCTTTAGGGTGACTGGGAATACACAATCCAGTCCTCTGATACACACACACACACACACACACACACACACACACACACACACACACACACACAGTCACTGACTGCACAAAGGAGGCTTCATTGCATGAGTAAAGAGACACTTTATATGGCCCATGCCATTGACAAAAAGGCTTTGTTTTGTCAGCTTTATCAAAAACACGAGACTGACCGCAAGCACATATTCAATATTCACCTTGATATGACCCCTGATAGAAGACAGACCATCACTAACGGCTAACAGCACGTCTTGCAAACTATGACAGCACCTGTCTGTTCAATAATTATGATTAGACTTTCACTATGCCTTTTACAGTAAAAAAAAAAAAAAAACACATTTTGTCTTTTAGACAATGTCAAAAAATGATTCTGTATGGACTTGCACTGTCTTTTACAATAAAAAATAAAATAAAATAAAAAATAACATTTTGCCTGGACTTCCACTATGCATTTTACATGAAAAATAAAATAAAATAAAAAATGTTAGACAATGCCAACAAATGATGCTGTATGGACTTGGACTTGGCTTTTTACATGAAAAAGAATAAAAGAAAAGAAAAGAAAAGAAAAGAAAAGAAAAGAAAAGAAAAGAAAAGTGTCTGTTAGTGCCAACAAATGATGCTGTATGGACTTGGACTTGGCTTTTTACATGAAAAATAAAATAAAATAAAATGCATAAAATGAAATAAAATGAAATAAAATGAAATAAAATAAAACAGAGTCTGTTAGTGCTAACAAATAATCATATATAGATTTGCACTGTGCTTTTTACATTAAAAATTAAATTATAAATTAAATGAAATAAAACATTTTGTGTGTTAGACAGTGCCAACAAATGATGCTGTGTAGACTTGCACTGTGCTTTTTACATTAAAAATAAAATAAAAGTAAAAATTACATTTTGTCTGTCAGACCTTGCCAAGAAAAATGACTTACTGACTTGCACTTTTGCATCAAAATAAAATAAAATAAAATAAAATATACTTTTTTTTCAGTTTGACAATGCCAAACGATGTATGGGCTTGCACTATGCCGCTTTCATCAAAAATAAATCAAATCAAATAGCATTTTGTCTGTTCAACCTTGCCATCAAAAATGACTTGCACTTTTGCACTAAAGTAAAATAAAATAAAGTAACTAGTTTATTAGTCTGTTATAAACTAATTAGTCGGTTAGAAGTGCCAAAAATGATGATACATGCACTATGCCTTTTGCATCAATATAACAAATGATGCATAGAAAGATTGGGATATAGTGAAGAGCGGATATTCTGAGGAATCGAGGCTAGTGAAACAAGAGGGCGTTGTACCGAGAGCCGAGTACAGCAGGACAGAGCCATGAATTGTCACACAGACTGTTCCTCTCACACCAGCCCTGAAAGAACGCAGTCATCTATCTCACACTGTTTACTGTGCAGGGCACTTTCAGACGAGAGATAGAGACGCAGAGGGGAGGGGGGGAATCACAGAGCCGTGAATAACCGTAGGCTGCTGAAATATTCAGCACATGTGGCACAAATACAAGAGCAGTAACAGCCGCGTGTGTGCAAACGACACATGAACCTGCTGCGTTCTCAATCCACGCTTCCTGTGAGGATTGCTGCTATTGGCAAAAACAGAACTGTTCGGGAGAGGGGGAAAAAAAAAAAACAAGCACATCTGTTCGAAGCGATCGCCTCATTCCAGGAGACTGCATCCGTACTGTACATCAGCTCTGATGAGCAGCTTGTTAAGGCCTCGATACACAATACTGCTCTGATGAGAACTGACACCATGCACCACCGCCTCCAAAACACACACACACACACACACACACACAGCCGCTGCCCTTTATCCGTTTATTAGGGCTGTTCATTTTATATTTTCATCTGACGCCATTAATAAGCAAAACATATTCAGACATAAAGTGGCCTCCAAGATGTAGTTGAGTTTGTTTCTTAATCAGAAAAGATTTGGAGAAATGTAGCATTACATCACTTGCTCACCAATGGATCCTCTGCAGTGAATGGGTGCCGTCAGAATGAGAGTCCAAACAGCTGATAAAAACATCACAATAATCCACTCCAGTCCATCAGTTAACATCTTGTGAAGCAAAAAGCTGCATGTTTGTAAGAAACAAATTCATCATTTAGACTTCATTAAGAGTCCTCTATCTATAATGTTGCTTTCTCCAGTGGAAAAAGTCTGAATCAGGAGAGAAATATGCACAAATGAAGCAGTTTGCAAGAGTAAACAGTCCAAAACAACAAATATGTGGGTGAATTTTTCTGTGAGAGACAACAGAGGATGGACTTTTTCACTGAAGGAAGCATTATTATGGATTATGGACTCACGGTTTGAAGTTAAAAACGTCTTGATGGATTTGTTTCTTACAAACATGCAGCTTTTTGCTTCACAAGATGTTAATTGATGGACTGGAGTGGTGTGGATTTTTGTGATGTTTTTATCAGCTGTTAGGACTTTCATTCTGACGGCACCCATTCACTGCAGAGAATCCACTGGTGAGCAAGTGATGCTTTAGCTAAAACAATAGAACTGTTTATTATGATAAATCAGTGACATTCAAGATGTAGATGGTTTGTTTCTTCATCTGAATTTTTGGAGAAAGTTTGCATTACATCACTTGCTCACCATTACATCCTCTGCAGTAAATGGATGCTGTCAGAATGAGAGTCCAAACAGCTGAAAAAAACATCACAATAGCCCACAAGTAATCCACTCCAGTCCAATTAACATCTTGTGAAGCAAAAAGCTGCATGTTTGTAAGAAACAATCCATCCTCCATCTATAATATTGCTTTCTCCAGTGGAAAAAGTCATCTTGTCTAAATCAGAAGAGATATATGCACAGATCAACAAGCCAAAACAGTCCAAAACAACAAATATTTGTCTGGATTTGGATGTCAGAGGACAACAGAGGATGGACTTTTCACTGAAGGAAGAGTTATTATGGATTATGAACTCACATTTTAGCTGGAAGTCATGGTTTGGAGTTAAAAACATCTTGATGGATTTATTTCTTACAAACACACAGGTTTTGGCTTCACAAGATGTTAATTGGTGGACTGAAGTGGTGTGGATTAACCTCTGCAGTGAATGGGTGCCGTCAGAATGAGAGTCCAAACAGATGATAAAAACCAAACAATAATCCACAAGTATTCCACACCACTTCAGTCCATCAGTTAACATCTTGTGAAGCAAAAAGCTGCATGTTTGTAAGGAACAAATTCATCATTAAGACGTTTTAACGAGTGCCTTTTGCAATGCAACACAGTAAAATAACAAAATAAAACAACATAAAACAAAATACAAATAAAATAATTAAAGAAAAAGCTGGTGATTTTCTGCCTGGACATCATCAAAAGATTTTGTATAGACTTAGACTATGCATTTTGCAATGAAATGCAATGCAGTAAAATAAAATAAAGCTATGGAAAAGTTGGTGATTTTCTGCAAGGACATTGCCAAAAAAATTGTATAGACTTAGACTATGCCTTTTGCAATGCAAAGTAAAGTAAAGTAAAGTAAAGTAAAAATAAAATAAAATAAAATAAAATAAAATAAAATAAAATAAAATAAAATAAAATAAAATAAAATAAAATAAAATAAAATTAAATTAAATTAAATTAAAGAAAAGTTGGTGATTTTCTGCAAGGACATTGCCAAAAATGCAATGCAAAAGTAAAGTCATCACCAAAAAAAATTGTATAGACTTATACTATGCCTTTTGCAATGCAATGCAGTAAAGTAAAATTAAATTAAACTGAAGGAAATTAATAGAAAAGTTGGTGATTTTCTGCCAGAACATCACCAACCAATTTTCTATGCAAAATGTATCTAATAATTAATCAGCAAATCATACTGTAAGTCTATCAAAAAAATTATTTTAAAAATGTGCATATTAAGCTGATAGGATGTAATTTTACGTCAAATGTTAGTAGAGCTAGTGTGTGTGCGTTAAAGCCAGATCTGATCTTTACCACCATCATCGTAATGATAGTAAATGCAGCACAGATGGTGAATGATATAAACAATCACACATATGTATATGCGGATGTCACATATTCACACCACACTGCTTCGTGTCTGAGGCTGCTTACATCTGGTGATAACGTCAGTCTTGTGAAACGGTCACAACTGCAAAACACTAAACAGAGTGCAACCGTACGGTTCCCAAACTACAATCACATTCATTTCCCCGCACAGAAATTGATTTTTAAAAATAACATACGAGATCCTCCAAAAGCAGAAGAGCTCAGCAGTGACCATCCACTCTCATGAAGCACTGCGAATGTCATAATCAAGTCTCCCTGCGTGTTAAATCCACTTATATATTTGCATATCTATCTATAAATGTATACATTTTAAATAAACCTAACATATGGTTCTTATATTCTTACTGCTGGTGGTCATTATTCATTAGTTTCCTGAGGAATTTCTTGACTTATGAATTTGAATGCACCTTTGTCTTTTTAATTAATTTCACATAATAATGTTTATTATGCATCCTTATACAATAGCAAAGGGTTGCAAATTCAGCTGTCAATTATTTGTTTTAAAATGTTTGATTATAAATGATGCTTATACTTAAAATAAAAGAAATGTTAACTAAAAATTAATTAACATGAAATATAATTTATTTTCATTTATCAAAATGTCTCATATGATTATGCTGTTTGGATATGCATAAAATGTTTATATAAATATAAAATAAAATAAATAAATAAACATTTGGTTTAACTTGATGTTTTAAAACTGAAAAAAAATAAATAAAATAAAATCCAATAAGAGATTAAAAAACACTAATAAAAGTGACAAAAATGCACAGCAAAATGTATAACATTTTAAAATTAAATTAAAAAAGAAAAATAGAAACTAATAAAAAGTAATTCAAAATACAAATAAAACAATTATAACCATATCTCAAAGATACAAAAATAACAATAAAATTGTCAGTTGTGCACTTGTGATCAGATCAGGGTTATTATAATAAACTAAAATAAAACCATAAAAATATATATTTTTTATGCTTTGTTTTTTTTTTTTTTTTACATTTTAGTTACTTGAAATAAAATAAATGTTACCTGAAACTTTTAGTTTAATTGTGCTAAATTGTGCTAAATAAAGTTGTTAATTGTAAATAGGCATTTTAAAAAAAATACTATAAATTACTAAAAGTAAAATGATAACTAACACAAAATACAAATAAAATGTATAATAGTACCTCAGTGATACTAAATATATCGGCATGACTAACTAATATAAAACACCATTGAAATTTTCTTATAAAATATATATATAAACATGTATATAAAATTTTCAATGGCATTTTATATATTTTATATTTATAAAATATGTAAATAAAAAAAATAAAAAACACTTCCAAATATTTCTAAAAACTCCAACAGTATCTAAATGGATGGATCACAGAGGCAGATGTTAATCCCAGGTGTAAAGCGGGCATGAGCGTCCTGTATCAGATCCGACAGGGTTTTGAGAGCAGACAGAAGCTGCCCACTGGAGTCAGATCATCAGCGGCCCAGCAGGCAACAGCACACACAGTCATTATATATCACCACAAACTGTCCGCTAAACACACAGATGCAAAAACAGCACACACTCAGTAACCAAACCACATTTGCACACTCTCTAAAGGTCATTCATTATGCACACGAAAATTCCTCACTTTAAAGCTAATGCATGTTACCACAAAACTGGGTCTCCATGGGCCTGTAATAACATGCCATCATAGCAAAGGTAGCTTTGAAGTGCAGCTCAGTGTGTAAGAGTGTGTGTGTCTGTGGTATCGTGTTGCCCAGTGACGATGATGAAACATGACATTTGCAGTGGAGAGTGGGGTGGCCTGGATCCATATGTAGCAACATGCAGCAATAACTCGAACAAACCATTCATTCACCCGTCCATCCATCTGTCCATCCCTCCGCCACACACAGCAAACTCAAGCCACAAATCTCTGGCTGTGTTCATCAATGTCCTCCTACTGTATTTCTGCCTTGAATAATGCCTCATTCCTGCTATGCACATGCACATCTGCACATCCATCTGTAGTGTTTTATCAGCATGACTTTTTATTATACAGTGCCATAAGAAATACAAAATGATTAAAAAATATAAAAGTTCAAATATTTAAAAAAAAAAAAAAAAAAAAAAAGTTAGTAGTTAAAAAGATATTTTTACATTTGATATAAAAATATTTGTTGTTTTAATTTGATGTAAATATTGTGTATTAAATTAAAATATTTAAGACTTTAAAATATTTATATTCATATTTTTGATATACAATTAGTATTATTATTATTTGTATTATTTTAGTACATATAAATACACACACACATACATGTATACATTTAAAAAAGATCTAAAATATTTTTCCTTAATATATACATGCATGTGTGTGTATTTATATATACATAATAAATATACACAGTACAGACATGTAGTATGTAAACATTAAACAAAGAAAAAATAATATACTACATATGTAGTTAAAATTATATTTTATAATTTGATATAAAATATTTGTCGATTTTTTTACAAAAACGTATACAATGTATACAAACACATACGCTTATATATATATATATATATATATATATATATATACACACATACATATACACACACAAACAAAATCACGCTCACATACTATAAAAGAATAAGTAGATCAAAAGATATTAGATATAAAAATATAATATAATATAAATATTAAAAATATTTGTTGTATTTATTTGATGGATCATTTTCACATAAATGTACATACACACAAAAAAATAATAAAAATTCAAATAATTACTTTTTTATAAAACAGAATCATTATTTTGATTATTTATTATTTAATTATTGCTATCATGTGGAAGAATTACCCGTCGTAATTAACATTTGTGCGTGTACTTATATATATTCGTGTGTGCTTTAGATAATTATTTAAAATTGTGTGGCTTGAGAACAAGGGTTTCCCCTGCTAAATTGTGGTTCCTCCTGAGGTTTCTTGATTGTAGATTAGCTATAAATTCTTAGCAAATACAGTAATATATTCTAATAATATATATATATATATATATATCTGTGATCTGTGCGATACACAACAACAACACAATATAAATATATAATTAAAATATAACAAGTAAAAAGTGAAGTAAAACTGCGCACCCAGAACAAAATCCTGCACAATCTAAAAGACGCAGGATGTTTAATAATAGGCTAATTTATATATATCTGTAATGGGACTCCAGGCCTGTGTGTTTACTTGGCCCTGTGCATCAATCATTGAACCCATAACGCTGTAATTAACTCTTCATCGTGACCTTAACCCTGACCCTAACACCAAACATAATGCACATTTAAACGGGCCCAGCGCGCAACTCAAACGATCCGCTAGAGACGATCTGGGAGGGAAAGTTCATTAGGCTGCGGTACCTGGGGTCTTCCGTGCGGATACATGGTTCTGGAGGTCATCCACGGGGATCTCGATGGTCAGGACCGAGTCCGGAATCACCGTCCGACACCGAACCCCCCCGCGTCCGCTGCGTAAATCAAGGTTCGCTCCTCCGCGCTCCGAACGTCCTCGAGTAGCCAAAGAATTACAAGGTACCCGATGAAAAGTTTAAAAACGTTCTATTCGCCTGGATCAAACGCTCTTCCTCTTTATGACGCACAGTTACGCCGCGCTACATTGTAACAAGATCATCCTGTGCGGGGCGCGTGCACGCTGAGCGCGCGTCGGAGATCAGAGGAACATAAACAGCGCTGACCTGCGCGCACACGCGGTCTGAATAATGAGCGAATCGGTTCGTTCGAACGATTCACTGACTTGCTCGAGTCTCCTTAAAAATGTGGCATGTTAAACAGCCGCAATAGGCTACCATATTACAGGTTTTGAGTAATTTGTCACCGCTGTGACCAGAGAAGAAAAATTTTCACCGAATGAATTCACGATTTAGTTAGGACTACCAGTCAAAAGTTTTGAACAGTAAGATTTTTTTTAAGAAGTCTCTTCTGCTCACTAAGCCTGCATTTATTTGATCCAAAATACCGCAAAAGCAGTAATATTGTGAAATATTTTTACTATTTAAAGTAACTGCTTTCTATTTTTGAGTATATTTTTAGCATCATTACTCCAGTCATGATCTTTCAGAATTATACATTTATTTAATTATTTATTAATTTAATTATTTATCCAATTATTTAATTATATATTTATTTGTTTAATTATATATGTTTTTATTTATTTATTTATGCATTTATTTATTGCCTCCACATTTCATTTCGAGATTTGCAGTTGACAACCGCAAACCTCAAAATGAAATGTGGAGGCAATAAATAAATAGTTAAATAAATATATAATTAAATAATTACATAAAAAATTAAATAAATATATACTTAATTAAATATATAATAATTACATAAATTATTAAATTAATAAATAAGAAAATTAATAAATATATTTAAATAAATATATAATTTATACATTTATTTGTGATTTCAATAATTAAATTATGTATTTAAGAATTTATTTATATATTTTAACATTTATTTAATGATTTAATTTTGAGTAATTCGGCCCTACATGCTTGATTGATATGGTGTATAATGTTACAGAAGCTTTTTATTTCAGATAAATTCTGATCTTGGGATCTTTCTATTCATCAAAGAATCCTGAAAAAAAGTACTCAACTGTTTTAAATACTGATAATAATAAACATAAAAATCAACGTTTTTTTGAACAGCAAATCAGCATATTAGAATGATTTCTGAAGGATGTGACAATAAAGACTGGATGCTGAAAATTTAGGGGGCATAAATTACATTTATAAAAGATTTAAATAAAACGCTGTTATTTTTTATATTTATATTTAAAATATTTTCAAATTGTACAGTTTTTGCTGTACTTTGGATCAAATAAATGCGGCCTTGGTGAGCAGAAGAGACTTATTTAAGAAACTTCAAAAATCGTACTGTTGAAAAACTTTTGACTGTTAGTCACTGTTGTAAAACAAAACAGTATGCTCAAAAATGTTCACCACAGACTTTTACTCGCAAATTTAAAAACCACAAAAACCCATAGGGAAATCCTGAGGGAACCTATAGCTCGAAAATGTTCATTTCTCTACTGCATCTGACTACATGCTGATCATCTATTTTGTTTGTAATATAAATTCCCCAGTTTAAATATGTTTTCAAAGGAAAATATAGCTAGCATGTTGAAATTCTCCGATAAACAAAGTCAATTTACGAACGCTCTGCGAATCGCCTCAAACGAATCACTAAAAAGATTCGGTTCCAAAAGAACGATTCGCTCGCGAACCGACTGTCAGCGAGCCAAACTGCAGCCAGCGAGGGGTGTATTGGATTTCTGAAAATCTAAAATAAATATATGAGAGGCTGAGAGAGAGACAGAAAGGGGTGAAAGATCAGAAGAGAAAAGAAAACGCACAGCGGCTCTTCTCAGCGGTGCTGCCTGTATTACTGCGTCTGTGAGATTGACATTAACTGCGGAGAGCCAAAGCTGCTTTTAAGGTCGACCGCTTACATTTGCTTATGAAGATTACATAAATAGGATAAAACGGAGAAAATGCAAGTGGTAAAACAGTGGAAATCAAATTATATTGGTATACACTATATTGGCATTTTAAAATCGGCTATTAAAAATGAAAAACTGTTTGAAAGGGGACAACGCGGGAATCCGTTCGCATCATAACACAGAACATAATGTACAAACATTGCAGCCTTAACGTCTCTTTTCACGTCTGGACTCTGATTGGATGACTAAATTAAAGTCAAGGCCAATGAGTGACCCAAGTGCCCACGTTGGGTCATTACATCTGCTTTGATCTGGACCAATCGTGAAAGGGGGTTGCAGCGCAGGCGCGTTAGAGTTGCATTATGGGTAATGAAGTCTTTTGTTCTCTGAAGACGGCGTGCAAGAAGCGAATTAATATAGGCTATATGTAAATATTTTTGAGATTATGAAATAATGATCCACGCTGACAATACAAAACAGGTATTATGTAAGCTACAAACCGAAAATGAATATTAAGAAACATCAAAAAAAGATTAGATTGTACAATCGTCATGTGTAGCCTAATTACATATTATGCATTATGATTATGTCTTATTATATCAGATAGAATAATTCACAGATTTAATGCTGCAAATCAATTTTGTTTAATCACAAAATCACAATGTGAAGTGAGCACATCTGCTTAAAAGAAAGTAAACTGCATTCCGATGGAATTAAAATAAATTTTAAAATGGACACGCGGTCTGCAAATCGGTTCTAATGAATCACCTAAAATAATGATTCATTCGCGAATCGCCTGTCAACGAGACAAACTGCAGAGAATTAAATGAAACTTGAAGGAATTAAAGATGCAAATCATGATGATACGTTTTCCTTTATTACAAAGTCATGATAATGTGAACACATGCGGTTAAAAGCAATTAAATGAAAATAAATTTTAAATTTAAATTAAATGCAAACTACAAAAAAATTAAATACTAAAAAAAACCCTTAAAAATTAACTTTTGTCTGAGCAGATGACATTTTTATGTCTAACTTATAAAACTATTTTATTTTATTTATTTAGTTAGGAATATTAGTTTTAATTGAATTTTGTTAGTGTTTTTTTTAATCCCTTTAAATTCATATTCATATTCATATATATATATATATATATATATATATAAATAAATCTCCCTCTCTCTCTCTCTCTCTATATATATATATATTTACATATATATATATATATATATATATCTCTCTCTCTATATATTTTATATGTACACACACACACACACACACACACACACACACACACACACACACACACACGTATGTATAAATATAAGTAATATTGAGAAAACTGTCTTTAAAGTTGTCCAGATTAAGTTCTTAGCAATGCATATTACTAATTAAAAATTATGTTTTGATATATTTACAGTAGGAAATTTACAAAACATCTTCATGGAACATAATCTTTACTTAATATTCGAATGATTTTTGGCTACTGCTATAAATATACCCATGCTACTTAAGACTGGTTTTGTGGTCCAGGGTCACATATTTAAAATGTGCACCAATTAATACATTTATTGTACCTCTGTCAGATATAAAGATGGAAGAAAAATGAAAGGTGGACAAAAGGAGAGAGAGACGCAGACCTGATGAGGAGGAGGAGGAGGAGGAGGAGAAGAGTGGTGCAGTGTGGCGGAAATAAAACAGCAATGGGAGGATGACGACAGGCCGAGGAATGAAAAGTGAGAGACAGTGACAGCACACACACACATACGCCGCCTGAAAGAGTTTAATGAAATATCATGTCAGAGCTTCGCCACAGGCCACATCTCCATCAACCAGAGGAAATGAACAGAGAGAGAGAGAGAGAGAGAGAGAGAGAGAGAGAGAGAGAGAGAGAGAGAGAGAGAGAGAGAGAGAGAGAGAGAGAGAGAGCACATACAGTTTGGATTGTATGCAATAGAGAAAGAAAGATTGGTGAAATATTACCTTCATTCAGCAGATCGCATCAACTCACAACACTATACGCTACACTGCATCTAAATGCAAATATACAACCATTATTATCATTATGATTAAACCCATTTGCATAGATCTACAGAGGTGGAACACGAGATGCATATATCAATCAGTGAGTGAAAATAATTATTGCAGACTAAACATGTTAATAAGAACAAACAACCCTGAACTCCAGACATCCAATAAATAAATTAATTAAAAAATAAATAAAAATAAAAAAGCTTTAAAAAAACTAAAACGGATAAAGAAAAAATAAATGTATAACTTAAAAATAAATAAAAATAACAAAAAATAAACTAAAATAAAAATAAAAACATTATATATAACTTAAAAATAAATAAAAAAATGATTAAAAATTATTAAATAAAAATTTAAAAAAACACCTGAATAGTCACAAGGAAATCAGGTTAGTTTACCAAATAAAATAACAAATTAAAACTTTAAGTAAAAAAAAGTAAAAGCATTTAAAAAGAGCATAAAAAGTATAAAACGTGCATAAAAATAGTAAGTTATATGTGATTGTGGTGTAATGTCTGATGTGCTAATTATCCTTATATAGATGCTGACACAGCGCTGATGAAGCGTGCAGGTTAATGGTGTGCTTCTAAAGCAATGCTGTCGCTGTTCAGATGAAAATGAGATACACTGATGCCTGTAATTTCAGCTCATTTTGGACAGACTGCTCATCATAACACACACAAATGATGCTGGACAAACATCAACCGTTTCTGCTTCATAAGCGATTTAGACTATAAACAAATATGCAATTTAATAATCTGATGGCATGTTTAATGTTGATACAGTCAATAAAGAAGGAAGGATTTCACTCTCATATTAATGAAATATCATCACCCGTACTGTGCAAATCATGCATTACTGTAAAACAGCAACACCTGCAACAGAAAAAAAGGTTTACATAGAAAACTCATTACTTACCCTTATGCTGATCCAAACTTTCTTTCATGGAACAAAACAGGAGCTGAAAAAGTGGGTCAGTTTTGCTTCTTGATGCTGTGGTCAACTATTAACCTTAAAATATCAGATGTTTCAGTACAAATGAACATACACTACTGTTCAAAAGTCTGAGGTTGGTAAATAATTTAAAAAAAGGTAAGAGAAGTCTCTTCTGCTCATCAAGACTGCATTTATTTAATCAAAAATACAGTAAAAATTTAAATATTATTACAATTTAAAACAACAGTTTTCTATGTGAATATATTTTAATATGCAATTATTCCTGTGATGAAAAGCTCTAATATGCTGCTTTGCTGCTCAAGAAACATTTATAATTGTTATCAATGTTGAAAACGCTTCATATTTTTCAAAGACAATTTTCTAACATTATACTATGACTACTGATCTATTTAATGCATCCATACTGAATATTAATTTCTTGAATAATTCACAGTATTTTTTTATTTATAACATTTACACAATTACACTAGAAAGCTACAGGTAAAGAGGATGAATTATTTGTTCTGTTAATGAAATGAAAATCAAACAGCACGGCTGATAAAGGTCCAATGAATCTTTTATTTGTAAGGCACCATAAATACTTCCTTACTGCTCAATCTCTCATTCATAGTAAATGTTTTAACCTTTTTTTCTTCCAACAATCGTCTTTAAATGAAGTTATAATAGCAGTTTAATCAACACAAACAACACACATGTCCATCAAGTACATCATGTCACATACAACACACACGCACATTTTAAAAAACTACTACAAAGCTCCAAAATGTGGCAAAAATCAGATGAGAACCGTCAGAAGAGGGAGGCTGCAGAAATCGCTGATGGTTTTGGTGGATTTAGGTAATGCTTTAAATGACAAACTTGTCTTTTTTCAGCTGATGTTCATGAGATTGAGACCAATCTGAACCACTGAACAAATCATTTATCCTCTAGCAACTAGAACTAGTCGAGACCAGCCAGTGCTACACGCATCTAAACGAATCAGAGCGGACTTGATTATTAAATGATTATAGATTTCTGTGTAACCTGTGTTAAATGTCCTCTGGAATGCACACACCATAAAACAGCTTTATACAAACAAAAATGTTTACAAAATTAAATGTATATTGATATATTTATACATGTATATGAATCAAATGAATAATATCTAAAGATTTAAAAATCAGAAAACTTCATTTAGAGATTAAAATAACTAACCCAGAGCATTGAGCATTGAGCGGTGAGCGTTTCTTAGTATACATCAGCACTGCTGTACTGAAAAATTAAAAAATAAATCATGGGACAAACTCTAATACTCTCTAGAAAAGAAATAAATGTCCAGGAACACACAATTAGAAAATACCCACAATGCACCAGTGCATATGTACAGCCTTAGGTAGTCTTGTCTTTAAAACAGCATGGAATACTAGCATACTACTAATTGTGCAGTATGTACTGTATGCTACATTGGGATGATCTCATTATCTTGCAGGTTTAATTCAGCAAGTGCAGCCTATGTAAAATAAAAAAAAAAGTTATTTTGCTAACCAAAATTGAAATCACAGGTACATTTGTTAAATTTGAAACAAAAACAGAGTACTGACATTAAATAAATGAAGCACAATTCATTTTAGGATTTCAGAAATTTCAGGAACTAATTTTTTTTTTTTAATTAAAAAGGACTGTTGCAAGCAGATTTTTTTTTAATTATTGTATTCTTTATTTTATTATTATTTTTATTATAATACTATAAGAAGAAATTTTAGCCTTGATTTTATGTTCAAGCATTTTAGTTTATTTTAACAATAATTGATTTTAATACTTCATTAATATAAGTCATTAATAATCCACTTAATTATTAAACTTAATTACAATAACTGAACTACAGTCGGAAATAAAATGATAAAAACATCAAATCAAGAGTCAAGACTGAAATTTACTGAGAAGCACTT
The DNA here is from genome assembly GCA_033026305.1 of Cirrhinus molitorella. Classification (NCBI taxonomy): domain Eukaryota; kingdom Metazoa; phylum Chordata; class Actinopteri; order Cypriniformes; family Cyprinidae; genus Cirrhinus; species Cirrhinus molitorella. Next base: position 5,081,308 of record CM065124.1, on the reverse strand, counting down.
CTGTAGTAGTAGTAGTAGTAGTATAGTAGTATGCCATTTCAAATATCAAACACTCATTGGCTGCCACCTGCTGGTCACACATGGAACCCCATTCACTGCAAACCAGGACGACAGAAAAACTAGCCGCCTTTTACACAAACTGAGAGGATGTGGGTCTAACTTGGTAATATCTTTTTGTCTCTGTCCTACACAGACACTTGGGCTGTGTGTCACTTCAGTCCGTCTAAAGGCTTTTTAACCTTTCTGAGGAACTACATTTTAGGTAGTATAGAGCGTTGACTGTTTCTGTTCAACTTAAGCACTTCACTAACCGAACACACAAATGGCATCACAAAGCTGTTCCAGGTGGTTGCCAAAGCACCGCCATGGTTTCTAAGGTGTTCTATTGTTTTTAGCATGTTACTATGGTTGCCAAGGTGTTGCTCTGCAGTTGCTACAATGTTCTAATGGTTGTTAGTACACTTTTATGCAAATATCAGGGTGTTTGGATTGGTTGTTAGGCAACTGCAATTTCTAAGTTGTTGTAGATGGTTGCCAGGGTGGATATGCAGTTGCTAGGGTGTTACTAGGTGGTCGCTAGACCATTCTGGATAGTTGGCGTAAGTGTATACGTGTTCTCGTGGTTGATGTTCTGAATGTTTTGAGCATGTGGCTCTTGTGGTTGCCAGAGTGTCGCTTTGTGGTTGCTGCAGTGTTCTGAATGGTTGTGAGTGCATTGCAGTGCAAACGCTAGGGGGTTTTGATTGGCCGCTGGGCTGTTGCTACAGGGTTTCTAAACTGTTCTGAGTGGTTGAGTTTCTCCAGGCCAATTATTGTTTATACAGTTGGTAGGGTGTTACCAGGTGATTGCTAGGCCATGGGTGGTTGCCAAGGCATTGGTATGTGGTTTCAAGATGGTCCTCCCACTACTAGAGGGTTCTGAGTGGTTGCTAGTCTGTTGCTGTGCAACTGCTAAGTTGTTCTGAGTGGCTGTTTGCACATGTGTGTTTGGGGTAGTTACCAGTTGCTAGGGTGTCACTAGGGTCTCAAACCCCATTCACAAGCTAGCGATTTCCGGCGACAAGAGCAACTGCGGCCATTGGGACGTGTCCAGCGACACAACAAAGTTCAGAATCCTTTAACTTTATGCAAATTAAGAGCAACTTTTGGGAACGACAGCCAATAGGAAGGAAGACGGTAGAGCTCGTGTGATCATTCTCTTCCCAGCCTAGATAAACATACGCAATGGAAAAAAAGTAGGCTCTGCTTCTCATTTATTTTTGTTTGTATGTAAGGTTTTCGGTTGCTAGGGTGTTGCTGTGTGGTTGCCACAGTGTTCTGATGAGTTGTTAATGCACTGATACGCAAATACTAGGTCTTTGCTGTGCAATTGCCAGTTTGTGCATATGTGTCTAGAATGGCTGCTGGGGCAGTTATGCAGTTGCTAGGGTGTTACCGGGTGGTCGCCACGGTGTTGCTGTTGAAGTGTTTTGAATTGTTGTTTGTGCATTATTATGCAAACTCTAGGGCATTTTGATTGGTTGCTAGGCAGTTGCTATGCGGTTTCTAAGTTGTTCTGAGTGGTTGTTTGTACACGTGTGTCTGGCGCAGTTACCAGGGCTGTTACGCAGTTGCTAGGGTGCTGCTATGTGGTGTTCTAAAGAGTTGTTAACTAGGGCATTTTGATTGGTTGCTAGGCTGTTGCAAAGTTAGTCTGAATGGTTGTTTGTGCATGTGTGTTTAGAATGGTTGCCAGGGCAGTTATGCAGTTTCTAGGGTGTTGATATGGGGTTGCTACAGTGTTCTGAAGAGTTGTTAATGCATTGATATGCAAATACTAAGGCATTTTGATTGGTTCCTTGGTTGTTGCTGTGCAACTGCTAAGTTCTTTTAAGCAGCTGTTGTGCATGTGTGTTTAGAATGGTTGCCGGGGCATTTATGCAGTTGCTAGGGTGTTACTGGGTGGTCACCATGGTGTTGCTGCTGAAGTGTTTTGAATGGTTGTGCTCACTCTTGGGAATTTTGATTGGTTGCTGAGCAGTTGCTAAGTTGTTCTGAGCGGCTGTTTGCTCATATGTGATTGGGGTTGTTGCCACATCAGTTATGCAGTTGTTAGGGTGTTGCTATGTGGTTGCTACAGTGTTTTGAAGAGTTGTTAATGCATTGATATGCAAATACTAGGGCCATTTTGATTGGTTGCTAGGGCATTGCTGTCTGATTGCCAAGTTGTTTGCTGCTGAATTTTTTTGAGCAGTTGCTTGTGCATTACTATGCAAACTCTAGGGCATTTTGAGTGGGTGTTTGTGCATATGTGTTTAGAATGGTTTCCAGGGCAGTTATGCAGTTGCTAGGGTGTTGCTATGTGGTTGCTACAGTGATCCGAAGAGTTGTTAATGCACTGATATGCAAACACTAGGCCATTTTGATTGGTTGCAAGGTCATTGTTGTTTGATTGTGGCTGTTTGTGCATGTGTGTTTAGAATGGTTGCCAAAGCAGTTATGCAGTTGCTAGGGTGTTACTAGGCAGTCGCCATGATGTTGCTGCTGAAATGTTTTGAATGGTTGTTCTCACTCTAGGGCATTTTGATTGGTTGCTAGACTGTTGTTGAGTTGTTCTGAGTGGTTGCTTGTGCATGTGTCTGGGGTGGTTGCCAGGGCAACTATGCAGTTACTAGGGTGTTACTAGAGTGTTGCCAGGGCATTTTGGGTGACTCATATAAGTCTTTATTATATTCAGGTCTCTAAATATGGTTTGGGTCATCATCTATGGGATTTTTCATCCATTTTACTGTCTGCCAGGAAAAGTCAAAAGTCACTTACAATAATAATACAGCTCTCCTCAAGACACGCAGTTTGAGGTATGTTACATGCTGAAGTTTAATACTTAGGGATAGGGGTTTGTCCAAATCACTAACCCCAAGTATGCGCAATAGGAATACAGCCTTAGCAATCACCACTAATCAAAAGAAAATGAATTAAACAGAATTACATTATAAAGATTCGCTGTAGTAACAGAGAGAAAGAGAATTAATCAGACCCAAACCAGTGAGACAGAGAAGTAGTTTTCGCCTCTCTTTCTGCGCTCCGTCCCTCTTTACAGAACTCATGACAGAATCAAAGCGTCTCTATAAAGGCTAGTCGGATTTGTCAGCGTCGTCCTCACGGTGGCCGTCACCCCCGTCGCGGGAGCTCTTGTCCTCCTTGGCCAGGTGCGCGTGTGACGCGAGGATGCTGGACAGAGACAGGAGGCCGGAGTTGGAGGTGACAGCGGGCAGGGTGGGCGGAGTCAAGCCCAGGGGCAGAGGGGTCATGGGTAACGCCAAACCCTGGAGCTGAGAGAGCTGGTGAACCTGAAGCTGCTGCTGCGTTTACACCAACAAACAAACAAACAAATATCCATGGAGGTTAGAGAGACGTCATATATAACTTTCCTGCTGTTGACATGCACGTGCATTCTGTTTGAAGCTTAATGACAAAGCCACATTACATTTGTGACCCTGGACCATGTATGGTTTGTAAGAATATTTGGTCAAGATACAACTATTTGAAAATCTGGAATCTGAAAAAAAAAAAAAAAAAATTAAAGTTCTCCAAATAAAGTTCTTAGCAATGCATATTACTAATCAAAAACTAAGTTTTGATATCAAAGGAAATTTACTAAATAACTTCATGGAACATGATCGTTACTTAATATCCTCATGATTTTTGACATAAAAATAAAAAAATTTTGACCCATACAATTTATTTTTGGCTATTGCTACAATATAGCCGTGCAACTTAAGACAGTTACTGATAAGAATCTAATGATTTTAATAAATTTGCCATTTATGTTGTCACTGTTTTTGCTATTATTTTGTCTTGCAAACATAAGAAAATTAAGATTTATTTTATAGTTTCTATTTTATAATTTAAGATTTCATTTCAATTACATTTTAAATTTTTATATTATATTTAATATTAGTACATATTAGTAAACAAAAAGTTTATGGTTTTAATTATTGCATAAACACTGAAATCTTGAAATCTAATTGGCTATGGTTTTCTGAAAACAAATAATAATAATAATAATAATAATAATAAAACAAATAAATTGTGATATTATGATCTATAGAGATAGTAAGATTCACAGATTCGCATTGGTGCATTGGCATAAAAGTAAACGATACAATGCATCAATTTAAAAAAAAGTGTGCAACGAATACAAGATGGCATTTATAATCGCAAAGCATTGTTTCTAACAGACTTGCATTGGTAAAAAAAAACGATTGCTTTATATATAATTATTAGTAGATGCGCTATACATTTATTTTTTAGAAAGTGACCAAATAATTACAAATACAATGTTTAGAAACACTTTGGGTTAGACAGAAATGGATAAAAACTCAATTTGTAAAATAAATGAAATCTAAATAAGAAAATAAAAGCGAACTACCTGTACAATATTAAATTGCATAACATCTTATTTTTTGTTCCATTGCATTGTATTGCATTGTATTGAATTGCATTGTGTTGAATTGAATCGTAATCGCATAGCATCAGTAGTATAGCAGTTTATTCATTTTCTAGCAATACTCTGCCAGTCCTACACAATAACACATGAAGTTGAATGGTGTGAAGCTCCTACCCGGATAATTGAGTTCATCTCAGGAGGGGTGACCTGTTTGGCTCGCTCAATCGCCCCCAGGACCTGCTGCTGGTGCTACACACAGACACACACACTTATCTCAGCATACATTTAATCTCTTCAGGTAAAAAGCACAGTAAACAAAACCCTTCTGTCTGTAAGAGCAACCCATGACACAAACCAACGGCACATTTAAGTCACTGATGAGGCTGAGGGTCATTATAGAGAGAGTGTCATAAATAAATCACACAGTCTGACCTCTTGAGACAGGTAAGGCAACACCTGAGCACAGATTCCGTTCAATCTCTTCACGATCTCCGCCTGCGGACAGAACACAAGCACATCTCAGGGGTTTACATCCATTAATAAGGTAGCAGGGGATGCGCTTACAGGCTGCTGATGTTGCACAAAAACACATGAGCAACACAGTCAGTCATGATAATGTATGCTGACCGACCACGTTTTGATGAAAGACGCTACTGAATCTGGGACAATGCAAATGTACAAACCATATGTGGTTTAAAGCAAACTGCGGATTTTGCACAACCATCAGTCTATAGATCTACATATCCTCTTGCCATATTTCTTTATTAAATATTTTGACAAATACAATAATGCACTAACTTTCCCCCACATTTGATGCAAAATAGCATGCAAAATTTGTGCAGATTCTAGCACAGTATTCAGATTCTCACCTGTTTGTGCATTTCAATGTTGAGTCCGTATGACATTTCATAATACTGCAGTCAGAGAAAACAGAGAAAAAGGAACAAGATCAGAAATTCAGCTTTGCCATCTCAGGATTAAATTACATTTTTAAATATAGTTCAAATAGAAAACAGTTATATTAAACTACAGTAATATTTTACTGTATTATTGGCCGCATATAACATATAATGAGTTGCATTTTAGTGACAAATCTCAAAATGTCAAATAATTCACCTGAATCCACCCTAGTCAAAGAGGCAGTATATAAATAAGTGTAGAGAAAAGACAGCAAAAGCAGCAGAGCATTGGCAGTCGAAATGTAATGTTTATATTCATAAAAAATATTTGAAACCCCCAGAAAATCCTTCATTCTCCATAAGAATCTAAAACAGGATGGCAAAGAAATCTGTACTGAAAGACGCTGCAAGTCAAGAGTAAGATTTTTAAAAAAAAAAAAGAAGTTTCTTTTGCTCACAGAGTCTGCATTTATTTGATTCAAAGTACAGCAGTAAAGTTGAAATATTTTTGCTAATTAAAATTAAATTTGACTAATTTTAAAATGTAATTTATTCCTGTGATTAGAGCTAAATTTTCAGCATCATTACTTCAGTCTTTAGTCACATGATCCTTCAGAAATCACTCTAATATGCCTAAGAGCTAATTCAAAATATTATTAAAAATGAATTAAAGTATATAAATAATACTAAAACAACATTAGCCCTTTGATGGAGAAGACATCAATTTAACATCAGTTTTCTTGAAACTTCAGAGCGACTGGGCTGTGATATGAGCTCATGGTTAGGAGCTTTGCTCTGGGCTAAAGCAGGAGATCACTCAGATCTCTGTGGTCCCGCTCAGACACAGCTGTACAGACACACATTCACATTGATCCATCAGGAAGACGTCAATACGCTTGTGCACACTTACGACCCATGATACAACTGATCAATGAGACATTCGTGTATGAATTACTGCAGACGCCCACAGGGTTCCAGACAAAATCAAAAGAAAAAAACATTCAATCACATGAAAAATAAAAACAATTTTATATAAGAACTAAAGGCAAAACAAAAAATCTAAGAAATGCACATAAGAACTAAATAAGTAACCATAAAAGGAAATAGCACAATTCTGAGTTTTTTTCTCTCGATTATGATTATATTTCACAATTTGGACATTTCTTCTCAAAATTATGAGTTCTCTCTCTGAGTCAAATTAAAAAAAAAATAAAAAAAGTTATAATTATTTTTTATTCATGGTGGAAACTGTAGGTCTGATAAAACATGAAAGCTTTACTCACCATTATGTAATGACGCTGCATTTCAGATTTCTCACTTGCCAGTTTATCACATTCCATCTTCAGACTGAAAAATACAAGCATGACAGCATGAGACACACTACTCATTTCTTGTTAAATGTGCTAACATGTTGCAAATTACATGACACCTCTTTAAGTAATGCAAATGTGGAGAAGTTCTCAGGGTTTGAATACAGCCTGTGTATGACAGCTTTAATATTTACATTTCACCCTAAAACACACACACATTTTATTGAGGCTGTCAGTTGCACTTCACCTCAGTTTCTCTCGAAGCGGGAAAAAAAACATGGAAAATTCTGCAACATTCTATCACCATGACAACCAGTTCCTGTCTGGACTGCCTGATGGAGGCTTGTGATTGGATGGCCATGCGTTTAGAAGAATGTAATTGTGAAAGAATGTATAATTTTCTCCTTTATATAAAACTTATGTTAATTAGTTTATGTTAATGTTTTTGAAAGAAGTGTTTTTTATTTGAATATATTGTAGGCTAAAATATAATTTATTCCTGCAATCAAAGCTGAATGTTCAGCAATATTACTCCAGTCTTCAGTGTCACATGATCCTTAAGAAATCAATCTAATATGCTGATTTTCTGCTCAAGAAATTTGAAAATAGAATAATAAAAAAACAATACTGTATACAGCTGAGGTCAAAAATTTACATACACCTTGCAAAATGTTAATTATTTTAACAAGATAAGAGGGAGCATACAAAATGTATGTTATTTTTTTATTTAGTACTGACCCTGAATAAGATATTTCACACAAAAGATGTTTACACAGTCTACAAGAGAAAATAATAATTTAATTTACAAAAGTGACAATGTGCAAAAGTTAACATACACTTGATTCTTAATACTGTGTTGTCGCCTGAATGATCCACAACTGTTTCTTTTTATTTAGTGATGGTTGTTCATGAGTCTCTTGATCGTCCTGAACAATTAAACTGCCCACTGTTCTTCAGAAGTCATTCAGGTGCCACAAATTCTTTACGTTTTTAGCAATTTGGTGAATTTAAATCCAACAACGACTGTAGGTTTAAACACTTACTGATACTTCAGAAGAAAAAAAACGATGCATTAAGAGCCGGGGGTGTAAACTTTTGAACAGAATGAGGACTTGTAAATCTTTCTTATTTTGCCAAAATCTCATTTTTTTTTTTCATTTAGTACTGCCCTTCAGAAGCTACAGAAGATACTTACATGTTCCCTAGAACACAAAATAAGTTACATTTATTACCCTGATCTTCAAAGTAATAAAGTTTTCACCCCCAGCTCTTTACGCATCCTTTTTCCTCAGTGAGCGTTTGAACCTTCTGTAACAGTTGCATATGAGCCCCTAAGTTGTCCTCGGTGTAAAAAGATCTCAAAATCACTCAAAATCAAGTCATTGCTGGAAAGGGCTCAAATACACAAAAATGAAGAATTTGTGGGACCTGAAGGATTTTTCTGAAGAATAGCAGGCAGTTTAACTGTTCAGGACAAACAAGGGACAAAAATCAGGAAACAAAAAAACACAGCTGTGGATCATTCAGGTGACACCACAGTATTAAGAATCAAACAGGGTCATTTTTATAAACTCAACTATTATTTTCTCTTGTGGACTAAACGTCTTTTATGTGAAATATCTTATTCAGGTCAGTACTAAATAATAAAATAACCTGCACTTTGTAGGATACCTCTTATTTTGGTAAAATAATTAATATTTAGCAGATTCTGCAAGGTGTAGAAACTTTTGACTTCAACTGTACCTACAATTAAACACTATGAAATTAAAATCTGACGTGAGTGCATATTTATTAGCTTTTGATGTCATCTATATATGCTAGCGTACTCCTGTAAGTTCACCAAATAAACCTTATGTGTATGCACTGAAATTATAAACATTCTTTGTTCCTTATAGTTAAATCTTGGATATAAAAACGTACATATGGATGTTAAAATGAGAATGTCCCTCCCCCAACACCACCTGCCACCGACTAATAGTAAGTAGTAAATCATGGTTTATGACTGTGATGTAAACTAAAGCCGACTGACTAGTTAAAACAAATGACTCCTTTTTGAATCAGCCCATCCTGACGCTCTAACATCAACAGAGGAAAGAAAATAGCATTTGTCAAACCGTTTTATGAGGTCTTTAATCACTAAAGCAATAATAATAACAACATTATGTATTCACAAGCGGCTCCACAGAATAATTACTCATTCATTAGTATTGCTTGTGGAAATAGTGACATGTAGCTTTAAGGTAAAGAGGCCGTGATTAATTTTAAAAACATGTACCAGAGTTATAGCCTATCGATGCTTAAATGAAGTCTAAATGAAACATCTAAAGTGCCGCAGTGGGGTCTGATGGTAACACCAGATCTGAAAGACATCAACACGTTCGACTGTTTATCCTTCTCCATTTCCCTCTTCCTTCCTCTGTCCGTGGTTTCTCTGATGTGTGATGGCCGGATGGCCTCCACGATTGCTCTTATCTCATGTGCTGACAGATGATGACAGGAAGCTTTTCCGGGAGGGGCCGCGTTCACACCATTTGACCGTCCCGGAGAGGAATTCACACGGGCAGAGTGTTTTTAGGGTGTAGAGTGAAAGTGAGGAGGAGAGAAACCGCCTGTGCTTCTCAGCGTTGTGTTGAATGTGTGTTAACTAACGGTTAAACTAGTTTTGTGTGTATCAATGCTTTTGGCATGCTCCTGTTTAATGTTTTCGAAAGAATGCTCACCAAGGCTGCATTTATGTGATCAAAAATATGGTAAAAACAGCAAATATTGTGAAATGTTTTTACTATTTAAAATAGCTGTGTTCTATTTTAAAATATTTAAAAATGTAATTTATTCTTGTGACACAAAGCTGAATTTGCAGCATGATTACTTCAGTCTTCAGTGTCACATGATCCTTCAGAAATCATTCTAAAATGTGACTCTGGACCACAAAATCAGTCCTAATTAGCATGAACATGATAGATTTTTCTTTTATGCCAAAAATCATTAGGATATTAAGCAAAGATAATGTTCCATGAAGACATTTTGTACATTTTCTACCGTAATTGTATAAAAAAATAATTTTTGATTAGTAATAAGCATTGCAAAACCTTCATTTGGACAACTTCAAAGGCGATTTTCTGAATATTTAGACTTTTTGCACCCTCAGATTCCAGATTTTTAAATAATTGTATCTTGAACAAATATTGCCATATCGTAACAAACCAAACATAAATTGAAAGCCTATTTATATCATTTTTTAATGTGATGTATAAATCTCAATAAATAAAAAAAATACTCTTATGAGTGGTTTTGTGGTCCAAGTTCACACATGTTGATTTGCTGCTCAAGAAACTTTTCTGATTATTTTTAATCTTGAAACCATTTCTAGTGGTTGAAACCGCATTACATTTTTTTCAGGATTCTTTAATAGGAAGTTCAGAACAGCATTTCTTTTTTTTTTTTTTTTAAATCTTCTGAGACATTCAAAATTTTTTACTGTCACGTTTGCTTGCTGAATAAACATTAATTTCTTAAAAAAAAAACACATACTTTTGAGTGCTGTTGTATGAGTGTTTAGTATACCTGTGGTATTGGGCCTGCAGGAACTGAAACTCGTCTTTGATGCGATCACACGAGTCTGACGTGGTGAATTTGAGCGGCTGTGTCGATTGAGACGAAGCCTGAAAAACAAACACAACACATGAGGGATTCAATTCAACACTGACCTCTAAATGTCCTGACGAACAACCTAGATAAAGGTTAACACACTAGACCATAAAAGATATTCAACTGGTAAGACTCTTCCTCAATGGTTATCAAACTAATTTTAGTCGTAAAGGGTTACCTCACCCAAAATTGAAAATTAGCCCATGATTTACTCACACTCAAGGAATCCTAGGTGTATATGACTTTCTTTGTTCAGATGAATACAATTGGAGTCATGTTAAAAATTATCCTGGCTCTCCCAAGCTTTATAATGGCAGTGGGTGGGTGTTTCTGTTCATCAGTCCAAAACAAGTCCAATAAAGCGCATCCATCCATAATAAATTCATAAACGAAACAACGCTGTGTTTAAATAGAGCTATATCAGGCAACAGTGTTATAGTCAGACAATGAAAGTCACTTAATATTAACTTCTTGTTTATTTAACGGCTGTATTAAATCAATATCTCATTTACAAACGCCCTTAAAAAACATTAAAAGCTGTCACTCATCTTAGTTCATCATAATCTCATAAAGTTCCATTATAATCAATGAAGCTCTCTACACTGCACAATGAATCTCTTATTTACACACTCTCTTCAGGATTCATAAACAGATAAGATATGCCTGTGATGCATTACTCAACGTTGCAACACGTTGAAACATTTAAAGCTCCCTTTAGCTCAAACACAAATATGCTGATCAGGGCAGTTGCACATGGTGCTCCTAAATATTGTTTCATAGTCGCACGCAGTAGCAAATGCGACGGAAATGGACGAACTGTAGAGCCCTGGCATACATCCTAAGTGTGGAGCACTTTTTATTATGGATAGATGCACTTTATTGGACTTGTTTTGGACTGATGAACAGAAACACCCGCCCACTACCATTATAAAGCTTGGAAGAGCAAGGATAATTTTTTTATCTCCAATTGGATTTGTCTTAAAGAAGAAAGTCATATACACCTAGGATGGCTTGAGGGTAATTAAACATGGGCCAATTTTCATTTTTGGGTGAACTAACCCTTTAACTGTTGCTAAAATAAAGTGCATAAAACATTTGACTCAATATGTGAACTTTGACCACAGAAAAAAGCAAACCCGAGCCATGATAACAATCCTTTTGACTGGAGTGCTAACAATAACATTTCATTGCTGCAAACAGGCTAAAACAATTCTGCTGAACACCACCATAACAGAGCTTGTGATTGCATTGCGTGTCTGAGGTTAGCTTGTCAGGTCAGGCTGAAATTAAAGCTTCGTGCAAATAGAAAAGAAGGGCCGTTGGCTTTTCACCTCCGACCTGCTTTACCAGGGGTCACTGGCTTGTGATCTTTAGGACCAGACAGACAGGAACAACGCAAACCCTCACACATTACAAAGAGAAAAACGAGATAGGCATCTGTGTTCAGTGTGCTTTACAGGCAAAAAAATAAAAAGCCTCTAGACAGAAAAAAAAGTATATATATAAAAAATAAAAAGCCCCTAGAATGAAACAGAAATAAAAAAAATAATTAAATAAAAATGAATAAAACAGTCTCTAGAATGAAACAAATAAAAATTAAAAACCTCTAGAACAAAACAGAAATAAAACAATTAATTAAAATAAATAAAAGAAAAGGTCTCTAGAATGAAACGGAAATAATAAAAAAATAATAATAAAATGTAATAAAACAGTCTCTAGAAAAAAACAACAACTAAAAGCCTCTAGAATGAAATGGAAAAAAAAAAATAAAATAAAATAAGTAAATAAAATAAAAAATAAAGCATCTAGAAAAAAAAATAAAGCCACTGGAATAAAAATAATAAAGCCTATAGAATGAAATGGAAATGACATTTTTAAAAATTCTAATAAAGCCTCTAGAATAAATCAGAAGTTTAAAAATAAAAAAGGCTCTAGAATGAAACAGAAAAAAAAAATAAAAATAAATAATAGATAAAACTAAGTTTCTAGAATGTAACAGAAATGAAAAATAAGCCTCTAGAATGAAACAAATAAAAAATGTAATTAAAATAAATAAAACAAGTCTCTAGAATGAAACAGAAATAACAAAATTATTAATTAAAATAAATAAAACAGCCTCTATGAATCAAACAGAAAAAAGCCCCAAGAATGATATAGAGAGGGGAAAAAAATAATTAAATAAAACAATTAATTGAAATAAATGAAAACAAAGTCTCCAGAATGAAACAGAAATAAAAATAATAATAATAAAAATAAAAAAATAATAAAACAGTCTCTAGAATAAAACAAAAAACGAAAAGCCTCTAGAATGAAACGAAAATAAAAAATAAATTAACATAAAAAAATAAAATAAAAACTAAAAGCCTCTAAAATGAAACAGAAAAAAATAAAAAATAAAAAGCCCCTAGAATGAAACAGAAAAAAAACAGACCCTGGAACAAAAATAAAGCTTCTAGAATAAAACAGAATTTGAAACCATTTGAAAACAGACAGAGCTACATAGAATCTGCTAGATATATATGCATGTGTGTGTGTGTGAGTGTTTAAACACAATTGGCCCCCGGGGGAGGAACACACAAACAGAACAAAACATCTCAGCAGGGAATGCTTGCTTTACACACACACACACACACACACACACACACACACACACACACACACACACACACACACACTGAATACTCTGCAAAATCACCTGTCAATGTGCATCACTTGTAAAATAATGTTCTCCAAAAATTTACAAAAAGCCGCTTCATCATATTCATCTTATTTTACAATGCAGAAGTAGAGATTCAACATTAAACTGAAGCACTTTTCCCATCTCCTCCCTCACGTTCTGTTCATCCCTCAGTGTCTCTCCTCCAGTAGATGATAGTCAGGAGAGACACGTGTGTGTGTGTGTGTGTGTGTGTGTGTGTTTTTCAGTAAATCCCTCTAGTCTATTCCTGCTATTAGAAATCAATTAGAGGAGGAGAAACAGCAGCATCACCTGTGACCGCTGAACACATGAGGCTGTTCCTCCTCCTCCAGCAGCCCTCTCAGTGCTACTGTGCTTTATTGGCATGACATTAGTGACACTAAACCCCACTGACAACACCGTAAGCCAAGCACACACACAATACAGGACAGAAGGTCATCATCCTGCGCATACTTAAAGACTCAGTTTCTGTTAATTTTACACTCATTTGCACAGAACAGCTCAAATGTGACCCTGGACCACAAAACCAGTCACATGTACATTTTTCAAAATTGAGATTTATACATCTAAAAGCTGAATAAATAAGCTTTCCATTGATGTATGGTTTGTTAGGATAGGACAATACTTGGCTGATATACAACTATTTGAAATCTGGAATCTGAGGGTGCAAAAAAAAACAAAATATTGAGAAAAATGCCTTTAAAGTTGTTAAAATGAAGTTCTTAGCAATGCATATTACTAATAAAAAAGGAAGTTTTGATATTTACGCTAGGAAATTTACTAAAATCTCTTCATGGAACATGATCTTTACTCAATATCCTAATGATTTTTGGCATAAAAGAAGAATTTTGACCCATACAATGCATTTTTGGCTACTGCTACAAATATACCTGTGCTACTTAAGACTGGTTTTGTGGTCCAGAGTCACAAATAAAAAATAACAAAATGAAAAATAAAATAAATCATTTAGAATGAAACAGAAAAAAATAGAAATAAAGCCTCTAGAATAAAACAGAAATAAAAAAAATAAAAAGCCTATATAATTAAACAGCAATAAATTAAAATAAAATAAATAAAAAGCTAAAATGAAACAAAAATAACAAAATAAAAATACCCAGAATGAAACAGAAATAAAAATGTATTTAAAATAAAGTTTCTAGAATTAAACAAATAAAAAATAAAAAAGCCTGTAGAATGAAACAGAAATAAAAAAATAGTAATAATTTAAATAATAATAAAAAAAAACAACAATAATAAAACAGTAAATAAATAAAAAGCATCTATATTAAAACAAGCAACAACAACAAAAAATTCTAGAAACAAAGCATCTAGAATATAACACACACATGCACACAACTAAATCAAATCTTTTTCTCCTCTGGCGGCTGTCGGGGCTAAAGGCTCTGCTGTTGCCCCCTTTGTGATGCTAATGAGGGACTTTGGCCTGAGTGACCCAGACATCTGCTGCGCACACACACACACACACACACTTACAGCCCTCAGGCTCTTATCTGCTTTTTTGTCTCTGAATTGCGGCTGGTGTGTGTGTTATAGTAGCACAGGAAGTGAGATGTTTCGGGGGGGGGAGTTGAGCACCACAGACAAAAACCATCTTGCAATTACACTCCAGATCATGTGTGCAAGCATATATAGAAGTGTGTGTGTGTGTGTGTGTGTGTGTGTGTGTGTGTGTTTTCACAGTATGACTGTTCTTTCAGCAGCTCACAAACACATTAGCAGCAGCAGCGGCGGGGTGTGGTGGCAGCGGCGGTTGTACACACACAGTTAACAGCCATGAGAGAGTGTGTGTGTGTATATGTGTGTGTGTGATTATTTCAGAGAATATTAAAGCGTGTGTGTGTGTGCGCTGGAGGGATTAACCTCTCTCTCTGTTGGGGGTGTTGTAGTGAGAGGGGGGTCTTGTTAATTCAGTTGTCCTTAATAATGTCTTCCAGACCCCTGTCCACCCTCACAACACAATACACACATAATGAACCCAGACTGCTCTGTGTGTGTGTGTGTGTGTGTGTGTGTGTGTGTGTGTTTGTCTGAGAGAGAGAGAGAGACTCATACTCAACAGTAACACAGGAAAAAAAACATTTAAAAATAGATACAATTTTAAAAGAAAATTTAGAATTTTTGCTTGTAATCAAAAAACTTACTGCCACAATGATTCTGAGGTGTTGCTATGCAGTTGTTACAGTGTTGTGAATGTTGATTAAATGGTTGTTACAATGTTTCAGGTAGTTGCCAAGGTGGTTCTATGTGGTTGCAAAAGTGATTGTAAGTTGCTATGCAGTTTTTAGGGTACTGCGTAAATCTCTATGATATTCATAAGTCATTAATAGTTTGTATGGCAAAATCATATGTAAATAGAAAAAAAAACTAACCATAAAGTCAGAACTCTAGACAAAACCATGATTTGAATAAACATTCATGTACCACAAGGTGAGCAACAGGACAAAAGGTTTGTTTAAACTGAGCAGCACAGTTAATTAAACTGAAATCATAATATGGCTTCATGCAAATGTCAAATTGCAAAGGCTGTGATTGATTGAATGAATGGATAAATAACTAAAATACTTATTAATAAATAAGCACATTCCAGCAAGAAGCACAGTGCTTTGTTTTTTTAGCTGTACATATTAGTTATTTATTTTTTATTGCCATATCAGCATCTAAGTCTATATTTATGGCAAAAACTGAGTTGGAATAACGCAAGTTATAAAACAAAAAATAAATTAAAATAAACAGAAAAATACAGGTAAAATTATGCAAGATTTTTGGAATTAACATATGATAAAAAGAAAATATATATTAGTAAATAGTAAAATAAAATTATTATTTACTATTTTCATTCTTAATAATACTAAGTGATTTTTTTTTATTTTGTTTTGTTGATTTATTTTGTTGTTTTATTTTTGTTAGATTTTTTAGTATGTTTTATTTTACCCACCAAATTCCATTTTATTTATTTTGAAATTGTTTTTTTTTAATGGTTAAATTAAATTGTATTAATCAAAAAACATTTCTAATTATTGAAATCATGAAACTTACAATATTAAACAGCAATTTATTAAAATTAACATATGACAAAAAACTAATCTAAGTGAATAGTAAAATAAAATGATTACTTATTATTTTCTTTATTATTAATACAAAGTGATATCTAAAATGTTGACCTTTTTTAGGGCCATATGAAATCCATTAATTTTTTCCCCCAAATTCCATTTTATTTATTTATTCATTTTTGTAACTGTTTTTTCTTCAGTTTTAATTTATCCAGACCCTGTTTTCATTGATTTTTTTTTATTAAATATTAATAATAAAAAGCATCTCTAATCAAAAAAAAAATAATATTTTTTTTATTTTTTCATTTTATTATTATTTATTTTAAATCTAACATATTGTTCCTTAATATATATGTGTGTGTATTATATATACATAAATATACACAGCACTAACACATACATACATAGTATGTAAACAAACCTATTTTGAAGAAATTAATCACAACTAATCATTTTGCAGCTCTAGCATCCATCCAAAATTCGGCAAATTCTGTGACATTCCGTGTTATACAGTAAATTCAGTTTTTATGTCTGGATTCCAAGATTCCGTCCACGTTTTCTGTATTGTGGAAATATTTATTATTTCATTTAACAACAACAACATCCTTTATCCTTTACATCCTTTAAACTTTTTGCTGATTTTTTAAATGGCATTTTAAGTCATAATTTTTACCAGGAAAAAACAATTCTGTTTTATCCCCAAATCTTGCAGTCCTAGTTCTCATGTATGACCAATAATACCAGTCACGCTGACCTTAGCAAACACCGCTACATAAACAAAGACATGTGATGAGAGAGATGTGACTGATATGTGACACACACACCTGCTCCTGTACAAACACGCATCTCACACACTTATTCCTGCTAAACGCTGGCTTTCTAACCGAATTCTGAAGCAAAATGCAACAGTCATGCTCATAGCATGAGCCGAGAACAGCATCTATCACATCTCTAATGGCTCAGTCATAACATCACAAGAACACAATTCACTCGCGTCCAATTTCCCAGAAGACGACGACTGACCTACAATCAGCACTTCTGAGAATTTCCTGATGAATCATCACACTACGAATAACGAATATTCAAACGTAACGTTGAGAGGTTATATATGGTTCTTTGGATACTTGGAAAGCTCTCAATGATTCGTTACAGCTTCTTAAGAGTGGTTTGGCTTCTGACATCTTTAAAGCACCAGTATGTTGATGTTTTCCTAAAGCACCAGAGTATAAAAGGCTCTTTGTGGAAGTTAAGCAGGTTCTCTATGGCATCAGACTGTAAGATCTTTGTAGTGTTTGCCAAGTCAAGCATCACTGCTATTATTGATCAAACTCAGGGTTACAGACTTGAACAAACCCCTAACACTAAATACTTCACTTTGGCACATAACCACAGGTATTCAGAAGCAAAAACTAGTTGGCATTAACCAAAACGGTCATTATTTATGACCCTGGACCACAAAACCAGTCATAAAGGTCAGTTTGTTGAAATTTAGATGTATACATCATCTGAAAGCTTAATAAATAAGCTTTCCATTGATGTATGGTTTGTTAGAACAGGACAATATTATGCCCAAGATGCAACTACTTGAAAATCTGGAATCTGAGGGTGCAAAAAAAGTCAAAATATTGAGAAATTCACCTTTAAAGTTGTCCAAATGAAGTTGCATATGCATATTACTAATCAAAAATTATGTTTTGACATATTTATGGTAGAACATTTACAAAATATCTTCACAGAACATGACCTTTACTTAATATCCTAATGATTTTGACAAAGAAAAATAAATCATTTTGACCCATACAATGTATTTTTGGCTATTGCTACAAATATACCCATGCTACTTAATGGTTTTGTGGTCCAGGGTCACATTTAGACTTTATGAAAAAGAAAAATGGAAAACCTAATTTTCCTAAAACCAAAACAATGACAAAAAATATTATCTCAGCACAAAATGGCTGCTGAATTCAGAGAAGTGCAGTCTGTTTTTGATCATCATCTCCACTGAGTTGAAGAGTTCAGATGGAGAGAGGAAAATGACGGTTAACACAATCTGACAAACAGCTGTTTATGGTCACCAAACCCATATAAAGCAGTAATCCCTACCCATAATCCACTGGGCCTGACTGATGACCACAAACAAGCTGAAAAGGACCAATAATTGGATTAAGAGTAATGGTTTTACAAACACTTCATTCAGAATTACATGCTTTTCGTGCTCAATCCTGACTGTGAGCACAAGCGCCGCCGTGTGCAACAAAATATTCTTCCCTTTCTAGTTCTGTGAAGGATTTGTCCCACAACAAGTTATTAAATCTACCGACCAAAAGTCTGTTTCTAAACAACTTCAGAGGTTTGATAAGTCAAACTGATCCTGAAGATCTTGAATTCCAGAGAACAGTAAATCTTTGAGGCTGAGATTAAACGGAGCAGTCGGCTGTAACTCCTAATCCAAGATTTGGGATCCCCGCAGTTAATCTCTGGCTGATTCCCACTTCTGCTGAAATTTCAGAGGTTTAAGATCAAAGTTTGGTCAGTGTACTTAAGAATTCATCAGCGGCGGTAAGACTTGTCAAAATGATGACTTTAACACGGTAAGTTTTCTCAGTTGAGGTATTAAAGTGATATTTTAAGACACCAGAGACTTGATATAAAATAATATTAAGAATATATTTAATTTATTATATATATATTTTTTATATATTTTAAATATTGTATGTACACTACCAGTCAAATATTTTTGAACAGTAAGATTTTTAATGCTTTTTTAAAATGAGTATACTTTAAAGTGTAATTTATTCTTGTAATCAGAACTAAATTTTCAGCATTATTCCAGTCTTGAGTGTCACATGATCCTTGAGAAATAATTTTAATATGCTGATTTCCTGTTCAAGAAACATTTTATTATTATTATTATTATTATTATTTAGAACAGTTGAGTACATTTTGCTCAGGATTCTTTGATGAATAGAAAGATCCAAAGATCAGCATTTATCTGAAGTACAAGGCTTTTGTAATATTATACACTATGCCATTCAAAAGCTTGGAGTTTGTATTTTTTTTTTCTTTGGGAAAAAAAAAATGATAGAAATTAATACTTTTATTTAGCAATGATGCTTTAAATTGATCAAAAGTGATTATAAAGACATTCATGTTACAAAAGATTTATATTTCCGATAAATGCTGTTCTTTTGGACTTTCTTTTCATCAAAGAAACCTGAAAAAAAAATCTACTCAGCTGTTTTCAACATAGTAATAACAATAAATGTTTTATGAGCTGAATATTAGAATGCTTTCTGAAGGATCATTGATGCTAAACATTCAGATTTGAAATCACAGAAATAAAATTACATTTGAAAATCTATTAAAATACAATTTTTTTTTTTTTTTTTAAATAGTAAAATATTTAAAAATTTTACTGTTTTTGCTGTACTTTGGATCAAATAAATGCAGGTATGGTGAGCAGAAGAGACTTCTTTAAAAACATTAAAATTATTAATTTTATTATTAATATTATAATGTATATATATATACACACACACACACACACGCACGTACATTTAATAAATAACCACATATTAAGCAAATTATATATACAATTTTATAGTTATATTTTTTTCATAAAAATGTGTCTATATATAATATTATTGTCTAATTATTTTTAATATATAATATTAGTACATTATTAAATTGAAATTATATACAAATTATTATATCATTATACACTATAAATAATATATTATTAAGTAAAAAAGTATGTTTTATATACACACTTACTTGTAAAATATTATTTTTTTTTAAATATTGAGCCATTTAATAGATGATTATGTATTTATTTAATATTTATTACATAAACTTAGATATACATATAATATTTATATTATAATACAAATATATAGATAAATAGATAAATGCATAATTATACTATAAGATCGTATTTATTTTTCAGAGTATGTTTGTTTTGATCTTATTAGGACTACTTTCAAATTATGAAAATTTCATTGGCATTCAGATTCCTTTAGCATTTCTGGACAAGGGTCTGAAAATACACACACACAAAAAAAGTTGAAACCTGTTGTAGTGTCATTTGATAAGGCTAAATCAAAACCAACAGAAAACACCAGCATTAACATACTACAAACTAAAATATTAAATGTGGGACTCTGGATTAGTTTCAGGACATTTTTCAAACTCAAATTTCCATTTCATGGCTTTAAGTGTCAGAACGTCCCGTTCACTTCCTCACAGACATCCAAAGCAAAATGTTCTCCTAAATCTACTTTCTGAATAGAGCAAAAAGGCCTCAATTAAAGAAACCCCCAAATCCACCCACTTGTGAGGTTTTCATTTAGCATTCCCGTGTTTGTGTGTTCACATACGTCTGCGTGCATGGGGGGAAAAGGCAATTAGGCTTGAGTGCAAACAAAATAATGACTGGGGACTCATTAACACAAGCTGCCCACTGTGTGCACAGGAACAATTCATGGAAACGACACAATTAAGCCTCTACAGGGAGGGAACCAGGCAACTGGTGTGCAAACAAGCAACTCCAACCCTACCTAAACCAGAGTGCTTTCAGAAACGCTATTATTTAGACATGCTACCTGCTAACCTGACATCTGAATCATAACATAAACACCAAACATATGAAATAAAACTGCCAGTGAACAAGAAAGAAACATTAAGAGGCCAATGCAATATCAATTCATATACAAAGATGTCTTCTAGGACGTCTCTGAGTTGCAAAAAATCTTGTATAACTGAACATTTCACTGCATTGGTAAATATTAGTAAATCAATGTTTTCTTAGGCTTATTTTGACAATGTATTCAAACAATACCACCTTATGTACATTGTTCACGACTATTAGAATCTCTGATGCATCACATGAGTTTATTATGTATAAATAATTGTTATTATCATTTATATGACTGGTACAACAGAAAAGCTCAGGACAAAAACATACTGTGGCGGTACAAATGGTATAATACTGAAACATTAGCATATTTGAATAGCATTGTATTTACATGTAACGCCAGCATATTCTGATACCATCACTGTACCATGGTACTGCCAAAGTACATTTTTGTAAGGGGATAAATCTAAAAACAATGGTATTGCCATATATATGTTGAATAAAAAAAACTTTTCACCACTGTATAAATTTCCAAAAACATGGTATTACCATGGTTAATGTCAAATTACATAGTTTTACCACAGAACCATTTCCAAAAACATGGTATTACTATGGTGCATGTCAAAAGAACAGTTTACCACTGTCCCATTTCCAAAAACATGATATTACGATGGTGCATGTCAATAAAAACATAGTTTTACCATTGTACCATTTCCAAAAACATGGTATTACCATGGTTAATATCAAATTACATCGTTTTTTTTTATGTTTTACCACATAATCATTTTCCAAAAACTTGGTTTTACCATGGTGCATTTCAAAAAAATACTTTTACCATTGTACCATTTCCAAAAACATGGTATTACCATAGTGCATAAAAAATAAAACACACAATTTTACCACAGAACCATTTCCAAAAACTTGGTATTACCATGGTACATGTCAAAAAAACAAAGTTTTACCACTGCACCTTTTCCAAAAGCATGTTATTTCCATGGTGCATGTCAATAAAATAATAGTTTTACCACAGAACCATTCCCAAAATCTTGGTATTACCATGGTACATTATATATATATATATATATAAAGTTTTACCACAGAACCATTTCCTAAAACATGGTATTACCATGGTGCATATAAAAACAAAACACAGTTTCACCACAGATTAATTTCCAAAAACTCGGTATTATCAAGATGCATGTAAAACGTAGTTTTACCATTGTACCATTTCCAAAAACATGGTATTACCATGTTGCATGTCAGTAAAGACATAGTTTTACCATTGGACCATTTCTAAAAACATGGTATTACCATGGTGCATGTAAAAAAAAAAAAAAAAGTTTTACCATTGTACCAATTCCAAAAACATGACATTACCAAGGCACGTGTCAAATAAAACAGTTTACCCATTGTCCCATTTCCAAAAGCATGGTATTGCCATTGTGCATGTCGAAAAAACAGTATTATCATGGTTCATGTTCATAAAACATTATAGATATAAATAAAGGTACTTTTGTGCTGGTATCATCTGTAAATACACCAATCTGCAAGTGATACAATGTCCACAACACCTGCTGTGTGACAATCAGCCTGAATGAAGGAGAATGAGATACTTACCGAGTGCCTGGCTTGTGGAAACATCATATCAGCCTGTTTTTGTGCTTTATTCTCTTTCTGTAGATGAAATGAAACGGCTTTGGATTGGTGTCCTCTTTGTTCGGCCTTGGTTTGGTCTAAACGGACGAGTTTGAAGGCAGAAAAGGCTTTAGTCTGCTCTCCTGAAAAGATTTCCTGGCTGTTATCTCCAGTTTTCCTGGATTTTGTTCAGCTTTATAAACCTGCACCAACTTCAGACAGCTCTGGCTTGGGAATAACAAAAACAACAGGCTATCTTCACTACAGTATGTGACATCGCGGTTTCACAGGAGAAAAACGAATCTTTGTTGAAACAGGCCGATTAATCCACTGCCAGGCTGATCATACTGCTCCAATTTCCAGATACAAGCTACCTGGCTAAAGCTAATAGGTTAGTTTATACTGCAGGAAACTAACAAAATGCGTTTGAAAATGAGGAAAAAACGACTAAATCTGATCGTGTGTACGCTAGTCTTGCGTTTGTCGGTCTTTAGGCGGTGAAAGAACAGTCTGCGCTTGGAAAATCATGCCTCTTCCGCCGCTTCAGGACTCGTATGGACAGACTCATGTGATGCAAGACGCCAAATTACGAATTCTACTACGGGAACGGCTTCACTCATGAATATTAATTACGCCGTGCGCGCGTTGCCTGGCAACCTTCCGGGAGCGTACGTTTACACCAACTAATTAATATTCAATGAGTGGTCTGACTTGCTCCTGGGTCTCCGATGCTAAATAATAAATCGTTTTTTGCTAATATAATAACTTATTGTACTTATTTCGCACTTCTTTGGCAGCACAAATATATATTTTTGTCACACAAATACAAGTACACCGACTAATATTATACTATTACTAATTAATATTATTATTATTAATATTTATTTTAGCTTTCCATAAGCCTTTTTCTATATCTACAGCAAATACGATGTTTAATACTGTTGAAATTTAGTAATAATTAGAAGCGTTCACAGCCAATCCCGAAAGGCGTACCGGGCGAACGCCACGTTGCGTCATTAATATTCATGAGACGATCCTTCATCGTAGTAGGATTCGTACCTTGGTACATACGCATGCGGGATTTAAGGTGGCGCTCAGGAGGCCCATTTTAAGATGTCAAATGGATGAAATGACAGTGGCCGGAAGTGGTTTTTTTCGGTGGACGGTGTTGGAAATGCGCTGCTTTTGTTCCCGTTAAGTGTACAGCGACTCCAACCTGCTATACTGGCAACTGCACCCATGGGAGCACTTCTACTGTATTACACATGTTATTTATTAATACCTCTAAGAGCAGAGATATTACAGGTGTATGTTGAAATCGATAATATAATATAATATAATATAATAGTTGTTTTTAAGCTTTAGATAGTTTAGACATTTTCTTCTATGCAATCTCTGTGTGCCCCCTTCTGGACAAAAAAATAAATAAATAAAAAAATCAAACAATATAAACAAAGGACACAAGAGACTGTGCTGAAATATCAATGCAGATAAAACAGAAATATAAATTTACGCAGGTTTCTAACACTTCAGCATTTCAGGCACTGCAAAGAAAACAAGTTACAAGACAATCAGCAAGTATAGGAACAAATTTATTTAAATTTAAAACAGATACTTTATAATTTTTGTTTTTTGTTGTTTTTTTTTAGAAGGCGGTTATGAAAATCATTTCCATGTTTGAATGAGGTTCAGGCAACAGTGGTTGAAATGAAACAAATACAAATAAAAACAACAATAAAATATGGCGAGAAAATGTTGTAAAATATATTTCCACTATGTTTCCTCGTCTCGAGGATTTCGATGGTTGTCTGAGCCCCAAAAACTCCCACCTGGACAAAGAGCACATGCTTTAATAATTACAATTCCTTAAAAAAAAAAAAGAAAAAGAAAAAGAAAAAGAGAAAAAACAGCAGTTTATCTTAAAACTTAAATACAAAGTAAATCTATTTACTCTCTTCTTTAGTGTTTTACTCATTTTTAAAAGGGGACCGTGTCTAATTTCACGATCCGCATGTGATTTGGACAACAATTGGCACTTGTTATGAGTCAGTCTCAGAGAAGGGGATTGGCACGCACAATATTATACAACATTTACATTTGGTATAATTACAAAATAAAAGGGTACACAGAAGCAGAGAGAGAGAGATAGAGAAAACCCAAATAAAATATACATGATCAAGTGGTCCTGGACAGAACAGCTTTCAGGTAATGTTACAAAGAACGAACAGGGGATGAAAAGCAGAGATTTCATTGGGGCCATCCACCTAACCGTACCACTAAACATGTTTACATAGAAAGTCTCGCTCTGGCATCTGCAGTGGGGCAGCAAATTTGACTCCATTCGTCTTTACAAGCACTCAAATGCAATGAATCATTCAATCAAAAATTGTGAAAACTAAAATAGACACAGAACTCAAGAAACCTTGTTTCATCCTCCTGGAGACAGATAGGAATGCCTAAGATTCATTTTCAAGCCGAATACAGAGAAATGGCTGCCACCGCAGGCAATTTTCCTTTTTTTTTTTTAGGAATAATAACATCTGGTTTAATGGCACAGGTATTTGAAGAAAACTCTTGAGCGCCCTCTGGAGTACTGAGGATTATCAACAAGACAAGTTTGCAATGCTTTGCTCAAGCATTTATGCATTTGCGTGGTATTTTCTAGCCTAAATTATACCCAGAACAGCCAAAGCCTTCATAACTGATATGTGTATTCACTTGTCCACTGCTAAACTGAAACAACGCCACAGGCATACAGACGCTATTTTCTGTGTACCCCTCGCCAAACCTTTCAGGAAGATTTGTTTTTTGGCCTGAGAACGATGTTGATTTGTTAAATACATGCAGGTCGTTGGCAAGATCTAATAATAAGTGAACAAAGTTTGGCCTCCAAACCTCACTGACTGTGCCCTACGGACTAAAAGAAGTGTGCTTGTCACGTGACTACCCATCCTAAAATGCCCGAAAAACGTCTCACGGTTCACAGAGGTAGAGGTTCTTGAGGGAACGTCGAATACGAGACTTCTGGGACTGGCACATTTATAGATATGTGTAGCTCGAACGCTCGGCCTGCCGCCTTGTGGCACGGAAAACAAACAAAAAGTGCATTAAGAACAATCAAGCTGCGCCGAATAACGGCCCACTGCGATCTTACAATCGATACAGAAACATAAACTCGACTAAGATCCATTTAAACAATGGTGTTTTAGAAGATTTAGTGCTCAGTTTGCTTTGTTTCTTCGAGTCTAGCTCACTACGAACACTGCGGGATTTACAAAATGGTGTGACATTTCTAAACCCCACTTAAACACTGAATTACACGGGTTCGGTTTACAAATAACACGTCAGGTTTTATATCAATCAAAAAGCGTTTGGGAGTTCGCTTGACTGTGGCACAAACAATGAATAATGCATGAGTATTTGGTGGAATGGGTGCATTTCTGATCGCGTTTCTCCCGCGTTTCTGGTTTTCATGTGGCGTGTTTTTCGTAGCCCTTGATGAAAATGAATGAAACGGTATAAAATATCGACTGTAAAAGAACCGTAGAACACTTTTTTTTCTACCTGTGCATCACGTACACAATGAAGGAAACAAGCTGTGAATTTATAACGAAATCGAAATGAAATCAGAAGTCACTACTTGCAAGCGTCGACCAAAGAGATCTTCAATCACAGATAAAAAGCTGTCTATTTTCATATGGTACATCATTTCCTATGTTTGTTTTATAAGCACTTCACCTAAACATCATTTGGAAAAAAATAAAATAAAATAGGAAAGTGAAAAGTGTGGTTAGGGAAAATATTTATAGTACAATATATTGTGTGTTTGGGGGAAAAAAATAAAATTGTAAATCAAACAAAACAAAAAGCTGATAATTTTATCCATAACGGAGGTTTATACAGCAGTACAGACACTAGTCTCCTATTTCTGTCTCATAACATGGGAGTGCTTCAAATAGGAAAAGAGGAAACAAAAGCATTCAAATTATCAACAACTTCAGATCTGGTCCATAAATTATATAAATAAAATGTTCTTTATTTAATTACTTTTTTCTTTTGCTTAAAAATCATATTTTTATTTTTATCTTACTGTATATAACATTCACACCGTAGAGGAGGCCGTTTCCCTATCCGATGTTTCCAAACGCTTTCGAAAAGTCCGTCCTCCGCACGTTACCGTCAGGTACAGCTATGTGTAATATCATTTGACGTATTCATAGTGACCAAAAAAAGAAAAATCAAAACTTAAAACGAAGAATCACAGTATCAATAATATTGTAATTCATAAGAAAACCAACAGAACCGTACACAATTACGAAAAAGTGATTTTTTTCTCTTTTTTTTGCCAAAGATAGTGTACCACAGACGTTTTGTACATAAGCAATAATGTGTATACGTATTTACAAATATAAATATACACAATCAATTAACTTCAGCGCATAAATGCTTTCCTGCCCCCCCCAACCCCGTCCTCCGACGATCCCACTCTTGTGAAATTCTTGAAATTGTCGACCGAACTTACGTTATGACAATATAAAAAAAACTGCGTAAACAAATAGTGAATTGTGTGCATCCGTGCCACTAGATGGCTTGGATTCTGATTAATAAAGTATCTGTTCATGAGCGAAAAAAGATAATCGCGCACTTCGAAACTACTTTTTTAGATCGCGAATTGAAACGAAACCGTAACTGTGGGGGAAGGAAGCAATGCAATCATTTTCGACGTTAAATGTGGAAATCTGCAGAACAATACCTATCGTAAATGTATAATCCTGTTTTGCGCACATTTAAAAATCCTTAACGTTGTCTCTTACCCATCATTATTAATTCGACTGCTGTTATAATTTACTTTATATTCGGTAGCAGTAGAAGTAGCTATAGTTACTTATCATTAAAAAGTTTTTAAAATGATCATCTCAGCAATATACACAGATTTAATTAGTTTCATATCTCTCCCTCGCGTGCTTTGTATCGTTTTGCTTATATAGGCATTCTTACACTATTTTCGTTCATTATCTTTTTTTTTTTCTGATTTTTTGACGTTTTTCTTTTTTTGCATTTGCGATGCTCTCACATGAAGTTTACATTCATCGATGCGAGTTGAAGACTAGCCTCGTCGAGAGAATCATCTCTGCGAGTGAAAGGTTCTCCACACCGTCAGTGGAACCCCGCTGGAATCCACTGGATTCTAGAATCCGCTGGAATCCTCGGAAGGATCCGTTTCGGAACTTCCGGCACCACAGCACTAGTCCATGTGTCCATGTACAAGTATGTAAATATGTTGTGATTTTTTTTTTTTTACTTTTTTTGTCTTTTTGCAGGGCTGTGAAAACCACATTTTTCCATTCATCCAGGCAGAAATTCCCGAGCAGATGACGTGATTGGAGCGAGTGACAGCACAGGAAAGGTTAAGAAACGTCACTTCCAGTTTTTCAGGCCAGCGTATCACAGATCATTCTCATCGTAGCTCCGCCAATCCAACATTTCCTTGAAATATGCGAACGTTGGAGCGGCGAGTCGGAGTCTAACGCCCTTTGTCAAACCCGAGCCACTTTCCAGTGGTCAAATTTGATAAAAGGGAAAGAGGCCTTTGACGAGAGCTGCCGGGGATGAGCAGACAGACTTTGGCGAACGGATAAAAAAACGAATGGTGAGCAGGACACGTCCGTTATGATTCCGCTGGACAGAAAGAGAAAAACTCTGGAAGCTGGGAAAGAGAAATCAAAAGAACTGTGTTTCTGAAAGTGTACATGATGCGTGTGTGTGTGTGTGTATGTGTGTTTGTGTGTGTGTGTGTGTGGTGTGGACGTAGGTGTGCGCACGCTCTGTGGGTGCCTGTTCTATGCTGATTCATGTGTCGGACTCGTCGCACGTCTCACACCAGGTTGTATTCCTTCAGGTTTAGCTGCAGGATGGTGTCTTTCACCGCCGCAAACACGAAGCGGATGTTCTCCGTGTCGGTGGCGCAGGTGAAATGCGAGTAGATGATCTTGTCGCTGTCGGGGTTCAGATCCACAAACATCTTCAGGATGAACTCCCGTGCCGCCTGGGCGTCCCTTTGGGGCCCTACAAAACAAAGTGCACATGGAGTTAAAGGATTAGTTCACTTTCAGAACAAAAATTTACAGATACTCACCCTATTGTCATCCAAGATGTTCATGTCTTTCTTTCTTCAGTCGTAAAGAAATTATGTTTTTTGAGGAAAACATTTCAGGATTTCTCTCCTTATAATAGATATGTATGGTTTGAACTTCCAAAATGCAGTTTAAATGCAGCTTCAAAGGGCTCTAAATGATCTTAGCCGAGGAAGAAGGGTCTTATCTAGCGAAACGATCTATTATTTTCAAAACAAATTGACAATTTATTTTACTTTTTAGCCTCAAATGCTCGTCTTGTCTCGTCTCTGTGATGCGCATGTGTAGTCTGTGTGATCCGGGTCAATACAATTAGAGTATGTCGAAAAACTCCCATCTCGTTTTCTTCCCCAACTTCAAAATTTTCCTACATTGCTGCAGAAGTACCAACCCAGTGTATACAAAGTAATCATACAAAGAAGATCAAACATCCTTTGAAGTTGAAGACGAAAACGAGATGGAAGTTTTTCGACATACCCTAACTGTATTGTCCCAGGTCACAGACTACGCATGTGCATCGCAGAGACGAGACAAGACGAGCATTTGAGGTTGAAAAGTATATAAATTGTCAATTTGTTATATATAAATAACCGATTGTTTCGCTAGATAAGACCCTTCATCATTGGCTGGGATCCTTTAGAGCGCTTTGAAGCTGGATTTAACTGCATTTTGGAGGTTCAAACTTGGGGGCACCATAGAAGTCCATTATATGAAGAGAAATCCTAAAATATTTTATAAAAGAAAGAAATACATGAACATTTTCTGTCAATTTTTGTTCTGAAAGTGAACCAATCCTTTAAGGAAAAACTTGTCTAAGGTCTCTTACTTCTGACCCCGACTGCATTTACAGTCAAGGTCAGAATCTGCAAAATGTTATTCTTTGTATGATAACAGGGATCATACAAAATGCATGTTATTTTTTATTTAGTACTGACCTGAATAAGATATTTTACATAAAAGACATTTACATATAGCCCACAGGAGAAAACAATAGCTGAATTTATAAAAAAAATGTTCAAAAGTTTACATACACGAGTTTAAATACTGTGTTGTTACTTGAATGATCCTCAGCTTTTTTGTGTATTTGAACCCTTTCCAACGACTTTGAGGTCCATCTTTTCACACTGAAGACAACTGACTCATATGCAACTATTACAGAAGATTTAAACGCTCACTAGCCGGGTTTCCATCCAAAGTTGCGAATTTAACTTATGAGTGAAATTGGAATATCACATAAAACATTTGCGAATAAGCTCTGTTTCCATCCAACAAAGCAAAGAAAACTAAATCGGCACTTCCTGATAAACTGGGACCATATATCACTAATAAAGTACGAGGAGTCATTGAATATAATAATTTTCATATATATATGAAAAATATATAATATGAATATGAATGCGATACTTCAAAATGTGCATAAAAACATGGTGATGGAAACATAGCTACTGATGCTTTAGAAGGAAAAACTATGCGTTAAGAGTGAAAACCTTTTGAATTTGAAGATCAGGGTAAATTGAACTTATTTTGTCTTCTGTGTAAGTATATTCTGTTGCTTCTGAAGGGCAGTACCTAAATAAAAATAATATATTTAGGCAAAATAAGAAAAATGCACACATCTTTATTCTGCTCTTAATGCACTGTGTTTCCTTCTGAAGCATCAGTGAGCATTTGAACCATCTGTAATAGTTGCATATGAGTCCCTTAGTTGTCCTCAGTGTGAAAAGATGGATCTCAAAATCATACAGTTGGAAATATTATTGGAAACGGTTCGACAGCAGCAGGCAGTTCAACTGTTCAGGACAAAACAGGGACTCATGAACTCAATCACTAAACAAAAAACAAACAAACAAAAAAAACACAGCTGTGGATCATTCAGGTAACAACGCAGTATTAAGAATCAAGTGTTTTTTTAATAAATGTAACTATTGTGTTCTCTTGTGGACTATATGTAAATGTCTTTTATGTGAAATATCTTATTCAGGTCAGTACTAAATAAAAAACATAATTTTGTATAATCCCTCTTATTTTGGTAAAATAATTAGCATTATATGCAAACCTTTGACTTCAACTGTATATGATCATAAATACAATAAAAACAGTAAAACTGTGAAATATGATTACAATTTAAAAGAACTGTTTTATATTTAAATATATTTTAAAAAATAATTTATTTCTGTGATGCAAAGCTGAGTTTTCAGCATTATTACTCCAGTCTTCCGTGTCACATGATCCTTCAGAAATAATTCTAATATGCTGACTTGCTGCTACAGAAATATTTATTATTTTACATCTGTACTGTTTGTATTAAAAAAAGCATACATGAAAATAACTGGACGACAGGAAACCAACATACCATCGAACTCTGGGAAATAGTCGACCAGGTGGGAGTAGGAGATCTTCTCCTCCAACAGGTCCTTCTTGTTGAGGAAGAGGATGACAGAAGAGTTTTGGAACCATGGATATGTGATTATCGTCCTGAACAGAGCCTTGCTCTCCTCCATACGATTCTGAACACAGAAACAAAGAGTGGATCATCATACATGTCAAAATGCACAGTGGAAAAATAACTCACAACCAAAATTATTAACACATTTAGGGCCTTGAGTCCAGGACTAGTATTTATGAGAGAAACGTTTATATTGTTGGTCTTCAAACAAGAGCTAAATGGGTCATACTAGAGAAACTTAGACTGCTGTACCACAACCAAAAAACACCATTAAAAACATCTAAGTATTCAAATCTTAGATGTTTACTAAGAGCCCTCTATTATCTATTGAAACCCACAATAATATTTTAAATATTAGTAAGCTTAATGTATTTAAAATCATCATTCACTGGGTCAATTGGGAGGTAGCTGTCCCGAACCCTAACCCCGAAATTTCAACTTAACTTAAATTTTTTTCCATTGTTGTTTTTAAAACTATCATTTTGATTCTTTAACCCTTTAACTGACACTCCCATTTTCTAACATAGATGTAAAATGCAGTATTCAAACTTTATTTTTTATAATTCATATTTGTATAATGCAATGTTGGATTTTAAAATGGTTTTCAAGGGATGAATTTTAAGACTAAGTTTTCAAGCGCTATATAATTTCTTATGATTTCTAAAGCGTTACAGGGAAAAAGGCAACAAAGAAAGTCTTTTTGTGACAAAGGTCATAACTTCTGTTATGAAGGAGATTTTTTAGGTGCACAATTTACAAAGAAAATATTAACTATATATAATATATATATATATATATATATATATATATATATATATATATATATATATATATAGTTAATATTTTCTTTGTAAATTATAAAACTATGTAATCAAAACATGTCCCGCATTTTTCTTGTCAGAGATCAAAACAGTGTGTTTTAAGTCTACTGGCTGAGACTGATCTGACATAATTCTCATATTTGGGGGAAGTAAACAAAATTGTAGTACATTTATGCAATGTTTTTGTATTTTAGTAGTTTTTAGTAGTTAGTAGTTTTAGTATGCAAGTTACAATTCTGTAATGTGATGTGGTCGCTACCAAAGCATTACTGTCACTACTGAAAATGTGCAGTCAGTACCAAAACATGGGATGCTTTGTCAAAAATAAAGTATACTGAATTATCAACTAAGATGTTATGATAGTTTTTGTTTCAATGTATATTCAGACTAATGAATCCTTAAGTTTGAAGTCAGTATGATTAACTTTTTTTCTTTTACAAAAGAAAAAAATTGATTTATTATTTGTTATTTGATTTAAATCTGATTTAAAAAATAAAAAAATGAACATAAAATACCAAACAAAATATATTTACAATGTAGATGTAAGCAAAATCTTAATAGGTCAATACAACCCTTTTAATTAAATTATTATTACTGTGTTTCAGTACTGTACATTTGGTCATAGGACATATATTCCAAAACTTTCTGAAAATACAACATGAGAACTGCACATTTACTAGAAATGTGTACCTTGGATATTATACAATTTGCATACATACATATTTTTTGAAAAAAAGGCACATTTTTACGACTTAAGACCAATTTTGTAGAATGGTCCATATACATGCTGTTTACTACATAGTATGGTCTACTGTTCCCTAAAATTAGCTTTAGTATTTTCCAACTCCTATTGATTTTTTATTTTTATGCATTGTATGATTATTTTTAAATCCCTTTTATGTAAAGTACTTTCAAATACCATTGTATGAACTTTGCTATATAAATATCTAAAAAAGTATTTGAAATAGTATGCAGTGTGCAATTACGACCGCCACAGAAAGCTAAAGATAAACACTTCCATGGCAAATGAGTTGCTCACCTCGTTGTCCGATTCCACCAGAACCTGATCGTACTCGCTCAGAGCCACTAGGAACATGATGGACGTCACATTCTCAAAACAGTGGATCCACTTCCTGCGCTCTGACCTCTGACCTCCTACATCAACCATCCTGAAAGACAAAGACAGCAAGTGTTTGCATTATTGATTTGTTACTGACATTATAAGCATTAATAATTCATGCTTATGCTGTGCACAGTATGCAAATCCTCTGTATGCATGGAAAGACCTGTTAAAATGCACAGTACACAACCAGAACATGCTGCATGGAGCACTCTATCCCAGAATAACATTACAGTCTCTACAGTGCTGAATAAACTAAAACCAATATCAAACATGAGTTAAGACATTTTAAAGCATATTTGGAAATTAAAAAAAGCTAATTAACTGTATTGAATGCTTAGATGACAGCTGAGTGGACTAAATCTACAATCCACAGTGAGTTCATATATATATATATATATATATAATGTCTACTATTAAAAAAAAAACAAAAAAAAAAAATCACACTTGATATACACTACTAGTCAAAAGTTTTTTTATTTCTAAGTCTCTTCTGCTCACCATGTCTGCATTTAATTGATCCAAAGTACATCAAAAACTTATTTAAAATGTATTTAAAATAACTGTTTTC
This sequence comes from Cirrhinus molitorella, assembly GCA_033026305.1. Classification (NCBI taxonomy): domain Eukaryota; kingdom Metazoa; phylum Chordata; class Actinopteri; order Cypriniformes; family Cyprinidae; genus Cirrhinus; species Cirrhinus molitorella. The sequence goes on along the minus strand of CM065124.1, from coordinate 5,047,893 downwards.
TATTTGAATATTTTTCAAAATGTAATTTATCTTTGTGTTTAAAGTCAAAGTTTTAGCATCATTACTCTAATTATTATCATTACTTTAGTCTTCGGTGTCACATGATCCTTCAGAAATCTGATAATATGCTGATTTCCTGTTCAAAATGTATACTTTTATTTAGCAAGCATGCTTTAAATTGATTAAAAGTGATGATAAAGATGTTATAAAAGATTTATATTATATATTTTATATATGCTGTTCTTCTGAAATTTATATTAATCAAAGAAACCTAAAAAAACAGCAAATCAGAATATTAGAATGATTTCTGAAGGAAAATGTAGCTAGAGTAATGATACTAAAAATTCAGCTTGGATCACAGGAATAATTACATTATAAAATATATTCACACAGAAAGCAGTTATTTTAAAAAGTAAACATATTTCACATTTTTACTGTTTGGCTGTACTTTGGATCAAATAAATGCAGGCTTGGTGAGCTGAAGAGATTTCTTTCTGTTCAAAAACTTTTGACTGGTAGTGTATATGTTGCATGTTAAAACCAGCCAGTCCAGGAATCATCTTGCAAATTAAAGTATTTTAAAGCAATCTGATGAACATAAAAAAAATGCAGTGCAATTTTGTGTAATGTTTCAGGTCAACATCCAATTACATAATGAGACAACAAAGATTAAAAATCTTGGAAATTTGCAAACTATTTAAAATATGCATAATGCAACAAAATAATAGTACTGTTTACCATTGCATAATTCATACTTTTTTCATACCATTGTAGTATGCAGTATGCAAGGATTTAATTCTAAACAAAACCTGCTAATTGTTTTGTATATGAAAAGAACAAAATCATATTTGAACCAAAAGTATTATGCAACAATAAATATTTTAAAAAGTAGTATGTTACGCTGCCGTCACATGACCTCTGTATTTTGCATCTTAAATCTAGCAAGTCCAGGAATCACCTTTTACAAATAAAAATATATATTTAAAAAAGTAATGCAATTGTTTTTATGTGAACATTTGTCAGACCAATCACATATTGAGTCACATATTGAGCACAATATGCATACTGCATTAAAAAAAAAGTAGTGTTTTACCATGTTATTCTGAACATACTCATACCCTAGATTTCAGAAACATGGTATATACGTGCAGCCAGAACCGTCGCTGTGTATCCAGCACTGATTTCAGGCTTTTTATACGGCGCCCCCTAGTGGAGCAGAGCTCCAGTCCTGAGCCAGCAGTTCACAGAGGGGCCTTTGATAAATGAAGCCCTCTAGGATTGGCTGCCCAAAATAAAGCTCCTTCAGATAGAAGCGTCCTCATTTCCTTCAGCCAGGGGCTCGGTGACCTACTTCTGAACATACACACGCTCTTTAATGTAGGACGAGTCTCCACATTCACTCCGCACTTAGCGAACTTTGGCAGGAGGACAGACAGAGAGAGAGAGCAGGAGAGAGATGTAAAAAAAAAAAAAAAAAGATAGAGAGAGGTCGCGCACGCTCACGCTTACTCTTCCAGGAAGCTCGATGTGAGGTGCGTAAGGGTTTAAGACGGTTTTACAGAGATTAACAACCACAGAGCTGATGGTAATCATTTATGGAGTCAATATGGCAGAGAGCGCAGAAATAATCTCTTGTGTGTTTTGATGAATTTTCATATCACGCACATGGGAGTAATTAGCGTCTCTTCACAAGCATGTTTTAAATGTGTAGTCATACTGGATGAGATCAAATTAAATGTTCATAAATGAGTGCAACTATAGACATTTTCTCATGAAACATCAATAATTAGGCTTAATATGCTGTTGCAAAAACTATAAATCTAGGTTACAGTACTGAAAAATGAAAAATTTTATACATTTGTGTCATACAGTTCAAAGTTTACATCCCCCTTTCAGAATCTGCAAAATGTTAATTATTTTACCAAAATAAAAAGGAATCATACAAAATGCATGTTATTGTTTATGTAGTACTGACCTGAATAAGATATTTCACATAAAAGATGTTTACATATAGTGTACAAAATAGTTGAATTAATAAAAATTAAAACAGTTAAACTGCCTGCTGTTCTTCAGAAAAACTCTTCAGGTCACACAACTGTTTTGTTTTTACAGCACTTTCGTGTATTTGAACCCTTTTCAACAATGACTAAATGATTTTGAGATCCATCTTTTCACACTGAGGGACTCATTTGCAACTGTTATAAAAGGTTTAAACGCTCACTGATGCTTCAGAAGGACAAAAACATTGCATTAAAAGGTGAAAACTTTTGAATTGAAAGATCAGGGTAAAATTAACTTATTTTTCTTCTGGGAAGTATCTTCTGTAGCTTCTGAAGGGCAGTACTAAATTAAAAAATTTGATATTTAGGCAAAATAAGAAAATTGCACACATCTTCATTCCATTCAAAAGTTTACACCCCTGTCTCTTAATGCATCGCATTTTCTTCTGGAGCATCAGTGAGCGTTTGAACCTTCTGTAATAGTTGCATATTAGCGCCTTAGTTGTCCTCAGTCATTGTTGGAAAGGGTTCAAATACACAAAAATGCTGGAAAACCAAAATAATTTGTGGGACCTGAAGAATTTTTCAGAATAACAGCAGGCAGTTTAACTGTTCAGGACAAACAAAGTACTCATAAACTATCACTAAAAACAACAACACAGTATTAAGAATCAAGTGTATGTAAACTTTTGAACAGGGTCATTTTTATAAATTCAATTTAAATTTTCAAAATTATTTTCTCTTGTGGACTATATGTAAACCTCTTCTATGTTAAATATCTTATTTAGGTCAGTACTAAATAAAAAAAATAACATGCATTTTGTATTATCCCTCCTATTTTGGTAAAATAATTAACATTTTGCAGATTCAATTTGTGCTTTCAGCCCATGACAGCACTTGGGTTGTGGGTTTTGATGGCTCATATATACGTTAACACAAGTGCAACAAAGACAACTTTGACTGATGTGGGGTGTGACTGCATCTTTGTAGGTCACACTAGAAAGTCGTCTTCAGCTCAGGAAAATATTAATAACTCTCCTCCATGGATGTATTCTCAATGCTAACCTACATTCAGCGCTAAGTTCCTAAATTTCCAACGAAAGCTGATGAATAATTGCTCTGTGTCCTCTACCTGAAAATGATGCTTTGAAGGTCGAACGGGTATTCAATGATCCCCGTGGTCGGGATTCGAACCCTCAAAACATCCTGCTGGGTGGGAAGGTAGGAGGGGTCGGCGATACGATCCAGATCAGATAGATAGCTACAGAAAGAGAAGGAGAAAAAAAGATGAAAACATCATTAACCCCTTTGTATCTCAAGCGGGTGGTTTGGTAAAGGATGTTTCCAGCAGCATCCTCGAGAGTCAGACGACGTCCCCCGTCAGCAGATCTGAGAGGATGCTCATTATGCTGTCTTGTGAGACAAGCTAAAAAAAACACAGCGGCTAAATAGGGAAGACAAATGTTTTGGGTGTCTGGTCAAATTAAGGTAGACCTATCTTATTTTCAGGATGTCAGTGTATCCTGTCTTATATTTTTGAAAAACAGTACGAGTAAAATAGTATGCAAGTTTTGACTTATTTGAATGTCAGATGAGGAGAAGAAACACCATGAAAACTGCCAAGAACTTATCCAAAATCAAAAGAAATTCTGCATAAAGAATCTTGAGGCGTTTTTAGAATAAGTAAGATTTTAATCAAATAAAGACAATTACAAGGATAAATAATTTAATGTTGTTACTTTGTTGTTAGTCATTTTTACTATATATTGCATTTTTTTTTTCATATATTAAAATTATTCCTTGCATTTGTAGAACATGCAAGCTGCACACTGCATACTATTTTGTAAAGCAGTAGTCTGGTTACAATGTTATCACATGACATTCAGCAAATGCTGTCAAAATATATTTCTATACAAAAAAAAAAACAAAAACAAAAAAACTTTAAATGAGATGTGTCCATATGCATCCCTTCGTTTTATCAATTATATTACAATATATTCAGCAGAACTGATAAAATCAAAGTAATCAATAGTCAAATGCTTTTGTAGAACATTCCATCTATGTTTTCATACACTACCAGTCAAAATTTTTAAAGAATTTTCACCAAGCCTGCATTTATTTGATCCAACATACAGAAAAAACAGTAATATTGTGAAATATTTTAACTATTTAAAGGAACTGCTTTCTAATTTAATATTTTAAAATGTAATTTATTCCTGTGATTTCAAAACTCAATTTGTAGCATCATTACTCCAGTCACATGATTCTTTAGAAATCATTTTAATATGCTGATCTGCTGTTCAAGAAACATGTTTTTAATTATTATTATCAATATTTAAAACAGGCGAGTACATTTTTTCAGGATCCTCAGGATGAATACAAAGATCCAAAAATCAGCATTTATCTGAAATAAAAAGCTTTTTTGGTAAAGAAATGATAGAAATTAATACTTTTATTTAGCAAGGATGCTTTAAATTAATCAAAAGTGATGATAAAGACATTTATAATGTTATAAATAATTCTATTTCAGATAAATGCTGTTCTTCTGAACTTTCTATTCATCAAAGAAACCTTAAAACAATTCTACTCAGCTGGTTTCAACATAATAACAATAATAAATGTTTTTTGAGCAGCAAATCAGAATATTAGAATGATTTCTGAAGGATCATGTGACTGGAGTAATGATGCTAAAATATCAGCTTTAAAATCACTGGAATAAATTATATTTTAAAATATATTCAAATAGAAAACAGCTATTTTAAATAGTAAAAATATTTTAAAATGTTACTGTTTTTGCTGTTTTAATAATAATTTAAAAAAAACTCTTTCTTGAACAGCAAATCCGAATACTAGAATGATTTCTGAAGGATCATGTGACACTGAAGACTGTACTAATGATGCTGAAAACTCAGCTTTGCATCACAGGAATAAATTACATTTTAAATATATTCAAATAGAAAACAGCTACTCTAAATATTCTGAAAATATTTCAAAATTGTACTGTTTTTGCTGAACTTTGGATAAAATAAATGCATGCTTGATGAGCAGAAGTTCAAAAACTTTTGACTGTATGTAGCTGGAATAGTCTAATTTGAGTGAACTGGTTCATTCAGATATGTATATGAACCTGTTTAAAAAAAACAATTCACTAATTCATTTCAATACCTCTGTGTTTTGTAGCAAAACATTTAGTCAAACTCTGTTACAGACCAAGTATAAATGTATATAATAAAGAGTCAAATTATTCTACAAATGATTGTTTCTAATTCTATTTGTTGAATCTAGTTGAATTTGATATTCAAGCCGGATATTCCTACTGTACTGACGTGACCTGCATTGCCCCATCAAACCAGCAGGGGGTGTGATTCACACGATGCCAATGATTCTTGAACCGACTCCAGGCTTCATACATCTGTGTGTATTAATGTGGTAAAATACGCACTGCCTCCATATTTTATTGGGCCAGTAAAAGAAATAGGACAAGACTGACTGCCGCCAAACTCTTCAATTAGATCATCAGAGGAACATGGACATTCAGAAACCCATTCAGAAAAAGGGCCATGAAACACTGAAACTGTCTTTGAGGCATGAATTGATTTGTATGTGGTGTTGCACAAGCTGAAAAGACGTGTTATTTTTAAACAGAAATAGATTTTTCCCTTTCTTTTTCCAGATTTAATAACATCTCAGATATTGGTTAGAATGAAAGTAATTGTTTACGCAAAAATTACAATTAATGTACTCAAATTTACTTACAATTTTCTTGAGAATTGTATTTGTCATTTACAATAAATAGAAACGAGCTTTCACGCTCTAAACAGGACACAAATGCATCATAAACGTAGTCTATATCTATATACAGACTCATACGATATTGTAAATCTTCTGAAGTCACATGATAGCATTGTCGGAGTTCTTCACTGAAAACTGTTCTCGTTCAGAGTTCACGAGAAACGACAATGTGTGATTCGGAACAAAGCTTTTTTAAATCAGAATCAGTTGATTCAGTTAGCAAATGACTCATTCATTAATCAGACTGATTCTAAGAGTGAAGAATTAAAGAGGACATGGGTCAAAGCCTCAGTTCTCATTCACTGTAATTGCATGGGAACAAAAATTCCCCTTTAGTGTTCCACGGAAGAAATAAAAGTCATGCAGTTTGGAATGTTGTGAGGATGAGTAAACAATGACAAAATTCCCAATGTACAAATGTTTTACAGTGAAATAACGTGCACCAATTAATCATTCACAATATCACCAGCAACACATGTTAGGAAAGTAAATAGGGTCATTTCTGAATTCATGTAGATTGCATTGAGCATACACAACTGTGTGCGTGTATAATTGAAAGAGAATTTGACTGTTTAAAGCCTCATTTATAAATAATCATACTGTATTCAATGCAAAGATGATGACAGATATACTCACTATTTTGTGGAGTCTGACAGCTGGTACTCTCGGCGTCTGTCGTAGGCCTCTTGAATGCCTGGATCTGACCACAGCATCTTAATGGCACTAATGTAGGGCTGGTCGAATGACGACACCTTCTCAATGTCTACCTCCTTCACCAGCATGGCGTTTGCCTGCAGCCCAGAGCAGATGAACAGTTTAAGACAAACACAATAAAGGAAAACACTGAGAATCTACAGCAGTGCACATGTGCTATATTCCATCTAACCTATTTTAAACATGCCCTGATGCTTCTATAATTATTATGGAGCTTCTATTATGCATGACGTCTTATTAATAGTTAGACCGACCGGAATATATGTACTTTTTTCATTCGCCACATCAAAGCAAAATCATGAATGGTGAAAACTAGGGATGTAATGATATCAAAATCTCACGATACGAAAATGTCTTGATGTGATGGTCATTATATATATATATATATATATATATATATGTATATATATATATATAAAAAGACAATTTTGTCAATTTTGAAGTTAAATAATTTTATCTAATGCACTTTGAGAGTTCAAAATTAAGAGGTCCATGTACTTAACTAAGAAAACTTAATTCAGAAAAAAAGTCTTTAAACTTTAAATGGGACTCAACCCTATTTTTAATTGTGGTATACTGTTTCAGTCTAAATTACATTCACAACGGTGTTTTAGGAAGCCAAACCAATTTGAATAGAAATCACAATTTTATATGATTGTTATTCCTATGACAGTATTAGCCATATATTTTAAAACAATTGCACTGTAAAATAAATGAAAATTAATATCTCATAAGTATATTATTTTTGCTTTACATTACAGTAGGAAAATTACAATACTTCTTTCCTAATTTCTACACTTGAAAGAGATATTTTTAATTTGGACTGCAGTGACGTTACCCGTTTGCAATTCATACTGCACTTTAAAGCTTTTACTTTGACGGCAAACTCCAGCTTCGGCTAAAACAAGCTTATAAAAAAGTGAAATGCTGTAATCAGTTACGTTCCCAAACGTGCGCTAAACTCACAGCACATGCAGTAAACAAGTTCACTGCATTCACTGTGAACTGAGCCGTTCTAAGGTGCAGAAAACACTGGATCATGAGCTGATCGCCTGAACGAAGTGTACACTTTGCGCAGCGAAAACAGACTTGATGAAGGGATTAAGCCATATTGTGCTTTCAGTTTTAGTTCGACTGACAGATACTGTGGCAAAGCATAATGGCTCAAAACACAACTTTAAAAACCTTTTATGTTGGAATAAGCAGGGTTCCCACTCTAAGCCAAATGTCAAATTCCCTGACTTTTCCCTGACTTTCACTGACTAAAATGCTTAAATTCCATGACCTATAATGAACTGATCCATCCATTTGCAAGCTTTATTTACTTGATCACAATGTTTTTTTGTACAAAACACACATATACACTACTTTGTTTTTTGTTAAATGCACTTTGGTATTTTTCTGTACTATTTCTACAGAAATTAACTTATTTTAAATTCATTTTTATGCTTTCATAACCATAACAATAGGCAAAATGCATTAAACCAGGGGTACCCAAACTTTTCAGCCCACGACCCCCAAAATAACAGTGCCAGTACCTCGGGACCCCCACTTTCCTAAAGTATACGAACGTTTTGCAAAACGGCGCACAAGCATAATGACAACACAAAGCAACACAACAGTCTAACAACCATAATATTATTTTATAGTTATTTACTCATTATTTACATTTAAACATTAATCTTACCTAATGAGCTGGGTGGGCAACATGCTGGATTTGTATTTTTAATTCACCTTATGTTTTTTATTTATTGGTAAAATATGCTATTTCTAATGCTTTAAAAATTATTTGATTTCTGGAAATCATCTTGCGACCCCTCCTCCTGGTTTTGCGACCCCCTGGGGGGTCCCGACCCCTACTTTGGGAACCCCTGCATTAAACAACACAATAAAACAAAATACGGTATAGAAAAAAAATTAAATTTTGATAAACGGAAACAAAAATTGAGAGCAACAAACAAAAATCCCTGATATTCCATGACTTGGGCAAAATAAATATAAAATTCCCTGACTTTCAATGTCTGGAATACACCTTTTTAAATTCCATAATATTCCAGAAATTCCATGACCCGTGGGAACCCTGAATAAGTGTTTAAATACATTTTAAAACTACACTCACACATATCATGTGACCACAATGATAAAGAAGCAGTTTTGCTATCGTGATACCACAATATTGATAACATTGCTACATCCCTAGTGAAAAACAATTTATGGTTAAAATGATTGGTTAGAAGCAATGGCAGCTAAAATAAAGACCTAATCATTACCTCGAGTGGATCCTCTAAGAGTAAACGGTAGGGATGGGGCGATACACCTACCTCCCGATTCGATACTATCACGATACTTGAGTGCCGATATGATATGTATTGCTTTTTTTTTTTTTAAGGAATTCACTTCTACAATTATTGCGATTCGATACTGCTATTAGGGCTGGGACGATACGCTAATCTGCCGATTCAATATACTTGTGTGCCGATTCATTATATATTCCGATAATTGAGTATTGCAATTATATAACTATTGCGATTCGATATTACAGTTTATTATGATTTATTAATTTATTACATCTTTCTGAGCTTTTATTTCAGGAGCATGCACATACATACAGTATATATTTTAAAGTACCTTGAACTATAAAACTTTCAAGTACCAAAACCCTGAACTTGCACATGAATATAATAGCCAAATGTTCAACAAAATGAGTAGAAAAAATACTTTCTGAAATAAAGTGATATGTTACTTTGCAAATTGGTTTAGCCATGTAGCCATGTTAGAGAATTCTGTGCAGAATTCAAATTATTCTCTCTAGATCTTGCAGCAACTGTTTTCATTGTGCGGCGAGTTTCAGTGGGCGCGCCAGTGCGACCGCTCACAAAAATTTGTCCCACCGGCAGAAAAAACGGTCGCAGTCTGCAGCCCCGAGAGAGCAGATGGCCCTGCATTCTTTCAAATCACTGTCGCAGTACTTTGATGTCACACGCCGATCGTCAGCGAGGTTCTGCTTAAAGTCCAACACATTTATACATTTTGCCCTCTGTTGGAATAAAAGCGGTAAATTCTCCCCACCACCTCTTATGAAAAGTAAAATAATTAAATATAAATAGCTTCTGAGGTAAACCAATCCATTTTTTAATCGTTTCAAAAAGAATCGCGATAGTTAGGTGAATTGATTTTTTTCTTCCACCCCTAGTAAATGGGTGCCATCAGAATAACAGTCCAAACAGCTGATAAAAACATCACTCCAGTCCATCAGTTAATGTCTTGTGAAGTGAAAAGTTGTGTGTTTGTAAGAAACAAATCCAAAATGAAGACATTTTTAACTTGGAACTGAACTTTAACCCATAATACCGCTTCTTCCAGTGAAAACATGTTTGTTTAGCTTATAAATGAATCTTGATCTGTGTATATTTCTTGCCTGATTCAGATGAGGCAACCCTTTTTCTCATGACTCATATTTTGGCCAAAAGCAATGTCTTAATGTTGAATTTGTTTTTTAGAAACATGCAGCTTGTCAAACGATACATTAATTGATGGACTGGAGTGGTGTGGGTTACTTGTGGATTACTGTTATGCTTTTAGCAGCTGTTTGGACTCTCAGTTTGACGGCACCCATTCACTGCAGAGGATCCATTGGTGAGCAAGTGATGCAATGCTATATTTCTCCAAATCTGATGTAGAAACAAACTTATCTACATCTTGGATGACCTAAGGGTGAGTAAATTTAATTTCTGGGTGAACTATTTATTTAAAAATGATGAGCTACATTTTTCCAGAAAGTTTTTGCAATTGCGTTGATTCTAGTGATACTAGTGGAGCAGAAATTACACATCATATATAATGCAAAAAAGTGGTGGCCAAAATCATTAGAACACTAGTATTTTCTACAGCTAAAAATGGATTTAAGTCAGCTATTTCTAGCTTTTGCTGTAGTGTGTCAGTAGAAAATTAATTGTAATAATTAATCTCCTACTTCCTACTTTCCTGCCATTAATTGTAATAATCCAGTGAGATTTTTGTTTGCACAAGGAGTCTGACAACAGCCAGTGCTCCACACAGAGATCTAATCTCATCATCATCCATTCAGTCTGAAATGACATGAAGAATCAGAACAAATTGAGACAGACTAAATCCAGAGGAACTGTGGCAACGTCTCCAAGATGCTTCAAGAGACCTACCAGAAAAAACTATGCACAAGTGCACCTAGGGCAAAAGCTGCTTTAAATGCAAAGGATGGTCACACCAAATGTTGATTTAATTTAGTTCACACAAGATTTACATTTTACACAAGTGCCTAAAACAGGTCTCTGGAAGTATCTTGGAGATGTTGCCACAGTTCTTCTGGATTTAGGCAGACTGGATGATGATGAGATCAGATCTCTGTGTGGAGCACTGACTGCTGTCAGACTTGTTGTGCAAAAAAAAAATCTCACTGGATTATTACAATTAATGGTAAAATTAATGTTTGGAAATGTAAACTGATATTTTCAACTGACACACTACAGCAAAAGATAGAAATAACTGACTAAAAATTACTAAAAAGTCTTTTGATTTAGGTGTGAAACATGACCTAAACATGTTTTTATTAGTTCTACCCTTCAAACGGTCTAACTTAAACACTCAACATGACTCACCTTGTTCTGCTCGTACTTGTAGCCAATTTTCAGGGTTTCTGTGGCGCGGATCATGGCCTGCATGGAGGTGTAGATGTTCTGGTACACCAGCTTGGTGAATCCGCGTTTGTCCTCGTCTGTGTATCCGGCGCCATGGATGATACGCATCTGTTTGATGAACGTACTTTTGCCGCTCTCACCCGTGCCTACAGCAGAGGAAAGGGTCAGAGGTCAGGTTTACGTTCTGCGATCAAGATCATCAGCATCCTTCATTCATAATCATCTGTTCAGACGTGTGCTTTGTTCACTGTATGGGAGCAAATCAGGACACTTGGAAATTATTTAATTACAAAACAACAATAACAAAACTCTCTGAATCGTTCAATTGAGAGAGAAGAGCCACTTCTAATTAATGAGAGCAAATACGTGCCTGTGCGATGTTAGCTGCTGGTCCTTTTTCATTCAAAACAAATTTGAACGGCTTATGTGAATGTACGTCAATGGGATTTATTTTACTCGTTTAATTGTAAGCAGCACACTTCTTGGTTCGTTTCATGCTCTTTTTGGTTACATCAGCATTTCCCAAATGGGGGTTTGCAAACCCTTCGGGAGTTCGTAAAGGAACTGCATGGGTCTGAACAATTAATCAAAACGAAATAGCAATCACAATATAATTAACAGTGTTTCAAAGTGGCTCAATTTATAGTAAACACTGCTTCTCACAAACGCTGTGAGCTTAATGTGCATTTTTGGATGAAATGTAATTTTCAAATAAAAACAATCAACACAAACAGAGGTTCTGCTGACAAAAAAACTCTGGGAAACCCCTGGGTTGCATTAATTCAATGCATTTTAATCTAAAAAAATCTAAATAATGCTCACTGTCTTTGAAGTTCAGTGTACAGGCTGAACTTCAAAAGGGTTCGTATGATCTGTCACACATGTGGACTCGCCCACACAGACGGACGGACACACCAGCCCACCCTCATACTGAGACACAGATTAAAGTCAACACAAAATGACACTCACATTTTAATTCTGTGGGGTATAACATGGTTTTCAATAAGAAAATCACTTAAAAGTGCACTATAACCAGAACATGTATGAAGAAAGTAGATTTTAACTTCAAGCTGACCCATCAACACTCTGAAAAATAAAGGTCTTCAAAAGGCATCTATGGTTCCATGAAGAACCGTCAACGTCCACGGAACCTTTTCATTCCATAAAAGGTTCTTTATAGAAGAAAAAAGGCTGTTTAGGTTTTTTAAAAAGGTACAAATGTGAGTGTGAAGCGGCATGTCTCAAACTGTAGCCGCAGAAGAAGGAGGTGAAACCTTCGCGTAGGTTTTGGTGGGAAAACCACAGACATTTTCTAAAGAGCAACACCTCCGGCACCGGAAAACACAAACCTATCGAGAGACTACAAACCTCTCAAACAAGCCTTCCCCCGTTTTACACACAATTAAAAGCCCTTTCTCCTTCTCTCTCTCTTGTTACATAACACCGCTGTTTTGCTTCTCGCTTCAGCTGAGTGAGGATTTCAAAGGAGGGCCGCTTTTTCAGAATGAGAGGAGTCCTTCATCCCCTCTGTGACTGCAGGAAGTGAACCGATCAGCAAAGGGGCACGAGCATATCTGTACAAATAAAGCCAAATCCTACTCGGTTTTTGGAAAAGCGCAGAGGCTCTGAGGAATGTAAAAGTGGTGCTGCTTTTAAAGCTGCTTTGAGCAATTTCAGTGCTACTTGCAGCACAAAATAAGTTCTATTGTCCACCAAGTAATGGCAAGCACCACTACTAAACTACTAGAGTATGAAATATTCAGTTAGCATTTTTCCACATTCATTTGTTTTTCACATTGCACAAATGTTATATTTTGCTTTTTAAAAGTGTGCTTGTGCAAAGTGGTTTATAATATTCTTCTTCAAAACCACTTAATGGAGCACTTTATCTTATAAAAGAGCAATAAACATTTTCTACTGTGCAGGGTCAACCTATTACAAGCTGATATTTTCTTGGTCTCACATTTGTTGGATTTTAGTTGAAAAAAAAAAATACTTCATATGAATAAAGATGTTACCACATACAGTATTTAAAATATATATTTTTATATATTTTAAAAAATATTTTCATGACACTGCATGGGCAAAAGTCATTTATTAAAACATGTATTATTAATAAATAACTAAATAAATAATTCAATTAAATATATAAACATAAAAAATAAAAGTAATTTAATTCTAACTTTAACATAAATAAGTAAATCATTTTATTTTAATTAACTGGTGCCATTAAATGGCACAATGGCAATTATACTTACACTATTTGTCTAAAAGTTTAAACTTTGAAATCTTACAATTTTAAAAAGTACAGAATTATAGAAAATTGCATGTTTCATGTCACACTTTAAGAAAAAACAAAACAGATTTGTGCAATAGGCTTTTGCAGTGTAAACGCAAATAAATGTGACCGTGGACCACAAAACCAGTCATAAGTATCAATTCATTCTGAATTTTTTACATCATCTGAAAGCTGAACAAATAAGCTTTAGATAAATCTATCTGAAAATCTGGTATCCAAGAGTGCAAAAAAATCGAAATATTAAGTAAATCGCACTTAAAGTTGAAGTGAAGTCCAGATGAAGTTCTTAGCAATGCATATTACTAATGAAAAATTAAGTTTTGATATATTTATGGTAGGAAATGTACAAAATATCTTCGTGGAACACGATCTTTACTTAATATCCTAAGGATTTTTGGCATAAAAGAAAAATCTATTATTTTGACAAATTCAATGTATTTTTGGCTATTGCTACAAATATACCTCTGCTACTTAAGACTGATTTTGTGGTCCAGGGTCACAAAAGACATTTCTACAGTTGCATATTTGAAACACGTTATAGTCCAGTTACTGCCCTTACAAATAATAAATCTGCTCTCATTCAGTCAAACAAGTCAAATTCCACCATTTCTCTGCAGATATTATAAGTAGCAAATACAAAACTATAGAAATAAGGCTTATTGATTGTTGAGAAGAAGCAAAAAGAATGTTATTTTTCTCTTTTCTTTCAGTGTAATCATGCTAATGGAGATCAGCACTAAACACGCTGATTGTGTAGCAGGTCCAAAATGGAAACACATTAAGACGTGATGCATTCGACAACTGAAGTGGCAACACCCGAGGTTCAACCAAGAGAGAAGATAAAAGTATACACTGCTTTTCCAAAGCAAAACGAAGAGTTCAACCCAAGCTGGTTTTTAATGGGTCAGTGCTGATTATGTTATGACAGGGCTGGATCCCTGGAGAGTCAATGTGCTTCATATCAAACAGGTCAAACTGCGTTTGCTTCCCATGCTAAACAGATGCAAATCCAACTGCATCAAATTACAGTATCCGTGCATCCATCAAAACTCATGTGCAGACCGCAAAACATGCGTCAGGTTTAATTGCTTTATCTTTCAGCTGAGCAACACACCACAATGTTTCTAATTGCATCTTTGCACAAAAGCAGAAAAGATGGTTTTGTTGCTCTCACGACCAGGAAATGTCCTGAACGCCAAAAGCATGTGAAAAGGGGTTTTTCCCGATCACAAAAAACATCTTATCCAAATATAGGGATGCATTAATGCCAAGAGACTCCTGGCTTATTATAGGATGTCCATCAAACCAAACCCCAAAGCCTATTTGGGGAAGAGATAGATGAGATTGGGCTCTAATGACCCATGATTCATTTCAGGTAGCAGGGAATTTTCTAGAAATGTCTGATGTTGAATAGATCTGTTGTAGCTCTCGAAGGTATCTAATGAGTATGTGACTCAATTTCATCTCTAAACGTCTCAGCCTTGTCCAGCAAACAAATAAATCCAAACCTGTTTTTCCAAGACTCCTGTTTCTTAAATGGAAATCTTTGAAGAAGCATCCTGCTTCTAAGATGTTTAACCCGTTGAAAAATGTACTCAGATCAAGTCTGTGAACAAAAGTCAAAGGAGCAAGCATCTCTCAAGTCAATAATTGTCTCATTCAATTACGTTCCATTACTGAAATCTCCATTAAATCTCAAAACAAAGGTTAAAGATATAAGGCCATTCTTTACTGTACACAGCTTCAACATAAAAAGACTCCTGTTCACAATGCTTTCGATGAAGTGGGAAATCTCAAAAAAAGCCAAACATCCGGCATTGTTCCACAAACTCTTCTATACCCTTATGAACTATGACTATAAAGAATGGAAGTTTGATAACAAATATTTGCAGTGCTTTGAAGGAAAAACAATCTGCATTCAAGGTTCAAAGTGCCAGTCATTTGGTTGCTATAGTAACCATGCCTCCCCTTTGTTTGTTTTAGTGCATTCAGTTTCCGTCACAGAAATACTACACGCATCAGCATCTCTCAACGCTGGATCGCTCGTGAATGAGCTGTTACAGCGGGAAGAGATTGAAAAACACTTGCGGCAGAATAATGTGAACTTTGGTCCATCACATTTCACTATTTTAGTCAATCAGTTGACTACCTGCCTGAAAAAAGTTGTCGTATATCAGAGGAACTCCGTCCAAAGACAATCCGTCCAGCACTAGATTTTTGGAAACAATACAAATGAGTACTAGTTCTGACTGAAAACCGGTGTTTCTTTATCACTTTTATACTGCATGAGAAAAACTAATATACACCATATTAAATTTGCCAAAAAAACAAGGTTGTGATGAATAGGAGTATTGACTGTTTAATCTGCTTTACTGTTACATTGATAATACATACTTTTAAATCTAAAACCAGCACTTGTTGCCCTTAAATTTGAATTTGAACTGAATTAGCAAACAGGATTTAGAATTTCTACATAAATATGTGAAAGTAGACGAACTGAACTGCAAATGATCTGAAGCAACAAGTGGATGGATGGATGGATAAACAGAACGACAGAGCGAAAGTATGACAGATATAGCGAATGATAGATGGATAGATGGATGGATGGATGGATGGATGGAACGATAGACAGAATGATAGATAAACAGAACGATGTATGGATGGATAGACAGACAGAACGATAGATAAATAGAACAATAGAATGTTGGATGGATGGATGGATGGTTGGACTGATGGACAGATAGACAGAACAACAAAGTGAAAGAAAGACATATATATAGCGACTGATAGATGGATGGGTGGACAAAATGTTAGACAGAATGATAGATGAACAGAATGATGAAGCAACAAACTATATTTTAAAGTAGAAAACCAAAGTTAATGACAGACAGAATGATAGACAGAACGACAGATAGGATGAGCAATAGAACATTAGATAGATGATAGAAAGAACAATGGATGAATAGACAGAATGACAGAACAATAAATAGAATAATAGAACGATAGACAGAACGATAAATAGAGCAATAGAACAATGGATGGATGGATAGACAGATAGACAGAAAGAGCAATAGATAGATAGATAGATGTTTGATCAGTGGCTTTTCATCGCAGACTAATCGCTGACTGAAAGCATGTTGATTTTAGACGTGACCTCAGGCCAGTATGACACTGAACTGCCTGTACTTCTGTTCCTCACAGTGCTGTTTTCGTTCACATCAAATTAAATATGGCGTTTCTTCCGACCGAGCTCTAAACACACTCATTCATTCATGAAGCGAGCGGATCCTCCTCCAAACCCTTCCCAGACGAGCCGAGGAAAAGAAATAGAATAATTTAAAACGTCTGATTTATTTCTCGTGACCCTGTCACAAGATTACAACACCCCCCAACATATACTCCACCCTTCCAGCAGCCGGCCGCTGTTATCTCCGTCCTCTCGCTCGCTCTCTCCTTCTGCTTTGTGTATGAGGACAGACAGCCGCTCCTCTTAAATCAGTCGTTTAGCTCCTCCGAAACAGCTGGCCCTCCTCCTCGGCCAGTATTAGGCATATTCATAACTCAAATGTTTCTCTATGCTATTTTTTGAAACGACCTAGAAATAAGGGGGCAGCTATTATAGTCTCCAGCCGCTACGGTGCAGGCCTGCGGTCACGCTTCGGCTTCAGTTCCCTTATAAAACCAAACACAGCATTTGTCGACTGGACGACCGGTTCTGATGGAGGAGAACTAGGGAAGGAAAGAGTATGTTTGTACTTTTTATGGAGGAAAGAAACGAACAGCAGGGCTCCAGTTTGCGGCCATTTTTTTGCCAGTGCGACCAAATTTTGTGAGTGGTTGATCAACTCATAAGCGCTGCAATTTCTGTTCTATATGAGAAACATCAAACGGCAAACGAAAGCAAAAGAAAATCCCGCTGCTTGTTTAAGATGCGCAGAACAGACCGTTATCAGCTCAGCCTCTGACCGCAACGCAAACAAACTTGTCCGAGCTCAGAACAGCTTTAACAGACACTACTGTTATTGCATAGTGCTGCGAGATCTAGTGTGAAGCATTTGCATTCACAGAAGGAGGAATAAAAAGGTTGCTGGAGATCCAGTGAAATGCATTCAAATTCTGCATTGAATTCTCTGTTGAACAACGTAGACGTACGTCAGAAAACCAAAAGTAGTAACGATAACTATACCATGGTGTTGTGTCAGAAATTGTTGAATGTTATTACGTTATTTCAGGGTTTGTACAACCTTCTGAGAGAGAAATTGAAGTACTTCTCAACGACTTTCAAGCTTTTCACACGACAATTTCCAGCAATTTAAAGCTCTCCGATTTGAATGTTATTTTTAATGGGATGACCAAAATACACTTTGTGGTAAACACTTACAGTTGACAAAAGACAAAATTATTAGCCCCCCTGTGAAATTTTTACATTTTTTTTAGAATATTTCCCAAGTGATGTTTAACAGAGCAAGAGAATGTTTTCACATTATTTCCTACAATTTTTTTCTTCTAGAGAAAGTCTGATTTCTTATAGTTGCTTGAATAAAAGAATAAAAAATAAATAAATTAAAAACCTAACCCTTAAAAAATTATTAGCTTGATTAGCTATAGAACAAACCACTGTTGTCCAATGACTTGCCAAATGAACCTAATTTGCCTGATTAACCTAATTAACCTAGTTAAGCCTTTAAATTGCAAAACAACTAGTAAAATAATATGCACTGTCATCATGGCAAAGACAAAAGAAATTAGTTTGGACTTGAGAGAAAGAATTGTTAATGCTCATAAAGATGGAGAAGGACACACACGTTTATCAAAGCGTTTTCAAGTGTCAAGAACTGCAGTGAGATGCATTATCAAGAAGTTTAAAGAGACCAACACAGTGGAGAACAAGACGGGCAGAGGCAGGAAGCAGGAAGCTAAAGATTTAAAAAAAACTTTGGAAAGAAAACTAGTGAGAGAGGTTTCTAAAGACCCAAGAACAACTGCCAAGACACTAGTATGACCTAATGACCTAATGACCTAGCCAAGTCTGGAATTGATGTCTCAATAAAGACAGTCACTAGAGCCCTGCACAGAAATGAACTGCGAGGTTGCCGACCAAGAAAGACTCCACTTCTGAAGAAGAGACACCTCTAAGCTAGAATGAAGTTTGCTAAGGACAACCTGGGGGAATGTGATGCATTCTGGAAATGTGTCCTTTGGTCAGATGAGACAAAACTAGAGCTTTTTGGCCAGAGAGAGGTTGCCTATGTTTGGAGAAAGAAGGGAGAGGCATTCAATCAAGAAAACTTGGTTTGGGTTGACATTTTGTAATCCAGCATGATAACGACCCAAAGCATACCTCACTTCTGGTGAAGAAGTACCTCCAAATGAGCAAAGTGAGTGTACTTGCCAGGCCTGCACAAAGCCCAGACTTGAATCCAATAGAAAATGTGTGGGACACACTAAAGTCCAGAGTTTGTGACAGAAGACCAACAAATCTGGAGGAGCTTGAGAGATTTGCTAAGGAAGAATGGACTGTCATTCCTCGGGAGACATGCTTGAAACTTGTTGAGAACTACAGAAAACGACTAAAGGCTGTTATCAAGCAAAAGGGATACACTATTGACTATTAACATCAGAGGGCTAATAATTTTGACCAGTAGACTTTTTTAAATTCTTGGTTATACATGTATTTCTATTCGTATTACAAACCCTAAAAGCTTCCTGAATAAAGTATTATATTTAAAAATGCTGTGTTGATAAAATCGTCTTTCTGTTAAACAACACTTGGGAGTTATTTGAAAAATAATGAAATATTTTATAAGGGGCTAATAATTTTGTCATCAACTGTATGTACAATTAAAAATCAAATCACAATTATAAGCAGTAGATGGATGCAGAGGATCACTTATTTGCTTATTAGTTATTCATTTTATACTTTTTGCTTCATATTTTGAAATTATAATATTATTTATATTTCTCAAATCATCAAGAAACCAGATTGTGTCACAAAATTGTTTACACTTTTTTTGTGTAGGAAGTAAGAAGAGTTACAAAGTACCTTGAAAAACAAACTTTCTTTAAATTTGCGATTATAATTACTGAAGTTGTTGTGTAGAAGAATAATGGTACTTTTAATAAGTGTAAATGTTAATAAGTACATTTTATATGCTTCCCAGCTCAAGCTTAGTGCTTTACTGTCCAATCTGTATAAACATAATATACAAAAAGCGAATATGCACTTATTAATGCACAACAATAGTAATTTTATGATTAAATGACTTATATTTTTAATAATCCCCCCTCCCCATTACATTTACAAAGCACTATAAAAGGACTTCATTCTAGTACATGCCCGTCCTCTTTAACAATCACCATTTCAGAGTCAAATTAATCAGGGAGAACTCACAGAATCTGGGCTGAGCAGCATCCCAAAACCACTTGCCAATTCTCAGGCCCAATAATTACTCCAAGAACAGTGGAAATAGGAGAGCAGTTTGGGATGTAGGATATGGCGGCACCTCGGGCTACAGCCCAGCACGAGTGGCCCGCATAACACCAGAGACGCTGGCAGCAGTTGAGCGCGCGAGCCAGAAAAGTCACTCTAATCTAGGCTACAACTGTCCCTCAAGTCCTGCAGGAGTCTCATTCAGAGACCGGCCTGAAACCGTGTGGCTATGTGTGGGGGGGAAAAGAGGCCAACACGCGCATGGCGAGCACCACGTGGGCGGACGGAGCCGAGAAACTGTGCTGTTGCCATAGCGACAGGCCAAACCCCCTCCCCCTGCAACAAACCACCACGTCAATCCCTGAGCGTACGTATAAACAACAGCACTTGTATCTTATCACCTCACTGCAGTCAAGCGACGAGATGATGCTGGGAAGAGGAGGAGAGATTTGGTCAAAAAACACTCCGAAACCGGGGTCAAACAGCAAACGCGGCTCCGTTTTAATAAAGCATTTCCTGCAGCAAGCTGCACCCACTTCTACTGCTCCCTCCTCCGTATGTTTACACTGACCCTACGGTCAGCGCAGGTTTGAATCACTGCAGACGCCCAGACCGTAAGGGGGAAGTGACACGGCTGCTCCTGGAAAGCATGCAAATGGCCAGTAGGCCATTTGCAGAGCGTCGTAACCACAGTGAGCTGTTTGAGGTGAGCATATCAGATAAACAGCAACCACAGAATTTGCATGAGTGGCCGAGATTACCTACTGAGGTTTACAAGATTCAAAAAGGAAGTGCTTGGTTATTTCATTTGGCTACGTGAACTCGAATAGCAACAGTTGCACTGAACTTTCTCCGAAAGGTCACTGAGTCTCACAGCTTGACTCATAAACGTGGATTAAAATGGGCTGCAATGGATCTTATTCTGCTGAATGTCACATGATTCAAATGGTTTAGCCAATAAAACACTCAAAGTCCCCCCTGTGGTGAAAATCAAGTTTTTTATGTTGTTTATTTGTCTATGTGGTGTTTTTAATACGCTGTAAGACAAACCATGTGCCAATCCATTAATCAACAGCATTGCTGAGTATTTTCTCCTCAAAACAGTTTTTCAAACAGAACTGCAGTTTGAAAGAGCCCACAAAATTCAACAACCAATCACATCAAGGGATCCTATTATTTGCATATCTTTAACTGTGCTGCAAGCAGGGGGTCTAGTGAGAAGGCAGCCAGGTTAATCCGGTATATTTTTCTGTAGATGTTTCGCTAGCTGTTGATATTTTTCACTATTTTCATGCTGGCATGTGCTGTAACTGCTTATTTATCTGTATTACGAACCGCTAACTTTAACAACAACCCGCGGCAACAATGTAAAAGTGGCCCGGAGTCAGACCCACCTCTCCCGCATTGGCGTCTACACTACACACGCATAACGTTATGCTCGGGGGTGCAATTTGGAATCGCAAACTAGGCTGCATTCAAGTATTCAAGGCATTCTGAGGACACAACATCGTCAAATAAGTAACTTTTAGCGTTTTTTTGTTGCAGTATCCACTGTAGTTGTCCGCTAGTAAAAACGCAGATGTGTCAGAGCAAACAAATGATATTACCTCACGAAGATAGCCATCAGTCTCTTGCTTATGGTGAGCATACCAGCTTTTTTCGAACATATAATGTTATGGCTAATCGAGACAGTGAATCTAGCGTAAACTGTGAGACTTCCAACGTAGTCAATGTAGTGGAAATAAAAACAATACCGACTCTTTTCTACTGCACCTTCAAAGGAGGACAATGTTGTCCAAACTAGCGCTGAATTCCTGAGGTAATTTTATGTTTTTCGTTACTCTGTTTGCTGTGCAATGTCTTGTTTGCTTCTCTACAATGCCCCGTTTTTTTTTTTTCAAATAGACAAGCCCTTTAAATTTGAATGAAGTCTGATTAGCTATCAGTGTTTTATCATTCATCAGCTGTAAAAACTGAAAGCGATCCCAAAGATATCATTGTCCTGTATCGTTATAGTTATATTTGTGGTGTGAACTCTGCTATTCTCTTAAATTTAAAACGATTTTTAGAATGTTATCTTTATAGTTATCGTTATCGTTCTTTGTGTAAAGAACCTTGAATTCTCGAACACAACTATGCAAAAAAGCATTTTTTTTTGCCCATATGACAGAGATCTGATATTCTATGTGTCGTAAATGCGAGTAACTAACATAAATCAAGGACGCTAGTATGCATAGGCCACAAAGTGTTAGCAAAATAACACATTAGCAAACCAGAGGGAATAATATGAATTTTTTCCAGAAAACTTAAATTCAAGCACTTTCAAGGACCTATGTATGTTCATTTTCAAAAACTTCCCAGGACCTTCACAAATTTTAGTTTTTTTTTTTTTTTTTTTTTCAGATTCACAAACTTCAACTTTCAAGGACCCGTGGGTACCCTGTTATTATTATTATTTCTTGAGCACCAAATCTGGATCCTTCTAAAGGATCATGTGGCACAGAAGACTGAAGTAATGATGCTGAAAATTCAGCTTTTCCTTCACAGGAATAAATTACATTTCAAAATATATTCAAATAGAAATCGTTACTTTGTTATAATATTTTACAGTATTTTTGATTAAATAAAAGCAGCAATGGTGAGCCTAAGAGACGTTGTAAAAGCCATAAAAATAAACATTTTCTTAAGAATTAATGTGTATGCATCAGTAATTGAGGGTTATTTGCTTCAGTGTTCAACTGCACAATGTTAATGTTTTTTTCACAGATTTAAAGTTCAAAGTATAAAAGCATTTTCTACATAGCTACCAGGCCATAAGCTGTTTTACTTCATTCCAATGCTATTACCTTATAGCTGGTTGCAACGACTATTTTTTGGTTGCAAAAACTAAACTTTTAAGGTGTGGCATATTGCCAAATAAAGACGTAATGTAACACACTTATGTTATATGTGACCACAGACCACAAAACCATGAAGGTCAATTAAGGTCATAAAGATCAATTTTTGGAAGTTGAGATTTATACACCCTCTGAAAGCTGAATAAACATTTCACTGATGTATAGTTTGTTAGGATAGGACAATATTTGGCTGAGATACAACTATTTCAAAATCTGAAATCTGAGAGTGCAAAAAAACAAAATCTAAATACTGAGCCTTTAAAGTTGTCCAAATTAAGTTCTTAGCAATCCATAAGACTAATCAAAAATGTACAAAATATCTTCATGGAACATGACTTTTTGGCATAAAAGAAAAATCAATAATTTTGACCCCCATCAATGTATTTTTGGCTATTCCTACAAATACACCCATGCTACTTAAGACAGGTTTTATGGTCCAGGGTCACATATTACTGAAAGTAAAAACAAGACCATTTAAAACACTCCAAAGTTCAACATGCTTCTGACTCTTGACAACACACTTCAAACTAATGAACAGAGAGAAAACAAACTAATGAGCACAATGATCTCTAGAGTCACATGGCCACTGTCAAACTCTGTAACAAAACAAAAATACAGACAAGCAAAACATAAGACAAATAATATCTGAAAAAGGTGTTAGCGGTGCTTGAGTACACAGAAGTCACTACTACAAGCTGTTTTGAGGGGCTTTGAGCATATGGCTGAAAGATAAATATATATATATATTTATTTATTTCATAATTTACAGATGTCCATATGATGTGGATTTATTTCTAAACAGAATGCCACCATAATAATACGAGCATGACTTCACAGACACACCCATCCTAACAACATGGCCATAATTCTACAATGTGTGGCCTTTTACAATCCTATAAATCAATAGAATTTGCAACAGAACTTTCTAAAACAAAAGCTCTCAAGAGGCCAAAATGTGTTGGTGAAACTTGGTGTAATCACCCTTTAAGCACAGCTGCTCTTTTGTCAGGCGGACATACAGTCCACGAAAACGTCCCGGCTGCATTTTAAAGGTTATTAATGGAACCAAAGACTCTTTTACTGGCCTTAAAAAAGTTCTCATTTTGGAGCCGTCTGTCATCTCTCAAAAGTATGCGGTTCCCCACACTAGTCGCCTTATGATTCCTAGTTAAAGCTGCCGTCTTGATGGAATGTAATGTTAATGAATGGCTACTTGTAGACTGGTAAGCGTCGCCTCCCGTTCCTTCTGTGTTCTTTATGAGTGACGGAGGGAAATACTGAAAACCAGGGACACTCCATGCCTCAGTGCTACTACAGGAAAACAGGAAATGCTGCAGGGACAGAGCCAATAACAATTAAAGAAGTCTCTTCCTTCTATAAAGAAGGAGGAGAGTAACCGACAAATAAACAAAACACTGAATCAGCGCTGAGTTGTCTTCAAGACAACAATGTGAAAGCATTATCAACAAGAGATGTGGATACAAAATGAATGCCTGTCTGCACTAGTTACAACTGTGTTCTGTTGCCCAGCAAATCTAAGAAGTTTGGCTTACCTCTAAACATATCTATACATATTAAAAAAAAAAAGATTTTACTTTAAAATCAAAATTACTTAATCTTATTTTCAAAGCATTCTAACATAATTTAGTGATCTGTATGCATAAAACAAGAAAAAAAAAATCCAGCGGGGTAAGAAAAATAAAGGAAATAGGAGAAAACAAGTTTATTTTTCCAACCCCTTTGGCAAATAGTTTCTGCATTTTGGTTGCTTTGCTTCTCAAGTAAATGCGTCTTGTTTAAAATGTCATATTTATTGGAAAACAAGACAAACATACTGAAGAAAAATGATATTTTCCATGCACCAACATTCAAAGTTGGAGATCAGCATCCAAAACACAACATTCACTGGTAAACAGCAGGATTTTGCAAAATCCTTTGCTATTTTGCACACTGTCTCTTTTGTATATTTGTATAATGTTCTTTTTATTATCTGTGTCTTGTCACTGTTACTCTGTTGCACTGTTGAGCTTCTGTCACAACAACAAATTCCTTGTATGTGTAAACATACCTAGCAATAAAGCTCATTCTGATTCTGAAATTCAGAATTGCAAAATTGGCTCCTTTCATTTACGCAGGCAATGCAGTGTTCTCCAGCATTTCAACTTTGTCTTGATAAACTTTAATTACAAACTGCAGGTCCATAATTTCTTTGAAATTCAAATAATTCTAATTCAAATGACAATTCTGCCTCCTGTACGTCCAAATTCAGAAATGAAACTCGCAAAGCCATTCTCAATTCAATTCTGAATGAAGCACTGATCGGTCTTGCCATCAAGCCTGTAGACTTGGCAAGTCATGCCAAGTTCTGCATCTCTACATTATACCAAACGATTGGGACGCAAGCACGTTGACAGTCGAGCATCTGCGATTACGCATCAGCGAACTAGAAACCGAACGTTTGCTACCAACTAGATGGCAAAGTGAGTGCCAGTATTCCACATCTACTTGCTAAAAGCTCCCGTTCTCTCATCTGTTTCTTCCCTTCAGTGGGCTTGCGTTTCTTTCGCCTACTTTTCGAGGAAATTGATCCATTAAATGTGTCAAGGATAAGAAAAGGAAACGCGTGTATGCATGCAACATGGCTGACAGGAAAGGTTTGCGGTGTATAATTAGATACACGGTCACCATTCAGCATCAGATTTTTTGGCCATCCAATTTCTGTCTGTTGTATGAAATGGCCGAGCTCAAGAAAAAAAACGAAGAAAAGAAAGGGAGCAATAAAGGATGACATGCGTGTGCCATCCATCCCTGCAGGTCTCTGTGGTGTTGCTGGAGAATGGCACCTGTTCTATAAATACCGCCACAGGGGGAGCAACGGACGAACTCAGGTCAGTCAACCACCTTGAAGAATTTCATCAAGGATAACAGAGAATACGTCTATAAATACACACGTGTCAGTGAAAGCGAGAGCCTGTGAGGTATGGTTTAGGATGAAAATATTCACAACATTCTCTAAGCATCGTTAGGTCAAAGCATCATGGCCTGCGTCGCTACGCTCTCCTCCAAGACCACCTGGTCCCGTTTGGCTTTGGGTGCCGTGTGTGGCAGCATGTGCAGTCGGATAATAGCGCTCTCTACAGGCCGGTTAGGATGCGGAGCTGCTTATGTAAGAGTAACAGCAGGGACTCACGGTCAATTAAAATCCAGCCTCATTAAAGAGTAGATCACCCACCGTTAGAGACACTTCAGGATTCCACTTGCCCGCCGTCATGCAAAATTCTGATACAGGCCTTGAAGGACCGATAAGTGAGTGAATGGAGGCAGCATGAATATTAACAAAATGCTATTTGAGACAGAGGTGCACAAAAATGTATATGTACAAACATGGACCAAAAAATAAAATAAAAATCAGTCCACACCTACAGTTACCGCATATGTGACCATGGACCACAAAAACAGTCATAAGTGTAAATTTTTCGAAACTGACATTTATACATGAGCTTTCCATTAATGTATGGTTTGTTAGGATAGAACAATATCTGGCCGAGATATTATTTGAAAATCTAGAAATTGAAAGTGCAAAAAAAAAAAAACCTTAGAAAATTGCCTTGAAGTTCTTAGCAATGCATATTACTAATCAAAAAATAAGTTTTAAAATTTTTACGATAGGAAATGTACAAAATATCTTTATGAAACATGATTTTTACTTAATATCCTAATGATTTTTGGCATAAAAGAAAAATCTACAATGTATTTTTGGCTATTGCTACAAATATACCTGTGTGACTTAAGACTGGTTTAGTGGTCTAGGGTCACATGTGATAAAACAAATGTTGATATAACCATGCTAGGCAAGGAATTGCTGAAATTGTGCGACAAGGCATATTGCCAACTGAAGTTCCTTTTTACTGATGTCAAACAAACAAAACATCCTAACACTTCCTAACAGTTATAAACATGTCATCAAACCTACAACCACAACAAAACAGCTCAGCGCCCACTATCACGAT
The DNA here is from genome assembly GCA_033026305.1 of Cirrhinus molitorella. Classification (NCBI taxonomy): domain Eukaryota; kingdom Metazoa; phylum Chordata; class Actinopteri; order Cypriniformes; family Cyprinidae; genus Cirrhinus; species Cirrhinus molitorella. Next base: position 5,021,078 of record CM065124.1, on the reverse strand, counting down.
AAAAAAAAAAGTTTGTCAGATTCAAGCACTGTCAATATTTATAAACATCCATTAGACCCTGTGTTCATGATGTCACTGTAATCCAAAAATGTCAGCATTTTAAAAAGTCTTCCTCTTCTAAAAACTTCATTTCCAGTGTTTACATTGTGCACAAAGAGTGTGGTGTAGATTAATATTTAATTCCAGAATTTGAACAGACATAGTAAATAGGAAACTGACTTGAAATTAAAATTTAAACAAGGCAAATTACAATGAATTGTAATTAAATCAAATGCACAAACCCCAATAATTTAATTCTAAACAAGAATTCTAAAGTGCAATTCTTCACAAGAAAAAAAAATAAGTTTGTAAAGCTCTGAATGTGGGCTTGACTTGTCTTGTACAGCAATACAATTTGCAATACAGATGTTGACTTGCATGCTGGATTATATTTTTTTCTTCTGAGGCAGTGGCAGAAACGAAGGAGGGTGGAATGTGCAACTTTTTTCTGTGCGTCTTAGTTGGTTTCAAAACTCTAAGAGGTAGCAGTATATTGTCTTTTCTGCTTGAACTACACTTAGCAACAACACAAGCTCGTTTCTGCAAAGACATCCAACATATTTTGTACAAAACCCGTCTAACGTGCTGACGTTTTACATGGCGTGACAATGTAAAAAAGCTACGCTAAATTTTATCTGACAGGTCAGACTGAAGCGTACTTTCTGGAACGTGATTTGAATAGGATTCCAAACCAGGGCGAAGGGTGTGTTCACATTTGTCATGTTTGGTTTGATTAAAATGCTCTGTTAGTGCGGTTCATTTGAGTAAGTGTGAACGCTGCCATCCGAACCCTGGTGCACACCAAACAAGCTTAAACAATGGGTCTCGGTCCCTTTTCAAATAAACTCTAGTGCGGTTAGTATGAAATATGAATGCTACACGGAACAAATACTTCTACATACGTCATTCAACTCGACCAATCAGGTTGTGAACATATCACTATGCCTTCAGATTCAGGTTCAAAGATGCCAGTGTGAATGCTAAGCAGACCAGGACCAAATGTATAATTTTCCTTTCTGATCCAGACCAAATGAACCAAACTACAAGTGTAAACACACCTTAATTAAACATATTAACTCCAATAATGTAATTCTTAACAAGAAAAAGTAAAGTTTGTAAAAATGAACTTTAAATCTTGGCTTGACTGCCTTATTTAACATAAAAAAAAAAAAAACTTTGAACATTTTAAGGGTTTATACTGTAAACCTTATAGACAGATTTATGGACTGAGGCAGATAAACACCTAATATAGTAGGATAGTTCACTCAGAAATGGAAATTCTGTCACTGTTTACTCACCAAGCAACATTAATTCATTTTTAATCTATAAAATAAGAACGTCATACAGATTTGGCAAAACAATGAGGGTGAGTAAATGATTGCAGAATTTACTTTTTGAGTGAACTATCCCTTTCATTTTCGAAATGCCTGTTGAATCTCTTGGAATTTAATAAATTCTACTTGCTGTCATTCAAATTCAAATCCAAATTACGCATCCTCAGTGTTGTGTTCATTTCAGCTCAGATTCCCACTCATGAACTAAAAGGAAGTCATTTGTTAAATTCTGAAGTTTGCTCAACTCAAAATGCCAAAATGCAAAGGAAACTCTTGAAATGCAGTCAAAATTTATTCAGACACCTTCAACATTTCTCACATTATGACAGTTTATTCACTATAGTTTAGAAAATGGTAATAAATGACAAGACAAGAACTCAAGAGTTAAACTGTGTCATAACAAATTCATCTTGATAAAGTTTAGATAACTTTCATAGAAAGGTATTTATTGGATTACAATCAATCAAAAATTATGTTCATGTTTACACAACTATTAATACTTTGTTGACTAATTACCAATCAATGCTTAATTTTTTTTTCAGTCTGTGGTGTAAAAAGGCAAAACACTTATGCAAAGCATGGTCAAGTCAAAGTGTCTGAATATTTTTTCTGATTTATTTTGCTATTGATACATAAATGAACTATAGTGTCCTGCATTCACTAGTAAAAAAAATATAGCAAAAATGATATTTGGTGTCTGAATCATTTTTGGTTTGACTGTGTTATATTCATGTGGAAAGAGGCCTGGGAGAGTCAAACTGATTAAATCAGCTGATTAAAACATCATAATGCCACAATGCATTAACTGCAGCATAAATGTGAATCTTGGAGATTTTTATTGAGTATCCTAGTTCCTGGTAGTGATAAGGTGAAAAATCATCTCAATGACTGGCAGTAACTACTAGCAGAGATCTACCACTCTCTAAGCAGAGAAAGCGGGCGGTTCTGTGATAAACTCGGTCTATCAGCTCTCTTAACATGGACAGGAGTGACAGGAAGCAACCCTCCAGCTCTAGACGGCCCTGTCACAGCGGCTTGTCACAGAGGCACAGTCATGACTGCACTGCCTTATTTGATCATGACGGATGTCAGAGCACGTTCATATATCCATTATGCCCTGCGATGGTGGGTCGCAATCAAACAAAAGCCCTGCGCAGACACCTGATGCGCACGCCGGCCAAGAGTTTCGTCACTTGCTAGGTGGAAGTCCAAAGTGCAAATCCTCTTGTTTGCACTGGCCATGGAAACCACCGTAAAGCCTTGCTTGGGAGCGAGTGGAAAAAGGGACGCCGTCTGATCGGAGAACAGTTCAAGTGTTGCTCTGAAAACAAAGTAGGGTTTAGTTAAAGACCCGCTTATAAAAAAAAAAACAAGACAGATGTGTCTCAATTGAAAGTGAAAGTGTGTAGAAGCCAAGGCCCTCACTGAAACACGATGTGGCCGTCAGAAGTGGAGTTTAATCTTCAGTAGGGCAGCCAGGAACAGAGCACTCCAAAACAACTGCTGCCAATGCAAATACGCTGTCAACAATGCAAACTCACACCAAATCACCAGGCCATTTTTGGTGCACAAAAAGCTGAAATCAAATCAGCTGGTTTTGTTGTGCACATTTGTTCGTGACACTTGCCAACCTAGGTCTAAAGCCAAAGTTTCAGTGCAAAGACATGGTGAAACTAGATAATGTGCTCCTCCAAACGCAGGAGAAAAATTTCACATTCTGCTGCAGACTACAGTTTAAACTCTGACCTATGTGAATCTGTATGACAGGAAAACTTGTGACCAACAGAGGATCTAAACATCGAATTGACCTAATGGCTAGTTTCGTTTACTTTATTAATCAGAAATTACAAGTAGGACTAAAGAGGTACTTCTACACAGAAGGAAAACACAAGAAGGAGACAATATATGTGACCCTGCACTGCAAAAAATGCTTTTCTTACATACATTTTTTTGTCTTTTTTCCAGCCAAAATATCTAAAAGTTCTTAAATCAAGAAGGATTTTCTAGACAAGTAAAAATTATTCTCATTTTCAGGAAAAACTAAGTCAAAATTAAGTGCGTTTTTGCTTAGAACAATCAAAATAATCTGCCAATGACAGATTTTTTCCCATTGGCAAATTATTTGACTTGTTTCAGGCAAAAACACACTTAATTTTGACTATTTGTTTCTGAAAACAAGACAATCATTTTTACTTGTCTTTACAAATCCTTCTTGATTTAAGAATTTTTAGATATTTTGGCTGGAAACAGGACAAAAAATCTAAGTAAGAAAAGCATTTTTTGCAGTGTGGACCAGGCATAATGGTCAGTTTTTTGAAGTTGAGATTTATACATCAGCTGTACAAACTGATGTATGGTTTATTAGGATAGGACAATATTCAGCCGAGATACAACTATCTGAAAATGTGGAATCTCAGGATGCAAAAAAAAGAAAAAAGAAAAAAGAAAATCAAAGCATTGAGAAAAATCACCTTTAAAGTTGTCCAAATGAAGTTCTTAGCATATTATTAATCAATGCATATTACTAATCAAACATTTAGGTAGGAAATGTACATAATTTCACAGAACATGATCTTTACTTAATATCCTAATGATTTTTGACATAAAAGAAAAATCTGTATAGTTCGTTATTGCTACAAGTATACCAGTGTACTTACGACTGGTTTTGTGGTCCAGTGTCACATACAAATGACCAAAAATATCTAATACATATATAATAACCAAATAAATAATAACATTTTATTCATCAGACCATCACAAACTTATACTTCAAACGACAGCGAAAACTAAGAATGTAAAGAATGCAAATCATCATTATGACAAGGTTTCCAAATCTGAAATTATTACTTGTGATTTATTTACTAAAGTGTGACACCATATCTTATTCGTTGCGGTGTAGCGTTGTTATTACTATAAAAATTAAAGTTTAATTTTTACATTTAAAACAAAGACTAAAGCAAAATAGAAAAAAAAAACCTAATAAAAATGTATGCATCAAGCACTAACATGACACTATTCAGGTGTTCATGCTTGATTGGGGATTGATGTCTAAATCTGCTGCAGCGGTCATTCAACTCATCCTTATAAAATCTTCAAGGTTGAAGCCAGAATAGTGTTAGTACGTCACTAGAGACCCTTACACAACAGCTCACCTCAAACCATTAAGAAAAATATGCAGCCCAGTGCAAGAACCTCTGCACGAGTTATAGACCAGAATCACTTCTGCAACACTGTCCATTCCAATAGAGGATGCTTAATTCTGAGGGACAAATTCTAGCTTTAATCTGTTTTGACCAAGTACAGACAGCGAGCGACAAGGCCCAGCGCGCCCGGCCCTTCCATAGCCTGATAAGGGCTTCAGGGCAGACCAGGGGCAACACAGACCGCATGGACAGCGGGAAAGGGTGGAGCGGCCAGCTCAGTGAAGCGAGCGACAGAATGAATGGCACTGGCAGGAAGTCATGGCCCTGTCAAACTAAGCCATCGAGAAGCTGGATAAAACCAACTCTTTACCGTTTCAAACACCTGGTGAAAAAGTGGATTAGGACGAGTTGACTAGAACGATTCATGAATGACTTCTAAACGGGAAGCATCTGTCCATTACAACATGCTTGTCAATTTATGTAAAAGTTGCATGGATGAAAGCATCTCTGTGGTTCATAAAACACGCTGTTAACATTAACAGTATGATTATATCATCAGGAGAACATCTCCATAATTGGGAGCATGCATGAGATTACAACTTGGTGAAGATCTCATACTTGGATCCCATAAGATGACAGCAAGGTACAGCATATTTTTGAATGCTTCTTGATTACATTAGGAACTCTGGAAATGTTTTTAAATGAGCAATCATGCTTAAGTGAAATGGTTGTACTACTAAGTAGTGCGTGCAGAGATGTTTTGTTGCTCCAAACTTTTAAATATGCAGAGCCAAAGATGTCGAAGAAAATCCGACCTCTTAACACATTAAATACAAACTTTAAAAATGCATGGATTGCAGGAAAGTGGACCAGCAGATTTGAACATTTCCAATTTCTTTTCATAACTAGAGCATGACATCATAGCCAGTTTCCTATATTTTTTGCAAGGCTAACTAACCTGTACAAGTCAGTTACATCTCCAGTAGCAGGCCGAGCTCCTGCACTACTGTTAAGGTCGGTAAAGGGCTAAAAACACAAGACTACTTTGTTTTCACAAGTCATTCAGAAAATATGAGGTTTCTCTGTGCAATTGAAATGATTTATTATCTCACATTGTGAATGACATAACATATCCAGATTTCAGTTCAAAAGGTCACACTACATAAAAACTCTCTGAGCTCTCAAACAATACACAGCACATTACTTGAGCGCTAAGCATAGACAGCAGGAAATTCATAAATTTGACTTTAAAATAACAATGCATTTTTCAGCAATTACATTTCAACCAACATATCAAGTATGCTTGCTTTTTAATTTGCAGCCCATTGAAAAGTAGGACACTGTCCTAGTATGTTTCAGTGTGAAAGTGTGCAATGAAAGTCAATCGAAAATAGGACAAATTCTACATTTCACTAAATTCAACAGCGAATCTGCATTGCCTGTAGCCCAAGCAAACTGAGATGATCCTAATAAAACAGACATGAATGAGCTTGAATGAGATTCAAAACAGCCCTTCTATGATTATTTCCTGAACTAAAATAAAAAAGCCTTCAAAAAAAATTACTTCAAACGGTTTCCAAGAGTGTAATAGAAAATGCTCAAAATGCTTTATCTGTTCATGCATTCTCTGGGAATCAAACCCATGACCTTGGTGTTGCGACTACAGGTAGACCATAGCAACGTCAAAGTTTGATTTCCAGGGGATGCCTAATCTAAGAAAAATGTTAAAGAATGCATATGCAAAAACATAAATGTAAAGACATTTGTGTGTTACGAAAACTTTCCAAAGCACAGCAGCTACCAAGCTGGATTTCATATCCTATAGCAAATATGAAATAATTAGGACTAGGCCATATAGTGTGTTTTCACAACATAGCACTGAATGTAAACAATGCCACTGAACTGAACGAAACACATTTTGCTGATTATTGCCAAACTGAACAACATTCGTGTTTGTTCTTATCATTTCCAGTTAGGTAGGTGAAACATTAGGCTACTATCTTAATACGTATGTATCTTTAACTCTGATTGGCTTTAGTTTGTCAAAATATTGCACCCTTTCCTGCCTACTAAGTCCTTCTCTATATGATTTAGCAGCTTTCACATGTTTTGCCCATGGTTTAGACAGTATAAATTCGCAGAACAATGTATTCAGTAGTACAAATAACATGCTGTTATATGCATCCGACTATCGCCAATATGGCTGTGCAATATTGGGAAACCATAATTTTGACCAAAGAGCCATTGTAGCCATTTGAAATACAGAAAGATCTTGTTGCAAGGCTTGTTTTGCATAGCGATTTTCACTTCATTAACGCGATGTACGAACCAAAATAACAACACATAAGCAGCAATATTTCCATCTAACATTTTTTCCCCAAAAACATTTCAAAAACATCAAATCTTGCCACATTGAGACATCCAAGCTGTAACACAATGATTGCACAATTTGTCATCGCATATACATCGCCCAGCCTTACTAATAACCACAATCTGTCAAAGCTTAACTATCTAGACTAAGCTGTTTGCACAGAGTGAGATGCTGGTTAACACAAAGCAGCTATGGTATCAGCAATGTAGCAAATATGTGTTCGCAAAGCCTATTAAGGTCTTGGTTAATCCAGACTAGCCAAGACTTATCCAGAGTTAGGCTGACAGTTTTAACTTACTTAGGATGGGCCATTAATAGGATGACTGAGCAACAACAAGCTGCTTTTTTTATACTTCCTTTGGTGGCCCAGGGATAGCGAAAGGGAGAGAACTTTTACTTATTAATTCTCTCAAAGCGGTAAAGGTCAATCTCATGTATTTTCACAGAGGTCACAGAGCCACACAGGAGCCACTGTGTCCTCAGAATCATTCACTGTTACAGAACCGCTCCTGTTCCTAACCAGAGTTCAAGAACGCTTATGCAAAGCCCAGGCTGCGTTGAAAAGCTTGGGTGGTGACAACTTTAAATGAAAGGTGAAATAATCTTGCATACATTTCAAAAGCCAATTGAGCTATCCTTACACTCCGCTCCCTGGTTAGCTTCACAGAACCTCCCAGAAATCTCTGTTAACATTTTCAACGAAACATGTTCGTGAGCGACACATTAACATCTAAAACCTCAGAAACTGAACTTATCAGCCAACTGAAGTCTTGTCTGTCTCTCGTTAGGAATCCCGCAGACCTTTAATATTAAAAAAATAGAATATTTTACAAAAAATAAAAATATTTTGTTAACGGAAACCTCAAGTTCATTCCAATGGGATGTTCTGTAAAGCTTCTCCAATTTGACAACCATAACCAAGGTGGGCGGAGTTTAGCGAGGGTCAATTGTATTTCATTTCAGCACATGATTTAGCAAAACTCACACTTCTATCTAACTTTGTCATCAGCTCAGTGTTTCATCCTACCGTATGATCCATTTTAATACGAGCAGCTCATTTTGTGGTTTCGAGCGGAAAAACAGTCCTGACTAATAGGAAATGAATGAAGGCTGTCCGTGTCAGATATCACTGCTTACCAGCTCACTGAGTCATAGACAGAACAGCAACCAAACTTCACGGCTTGATAAAGCATCCAATTCTCCTTCCTTGGGAGTAACCAGAGTCCAGTGTGCAGAGCACTCACGCCCTCATAAGGCAATAACTGTCCACCATTTTGAGATAATTCAACCCAGGAATAAATGCTAAAAGTGCAACACGACCCAAATTTGACAGGTGGCACAGACTGACGTGCAAACGCTCCCAAGATGCACACGTTGATTGATGTTTTGCACTCCAGGCTCATACGTACATACTAATTGATTTTTTTTTTCATTAGCTTGAAGATTATCAAGGGAAAAACAGGATCTGCACCAACTGGAAAGCATTTGCACTTCCATCACGAAAGCAATAAATGCTCAGCTGAGTTGACAAACCTTACCCTGATTTCCCTACAATTTGAATACGACAGGATTCATGCAGTTACACAAACCACAAAACATTCCCTTTAATTTGCAACTGCTGTACAGTCATTCTCAATTGCACATTTGCACATATTCCTCTCTAGCTGTCAAGCTGCATGCAACATGCAATATCATACCACCTGGGTTGACTCGTAACACAAAACTGACAGCTAGAAAAACAAACCAGCCAGTGTACAACTAGACCTCTGATGTACACTAGCATGTACATGCATATGCACACAACAGAGAGCATGCTGAGATTTGTGTGCTGTTGCATGCCAGGCCCTGTCCAGCATTCGGCCCGCATATGCTAACGCGCTAACGCCTTAGCACAATTCGCTAACGTTGACTGCTTGCAAACTATTCACTTGGATTAAAAAAAAATTAACCGCAAACACCTCAAATATATGGTAGAAAACCGCCACCGCGCTAAAGCGCAAGTGACGTTTTAAGAACCACAAGTCTCCGCTGAAAACCACAGCGAAACCTGTCGACTGACTGTATTTGTGTGTGTATGAGTGAGTTTAACGGCGGCGGCAACGGCGGTACTCGTACCGAGCAGGAGCAGCTTCAACTCCCTTCTCGCGTCGCGTTTGTCGCGACGCAGTTGCTTATCGATTTCGGCGTTGATTCGTTTCGACTCCTTGGCCTCTTCGCTCAGGCAGCAGGCCATCATCGACTCTAAAGTCATCCCCACTGCTTTACTGTACACAGCCCGGCCTCGTCGGGGCTTCAGAAACAAGAAAAAAACACAAAAATATCACTCGTTTCGTGTGTCCGCTGGAAAAAAGGTGGGTAGAAATGAAATAATCCCCCCAATCCTCCTCCTCTGAGGAAAAAAATATTAAGAAGAAGACGGGAAAAAATGAGAAGGGAGGTGAGGAGATGATCTGAAGGGGGTTTGAGAGTGGGGGAGGGGGCCGGGGGGCCTCCCGCGCTGCGTTCAGTCCTCTCGCGGTGAGCGCGAGCCTCTACCCCGCGTGCGGACCGCGGCAAAATCACGGAGGTTAGAGAGGAAGAAAAAACCGGGAGGATGAGGAAGGGAGGGAAGCGTCGACGACGACGACGAGGAGGAGGTCCGGGAGCCTTATCTCGCAAATGATTGAAAAATCCAGGGCAAACTATCCTCGCGTACGTGCGACACTCCCACAACAGCTCCGCGGCGGCTCACCACCAACACGGGTCCCGGTGAAAACGGGACAGATCGCACAGTCGCGACATCCACTTTTCCTCTTCCCCCCTCTCTCCAGCCTTATCCACCCCTTCAAATGGAGGAAAACGAGATTCCTCCTCAGAAAAGGAGGAATCGTAGTCCGCTCGGGTGAATGAAGCGTCACTGCTTCAATAAGTGAATAATGTCAAAAACATTCCCTTTAGTGTCACAGGGATGCGCTCGGTCACCGCACTTGTAGAAAAATAAAATTCCTGGAAGGGGAGAAAAGCCCGTTGCCTTTAAAAATGGATTATGCCACTTTTTTTTTTTGTTTTTTTTTTTTGCAGATGACAGCAGCGTCTCCTCCTACATCAGCGGAGCTGCGTTGCGTGCGCGCACACTAGAATGATTCCACACGGCCGCGGATGATTGACAGGGAGAGAACTGGCTCGGGCAGGAGAGGGGGAGGCGGGAACTGTGCGTGCGCGCTCGCGTTCTGGAGGCGGATAACAGGAACTGTCAAGTTTGGTCGACGGTGCAAGTCAGTCAGGCATTCTGAAAGTGCTCACTGCCGGGGTGTGTCGCTTATTCTTAGGGAACAGTGTGCGCTGCTATAGCGCTGTTACTTTCATTTCATCAACATTGTTGAACAGATTTCTGCATTAATCATAGATCATTTAAAATAGATATATTTAAAAAAATATATATGCCAAGAGAGAAATAATGTAAACTGTTTATAATTATTATTAATAATAAAACGAAGTAATTAATACGTGCTATTTTCCTTGTGAGATTAATACATTCCATTAAATATGATAATACGACTGTCAGCATGTCCTTCTGGAATTATTGTCCCTCACAAAACGATACGTAATTTAGCCTTCTTTATTTATGAAAACAGAAGTTAAAGAAGGAAGTTATAAAAATTAAAATCTTGTACATATAACAACATATATATGATAAGGCTATGCCTTGGTATCGCCTGTGAAGGCTGTTAATAATTTAACAGCGCTGTAGCCTAATTAAACATCATAATTGTGAAACTCTGCCTACATCTAGTGGACACATCTAGAAGTACATGTTAAAAAACTGACATTAAAAATTCTTAATCAGTGTTGGGTAAGTTACTCTAAAAAAATAATTAATTAATAGTTACAAATTACATCTTCAAATTAGATTACTGTACAAATTACTCTCTCCAAAAAGTAATTAATTACTGATTACTAACGGTAACTGATTACATGTAATCTGGATTATGTAATCAAATTCCAAAAAATAAGTACTTGTAATTAGAGTAAATTACATTTTAAAGTACTCATAATCAGAATACAGTTACTTTTTTATGGATTACATGATTACATATTATGAACACACTAGCAATACATTATTCATAATTCATTGATTCTCTCTAATCTTTTCCATCTTTAAAATTTTCCTTTCTAAAGTAGCCTACTGATTATATACATTCAGCCCACACATAGACTAGTCATTGGTCAGGTGGCGACACAGCATTTGACCACTGGATTAAAAAAATATATATATACATGTCTGGTTTAAGAAGAGTTTTCACATCGCATCAACTACTGATGAACACATTCATTTTTATTTGATGATTCATATTATACACTTATTTCTTAATGTAATGCAGGCATTCAAAACTTTTGTCATCTAAACCTTATTCACCAAATATGCTTTAAGTATATACTTCACTTTAAGCACCCCCGAGATTTTAAAATAAATATTTCAATTATTAAGTGTCACATTTGCATGTTCACGGTTTCTTTGATGTTGATTAATGGTCACATGGCAATATAATTGTTATTTTAAAACAAAGACTATAGAATTTTTTTTAAAGATTTAATTAATTGTTAGCTTTTCAATAAACTCACAAACCTCCTGCAGCTCCTTTATGTAAGGGATAATCAACGGTTCGCGGAGGCAACCACCCTCCGCTTCGCGTCGGGCGGTTATTAGCCTCCACGTCGTGCATTAAAATCCTTTAATGCACGGCAAGCCGTTGATTATCCCGCTTATTCCATGGTTATTTGCAAATTTATAGACACGTTACAACTAGTATTGCTCTTTGCAGCGCAAGATTTGACTGAATGGGTAAAAATGACGGTTATTTTCGTCAGTTAGCTCATCAGATCTATCATTCTGCCCGATTCAAATCAGACACAGACATGAAATAATGATAAATCACATTTATTTGAACGAATTACAGCATTTATTTCAATTACTTATCGATTGATCGAGAGAAAGACAGAGAGAGAAGGAGAAAGGGAGAGATGACAGTTGTTATGTGCGTTTTACCTGCCTGCTGCGCGTCTGTGCGTCTCTCTCTACAAACAACGAATTAATTCAAAAACAGCGGTCTTACCACCTCGTTGCTGAGGAATATTATGTAGCGATCTATTATCCAGGCTATGTGATTAATATGAATCGAGAGGAAGCCCTGACAACAAGTTTATATGTGCGCAGCACAATACGATCTCCGACCTCTCTCTCTCTCTCTCTCAGTGTGCGGTTGCGTGCATCAATTAAAGCAGCGCATTTATATAGAACGGTGATTAAACTGACTTGGAACTACCTGTGCATTAAACGATTTTAATGCATACCTGCCAGCCAATCAGAATCCAGTATCCAGACATTCCATGGGGCTTACAATTTGTAAGTAATCTACCCAGCTCTGATTACTAATTACTTTCTAAGTCCTATATCAACCTTGAAAAGTTATTGATACGAGGACAGTCATGAAACAGTTCTTTTAATTCTTTCAAATAAATAATAGATAACTATACAAATTATTCTGGTCACACTTTAGATTAGGGTTCAGTTCTCACATGCCGGTTTTACAGACAGGCCTTAGACTAAAACAGGATTAAGCCATAGTTCAATTAGGACATTTAAATAATTTTTATAAACATGCTTAAAAAAAACAAAACATTACTGGCGTGCTTTTTGAGACAAAACAAAGGCATGGATATATTTTAAAATCAGTCAGTGCAATTTTCTTTCAGTTGAAACAGCTCAGAGTTACCTTTTAGTCTAGGACTAGGTTTAAACCTTGTCTATGAAACTGGGGAACTATTTATTAACTATGACTTTTGTCTCAATATACTCCTAATTACTGCTTAGTAATATCTTATTAATACTTTGTAAAGTAGTTGTTACGTTTAAAAACTGGGAAGGACTAAGGATTTAAATAAGGTCTTGCAGAATAAGACAATATGTGCTTTTTAAGTAATAATAAATAGCCAATTTCCCAGTAATATTCATGCTAATAACCAACTAGTTAATAGTGAGAATTGGACACTAAGTGTTATTCTTATTAACTTACCAAAGTATTTTAAGTGAGAAGGGTACATAAAAAGCATGCGTTTTAGGGTTAGACTTTAAATTTTGACGTTAAATCCACTATTGTTTAATATATAAATGTTCTACAGTCTATACACAGTCTTAAGTTGAATTACATAAGAAATAACTAATTAAATTGTAGAAAAAAATAAGAGTATTCTCTTACTTTACTTTTTCGAGGGAAAAGTAATTAAATTACTTTAACTAATTACTTAGCAATTATTTACACCCAATACTGATCTTAATCAAGTCTTCCTGGTGGATGCTGTATATTATGGAGACATTTATAGTTAATTTTAAGATGCATGGAAATGTATAAAATATAGCAGATAAGCCTAGATACAGAACACCTATAGTGCTAAAAAAAAGGCTTACTGTCTTGCTTTTATGAATTATATGAATCATGTAAACGGCAGCCTATACTTTCATTATAAAACAAACAAAACAAAATAAAAAAAGTTAAAAATTGTTTTGATATTTAGAATCTGCAAAATGTTCATTATTTGTACCAAAATAAGAGGGATCATACAAAATGCATGTTATTTTTTATTTAGTACTGACCTGAATAAGATATTTCACATAAAGATGTTTAAATATAGTCCACAAGAGAAAATAATAGTTGAATTAAAAAAATGACCCTGTTTAAAAGTTTACATACTCTTGATTCTTAATACTGTGTTGTTACCTGGATGATCCACAGCTGTGTTTTTTTTTTTTTTTTTACTTGTTCATGAGTCTCTTGTTTGCCCTGAACAGTGAAACTGCCCACTGTTCCTCAGAAAAATCTTTCAGGTCCCACAGATTCATTAGTTTTGCAGCATTTTTGTGTATGATTTTGAGATTCATCTGTTCACACTGAGGACAACTGAGAGACTCATATGCAACTATTACAGAAGGTTCAAACGCTCAATGATGCTTCAGATAGAAAAACAATGGACCTTTTTTTTTACATTTCCGGGATTCTCAGCAGCTGAAGTCGTCATAGTTGGGTTAACTTGAAGAGAAGTGAATGGGAGAGTACCACAAATATATATTTTGCATTCCCATTTGCTAAATAGCAAAAGACAAACTCCACAAAAGTGTTTTCATGGCTTTCAATAAAAGGAACAAAATTGAGAGAGACTGATAATGGCAGTCAGAAGAAAGAACAACACCAAATTTACCGTCCATCACATACATGCGAGTCGACATTAGAAACACCCTTGCATTAGCGTTAACTAGTTTATTGTATTTTGATGCAAATATAATACAAATTGAAGAGTTCAGATGCAAAAGCCTCTAAATCCATGTGACATCTTTCTTTAAAAATTAATTTTTATCAGGCTCTGATGTATAGGTTTCTATGTAAGTACTGGTACTTCTGATTGGGCTGAGGCTGGTATTTTAGCGATTTTGAAGTAAAAGTATTTGATGCACATATATTATGTGTCGAGAGCATTCACTCAGTATCATTATCTCATTTTTAACCGAGATGGCTTTTAGCTGGTTTTGCATCTAAACTCTTCAATTATAGTGTTATAAATACATACATTTAAAAAAAAAATAAATAAATAAAAAAAACTTCTGAGGATTTGCAATGCTGATGACCGTTAAATGCGTCATCATAGTCCTGTGAAAAAGGTCCATGCATTAAGAGCCAGGGGGTGAAAACTTTTTGAATTTGAAGATCAGGGTAAATTTAACTTATTTTGTCTTCTGGAAACATGTCAGCATCTTCTGTAGCTTCATACGTTATTTAAGCTAAATAAGAAAAATATACACATCTTCATTCTGTTAAAAAATGTACACCCCTGGCTCTTACTGCAGAAAATCCTTCTGGAGCATCAGTGAGCGTTTGAACCTTCTGTAATAGTTGCATATGAGTCCCTCAGTTGTCCTCAGTGTGAAAAGATGAATCTCAAAACCATACAGTCACTGTTGGAAAGGGTTCAAATACACATAAATGCTGAAAAACTAACGAATCTGTGGGACCCGAAGGATTTTTCTGAAGAACAGCAGGCAGTTTATCTGTTTTGGACAAACAAGGGACTCTCATTAAAAACAAACAAACAAACAAACAAACAAACAAAAAAAACAAAAAAACAAAAACAAAACAAAAACAGCTGTGAATCATTCAGGTAACAACACAATATTAAGAATCAAGTGTATGTAAACTTTTAAACAGGGTCATTTTTTTTAACTATTATTTTCTCTTGTGGACTATGTAAACATCTTCTATGTGAAGTATGTAAACTTTTGACTTCAACTGTACATCTTACCTCACACCTTTTCACTGTTAAAAACAGATGCTCACTAATGAACTTAATAAAGCCTGTCTTCTTTGACTTGATTTGTCATCTCAGTCATTTTGACATTGACAAGCACTGTTAGACCGCTGAAGCAGACCAGCCTAAAAATGTCAATTTTAAAACTCAAATATTCAAGAAATAATTTCTAATAAATGTCCACCCCAGTGTCAGTTAGGTCCAACTGGACTTCAGTATTCTTTAAAATATAGGCCTATTTTATGTTTTGCAGAGACAAGAAATCCATACAGGTCTGAAACAATGTGAGGATGAGTAAATTTTCAATTTTTGATTTTTTATTTTTGGGTGAACTAATAATATAACAATACTTTAATCCCTAATTCTAGTCTAACTATGGGAAATAGTAGGCGTGATAGTGCTAGTCTTTGCGGTATTAATTTAGT
The DNA here is from genome assembly GCA_033026305.1 of Cirrhinus molitorella. Classification (NCBI taxonomy): domain Eukaryota; kingdom Metazoa; phylum Chordata; class Actinopteri; order Cypriniformes; family Cyprinidae; genus Cirrhinus; species Cirrhinus molitorella. The sequence goes on along the minus strand of CM065124.1, from coordinate 5,005,432 downwards.
TTGATGTAATGTTTGCTATTTTACAAATCAATAAAACACTTTTTCACACAATAATAGTCATTTGCAGAGTGAAGTACATTCGATCCTGACAGCAGAGGGCAGCAGATGTTTGTGATCGATAATGCGGTTACCCTGTTTTTCACACGTTGTTTCTTCAAACAAAAAGAGGGCACTGTTGGACTACAAATGCTCTCAGTCATGCATACTCATTCAGCTGTGTACACATCCAATTCAGGTTATCATAATTAGCCTACCAGGTCTCAAGAACGATTTCATCTCTTAGACATACATGTCACATACTTTGCTAGACATTTTATTTACATTGCTGTCAGAACTGAAACTCACTTTACATATCATGCTTATCAGTTTTATTAGAGAACGTTTGAAATGCTCATTTCAATGCCAATTGTGTGTTTCCATGCTTCTTCCGGTCTCACTTTCTATTTCACATTTTGCTCTAGATGCAATATGGGCCCCTCCACAGCTGTGAACCCGTAAAGACAAGCTGTGAGTAACATGCTTCAGCGTCATAAGCAAACACACTGCCAAAGCGCACCCTTAAAAACTGTTCGGTGGCTTCAAATTCTTTTGATGGTCGTCTGCAGAATATTTACCTAATGAGACATTTAAATTGAACTCTCTCATTATCTAAATATTTAATAGGTAAAATGATTTCCACAATTTACAATGAGCACAAATTCTCTACTACACAATAAGCAAAAAGTGTTTTATTGGTTTCTGTTAAGGCATGAGCTCTGTTGGTAAATAACTATAAGATATAACAAATGCAGTAAACTGAAAGGGAAAAAAAAAACTTTTTATGATATTAAATTAAAATCATATACCATTTTGCAACATCGAGCTGTTTTTGTACATCTAAAGTAACTGGGAAGCCTCGCACATTTAAGTTACAAATCACCTCACTTGCTCTCATGTTAAAAATAAGGTGGCTAGAAGTAAAAGCAGTATTGATTTTAGTTTGGATGTTTGATAGTGAAGGTCTCGCCCTGGATTTATGTGCTTTAAACTGGATCTGAGCTGGGAGCGACCGAGATCACTTCATACCCGCCAGAGCTCTGGCAAACCTCTGTTTCCAATAGCAACCGTATATGTGCAGCTCAGCGCAGCAACTAGAGAGTTCCGCGGGGAACGCAGAACTTTCTCTCGTCATCTGATTGCACAGCGGGAAGTTTGTGATCTTACCACCTGACCAGTAATGTAACGTGCCGAATGCCAGAACTCTGTACACAGAAATGAGAGCTCTGTCATCATTTACTCGCGCTGAAGTTCTGCTAAATGCATTTGCTGTGTGAAATTTAGGCAGGGATTCACCAAAAATCTTCCTCTCTGCTGTAGCTCTCAAATCTCATTCTATATTTTCAGGTATTTTTCTGTGCACTTTCAGGAACAAAAGGTACAAAAGTTGTGGGAGTGTACCTTTTTGAAGCTTGACAACCAGAGCTGGGGAGATTATTTACAAATTGTAATTCGTTACTGATTCCAAATTACATGACATAAACTGTAGTTAGTAACATGATCCATTATATTACACATTTTAGATAATCATTTTTTTTTTTACCCAAATCATTTATCACATTTATCATACTGTTTTAAATAGCATAATCTTGTACCATATTGACATAAAAATACAAAGAGTAAGAAAATATATTCCACTTGTTGTTATTAACAACATGAAGTGCATTAAACATCAACACATCAAGGTTTTCCAAATTGGTGTTCGTGAAGGAATTTGTGAGTTTATGAGTTCAATGAAAAACTAATAATTAGTTAAAATAATACAAAATGTTAAATTAAAATAAATAATTTTTAAATAATTTAAAAACTAAAAAATAAGTTACATGATAACTACAATTCCAGCTTACTGTAATTTTTTATTTTGAAAATAATAATAATAATAATAATAATAATAATAATAACAATAATAAAATAAATAAATAAAATTATTATAGTTAGCTATAGTTAACTATTATAGTTAGCTATACTTTATAACTATAAACTAAAAAAAGTTACATGAAAAAATAAGCATACATAGTGTAAATATATAGTTACATGAATATTAAAATGTGATTACTGAGTCATAGTGAGTGGTTTTTAGCAAAAAAAACAAACAAATTGTAAATCTGTGCATTTTAATGTGTTTGAAAGACAAAAGCCTTCCAAAGACATAGAAAAACATGGTTAAATAGCCTGAGATAGAGTTATGATCAACAGAGTGATCATTTAAATAAAAATCAATGTGTTCATCAGTAGTTAATGCAATGTTAAAACACTTCTTCTAAACCTAAAATGATTTTTGTAAATCCAAAAATTGAAGACTTTCTGAATGCATAAGCAGTAGACTTTTAGAAAGAAAATATGTAAAAGATGAAAAAGAGGAATTAGGGAGAATCAATAAATTGTGAATAAATTATTGCTATTGTCATGTAATCCATAAAAAGGTACCTGCAGTGTGATTACGAGTATTTAAACATTTTATTTAATCGAATTACAAGTAATTAATTTTTTTTACATGTAATAAATTACTACCAGCTCTTTTGACAACAATGGTCTCTGAATTGTTGCTCCTGCTGTCATTTTAAAAATGACATGAGGGTGAATAAATAATGACATTTTACTTTTTTTGATTAGACGCTTCCTTTAAGCTTGCAATTTGTGCCAGACAGCACAATCTTGGATTGTCTTCACCTCAGAAAACGCTGTTTTTTTATCACTGCTTGCTCTGCTCCACTGTCAAACTCACAATCCGTTGTTTTTGCCTGCCATTTAGCTCTTAAAGACAATGATTTGGAAAGCCCCGTCACTCTCCCTCTGTGAACACACACAGTAATGGCTCAGCATTAGTGCTTCTGCTATAAAGGTCACAGGATCATTTGTAAGAAGGGGTGACCCATGAAACGGAAGTATTATTAAGATGTCAGTTCTGCCTTTTAGCCAATGTACACTTGATTAGGCCACTTAACCCTGGCTCTTCCCCAGGGATTTCCTCTACAATTAATGCACAGTCAGTGATGCAAACATATCTGCTAATATGAGACATTCACTATTGGTATTGCATTTCCACTGGCCTCACCAAAACAGAAATAAATACAAATAATAGTAACAACAGTACCAAAAAACAATATTTATGCAACTTTTTGTCACTGAAAAGATACTTTACAACAAACAGTTTATGTTCGCAATAATAGCAAGAATGTACAGTTAATGTAACTCTGTGACAGCATGCCGGAAACGGATGGCATAGCCTACGGTGCAAAACATTAGTCATTTATCAATCATAACTCCAAGACTGACAGACTTGAACAAAACAACAAAATGTCAGCCAGTTTGATAAATTTACCTTGGTGACAGAAAACAACATTTAAACAAAGTTGCAAAGCATAAAAACAAATATACATGATCATCGTTGATGCTGATTATTAGACCATAAGGACATAAATACTGGCCTGTACTATAAAAGTGTTCAACAAAAAGGATGGTAAGAGAGGCTGGGTCTAGTTGTCACCAGTGCATTATCAGTATTTACATTCATTTTTATGCCTTGAACTGTGATGCTTTCTGTGCATTATGTGCATACAGTCAAACTAAAATTTATTCAGAAACCTTTAACATTTCTCACATTATGATTTAGAACATGGTAATAAAATATGACAAGGACTGTGTCAGAACAAATTCATCTTGATAATGTCAGATAACTTTGATAGAAAGGTTTGTAATGGATTACAATCAACCAAAAACTATTCAGACAACTGTTAGCATGACAAGATTTACACAACTATCAATACTTTGTTGACCAATTACCAAGCAATGCTTAATTTTGTTCAGTCTGTGGTGTAACAAGGTTGCATGAGCAATTAAAGAAAAAACACTTAAGCAAAACATGGTCAGATCAATGTTTCTGAATCATTTTTGGTCCCAAATGTTTAAAATTTTACTGGAAGTCCACTGTATAAAGAATTTCTGGGTATAATTTATCACAGTTTACTTTATTTTGTTAACCCCAGTTACATAAATTAACTACAGTGTCCTGCACCCACTAGTAAAACAATATAAAAAATTATACCTGGTGTCTGAATTCATTTTTGGTTTGTCACATTGTTTCAGTACAGTAATGTTTTGCATCAAATTATGACGTTACATAACTACAATTTCCATCTTATTGATTTTTTTTTCTTTTGAAATGTGAAAGGACCAGTGAAAATATTTAGTAAACTAAAAGTAAAAATATTAAAGCGTAAATACTAAGACAGTAAGTACTAAGTAAGTGTTTTTTAGGAAATCGATACAGTTGAAGTACACATAATTTGCAGAATCTGCAAAATGTTAATTATTGTACCAAAATAAGAGGGATCATACAAAATGCATGTTACATTGAAATATTTAGTACTGACCTGAATAAGATATTTTACATATAGTCCACAAGAGAAAATAATAGTTGAATTGATAAAAATGGCCCTTTTCAAAAGTTTATGAGTTGTGTTTTTTTGTTTTGTTTCGATTTGTGATAGTTCATGAGTCCCTTGATTGTCCTGAACAGTTAAACTGCCTGCTGTTCTTCAGAAAAATCCTTCACAAAAAAATATTTTTGTGTATTTAAACCCTTTCCAACAATGACTATAAGATTTTGAGATCCAACTTTTCACACTGAGGACAACTGAGGGATTAAGAGCCAACTTCAACTTTTGGAATTTAAAGATCAGGGTAAATTTAACTTATTTTGTCTTTTGGGAAACATGTATTTTCTGTAGCTTCTAAATAATAATAATAAAAAAGAATATATTTAGGCAAAATAAGAAAAATGTAAACATCAAAAGTTTTCTCTTAATGCATTGTGTTTCCTTTTGAAGCATCAGTGAGCATTTGAACCATCTGTAATAGTTGCATATGAGTCCCTCAGGTGTCCTTAAGCTGGGGACACACTACACGACTAGCTTAAACATTCTAAGACTGACCGGAACACACTTGACGATTGTTACCAACGACTGGAACACATTTTAGTTTAGACAACACACACTATGTGATTTGAACAACCAAAGAATTTGTTTTTTGAAGAACAGCGGGCAGTTTAACTGTTCAGGACAAACAACGGACTCATGAACAACTATCACTAAACAAAAACAAAAAAAAACAGCTGTGGATCATTCAGGTAACAATACAGTATTCAGTATTAAGAATCAAGTGCATGTAAACTTTTAAACATGGTAATTTCTATAAATTCAACTACTATTTTACCTTGTGGACTATATGTAAACATCTTTTATGAGAAATATCTTCAGGTCAGAACTAAATAAAAAATAACATGTATGATCCCTCTTATTCTGGTAAAATAATTAACATCTTGCAGATTCTGCAAGGTGTATGTAAACCTTTGACTTCAACTGTATTTTGTTAGGGGGTTGTTCAAATCGCTAAGTACTCCACTTGTTGCACAATAAAGCTACTATCTCTAGTTGCCAAATGCTTTTGACTTGCTAACATAACTGCTCAGCGTTTTGCTATGTCAAAACGTATCAGGATTAGGAATATTCACAAATGCTTATGCAGGAAACGACCACACAAATACCCAGCATGCTCAATGTCTTCTGTTCTTGATGCCAGGATTACTAAGACAGTTCCCACATCAGAGACAGTTGCCACCACAAAGACCAAAATCGCTTCTACTTTCATAGCATAAATCACTTGCCTGATAACTTTTCATCCCTGTAGTTCTGCAGAAAACATGCACGCTTACAAACCACGCTTACAAACAAATCCCTGACGGCGTGTTTTTGACAAGTTTGCAGTTATCTATCACAGAGAGCGCGGGGTAGACGGGGGCCCGCGGCGAAGGAAAACAGTGGGATATCTCTGGTATCTTGCCTTGTGCAAACCCGAGTCATTAATTAAAACCTCCTTCCTTCTACATCAGAGTCGCAGATTGAAACTAACCAAGAGGCCCTTTGCAATTAAGATGCACAGATCCAATTAAGAGAGTGATTAATTGCCAGGGTGGGATTTTAAATAGGAACGGCTGCAAAAGAAGGCACAGCGGTCGGTCCTGAAATGGGCCCGCTGTCGGCGAGGATGGGAAATCAAGGAAATAATTGTCCAGCAACAGGAGGCTGAAAGGTTACGGTTTAAATCAGAGCTATAAAGGACGGCCAAAATCATACTTCGCTGAGTCCACTAAAATTATCTTCCTCTTTGGCTTTCACCACGAAAATTCTCACAGCCTCATTGGAATGAACTATTCTGAGAACAAATGATGAGTTGTGCCACATTAACTTTATAGCTCTATACTCATACTTTACGTTAACTATTGTCTCATTTGTGTCTGTTTTTAAATTTCCTCAGGGATTTTAAGAGAAACATCCGAGACAAAGCTGATGCTTCAACAGATTCAATTGCTTCAAGGCATTTAAGCACATATGAAAAAAGACATTATGTAGCAAGCCTGAAACCACCTAAATCGATGATTTAAAAAAGCATTTTTGGCAAATCCAGGTAATTTAGCATAGAAGTATTATGTTTTTTTACATTTATGACTGTTATAGCGCCAGTTGTGGTCCAATCTCTTTAAAACTTACTTTCATGCTTGTTTAGAATCACCTAATCAGCAGGTTTTCTAAAGTTTTGGGTCTTCCTGTAGGTTTTATAGGATTTTGGGTAAATTTGGACAGGCTAAACGAGCCCACTATAGCTTTACAAAGGGTAAATTGAAACATTTTGTTGATAATTAGAGAATTGTACTGTAGTGTTTTTTTCCTGAGTGAAAACTAGTTTGCAAAAGTATTTTTTTAAACAAATTATTTGATTGACAGCAGTGGTTCTAAAGGCAAAATTATCTGGAATGAGGAGTTCTGTCATATGATATGAATATTACACGTATGCGCAATAAACCGCGTGATTTACAATCATTTACGCTCTTGAAAAATGCAATATTGCCCCCCAGTGGCCTCCGTTAACCTTGTCTGATAGATGCTCAAACTTCATCAGACAATGGTGGGCATGTTTTTTGGAGATATGCAAATGTCCTTATAAACACTTGTGACACTTTAGACAAAGGCAGTGCACAGGTTGCTTAGGCTTAGGTATAGCCATTTTGTATGTTTTTTTTCCCTCTTGTAGCACCACCAAGTGGCCAAGCTCTGCGATTTTTGTTCTGTGACCTCAGATTGAGCTCTTACACACGTGATCCGAGTTTGGCAAGGATCTCTCATTCCATTCAGGAGTTATAGGCATTTTATAGGTTAGCATTTGCACAAACCTCAAAGCCACATTTCCTGAAAGTTGGGGTGTGTCTCAATCAGCTCCCTTATTCAGTAGTAAGGCCACTGATCAGGGAGTCGGCCATTTTAAGGGCTGTCTCAATCGCAAAATTCTTCCAGTGCACTGGAACGTTTGCTCCCTGAAAAATCCCACAATGCACTGCAAAAACTAGGGAGCATCGTTGCTCCCTATGTTCCCTTAACAGAAATTATTACGTCATTTTTTCTGAATCCTCTCAGGTGGAAAAAGATGGCAGACGTCTCGGCAAACTTCTTCTACAAATGTAAGTAGCTTGTTATCGTTGTTGTATATATCAAATGATTATTTAAGTTAGAGATTTTAAACTTTTGACGTTTATGCGATTTGTTATTTTCACATAAATACAAACATCGTTAGACAGATAACAGCTAATCTTGTTAACATTTATAATTAATATTCGGCTGAATACTAACAGAACAGCCAAACATTAAAATTTATTTTTTTAGAATATACTTTAAATAACAGTAATAAAATACATTTACAAAGATATCTGTCCTGCCAGTTGTTAATAAATACGAGTGGTGACATTATACAATGCGACTAGTCTGTCGCCGGAAATTACGAATCAAAAGTGTCCCAATGTGTAGTGAGCCAGGGCTTACTAGCGTCTGACTTCGTGTACACGATCTACTGATTCACGACCTCGGGAGCTAGGGAGCTGATTGAGACGCACCCTTGGTCTTCTTTACATCTTCAATCACACAGCCATTTCGTGTTCATTTATTTAGAACAAGTTGGTGTTTCTGTGACTCAGTGTACCATTACATGTGAAGCAGCTTGTCAAACTGGACCCCTTTCATTAAAACGACTGAATGAAAGACAGAAAACATCAGATCATTATACATATTTAGGGGTCAAATCACTGACTCCAAGTATGAGCGATAGTAATAATGATGCTAGCCGTAGCAAGCAAACAAACAAGCGTCATCTGTTATGTTGGAAATCAGGATGTGAAATATAATGTCAAAGTTGTTTGTCATCACCATGGAGCTGATTATCCACACTGATAAGTCATACCTGCAAATAGAAACACCATAATTACACGCTGATCGTGGCAAAGCAGCAGGAAGAGGGGAATAAAAGAAAGCGTGAACTAAATGAACTAGTTCATGTGCTAAAGAAAGAGAACAAATGCCCATATGAAGGCTGGCTAATCCCTCTTACATTTACAATGCTATACTGTTTTTTTTTTTTTTCTTCACGTTTTAACACAGTTTCACTAATGTCTCCAGGAGATATCTTCCATGCTTTTGATTGCTTTTTCATAGCTTCAACTTTGTTTCTCCTTAAATACCTCCAGTAACCAAAACAAAACATGAGTATGAGTTGTTTTACAAACAATGACAAACGCTTTAAGGTATTTAAGCACATATGAAAAATACATTACATATTATTTAGCAAGCCTGTAACCAACTAAATCAATGATTTCAAAAAGCATTTTTGGCAAATACAGGTCCATAGAAATATGGTCCGATCTCCCTAATGCTTTTCAATGCTTGTTTAAAATCGCTTGTGGCATGTGCTCACCAGGTTTTGTGAAGCTTTAGGGTTTGGAGTATATTTTTCACATCTTCTCAGCCATTTAAAGGGATAGTTCACTTTGAAATTAAATTTTGATATGTTTTAGCTTACCCCAAGGGCATCCAAGATGTAGGTGTCTTTGTTTCCGCAGTAGTTTCAATTTTGATATTTTTTTCTAAATTTGATATTTAGTTCTTGTCTGTCAGTCATATAATGCATGCCTATGGTCATCTCACAAAAGAAAATGCACAGATTCAAATTAAACAGTCCAAATTAAACAATTCCCCATCGTAAGTACACATTGATGACCTAAGACACGAAATGAGCGGTTTGTGTGAGAAAACGAACAGTATTTATGTTGTTTTTTACCTTTTGTAAATAACCACGTCCAAGTTAAAGTTTGCGCGCTTCCTGGTGTGTGAGCGTGCCGGTGCTATTCCCGGAAAGCTCGAAGTGATCTCTCGCGCGTGAACGTCACTCATTGTTTCCACAGAACAGAGATTGTAGGTAAGACGGCTAACAGAAATGGTACTCGTTTGCGCTTATCCGGGATGTTTAAACAAGAAATGGTTAAAAAAGGTATGTTTAGGGATGTTTAAAAAAGAAAGAATTACTTGTGCTCACGCAATGGATCACTTCCAGCGCTTTCCGGGAGTAGCGCCGGCACAGCCAGAACGCGCCCCCTTCAACTTGGACGTGATTGTTTACAAGAGGTAAAAATGATATAAATACTGTTCGTTTTCTCACACAAACCACTCGTTTCGTGTCTTAGGTCATTAATGTGTACTTACGGTGGGGAATTATTTAATTTGGACTGTTTAATTTGAATCTGTGCGTTTTCTTTTGTGAGGTGACCATAGGCATGCATTATATGATTGACAGACAAGAACAGTTGGACCTAAAAATATCAAAATTGAAACTACTGCGGAAACAAAGACACCTAGATCTTGGATGCCCTTGGGGTAAGCTAAAACATATCAAAATTTAATTTCAAAGTGAACTATCCCTTTAACTAATGGTTTGATTTACAGCAGTGGTTTTAGACGCAAAGTTGTTGTTTTTATGAGATATGCAAATGTCATTATAGACACTTGTGGCACTTTGGATCAAGACCATGCATACCGATTTTCATATCGATGAGCCGTTTTTATGTTTTTTCCTTCTTATAGCACCACCAAGTGGCCAAGCTCCACAACTTTTTTTTCACGTGACCTCAGATTCAGCTCTTACATACACATTGTATGTTTGGCAAAGATATCGAATTCTGTTAAAAGCATATAGCTGTTTTAGCAAAGACGGCCATGTCCCTTTCAAACATTTTGGCGTCCCTTTGAGACGGAGAATCGAAAGTTAAACTTTTTTGATAACTATTGATATTCACTCTCCAGAGAATCTTTCTGCACTGGTTTAGTTCTGATCAGATTACTTAGCAAAAGTAGGTTTTAAAAAAAATGCAAAATACCCCAAAATTTAAGTTTTAGTTTAAGTTGGCCACGTACACACTGCAGATAAATTTGGTTGTGAGTTCACCTTTTGCTCCTTAATTGCGTTCTGTACACACATAATTCACTAAAATACGGGAGTGACAACCGCATTCCACAACCGCATTAACTCCCGAAAAATACAGGTAGCGACAACCGCATTTACAGAAATTCTATGGAACCGAACTGAAAAACAAGTTGTTAATGACGTATCTAAACGCGCATCTGTACGTAAGATGCAAGAAAATAACGAGCCCTGCAGTGAAGTGTCAGTGTTGCCAGATCTTCATAGGAAAAAAAAACAAACAAACAAGGACAAGTGCAAAAAAACAGTAAAACCCCCAAATGCTTTATGTTTTATAACACACACACACACACAAAAAAAAATAATATATCTCATATCTACCACAGACAACTCCATAAAGTGCCTAGCTAAATTAGCTTAGACCAAATAACATGCCTAAAAGTGCTTGTAAATACGAGGACACGTTTAACAGTGGTAGTTTAGTTAAAATCGAGACTGTCCTCAAAGAAAATACGTTTTTTTAGTCACCTTATACGACCCATTTTTACGTTTTAAAGTTAAGCGCCCTCTAGCGGGTGTAAAAATAATGACAGTGTCGCATTGGATCTGACATCATGAAATGACGCATGAGTTTTTACACTGCTCTCACGGTAATTCAAATATATTTTACTAGGTGTAATTCGTAGAAATGAGCACACCTAACCTTACCCTAAACCTACCCCTTACAGAAATAGTGCAAAATCACGATTTATAGTGCATATTCCAAAAAAAAAAAAAAACATGTTATGAGATCTCCATCTCCAGTATCAAACTTGTGTTTGTATGATTACACCACTTTGTAGTGCAGCGCTCTACCGACTGAGCTACACGTAACCCTGAAAGTGCATTGGTTACCTGTTCCTGATATGGGAGCAATTGTTGTATACGCTCTATGGAGACGTATTTTGAGGATTTGTGTATATTTGGGCGTATAAGTTGGAGGACATGTTGTTAAAATCGCGGGACAAAAACAGTCTTTAGCCAAAAAATGGCAGATGCTAAATGGCTAAACTTGTATTCACTCCTGCAAGACGGCAAACTGTTGCTATGGTTACAAATGCAGGAGTGGCTGTTCTGTACACACATGGAACCATAATTTACGTGACTCTCTCCCGCATTTAAATGCGGTTGTCACTCCTGAAACTGTACGTGGCCGTTTAGTTATAAGTGATTTAGTACTTTTGGTTGCTGTAGCGCCCTCGTCAGGCAGATTGGAGTGAGTCTTGGTTCATGTTGTAAGTGATGTGAGTACTACATCCCTCCAAGTTTCAAGTCTCTACGACGTAGGGTTTGGTCTGCCCGATCAGTTTTATGTGGAGATTGCTGATCCTCGGCCATTCTAACACTTACAATAGGGTTTCAGTGCTATGAACCCCTAATTACAAAAAGTTTAGGTACCTGTGGTGAAATGGATCTGCCAAAAGTTATTAAAAGCAAATCTGAACACAATTTGAGATCTCTTCTAAAACTCCAGACACGTTTAATATTTGGTAAGATTTGGAGTCTTTTTCAGAAGAAAATCTCCATTCTCTCTACAGGATGAACAATTGAGACATTAAAGTGAAAGTGGTTTTTCATTCCTGTAGGTGTTGTTGACGGGAATGTGGGAGTTCTGCTAGCGTGTGCGATGTTGAAGGTGATGTGATGAGCCGTTTCAAGCCCTGGGCGTTCAGGACTGCACCTCCAAAACACGTTACTGTTTGCTGTCCACCTCCATACTGTCATCCCAAAATCTGGAGGGAAAAAAAGTGCCTCAGCGCTTGTTTGGATCTGAAGCTTTTGCTTTTTTTTTTTTTTTTTTGCAGGAACAGCATTCAACCATTATGGTTGGTAATAACCTGTAAACGTTGAGCTTTTTTCACTGGCTGATTCCAGAGAGTGAAAAGAAACTTTACAGCCGCCTCCCATCGTAAATAACCATTACTGCAAATTACTCTGCGAGCAAATTGTACTCGGTGGGAGGTGTGAGTGTGAGAAATGTGATATATTTTGTTATTTTCCCTTCATTCCCGTCTCTCCGCAGCACACACTGAGTGCTGAAATTGAAAGTTGCCCCAGTGGCTGATTCTGCGGCTAAAACTGCTGCTGTTGACTCTCTTTTCTAGCATGCGTCTGTAAATGGGAACGCAACAGCTGTGCTCTGTACGCTTTGAATGAATCAGTCGTGACTAAAGTGGCATTTCGGAGTGGCTTTTGTTTCCGTAATTGACTTTGGCACTGGAGAGCGGCGTCACCTGCCGTCTCCGGTACCGGGGTCAGTCTTAGATATTCAATGCGCCATTGACCAACCACAACTTATCAAAAGAGAGGAAATATTGATCACGCGCTTCCGCCTTACAGAGCCAAGTTCATCGGTTTTAACTAGTGCTATTCCTTTGTGAGGTGGCATTTAGATGGATTGATCCCTCTGTAAGTCGGCCTCGCGAGAAAGAGCCACATTATTGAGATGGTGTTATATAAGAGAGTCCCATGAGCTGAAGAAATCCATCGCAAAGGTTTTAATCATGTGCAACATGCGCACCGACACCCGGTATGCGCGCGCCACATGTTCTGCCAGCGCCGCTGGTTTGGCTTCCTGCTGGTGTTTAGAGGGTTGGAAATGAGAAAGAGGTGAAGCAGACCAAGATAAGGCTGGCTAAATCTGTTCATTAATCCGGGCTGTGTGGAAAGAGTGTGTTAACGGCAGAGGCATCCTTTGATCATGAAATGCTCATTGCTGAGACAGAGAACTGGGCGGAAAGGTAATGAGAGCGTGCCTGAATCAACTGGACTTTGAATCAACTCATTCTGAAGACCTTTCACACTTCTGGCAAATATTCTTGTTAAAAAATCTTGTTAGTGCCAAAAAGCTAAGATTTCTTAGCTTTATCAAGGGCACCGACAGCCATTTCCAGATGGCAAGAAAGTCACACTGAAACAGTGGGAAGAGTCATTTGTTTGCTCCAATATGCAAAAGCAGCCAGAAGGAGCAAACTTAATAACTGTGATTTCTTTCAAATGTTAAAATGAAAATAAACTCATCTTTGTTTAACTGAGGTAAGGGGAGTGTTTTCTTTAGTGTGTTATATGTGCTATGTGAATTATATGTGCATTATATATATACAGCTGCAATCAAAACTATTCAACCCCCTTGACCTGCAAGACATTTTGCTGCAAAAAGGCATCACACTATTAGAGAAAGTTTATTAAAGGGTTAGTTCACTTTCAGAACAAAAATGTACAGATAATTTACTCACCCCCTTGTCATCCAAGATGTTCATGTCTTTCTTTCTTCAGTCATAAAGAAATTATGCTTTTTGAGGAAAACATTTCAGGATTTCTTTCCATATAATGGACTTCTATGGTGCCCCCAAGTTTGCACTTCCAAAATGCAGTTTAAATGCAGCTTCAAAGGGCTTTAAACGATCCCAGCCGATGAAAAACGGTCTTATATAGCGAAATGATCGGTTATTTTCTAAACAAATTGGCAATTTATATACTTTTTAACCTCAAATGCTCATCTTGTCTCGTCTCTGCGATGCGCATGCGTAGTCTTTGTGATCCGGATCAATACAGTTAGGGTATGTTGAAAAACTCCCATCTTGTTTTCTTCTTCAACTTCAAAATTGTCCTACAATGCAGTTTTATCTGTTTTTGTAAAGGCCGTTTGTAAATTTTGGGACAGAAAACGAGATGGGAGTTAGTCTTCATCAAAGCTGGGATCATTTAGAGCCCTTTGAAGCTGCATTTAAACTGTATTATGGAAGTTCAAACTTGGGAGCACCATACATATCTATTATATGGAGAGAATTCCTGAAATGATTTCCTCAAAAAACATAATTTCTTCACGACTGAAGAAAGAAAGACATCCAAGAACATCTTGGATGACAAGGGGGTGAGTATATTATCTGTAAATTTTTGTTCTGAAAGTGAACTAATCCTTTAATACGCATACGCAAAATAAAAATTAAATTGGCTTTATAGGGATGTAACAATATTGTGATATAAAAAAAAGACAAATGAAGAATTGGAAAAAAAAATTTTCAATTTAAAAAATTAATTATTCTATCCAATGCTTTGAGAGTGCAAAATTAAGAGCTCCAACCTATGTTCTTAACTAAGAAAAAAAGTCTGTAACACGCATTTAGCTTAATCGCTATGATGAAGGGTTTAAGTCATATTGCGCTTTTGGTTTTAGTTCGTGGCCCAAAACACAAATTTAAAGTCATTTTATGTTAGAAAAAGAAGTTTAAATATATTTTAAAAAGTACACTTTTATCCAGAAGACCTATCGTTTCATATTGTCATGACCACCATAATATCAAGACAGTTTTGCTATCGCAATCATGATATTGATAATATTGTTACATTCCTAGCTCTAAATGTTCATGTTCAAAATTATTCAACCTCCAAAAGTCAAATCTGGTGCAGAATCTTCTCTTTAAAACCACTAATAAACGCTTCCATTAAGTGCTTAGATGCTTCTGTCAACTCTCTACTGTAATCTTATAATTTTATATGCCTATTCCTCACCTGAAAAAGCTTTTAGATTACTGACAATCTTTGGTTTTCACATTGCCACTGCTTTCTTCAAATTCAACCAAATATTTTCAGTTAGAATTAAATCTGAAGATTGAACAGGCCACTGAAGAACATTCTATTACTGATCCCTGAACCAAGCATAAGTACATTTGGATGTATACTTTGGGATTATTGTCCTGCATGAAAGTCCATTGATCATTAGCTCCAGTCTTTGCACTAATAGTGTCATAATCCTTGCCAAAATGGCCTGATATTTCAAAGAATCCATGATGTCCTTCATACAGCCATGATTTCCACTTCCTGCTACAGTAAAACACCCCCATAACAGAACTGGTCCACCTCATTGTTTGACTATAGAGATGGTGTTCTTCTGCCCATAAGTTTTGTCTCTTTTGCACCAGACATACAGCTGATCCATGGGTCCAAAGAGTTACGGTTTGGTCACATCACTCCATAAAACAGTTGATCAAACATTTTATGATATTCTGCTTTTTCAACACCCTCAAAGGTTTTCACCCTCAAACTTCAGCACATGCATGGGCTAACTGTATGTACTGTATAACAGCCAAAGCTAATTCTGTTTTTTAAATAGAGTTTCTAAAGGCTTAATTGTGTTTTAAGACAATTTTGTTCCCTACCATAAAAATAAGTGGCTTAAAAACAGCAATGTTGAATAGAGGTTGAATAATTCTGTGTTATTAAAAAATCCCAGAACCCAGAAATATTACATTACATAACTTTTAATATGCCAGCAATCTGTTATAGAAGCAATCCAAGTCCTGGATATTCAGAAAAGCTTGTATTTGTAAAGTACTGCAGTCTCTGTGGGGTTAAATTATTTCGATTGCAACTGTATGAAAGCATAGTCATACTAAAACATACTAAAACACCCTTAAGTGTTATCTGCTTATCTTAATGATAATGTATGATGTCGTTACAGTCAGCACTGCCTAGGTACCCTGTGAATTGGAACACAGCAATTATTTTTTCAATTCTATTTGCTACCGTTTATGGCCAAGAAATGACACACTTCACTTTAAAAATCGCCACCACCAAGGGGGAAAATTGGATTTCCAAAGAGAATTCTTGAGAGGGAATAAAATAATAGTAAAGATGAATTTTAATTCTTATTATAATCTATCGGCCTGTGAAAATGACTATGTGTTTGTCCTGACAATATGTGAATGTGATGAAACCAGCACCACTCAACCTTTGCAAAAATGGCTACATGACATCATAAAAACAGCTCATTAGTGGCATAGACAATCAGAATGATACATGATAACATTAGCTATATGTACGTCAGAGTGTGATTCTTGGAAATGTTTCCTCATCCACTGCAAGTTTTAATTAAGAGATCATACAAATCTTCTGAGAATTGGGGAGAAAATGCAAGAAAAATACATTGACTACTATTACGTCAAGGGAGCAAAGCTGAACTGATAAAACTATGAAGATGGTTGGCAAAACACATGAAAGAACTGAGATCTCTTTAATATCTCAATTTTTTCTCCCAAACAGCATGAGATTAAATGAAGAGACTCTTGATTATGGCTCAAACTGAGCTCACATGTACCAAGGTAGAACGGATTCTTAAAAGAAACCCCAGAGCGCTGCAATTTAATAAAATAAGCAAAAGCACTCCCTTTATTAAATATCCATTGTCATGTTTATCTGTTTTCTCTTTCCATATTATCTAAAGACTGTTTTGCATGGATAGTTTCAGTTTTTTTCTTCTTCTTGTTGCTACTGATCAGACTCAGACTGGTTCATGTGAGGCATCTATGAGCTATTTTCATTATTAGCGCTGAGAAATATTACATGCAAACAGTGGCCAATTAGAGCGGGTATGAACTGGAGAGACGAGCCCCCCACTGAGGACAGTCTCTTAGCGCTCACATACTGCACTGGTGCGACAGCAATAAAGCCAAAAGAATACATGGCAACAACACATCTGAACTCCAGAGAGGGGTCTTAAAAGCAAGGGATTAGCTTTCCGCACCGACGCGCTTTCATCATTTGTACATGCGCAAGTTTAATGACGAATCTAAATGTAGAAGACTAACGAAGAGCATTTAAAGCGGCGCTGTGACTCACGCTCTTTACAATAACGCAATGCATGGAGAATTTAAGCCATGTAGATGGAGACCAGCATTGAAAAGGCTTCCATGATCAATGCATTTTCAGTAGCCTGAGTGACGTACATCATTACATTTCTAGACAATGACATGCATTTCTTTTTCATGTTATATAACAACTGGAATTACTTGAAAATAGTTATTTTTTTTAAAACTTGGTGTTAGCTAGAACTCAATAGAAGTTGAAATAAAGAGATCTCCAGGGTTTGTACAGATATTGTAAAATGAAATTCCAGGACTTTCAAGGACTTTTCAAGCCCTACGTTTTTGATTTTCAAGGACTTCAATCAGAGATCTCACTTATCAAACAATTTAAAATTCTAAAAAAGATAACTAGATCAATAAAAAATATACTAATAAAAAATGGCCAAAAAAATTAAGCACATGCAAAGTATCACTACTAATGTATACTACACTTTTACTATAGTAAAACCACTTTTACTAAAGTTTTCTTGATTGAGATTTGTATTTTTGTATATATTTTTTCTCTTTTTTCCTAGTTTTGTTTTTATAACAGTACTGCTTTAATGGTTTGATGTTTTCTACTGTTTAAGAAAAAATAAATCAGAAAAAAAGATTCACGAAATCACTCCAAAATTCTGATCTAAAGCAAGCTTTGAAGTCAAATCTGAATAAAATGATTTGTGACACACGCTCTGAAGTTCCAATCTGAATCAAATGATTCATGATACACTCTCTGAAGTTCCAATCTGAATCAAATGATTCATGATACACGCTCTAAAGTCTCAATCTGATTCAAATGATTTGTGATAAGCGAAGTTCTGATCTAAATCAAATGATTTGCGATACATTCTCTGAAGTGCCGATCTGAATCAAATGATTCATGATACACGCTCTGAATTCTTAATCTGGTTCAAATGATTTGTGTTAAGCAAAGTTCTGATCTAAATCAAATGATTCGCGATACATTATCTGAAGTGCCGATCTGTATCAAATAATTTGCGATTAGTGCTCCGAAGTCCCGATCTAAATCAAATGATTCATGATACGCGATTTGAAGTCAAATCTGAATCAAATGATTTGTGATACACGCTCTGAAGTTCCAATCTGAATCAAATGATTCATGATACACGCTCTAAAGTCTCAATCTGATTCAAATGATTTGTGATAAGCGAAGTTCTGATCTAAATCAAATGATTTGCGATACATTCTCTGAAGTGCCGATCTGAATCAAATGATTCATGATACACGCTCTGAATTCTCAATCTGGTTCAAATGATTTGTGTTAAGCGAAGTTCTGATCTAAATCAAATGATTCGCGATACATGCTCTGAAGTGCCGATCTGTTTCAAATAATTTGCGATTAGTGCTCCGAAGTCCCGATCTAAATCAAATGATTCATGATACGCGATTTGAAGTCAAATCTGAATCAAATGATTCATGATACACTCTCTGAAGTTCCAATCTGAATCAAATGATTCATGATACACGCTCTGAAGTCTCAATCTGGTTCAAATGATTTGTGTTAAGCGAAGTTCTGATCTAAATCAAATGATTCACGATACATGCTCTAAAGTGCCGATCTGTATCAAATAATTTGCGATTAGTGCTCCGAAGTCCCGATCTAAATCAAATGATTCATGACACGTGATTTGAAGTCAAATCTGAATCAAATGTCAATTGATTCTAAAACCCGCTCTGAAGTTCCGATCTAAATCAAACGATTCATGATTTGAAGTACCGATATGAAGCAAATGATCTGTGATATGCAATCCAATTGGATCTCTTTGAAACAGTGAATCATTTTGTGATGCAATGGTTTAACCGATTCTGAGTTTTGAAAAGCTCCACTTCACCCATCACAACATAAAAAGATTCTTTTAATTTGATCTGGTTTTTGCTATTGAATCGCTTGAAATGAAAGATCGAAATCATAAGTTTGAATCAATCGGGGCGGGCCCAGCATAAATGACTCACTCAGTTGATTCGGTTCATCTATTTCTCTTTTCACGTCTGCAGCCATGTTTACACGACACTGTCAGTACTACTACTGGCTTAGCTGGCTAGTTTAACAACATCAAGTGAAATAAGTGAAAAAGGTATAATGTTTTTTTAATTGCGTGAATTTTGAGTTATGTGCATATGGAAAAAATTAAACGCTTACTGCATAGATACATTGTCTTTAAATAATTTAAGCACTTTTCAAGTACATCTTCAGGAATATTGATTTTTCAAGGGTTTTCCAAGACTTAAATTTCAATTAGTCAAATTGTACGAACCATGAATCTCATAAAGTACCATTTTCTCAGTATTAAAACTGTCTTAAAGCAGCTTTAGATGTTTGCTGGTTTCAGCTGGCCAGGTTTTGAAACTACCTAAACCATCTTAAACCAGCTAGACCAGTAAACCAGTCAGTATGAAACTATAGTAACTTTGATACTTATGGCAATTTCTGTGTAATTTCTGGTTATTGTAGCAAAGAGAATGTTAAAGAAATGTACAGTATCAAAATAAATGGAACAGTGATACAGAAAGCTGTAATTTTATCTTTCTTAATTACTTGCATTGCCGGTATTATAAAACCGTTTCTTACTCTCAGCATGTGTCTTGTTATACCATGTGATTTCTTTACCAAATAACATTGTGAACCATGCATTCGGCAACGGGGATGCGATTTCAAAAGTAACACTAAAATCAACGGCCTGAAGCTACAATTAGCCTTAAGAAAACATTAATTTCATTGAGGGGAAGCGTGTGGATGCTGAGTAATTGTCTCAGTAGGTCTGGCTGCTGTTATTGCGCTCCGTGTTCCTGCACCCTGGCACCTCTCTCTGTTTCACTTCCACATCACAGCTGGTGTCTGTTTCACACCTGTCTGAGCAATTAAAGCACGCACACATCTACCTCGCTATCTGAAAGAAGACGTAGCATTGACTTCTGTTGTTTTTGTGTGAGGCAAATTATAATGGCTAGACACTAACCCTGACAACTGATCAAGGACGGACTGTCTTGCACACTCTCACACTGTAATAAAAATGTGAAATTACCAAACAAATGTGGACCTTTCTTCATGATTGCATCTTCGTACATTATCTTCAAATTATGAGAAACTAAGAACTCACCCTGAGGTCATCCAAGATGTAGATGATGTTTTTTCATGTAAAATTTTTTTGAGAAGTTTAGCACTACTTCACTTGCTCATCAATGGATCCTCTGCAGTGAATGGGTGTCGACAGAATGAAAGTCCAAACAGCTGATAAAAACATCACAAATATAATCCACAAATGTAATCCACACTCCAGTCTCAAGTCTATCAATTAACTTCTTGTGAATCAAAAAACGGCATTGAAACATGGGATGCACTTTATTGCTAGAAGTCGCATTATTATGGATTACTTCATGATCATTTTATCAGCTGTTTGGACTCTCAATCTGATGGCACCCATTCACTGCAAAAGTCAAAAGTTTACACATAGCTTGTAGAATCACCAAAGTAAAAGGGATCATACAGAATGCACGTTATTTTTATTTAGTACTGACTTGAATAAGATTTGTCACATAAAACATGTTTACATATAGTCCACAAGAGAAAACAATAGCTGAATTTATTAAATATTTATGACCCTGTTCTAAATTCTTACTGTGTTTCTGAATGATCCACCCCTTTTTTGTGTGTCCTGAACAGTTAAACTGCCTGCTGTTCTTTAGAAAAATCCTTCAGGTCCCACAAATTCTTTGGGTTTTCAGCATTTGAACACTTTCCAACAATGAGTATAATTTTGAGTATAAACTTTTGACTTCAACTGTAAATCATTTAGAATGTGTTCAGTATATTGCAAAGTAAACCCACACACAGTGTTTGGCAAATCTTATGACTTCTAATTGTCCTTTTTTGTTTAAAATATCTTGGACTAAACCACATACTAAATCATTCTATTTCTAATTCTAATTTGCTCATTAGGTGCAATAATGAATTCTCTCAGTAACTGTGTAGTTCACAAGTCGCATGAAAATTTGGATTTTTCGCACATTAATTTATGTCCTAGCTCAAATGACTGACAGGAAGACAAGATCGTGATGTTCATTTTTATCCTTTGAAAACACATAAAAAGTTACTCACCTCCCATAAGTGCTTGTGAAATCTCATTAAAGCTGATAGGCCTTTTTGCTCTTTATAATACCTGCGAGTTCAAGAGAGAAAAAGAGTTTTATAATGGCTGTATGAGAAGGTCTGCCAATATCGAGCAGGTCGTTTCAAGCCATTGCGCACGTTTTCACAGGCCCGTATGTTCCCATTAATCTGTCATTAGAAAAATATCACCTCTCCACTATATCTCTTGAGCACATGGGGTTTTGCAGTCTGGTTGGGATATCAGACTATTTCACCTGTTTCGGAGAGGTTGCGTTTCAAAATGAATCCAAACAGATGGTTTAATTGGAAATGTGAAACTTAAGTTTGTTTGGGTGTCTAGTCTAAGTTTGATTGCTTGCTGAGGCAACCATTGCTTGTTGTTTTCTACATAATTTTCTACATACAATGTTGTAACTATGGCATTTTGGCAAAAACTGTGGTTACCATGGTAATATTTTGTGGCATACAAGAAGAACTGTACAGTAAGACAAAACAGAATGGAAAAAGAGAGAATGAAAGTGAGAGAAACAGAAAAAGGATTGAGAACAACAACATGTGAAACATGCAATATGTGTGGGCGAATGCGATTCATCATCTTTAATGCCTACAAGATCTATTTTTTTCCGCACTGATGACAGCAAATGTGTTTGGGAGGAGTGTCTAAGAAACCCCATCTGTCTTTATCATAACAAGACGAC
This sequence comes from Cirrhinus molitorella, assembly GCA_033026305.1. Classification (NCBI taxonomy): domain Eukaryota; kingdom Metazoa; phylum Chordata; class Actinopteri; order Cypriniformes; family Cyprinidae; genus Cirrhinus; species Cirrhinus molitorella. Next base: position 4,983,611 of record CM065124.1, on the reverse strand, counting down.
AATAAATACAACCACTGACCAACACGGGGGAGAGAGAAACGACCAGAAACTTTGTTGTTACAAATAAAGATCCAATTAGAACCTTCAGAAATCACATCAATCAACAAGTGTGACATGCTACTTGAATGATGAGTCATGCATCAAAGTTTAACCCTACAAAGCCTGCCGTACCATATTTGCACAAATTCCTAAGGCCTCTAAATTATTAATAGTGTTGGGTTCGAGTCTACCTAAGTCCAAAATAGGCAGAGTGGGACTCAAGTCCGAGTCCCAAATGGCCGAGTCCAAGTCGAGTCAGAGTCCAACGAAACACTACTGTTTGTCAGTATCTTAACATTGTTTTAACCTCTACAACTAGAAAAACACAATGTTGATTTAAATTTTACCAAAGCAAACCTCTATTGCATTTTGCCATTTTTGATTTCATACCATCTCATAATTAGTGTCCTGCTCTGCTCAGCAAACTTAAAGTCATGAAACAGAAGTTATGGCTGACTTGATTTATGTACTGTGACGTACTTCAGAGTGAAACATCTTTTAGAATGTGAAAAAGGACTTTATTTGTTGTTATATATAATTGTAGAATGGGTAGATTTATTTATTTTTTTCTTTGATGAAAATGAGCCCTACATTTCTTCCATAACTCAGCCAGCCAACTCACAACTGTTTTATTTTTTTAAAGCATTTATAGTTAATAATTTGTTAGGAATAATAGACCAATTCGGTGTTTGCAAACAATAATGAAGATTTTGTGGGTGGAGCCTATCTGGTGGCAGAAAATGACAGTGGAAGTCTATAGAAATCATGGAATAAAAGAATTTTTAAAAAGTAGGTAAATTTGAGTTTATATTTAAAAATGTTGAATTTATTTTCGCAATTCTGAGATTATATCTCACAATTTTGATAAGAAAAATCAATGCGTAATTTTCTCTTTTCTCCTCAGCTTAAAATAATTTTTATATCGAGTTTAAATTCCACAACAAACATAAAATCGTGTTTATATTCCACAATTCTGGCTTCTCCCCTCAGAACTTCTAAACTTCAGTTAAATTGAGTTATAAAAGTCTGACATATGACATTAACTTGCATTTGCGAGAAAAAAAAAAGTCAGAATTGTGAGATAAAATAGGTAAATGTAAAATGTTACAGGTTATAATATTTCATGCTGAAAGGCTAATATAATATGTCCCCTACGAACTGCATGTGTGAATATTATGTAGACCTATTGTTTAAATCAATTTTTTTGCTTTAAAAGTAATCATAGCAGGTTTGACTTTGGGTGTGTGTATGCACAGAAACCCGCCGGCTTTCACGGACTGGCAAAACTTAAAAACGCGTTTGAATACTGAATGTCACATCTATAATAATGCATCGAGTTACATTTCCGTCAACTGTCCCATTGGCAATATTTTCAGAGTCCGAAAATCTAGAGTCCGAGTCAAATCTAAGTAAAAATGCATTTGAGTCTGTGACAAGTCCGAGTCTGTTAAAAATGGTACGGACCCCAACTCTAATTATTAACATACTCAAAACTTCTGATTGTATTTACAGATACTGATTTGAAAACACCCCTAAACCTACTGTAAATACAAAACATCAAGTTTCAGAAATGTATCATCAATCAGTTGTCTCTTATCCATCACTTTGTAGAAATGCAACATCAATGCATCTCTTCAAAGCAATGCAAAAGTGCTAAATAAACCTCTGCAGGTAAAGTACAGCAGTCTAATGTGATCACATAGCGTTGAACTTAAAATGACACGGTTGCATAAGGGCTCCACATTGGTCTCCTCTCCATCTATGAGAAAACAGAAAAGCAGAAAAACAGCATAAATGCCCTGGTAAGCTGAAGTGGTCTTTTGAGTGCTCACGCTGTCACCTCGATGACAAGAGGAGCAATTCCCAGAACGGCGAATTAGGAGATCATCATCTCTGAATTTCTCCAGCTCAGTGGGCAGTCACTTGTGGTGTGTGAGGGGGTGTCGCTCCTTAATTACGCTGATAATAGGACTGTTTTTCACGCTGATCACGCTGAACGGCGAAATCCCTGGACTTCTGAATAAGAATCGTGTGGCGCCAGAGCGTGGCAGCGGTGCACACTCAGAAACCTCACTCACACCTTTAGGGTTCAGTGGTTCATTTTTTCATCTATTTTTACATTTCATTGGAAAAATAGTGGTGCTTGCCCATGCAAAACTCGCCACCAGGATGCATTCTGTGGTTGCTAGGGCATATCTATGCAGTTGCTATGCTGTTCAGTGTCCAGTTACATTATACTAGTTAGTCATTAGACTAGTCAGTTGGTAATTATATGGGCCAGTTACATAAACTCTGTTAAAAATGAAAAATTAATTATATAATTAATTACTCACCCTCCTATCATTCCAAAGCCGTAAGACCTTCATTCATCTTTGGAAGACGAATTAAGATATTTTTGATGAAATCCGAGAGCTTTCTGATCCTCCATAGACAGCAAGGGTCCTACCGCGTTCAAGTCCTAGAAAAGTACCAAGAACATGTGACATCAGTGGTTCAACTGTAATTTTATGAAGCTACGAGAATACTTTTTTGTGCCAAAAAACAAAACAATAGGAACTACTTTATTCAACAATTCTTCTTCCCCAAATTACCACCTCGGATTACCTCGAATTTCAACAAAAAAATATCCTAATTTGTGTTCTGAAGATGAACGAAGGTCTTACAAGTTTGGAAAGACATAAGCGTAAGTAATTAATGACAAAATTTTCATTTTTGGGTGAACTATCTCTTTAAGAACTAGTTTAACCAACTAGTAGTTAGCCAAGCGGCATTCAGAAATTAGACCAGTCTACCTTATTGTAATGAAGTTACAACCAGGGGCCAGTTGCATAAACTTAGCCTCTATCTTAAGTACTATCTATCTTAAGTTTGACCAACTATCAGTTAATCAAAAGGTAATCAGTCTTATTTTTTGGATTCAACTTAGACTAATCTACATTTTTCTGTAACTGAATAAAAAAAATATGACCAGTCTTAAAGAAAAAATTAGCTGACTAACTTTTTGAGACTAGTCTAAACCTTTTATGCAACCGGCCACAGTTTTCAAAAAAAAAAAAAAAAAAAAAAGTTTTAGATGAGTAACTTTTTAAGCAGTTAATGTAAGTGGCCTCTGGTCATAACATTCTGAAGTCAGTAAAATAAAAAGTCATTAACTAACAAGCAGGTCAAACTAGCTATTAAGACACAGTCTTAACAAAGTGATATAGTAACAAAGTGTTTTTATTCCTTGCTATATATAGCGCTTTCACAGCGAGTCATCAGTTGGTCATATTGGTGGCACTCAGTGTAAACAATGCTACTAAACTGAACGAAACTTGCATATTTTCCTGATTAGTGCTGTTGAACATGATAAATTATTGAAATGTTTTGGGCCGTACTAATCGGTTAGAACGTGAAAAACATTTGGAGTAGTAGTGCTTACTAAAACATGTGGAAGCTGCTAAATCATATAGAGAAGGATCTATATATGATTTAGCAGCTTCCACGTGTTTTTTTCCTGTGGTTTAGACAGAATAATTTAGCAAAACAGCGTACTCAAATTAACTGTGCTGTTGTTTACATCCATATTGCTAATATGGCCGCACATCCAGGTAACTGACCAAATCGTAAGGTAAGTGCAAACCCTCTATTGCTATATCCTAAATATGAAGTGTTACTTGCCTTAGACGTGTCAAAACCTATTGGAAACATCAATCGCAGTTTCGGTTTATGAATATATCTATATTTGAAGAGCTGCTCCAGTTTTCTCCACTCACCTGAAATAATATGCTTTTACTGACAAATATATGTCAAAATAGTTTGCTACGTATTTTGTATTTATGTGTAAAGGAAAAGGATCCGTGGTCAGCTAGTTACATCATTATAGCCACTGTAAATACTTTATTTTACTTTAATAAAACAGGTATATACATTAGATTAGATGTACATTATCCTGCTAATTGTAATATTTATTTTATTCTTTTACCTGAACGAGCAAAAACACAAGCACCGTTATGATGGATGGATTCCTCAGATGAGCAGCGGTTAGCTACAGCAACGGCCTGAATAACGGTCAATTTTCAAATGCTGAAGGCCGCGATCAACCAATCATAATCAAGCATTTGGATTGTTGCTATGCGTAAAATAAACCACGACAGGTTGACAAGGTGGTCTTGTAAAGTTTTTATTTGCGACTAACCTATTCATTATCCTGTTTAATTGTACATGTATATTGTCTCACAACATTATCCTTTTCAAACAACCAGGCGAGCAAACACTTCAGCAATATTGACGCGTACGATCACACCGGTGTGATTTGAACGTTGAGCGCATCACGTGATCAGCTGCTGAATTCAAATCCGACTTGGGGCTTTGGCTGGCGCTGAGCTCTTGTCATATTGTCACAACTATTAAATGTTTTCAACCATATAATGCTTATTTTAGGTTCCACACATTTAAATACACATAAGTACTAGCAAAACCATACATTTATAGTTCGTAAAAACACACGCTGATGTCTATGGAAGCGGCAATAATGATCTTACAAATATAATCTGACCACATGTTTTATTAATGTCATATATGCATTGTGTAGGTAACTGTAAAGTTTACTCTGCTCTTCTCCCTGCTCACCGGAGACTAACTTTAATGTCTTTCGGGAGGAGAGGATGAATTTAAGTGTTACCGCTCGGATTCAGCGTGAACTAACATGGCGGCGCCCACCATCACCCGGCATAGATCGACTAACAGGGTCATTATAAAAGTATTTAAACTTCCAAATACATTTACTTGCACATATTTCAGAATCGGAATATCAGATGTTTCATAATATACTGGGCACGTTTGTGAATATGAATAATAAAAAAGAAATACGAAATAAACGCGATCAATGTGTCTTACAGCTCTATTGTGGCTGCGGTGTGCCACGTGACAGGCATGACGCTTCGCCATGGAAACAGTAAAGCCATACTTCTAAAATAACGGCCTAAAAAAACTCCCCCTGGGGGCGTCAGCTAGAATATTTTAAAGTCACGTATGAAAGGGATAATTATTAAGATCTTTTGCTACAGTAACTGAAACGAAAGATTGGGCCAGTTTGTAGTAAACTAAATTCACGGTTTGATACGAGAAATTGCGCCTACCTCAGTCAGTCAGTTGAGCAAAATGATATACAGCGTTGGATATATCAATTAAAATAGGCAGGTATCCCGCAGAGCAACGTAATATATTTAAATAAAACCGTTACACCAAAGGCAGCTTATTTTTGTAATTAAATGCATATGCAATTATAGCAATACAGACATTGTTAGCAGTGTGTTGATCTTGAAAAAAAAAAAAAAAACTAAACTAAATAATACTTTTATACGTTATAATTTTTCATGCACCTGCATTTAGAGTGCATCTGTGCTAAAGTACATCAATTTGCTGTCAGCTGTTTTCATTCATTTTATGGCAATTATCCCCAAATCAACAATGCATGAGTGTCAGTATCATATAATCTCATGATAACTATGCTCAACCGATCACATCAGGTGGCCACAGCTCTTCACTTTCTCCAGTCATTTTGGTTAGCCGTGGAATGTGAGCGTGTACAATAAGAAAAGAGCTACCAATGATAGACATTTTCTCCAATTATTGTACAGGGGATGAGCAGTGAATATGTGGTAGGGTGTGAGGTTAGTTTTATAGAGAGCTCTGACGTTAATCACCAGCTCTGCGTCTGATATGAGCCGATGGTGACACTCTAGTAATGGCTGATTTGACCTGCCGTCGAGTCCATTGGTTGGGGAAGCTTTTGGAGTTATAAAGAAGTCATGGTTTCCTGTGCTGTGCGGGTGGTGAGGGATCACTGCACCTTCCTAATTGCACCCAAACCAACAAACATTAAAGCTTTGGACAGGCCCGGTATGTCTGTACGCTGACAAAGCTGCCCTCCCGACAGTCTTTCTCTTTTACCTCCAATCTGCATTTCATTCTCTCAATCTTCTTCTGATCTCCCCATCCGCCTGCCCTCTTTCTTTTTGCACAGCTTGTCTGATGTGCAGATGTTTCATGGTTCTGCTCCTCTGTTTCAAGACGTGCCGCGACTGGTCAAGCTGCCTGAAACTGAGCGTAATTGACAGTCTTCCCCTTGTTCTGAATTCAATTAGAAGGAGAGAACCAAATCCAACATCACGTACACGCTACACCTGGCAATTTTCATGAATGAAGAATTTTTAGTTTTTATTCTTTTTGTGAAAACTGGAGACAAAAAACAGGTTTTCGCTGTGACAACTAGAGATAACATGACAATGGGTTTGACTCATTTTTACAGATATATATTTTACTAAACAATAACCTGTTGCATTTATAAATGACCCCTTTTGCTGGGTCTCTAAAGAAGAAACCACCTAGACACAGACAAAAACAATGATAAATGTATAAACTGTGGAAAAAAAATTGTGTTTTATTATAGATAAATAAAAACATGCTAATAAAAAATAGCAAAAATAAAGTGAAGCATATGCAAAGTATTACTACTAAAGTATACTACACTTTTTCTATAGTGAAACCACTGATCATTTTGTTAAGGGATTTGTATTTGTGTATACTTTTTCTTTTCTTTCTTGTTTTCATAGCTGTACTACCCTAATGGTTTTATGTTTTTTACTGTTTAAGAAAAATATTTGCAAAATCACTCCGAAATCCTGATCTGAAACAGATGATTGTGCTCCGAAGTCTGGAACTGAATCAAATGATTTGCGATCTGCGCTCCGAAGTGCTGTTCTAAAGCAAAGGTTTGTGAACCCGCTCCCTATTTCTGATCTACAGTATCTCACAGAAGTGAGTATACCCCTCACATTTTTGAAAATATTTTATTATATCTTTTTATGTGACAACACTGAAGAACTAACACTTTGCTACAATGTAAAGTAGAGAGTGTACAGCTTGTATAACAGTGTAAATTTGCTGTCCCCTCAGAAGTGAAAATGTCCAAATTGGGCCCAATTAGCCATTTTCTCTCCCCGGTGTCATGTGACTCGTTAGTGTTGCAAGGTCTCAGGTGTGAATGGGGAAAAGGTGTGTTAAATTTGGTGTTTTCGCTCTCACTCTCTCATACTGATCACTGGAAGTTCAACATGGCACCTCATGGCAAGGAACTCTCTGAGGATCTGAAAAAAAGAATTGTTGCTCTACATAAAGATGGCGTAGGGGAAAAGAAGATTGACAAGACCCTGAACTGAGCTGCAGCACGCTGGACACGACCATACAGCGGTTTAACAGGACAGGTTCCACTCAGAACAGGCCCCACCATAGTCGACCACAGAAGTTGAGTGCACATGCTCAGCGTCATATCCAGAGGTTGTGTTTTGGGAAATAGACGTATGAATGCTGCCAGCATTGCTGCAGAGGTTGAAGGGGTGGGGGGTCAGCCTGTCAGTGCTCAGACCATACATCCCTGAAGGAAGCCTCTTCTAAAGATGATGCACAAGAAAGCCCGCAAACAGTTTGCTGAAGACAAGCAGACTAAGGACATGGATTACTGGAAACATATCCTGTGGTCTGATGAAACCAAGATAAACTTATTTGGTTCAGATGGAGTGTCATGGTCTGGGGCTGCATGAGTGCTGCCGGCACTGGGGAGCTACATTTCATTGAGGGAACCATGAATGCTAACATGTACTCTGACATACTGAAGCAGAGCATGATCCCCTCCCTTCGGAGACTGGGCCGCAGGGCAGTATTCCAACATGATAACGACAATATTAACCACAAATACATTCAAGACGACCACTACCTTGTCTCCAGACTTAAAACCTATTGAGCATCTGTGGGGCATCCTCAAACGGAAGGTGGAGGAGCACAAGGTCTCTGACATCCACCAGCTCCGTGATGTCGTCATAGCAGAGTGCTGGAAAATAATGGTGGACACACACAATATTGCCACTTTGGGCCCAGTTTGGACATTTTCACTTAAGGGAGTACTCACTTTTGTGGCCTGCGGTTTAGACATTAATGGCTGTGTGTTGAGTTATTTTGAGGGGACAGCAAATTTACACTGTTATACAAGCTGTACACACACTACTTTACAGCAAGGTGTAATTTCTTCAGTGTTGTCACAAGAAAAGATAAAATATTTACAAAAATGTGATGGGTGTACTCATTTCTGTGAGATAATGTAAATCAAATGATTCCCGAAACCATCACTTTAGATCAGGAGCCCAAATCATTAAACAGTGAATTATTTTGCGACGCAATGGTTTAACTGATTCTGAGCTTCTGAAAGCTCCATTTCTACGTGCTTTTTAAAATCAATAGTAGCAATGTTGAAATTCGAAAATGAATGACTATTTTAATTTGATCTGGTTTTTGCTAGTGAATCACTTGAAAATAATGATCGAAGTCACGAGTTTGAATCAATCAGATCGATTTCAGCATAAATGACTCAAATGATTTGGTTCATCTGTTCCTCTTTTTGAGTCTTCAGCCATGCTTACACGACATTGCCAGTACTGCTGGCTTGGATCGCTAGGTGTTAACTGAAATAAGTGAAAAAAGGTATGATGTTTCTGAAAAGATATGTGCTTATTGAAAAAATGAAACACATTTCATAGATGCATTGTCTTTCTATAATTCAAGCACTTTTCAAATACCTCTTCACGAATCTTGCTTCAGGAATCTTGCTTTTAAATTTCAAAAAGTGAAATTCTTCAAGCACTTTAAGCACCACTGTAATAATAATAATTACAAATAATAAATTATTTTTACTACTACTACTACTAATAAGGTTTTTATTTATTGTAGTGTAATGATTATGCCTATTGATTTACAAACACTTAAAAAAACAGTACTGATCATAAAAAACAATATCAGTCAATCTTTAATGAGAAACAGATGAGCATCTAGTTTTAAAAAAAATCTATACCTCCCTTTTAAAGTGAAACATTGTCATCTATGTTTCTTGTTTACAGCTATCAAACAGCAAAACGTTGTAATGCTTATTAACCATTCCATTTCAGTAGTCGCTCCTTTTTTCTCCACACATATGGATCAATAATTTAGGGGATTCATTAGTGCGTTTTTCAGTCCCATATGTGTACATGACCTTAATTTACCTTCCTGAGCAGAACAGAATCCATTTCCACACATCCTCATTTCACGCAGGGCCGTAAACTGCAACGAAATCAGCATGAGCACCCAGAACAATTCACTTCAATTAGTTGCTTATTCTTGTCATCACTCACTTTCTATTTAATTCACTCAACATCTCATCTCAATCTATAAATAAAAATATTTACCAAGACAGTTAAATCCATGGCGATGGCTCCATAAAATTAACTCCTGGAGTGGGTGGGTGCCAATATGTGAATGGAAATTGGAAAATGGATCGTCCTTCATCTGTTTCTACGTTTCTCTTATTGACACTAGAACAGAAATCATGGAGAAAAAGAGCATGTCATGGTCCACCATACTTATATTCAAAGAAATCTCTTTAAAAGCTTAACTATGAGATTAAATGCAGATGAAATGTAGACATCAGTTTTTCTCATAAGAAAAAGATAAAATGTGAGAAGTAATTACTTAGGAGAACTCAATTGTACTTATTTATTTATCTTTTAATAAGAAAAGATCTCTTTAATGCCTCAATTTTTAAAAAAATCATGACTGAAGTGTCATTTTGGGTAAACAAACATTGGTCTGAATTGAGCTGCAAATAACAGAATGACATTCAAGAAAAAAAGTATGAGCTAACTAGTTAACAAAAATGATTCATTACCGTTGACCACACCACTAGTATTGTAATGAAATGTTAATGCTTCGGCTATTTATGTGGAGCTGGAAAGATCGTCCTGACCGGCCTGCATCCTAATGTTCACGTTTCGCTCTTGGCGGCACATCTCGACTCATTAGGCTAGAAGCCACAGGTAAACGCGTTCTCATTAGCCTCTTTTCTAGCTCACTAACATACCCAACGAACCTAACAAACAACATAAGAGCCATATTTGTCTGTACAAGACATTTGTTAGTGTCACATGCTGGTTATTTTTACATGCTGTCTCTGCTGTCATTGCCTAGAACAGAAGATTCTGATGCTCTTAAATACGGTACATACGCAAACACTTCATTAAGAGGACTGCCTGTTTAGAGGACAGCCTGTTCTCTCATGGTTAGCTTGAAATTGTTGTTTCAGACTTCATAAGAACTGTTGTATTTTTGATAGTCTTCAAATATACCAAATGAGAAGCAGTGCCGTCTGAAAAAGAAATGATTGAAGTGATTCTACCAGTATAAGTCAGACTCCTAGAGCACTAAACATGATGAAAACAGCATTGGTACCCAATATGCAGTTTTCAACAATTCAATTAAACCATTTAATGCATTGATTTTTTCCTGTATATTCTGATTTTCTTATAAGGATTTCAACTTTAATCTATAGGATGGTTACAAAAAGAACAAAAGAGGCAGAGCCAGTGTTTTAAAAAGTAAGTTAACCCAAAAAAACAAATGCTGTACTCACCCTCAGGCCATCCAAGATTTCTTTATTTCAGTAGAACAGTAAAGAGGATTTTTAGAGGAAACCGTGATTTGTGGTGATCTATAACATTTCAGTCAGTGGCTACTGGTTTTTGAGATTAAAAAGAAGCATCAAGAAACACAAAATGAATACCCGTGGCTCCTGGTGATATATTGAAGTCTTATGAAGCTAAATGATCAGCCTGTGCAAGAAACAGAACAGTATTACCTGTAATCTAGAGCCTCAGTAGGTGTGTTTCCATTACAAATGTGCGCAAAACTTTTGCGATATTTTCTAAATGTCGATAAAAACCTGTTGCGAAATGACGGTGTTTCCATTAACCATATCATGCGACTAAAACTCTTCCTCTCGCGATAAGTCATTCAAAACGCACTAGCCGTTTAATATATTTTTAATCGGATACAAGGCAAGTATGCGCTTGTTCTGGGAAGTAGGCTAATAATAGTGTGCGATTTCACGGAGGAACTGTGGATTCAGAATTTCTGGTTGAACGCATTCACTTTTTTTTTTAGCTGTGCAGTGCAATGGGGCCTCTTGTAACACCTGCAGCTGCATCATGCACAAGCCAGTTTCCACAAATAAACGAATAAAGAATGATCACATGACTGTTCATGTATATCATGTGACCTGGAAATGCGAAAAAAGCGTTTCCATTGCCGTTTTGCGAATTATTCCTTTTTCGCATTGTCTGAAAAACCACCTCATGCAAGCGTAAAAACTTTTTTGCGATATATGGGTGTTTTTGCGAATTTGACGCGTTTCCATTAGGTGTATTTTCAATTCGCAATTTCAATTTGCGCATTTTGAAGGGTAATGGAAACGCGCCTATTGAAGTAGCCCAGAGTCTGGAAAACCAAATCTGACTGCATCAAAATGTTGTAGTCAATGCCACCTAATCCGAGACCAAGACCAATGTGTGTTGAGACCAAAACAAGACCAAGACATTAAGGGGTTGCGACCAAGACAAGCCCAAGATCAGCACTATCAAATTCAAATTCATCTGAAAGATCCACATTTACTACTTGAGAAATGTCTTTTTGTTAATCATTAAATATAATTAGTATGCTGAACAAAATTATTATTATTATATACGCTATTGTTTTTGCCCCCATTTTTCATGAGCTGAACTCAAAGATCTAAGACTTTTTCTATGTACACAAAAGACCTATTACTCTCAAATATTGTTCACAAATCTGTCTAAATCTGTGTTAGTGAGCACTTCTCATTTGCCGAGATAATCCATCCACCTCACAGGTGTGGCATATCAAGATGCTGATTAGACAGCATGATTATTGCACAGGTGTGCCTTATGCAGTGTTCCAGGCAACCCTTTACCCTTGTTTTTCCAACCTTGTATGCATGAAAGTGCACTGGAAGGGCAGTCAAACCCATGACTCCCCACCCGTGAACTCGTACTGGATCGATGCACTCCCAGTTCTGCGCTCTGACATATTTCCAAATATACAAATAATGTAAAATAAAAGGTATAAAGGTATAGCTTATCTTGTCTTATGCTCCATTTCCCCCCTCCGTTTCCCTCAAATAAGCAAGTATTGTACTGCATTTACTAATTGAGAGTAATATACCTTTTGTGTACACTGAAAAAGTCTTAGATCTTTGAGTTCAGCTCATGAAAAATGGGGGCAAAAACAAAAGTGTCGCTTTTATAATTTTGTCCAGTGTATCATAAGATACTATATAGAGCTGTTACAAATAAAATGAAATCACTAACAATTAAATGTATCTTTTTACTGAAGTGGTGGCACAGAAGCTCCATCTGAATTGGCACAATTACAAATGCATAAATATTCGAATATTTGTATAAAAGCAATATCAAATTTGTAAAAAAAAAAAAAAACAGCTTCTTATGATATTGCTTAATTACACCATTTTTAGGCTAGAAAATAAAAATATAGATCTCATACATGTATGTGCAAGTATGTAAGTATGTACCCACAATATCTTGAATTTTGTGGGTATTTATATTAATTTTGGTGATTTTTGACACAATCCCTCATTTAATTTTGAGCAAGATTAAGAGTAAAAATCTGTGGTTTTCAGCCAGGGGGCTGGGGCCGAATATGGGGCCTCAAGATAACTTAGAATTATTTAAAAGAAAAACAGGCATTAAAAATAAGCTAAAACATTCAAAAGTTCATTAGATTTCTGAGTATTTGGTTGTTGTTTTTTTTATAATGAATATACTTCTTTCTAGTCATGCTAAGCTCTAAAATATTTTGGGGGAGTAGAGGGTGGCCTTTACCTTTACCCGTTTTGTGTAAAAATGAAGTCAAACATTTTGAGATACACTGGTATAAATCAAATTATTATTATTGTTATTTAGTTATTTGTTTATAATTATTATTATTATTGATTGCTTTAAAGGATTAGTTCACATTCAGAACAAAACTTTACAGATAATGTACTCACCCACTTGTCATCCAAGATGTTCATGTCTTTCTTTCTTCAGTCGTAAAAAAATTATGATTTTTGAGGAAAACAGGATTTCTCTTCATTTAATGGATATGAATGGTGCACCAAAGTTTGAACTTCCAAAATGCAGTTTAAATCCAGCTGCAAAGGGCTCTAAATGATCCCAAAATGAGATGGGAGTTTGTTGACATACCCTGACTGTATTGACCCGGATCACACAGACTACACATGCACATCACAAAGATGAGACAAGACCACCATATGAGGTTAAAAAGTATAGAAATTGTCAATTTGTTTAAAAAATAACCAATCGTTTCACTAGATAAGACCCTTCTTCCTTGAATGGGATCGTTTAGAGCCCTTTGAAGCTGTATTTAAACTGCATTTTGGAAGTTCAAACTCAGGGGCACCATAGAAGTCCATTATATGGAGAGAAATCAGGAAATGTTTTTTTTAATTTCTTTATGACTGAAGAAAGAAAGACATGAACATCTTGGATGACAAGGGGGTGAGTATACATTATCTGTAAATGTTTGTTCTGAAAGTGAACTAATCCTTTAAGGGAGGAATTTTGCATCTACTCAAATTAATGGCAATTTAGTGATATCCCCATAGTTGTGGTCTTGACCGGTCTTGAAGAAAAATCCTGAGTCCTCTTAGTCTGAGACCAAGACAAGATCGAGTACAAATGCGGTCGAGACTGAGACAAAACCAAGACCAAGACTGGTCTCAAGACCAAAACTGGTCTTGAGTACTATAGCACTACAGAATCATCTAAAACAGGTCATGGCTCAAGCAGCTCAGATCTACAAGTTACTCAATCAAAACTCAATTTCAGATGTCAAACAGTCAAGTTATCGAGTTAAAATACAGCATATATGATGCTGGTTTTTGCCAGCTCATTTAGCTTCATTTTATTATACATCAATATGTCGTGTGGAGTCACGGCTATTAATTTTGTGTTCCTCAATATGCTTTTTTTAATTCTCAAAAACATTAGAATGCTGCTTGCATTTTATTAATCACCAAGGAGCCTGGTTCCAGGGTTCTACTTAAGAAAAATAGTCACCTACATCTTGGATGGTCTGATGGTGAGAAAATTAACAGCACAATCTAAGGCTGGCATTTGTATAATTGCATTGTTTGTCAAGACAGTAACAATGCCAACTGACCGAGAAAAACTCAAATCATGAAACAAATCAGCATGATGCACTTTTGCATTATTTCCCAACCACAAACTCACTCAAGTCACAGCAGCTTCTTTCACAACACCATACACTCTAAAATCAAGGATGCTTGTAAAACAAAAACAAATCGAAGATGAATACCACTGCGGCATGAATAAAAATCATTCAACCTCACCCACACACCGGAGGGTTCAGATGACCTCTGACCTTCAGCCTCAGGATAAACATATTGTTTCCTGCCAACAGAATAAGAAAACTTTACTCCACTGTCCAGCTGCTAACAATTACTACTACTGACTGACCTTGTGCAAATGATTAATATTGTATCAAGCTGCAGTTTTCACTAATTGAACTACTTTTAGGCAAGGTTTTTATTGTTTATAAATATTCATGCTGTTATTTTTACTGTGGTGTATGATGTACATGTTTTGCCTTTCAGTATGTGGGTGCAAGTCAGAAACTTTGGATCAGCTGGCAGCTCTAGAAAGCGGACAAAGCCAAATTTAAACAGCTGCAAAGAGAGACTCAGGGGAAAACAGCCTAAAATTGTTCATGAAGTGATTATTAATAAAGCTGAAGCTATTTCTTGCCAAATAATATGACTAAACAATATCACTTATTCCAGAGAGCTGCTGGCTTAGTTGGCCACACAGAACACTGAAGTATTCAGTGATTTTGATCTTGACATGGGTGTTTTTTTCAACTGCAAACACTTTTATGTCCCGGGGTGGATTTTTATATTTTGTTTTTGTTATCAGTCTGTCCTGAAAATGTTTTACCATGCATGCATTATTCTTTTTTTAGCTATGTTTTCAATGTTTTTTTATTTACAGATATTGTTTATTTGTGCTAAATCCAGTTATTTAGTAATAAATTATAAAAATCCACAAAAAATATAAATTGTTACATTTGTTAAAAATAAATAAATAAATGTAATGCAATTCTTGTATTTATTTGATCAAAAACACAGTAAGAAAACTATTGTTGAAAACGGTCAAGCTACTTAATATTTTTGTTAAAAAAGTGGTACATTTTTCAGGATTTTTCACTTCAGTGAAAATTCAAACAAACAGCATTTATTTTAGAAATCCCTTGTAACATTATACATGTCTTTACTGTCATTTTTGGTCAAACTAATACAACAAATAAATAAATATAATTAATTTCTTTAACAGAAATCCTATCTATGAAATTACCCTACACAAGTCCAAAAATGTAAAAATAACCATTTCCCCCCAAAAACAAATGCTGCTTTGAGATGTGACCCTGCCTGGACAACAAAGTCATAAGGGTTAGTTTTTTAAAATTGAGATTTTATACATCATAAATATATCTAAAAGCCAAATAAATAACCTTTCCATTGATGTATGGTTTGTTAAGATAGGATAATATTTGTCCGAGATACAACTATTTGAAAATCTGGAATCTGAGGGTGCAAAAAGTCTAAATATTGAATATAAAATTGCCTTTAAAGTTGTCCAAATTAAGTTTTTAGCAATGCATATTACTAATCAAAAATTACGTTTTGATATATTTACGGTAGGAATTTTACAAAATATATTCATAGAACATTATTTATACTTAATATCCTAAAGATTTTTGGCATAAAAGAAAAATCTATCATTTTGACCCATTCAGTGTATTTTTGGCTATTGCTACAAATATACCTGTGCTACTTGACTGGTTTTGTGGTTCATGATAAGCAAAAATGACTAAATTCTTCTGTGATGCACATATATCCACAGTTTGACATTGTTAGTAGACTAATTAAACTAGTAAGAATATGACAGTGTGCTTTAAGAAAGTTTAAATTCAATAGTACCCATAGTTAAAGAAACACCCACATATGTGGCCTTCATGAGCTGTTTGTGAATCTTTCACGTTTTTTGGTGCACCTTTAGTTGCTTACTTGCTGCACATTACGCCATGCCACTCTGGTGTAGACAGGTTCTCGCTACTTCAAAAACAACGAACAGTTCATAAGTATATAGGTTAATTAATGGTGTTTGACGTTTCCACATTTTGTAGCGAACACCCACTCACATTTTATTCAGCAACAGCATAGTTTGCCTTCAACACTGAATGTTCTAGAATATGACTTACCACCAGCAGCTTTATAACACTTGCTGTAAGCGAATAAACTTCTTGTTTCTGCTCAATGTTCTCCCCAGAGGATGTCCCCTCAGGAGCGGCTGTTAGTGTGGTGGACAGGTTTCCCTGCGGCCTGGACCTTCTCTGCAGAGTGAGAGACAGCGAGACAGCTTTCATCTGAGAGGTGTTAACCTGCAGGTCTAGAGGTCAGAAATCATCCGATTTTGCAGTCAGATCTCGTTTCATAAAAAACTCAGACATGCCATCTGCATCCAGTTTAATGATTCGAACTGCTGCTACAAACAGTTTTAATTATCAGCAACTAAAGCTAAAGCATAAAAAACATTTTCATTACCGAAAATTATATAAACATTGACTGAAATAAAATATAAAAAAACCATTTGATTTCAGCTAGCTGAAACAAAAATTAAAAACTATATAGACTTAATAAAAAAAATTCTCAAAAATTCTACAATTAAAATAGAAAATATAATTCAGTATGATGATCTAAAATATAATATAATATAATATAATATAATATAATATAATATAATATAATATAATATAACAAAGTGTAATTCTATTCTATTCCCTTCCCTGGCAGCTCAAGTATTGCAATAAATAAGTAAAATAAATAAAAGGCCAAACAAATAAATCATAACATTTTGTTGGTTTAAAACAAATATCGTTAAAATCTATTTCCTTATTTTAATACAGCTAGTAGCCAAGGCAACATTTCTCATTTTCAGTTAGTTTAAGCATTAAAGTAACTAAGAGCAAAATAGACATATTACACAAAACTAAATAAAAATGATTAAAACAACAACAAAACTTTAACTAAAATATAAATTTTAATTTAAAACTATAAAAACTATAACAGCATATTATTGATACTAAAATAACCCTGTCAAATCTCAAGTCTTTCGAAACAGATATTTTATCACTAAACAAAATTTTATATATATACATAAGTTAAAATTCTAATTGCATAAATTCTTGTTTTGTCTGTAGCAGCAGTTTAATTAACATTTAATATAATTAAATCCAAAAGAAAAAGCAAGACAGGACATTTAACAAACAAAAACCAAAAACCAAAAAAAAAAAACAAATAAATAAATAATGCATAACAATCGCCTTATGTTTCCACCCTTAATGCACCTTGCCATGATAACGAATGCTGTAGAGAAGTGGTCTGAATTGGCAGGCATTTCTGCCCAGCTCCTATCCGATCATCTACAGTGATGAGGCCCCTGCAGATTTTTCTTGATGGATGACTATAAATACTGGCGCTTGTCCATAAACACAGTTCAGTGCCGCAGCTCTCTTCTGACTCACTGAGTTCTTTTAATAGCGCGCTTAGCATGCCGCCGAGGACTGGAGGCTTTGGAACCCCACTTGTTTGATTAGCCACTTCACTCCGGACTGTTTCTTCACTTTTGATTCATGCTGCGATAATGCCGGTCATTCTGGAAGAAAAAAGGCACTGAGTAATGTTTTGGTCAGTAGGTATGCAGTATGTTGACCTTTCATATGGCTTGCAATATTGTTCTAGCCAAAACCGCTTCAGCTGGTCACCAGTTTTCATGACATGTTTTGTTGGAGACAAAAGATAAGGTACTTTACATATTCTTGCTGGTCAATTCATCTTCAGGCCATCCAAGATATAGATGAGTTTGTTTCTTCATCAGAACAGATTTGGAAAAAATGTAGCATTATGTCACTTGCTCACCACTGGATCCTCTGCAGTGAATGGGTGCCGTCAGAATGAGAGTCCAAACTGCTGATAAAAATATCACTATAATCCACAGACAATACACACCAGTCCAGTCCATCAGTGAATGTCTAGTAAAAAGAAAAGTTGCATGTTTGTAGGAAACAAATCCATTATTAGGGCTTTTTTTTTATTTCTAACTGTTGCTTCTGTCTAAAATATGAGTCTACAATAATGTTTCCAGCGAAAAACAGTCTTAAGTAGAGCTGGTATTGTCACGTCTCAACTCAATCCTGCACTTTCACCCCGGTCCCTGAGCACCAGCACCCGTGAACCATCCCCCGAATACTAATCCGGAACACCTGTGCTGCCCTGATTACCCAGTGTATTTATACCCACCTCTCTCTCATACTCACCACTCGGGATCGAAGTAACATGCCTGGTTGTTGCTCTTCTTCTTTGGATACTCTCCTTTCGGATTCCTTCGGACTTGTGAATTGTGGACTTCTACACTGTGGATGGAAACAAGAGGATTCGAGGGAAGTGACTTTGTGAACCGTAATTCTAATGTCTATGGATGGACTTACATTCCTGTGCTCGTCTCACAGTTCGGGACTCCAGCAGTTTGTATGGCTATAAATTAAGTTGTTCATGTTTCTTGGAAGCACTGTAAATAAACATTCACAAACTTACCTTCTGCCTTTCGCCCCTTCTCTGACCAAGCGTTACAGGATCCCGAGTCTAAGAAAAACATAAACAAACATGGAGACGCCGCCAACAACCAAAACCGCGGCAGTGGATCCATTCGCTGAGCTTGTGCACGCCTTACGTCAGTCTATGTCACCACAACCCGTTCCTTCTGTGATCGCTCGATCCCCGCTAGCTCGTCCTGCTACATACTCCGGCGAACCGGAGGGCTGCAATGGATTTATTCTCCAGTGTTCGCTGTATATCGAAGCCAACAGTGTGAGTTTTACCAACGAAATCTCTAAAATCTCTTTTGTGATTTCTCTGCTGACAGGACGAGCTCTACAATGGGCGGACGGGTTGTGGACATCAAAAAGCCCTGCACTAGCCACCATCACTTCCTTCTTCACTCATTTTAAGCAGGTATTCGGTACTGCACTCACCAATCTCTCTGTTCATGACGAACTGATTCATCTGCGCCAAGGCGACCTCTCCATACATGACTATACGCTGCGATTCCGCTCTTTAGCGGCCACGAGTGGTTGGAACGAGATAGCGCTGTTAGCTGCTTATCGCAAAGGATTGCATCCTGAGATACGGAGACAGATGGTGATCTACGATGACAACTCTAATATAGAGACTTTCGTTCAAAAAGCCATACATGTTTCCCAACATCTATCAGCCTGTTCTGTTCCTACTAACCAGTTTCCAGTCCGTACAGAGAGCACAGTGAGTCAAAACGCCTTGGATGAGCCTATGATCACCGATCATTACCATCTCCATTCCTCTGAACGACAACGAAGATTACAGAGAGGCCTATGTCTATATTGTGGAGGAGCTGATCACATAATCGCCGCCTGTCCGATTCGACCTCCGAAAGCTATGGTGAGTGCAGTCCGACTTACACCCAACACCTCTCATATACCCCATTTTATCGCACAGCTCAAAATTAATCGTCACTTTTTCCCCGTCTCTGTGTTGGTGGATTCCGGCGCTGCTGGGAACTTTGTCTCCTCCCACTTCGTGGACCGCCATAATCTGAGAACCGTACCCAGTGAGACCAGTTACCAGATAACCACCATCCAGGGCACTCCGCTGGGTAATGGTAAAATCACACGGAGAACTCCGACCTGGGAATTAACCGTTCACCGTCAACACAAGGAGAAACTGACCTTCCTAATCCTTCCTGACTCGGTTGTTGACGTCATCCTTGGTCGTCCTTGGCTCGCACATCACCAACCACACATGGACTGGAAGACGGGCAAGGTTCTGGAATGGAATGAGTCATGTCAGCATCGCTGCCTCCAGAAGGAAGGAGAACGACTCCCTCTCCAATCCACTACCATCGAAAGCCCCAACACTACGATCACTGTCACTATCCCTCCAGCGTATCATACCTACCACGACGTCTTCAGTAAGGAGAAAGCCACCAGTCTTCCCCCTCACAGGCCCTGGGATTGTAGCATCGACCTGCTGCCAGGCACAAAACTCCCTCACGGACGTATCTACCCATTATCCAAACCCGAACAGGAAGCGATGAAGCAATACATCGAGGAGGCGTTACATCAGGGGTTCATCAGACCATCCACCTCACCAGCAGCTTCTAGCTTCTTCTTTGTGGCTAAGAAGGATGGAGGGCTCCGACCCTGCATCGACTACCGGGTGCTAAATGAGGCCACGGTGAAATTTGCTTATCCCCTTCCACTAGTTCCAGCTGCCCTGGAGGAACTCCGTGAAGCCTGCATCTTCTCAAAGCTTGACCTCCGCAGCGCATATAACCTGATCCGTATCCGAGAGGGAGATGAATGGAAGACTGCCTTTGTCACGCCCACTGGGCACTACGAATATCGGGTAATGCCCTATGGACTTGCCAACAGCCCATCGGTATTTCAGAATTTCATGAATGAAATCTTCAGAGACTATCTTCATCAGTTTGTCATCGTTTATATTGACGATATCCTCATCTACTCACGTAATGTGGAGGAACATCAGAATCATGTCTGCAAGGTCCTCAACCGTCTCCGACAGCATCAGTTGTACCTTAAGACTGAGAAGTGCGAATTCCACGTAACAACCGTCTCCTTTCTCGGGTACGTGATCTCTGCGGAGGGAGTGAAGATGGAGCCAGGAAAGGTCGATGCGGTTAAGAAGTGGCCTTCACCTTCAACGATTAAAGAACTGCAACGTTTCCTGGGCTTCGCCAACTTTTACCGCAGGTTCATTAAAAACTACAGTCTATGTGCATCCCCTCTGACCTCCCTATTGAAGGGAGGCAAGAAGAAACTCGACTGGAGTCAACCAGCCCAGGAAGCGTTTGAACGGTTGAAGGAGAAGTTTACCACCGCTCCAATCCTATCACACCCAAATCCAGAACTTCCCTTCACAGTGGAAGTAGATGCTGCAGACCAGGGGGTCGGAGCCGTTCTCTCCCAATGGTCTGGTGAGCCACGAACCCTCCATCCATGTGCGTACTTTTCCAGGAAACTTTCTCCAGCGGAACAAAATTACGGTATTGGAGATCGGGAATTGCTGGCTATTAAATTAGCCCTCGAGGAATGGCGTCACTGGCTTGAGGGAGCTCATCATCCTTTCACTGTCATTACAGACCACAAGAACCTGCAATATCTTCGTGATGCTAAACGTCTCAACGCTCGTCAAGCCCGCTGGTCCCTTTTCTTTGCACGGTTTCGATTCTCCATCACTTATCAACCAGGATCCAAAAACGTCAAAGCTGATGCTCTGTCACGTATGTATGTATTCTCCAGACTCTGCGATTATTCCCCCGGACCCAATTCTTCCTCCATCTGTTACAGTTGCACCCATCCTTTGGCGATTTGAGGATGAACTACGTGACGCCATCCTCGAGGAGCCAGCGCCCCCTGGAGTGCCCGAAGGTCTAAAGTATGTACCCACTAGGCTGCGACTTCAGCTCCTGGAAGGTACGCACACCTCACCTGGATCCGGACACCCTGGCAGCAGGCGCACCCTCTCGCTCCTTCGCCAACGGTTCTGGTGGCCAAGGATGGACCGGGATGTCCACCGTTTCATCCAGGGTTGTTCGGTCTGTGCCGTTACTACTACACCTCGTCGTCTACCGGAAGGGAAGCTTCAACCTCTGCCCATTCCTCGTCGGCCCTGGACACACTTAGGGGTCGACTTTGCCACGGACTTGCCTCTTCCAATGGATTCACCACTATCCTGGTGGTAGTGGATCGGTTCTCGAAGGCCTGCAAGTTCATCCCACTGAAGGGTCTACCTACGGCTATGGAGACGGCGGAATCACTATTCCAAAATGTCTTCCGTAACTTTGGATTGCCCGAAGACATCGTGTCTGATAGAGGTCCCCAGTTTATCTCCAGGGTTTGGCGAGGATTCTTTTCCCTCCTGGGTACTGCTATCAGTCTCTCCTCCGGTTATCACCCGCAAACTAACGGCCAGACCGAACGTAAGATCCAAGAATTATCCCGGTACCTCCGAACATACTGTGCCCAACATCAAGAAACCTGGAGCCAGTATCTACCGTGGGCCGAATACGCCCAAAATTCTCTCCGTCAGTCTACCACTGGTTTAACTCCTTTTCAATGTGTTTTAGGATACCAACCAGCCTTGTTCCCCTGGAACGGAGAGTCTTCGGAAGTCCCTGCGGTAGATCACTGGTTCCGGGAGAGCGAGAGGGTCTGGGACTCGGCTCATGTCCATCTCCAGCAGGCAGTCCGGAGACATACGGAGGCTGCAAATCGTCGCCGACTTCCTGCTCCGACTTACCAGCCTGGAGATCGTGTCTGGCTATCCACCCGCGACATCCGTCTCCGGCTGCCTAGCAGGAAGCTGAGTCCCCGCTACATCGGGCCTTTCACCATACACTCTCAAATAAATCCTGTCACTTACCGTCTCGACTTACCAGCCCATTACCGAATTGCACCTACCTTCCACGTATCCTTACTCAAACCATACTTACCCTCAGTTGTCCCTTCCTCCACAGACCCGGAACCCGATCCCCCGCCAGAGCAACCAGAAATCCAGGGAGACCACATCTTCCAGGTCCGGGCCATCCTCGACTCCCGGCGGCGCGCCGGCCGGCTCCAGTACCTAGTCGACTGGGAGGGGTTCGGACCCGAGGAGAGATCGTGGATACCACATGCCGACATCTTGGACCCATCTCTCCTCGAGGACTTCCATCATCAGAATCCAGATCGTCCGGGCCCCCGAGGTCGCGGTCGGCCGCGTCGCCGGATAAGGGTGTCAGGTGCCACCCGTGGAGAGGGGGGTACTGTCACGTCTCAACTCAATCCTGCACTTTCACCCCGGTCCCTGAGCACCAGCACCCGTGAACCATCCCCCGAATACTAATCCGGAACACCTGTGCTGCCCTGATTACCCAGTGTATTTATACCCACCTCTCTCTCATACTCACCACTCGGGATCGAAGTAACATGCCTGGTTGTTGCTCTTCTTCTTTGGATACTCTCCTTTCGGATTCCTTCGGACTTGTGAATTGTGGACTTCTACACTGTGGATGGAAACAAGAGGATTCGAGGGAAGTGACTTTGTGAACCGTAATTCTAATGTCTATGGATGGACTTACATTCCTGTGCTCGTCTCACAGTTCGGGACTCCAGCAGTTTGTATGGCTATAAATTAAGTTGTTCATGTTTCTTGGAAGCACTGTAAATAAACATTCACAAACTTACCTTCTGCCTTTCGCCCCTTCTCTGACCAAGCGTTACAGGTATATTTGTAGTAATAGCCAAAAATACATTGCATGGGTCAGAATTATAGTTTTGTTTTTTTTTTCAAAAAATCATTAGGATATTAAGTACAGATCATGTTTTATGAAGATATTTTGTACATTCCCTACCGTAAATATATCAAAACTTAAATTTTTGATAAGTAATATGCATTGCTAAGAACTTCATTTGGACAACTTTAAAATAGATTTTCTCAGTATTTTGATTTTTTTTGCACCCTCAGATTCCAGATTTTCAAATAGTTGTATCTTGACCAAATATTGTCCTATCCTAACAAACCATACACCAATAAAGAGCTTATTTATTCCACTTTTTTTCAGATAATGTAGAAATCTCAAAATATTATGACTAGTTTTGTGGTGAAGGGTCACCTGTGTTTAGCTTATAAACGGTGCTTGATCTATGATTATTTCTCTCCTGATTCAAACAAGATAACTGACAATTTCACTGAAGAAAGCAATATTATGGATAGATATGGACTATTTGTGGATTATTGTAATTTTTTTATCAGCTGTTTGGACTCTCATTCTGACAGCACCCATTCACTGCAGAGCATCCACTGATGAGTGAATGACGGAATGCTAAATTTCTCTCAAAATATGTTGAAGATGTAGAAACAAACTCGTCCACATCTATTTGGTAAACTATTAATTTAAATCCTTTACAATTTAAAGTCAACATGATATCAAAACCCATCCTGATTTAGTTAGAAGTATAGTATATTAGATTATACTGTATTTTTTGTCCTTTATTGCCTTTTCTTTTCTTTGGATTTAATAATAATCTTTTTTTTTTTTTTTTTTTTTGCATAATTAACAAAAATGTCCAGTAAGTGTTTGAAAAATGCAAAACTATTGCTAGACAAAACAAACATTTGTGCAACTGGACTTTTGACTCAAAAACCTTTAAATACATTTTAAGTGCTTAAAATGTACTCACCCTCAGGCTATGTAGGTAAGATGTAGATGAGTTTGTTTCTTCATCAGAACAGATTTGGAGAAATATAGAGAAATAGTACATCACTTGCTCACCAATGGATCCTCTACAGTGAATGGGTGCCGTCAGAATGAGAGTCCAAACAGTTGATAAAAACACCACAATAATCCACAAGTAATCCACACCACTCCAGTCCATCAATTAACATCTTGTGAAGAGAAAAGCTGTGTGTTTGTAAGAAACAAATACATCATTAAGATGTTTTTAATTTCAAACTGTCGCTTCCAACTAAAATATGAGTCCTCTATTCATATTATTGCTTTCTCCAGTCATATTGTCTAAATCAGGAGAGAAATACACACAGATCAAGCACTGTTTACAAGCTAAAAGAGTCCAAAAATTTTCTAAAGGAATATGTGGGTGGATTTTGATGTGAGAGGACAACAGGAGATGGACTTTTTCCACTGGAGCTAGTATTTAGGCCAAAAATTACTATTTTAAGTTACAATACCTTAATGATGGATTTTTTTTTTTAAACAAACACACAGCTTTTGGCTTCACAACATATTATGGACTGGAGTGGTGTGGATTACTTGTGGATTATAGAATTGTTTTTATCCTAAATTAATAAATATACATGTCAATAAATGTTTAATGTTGATCTTAAGCTTCTCCAAATTGCTCTAACCTGTTCAAACAGTAAATGTTGCCCTCTTTGAAACCATCAGCCATGCAAAATTGGGATAAATAAAGTATTCTAATAGGGAAGATTGTTGTTTTCATGCAGCTAACTTGTACCAACAGCACTCAACCGCTAATTAGATAGTTAGCTGAAATGGAAAATAATATGGCTCCCATCCTATCGTCATAGCAACAAGAACAGTGTTTCAAGGTACATGTCATTTTAACTAAAATCAACGAATGCATTTTTCTCTCTGTCGTGAACGTTCATTGTTCACCTGTAGAATCTATCTATCTATCTATCTATCTATCTATCTATCTATCTATCTATCTACCTATCTATCTATATTCTATCAGATACATAGATAATATTCTATCAGATAGATAGAGAGATGATATATAATCTATTAGATAAATAGATAATGTATCTATCTATCTATCTATCTATATTCTATCAGACAGATGGAAAATATTATATCCGATGATAGATAGATAGATAGATAGATAGATAGATCGATCGATCTATTTTTGGTATACTTTTAACATTGCAATGTTATTATCAAAAGAAGGACAAAACTGTCTGTTATCCTGTGTCAGATTGTTATTTACAGTCTTTAGTTTAAAATGAATCTCCTCACGGTTATAACACTGAGCCAGATATCTCCTAGGTAAAGGGGGTGATTATTTATAGTGCTTTAGCGTACATAAGTGAAGGGTCACGCTTCTCTATTTGATACTGAGTGCCGTTAGCAAGAAGCTAACGGGTCGAAAAGCCTCTTGATGCCGAGTGTAATTATTACACTCCATTGAACCTGGAAAACACATTGAATATCCCTCCAGAGACAATCAGCTCAGGCAAGTGAAAAAAAAAAAACACATTTAAGGCGTCACTACAGGCAAAACCTCTGTTTTGGGCTATTTTGACTCCGCAACATGCCTTTATTTAGACTTTTGTAAAGAAAACATCTAAAATAAACATTTAAGTGTTTTCGTGTTTGCATTTGAGTTCTATTCTAATACAGCCATTTTCTCAGAGTGAGATTTTTTTATGAAGTCCGTTTCTGCTCATGTATAATTCGCACTGATTAATTTAACATTTTATTCCTGAAAAACATGGTTTTAAAAGGCTAATTTTATAGCAAAAGTTTGGACAGGACGCTTTTTATCCTAACATGACAATGCCTCTGTGTATAAGGCAAGATTCACAGAGAAATGTTTGATTCAGTCAGTGTGGAAGAACTTGACTGGTCTGCATAAAGACAAGTACTAATCCCAGCTGAACACCTCTGGTGTGACTTTAAATGCAGACCTTCAGCCAAAAACTCATCACCAAACACCAATGACTTGTATATACACTATATGCACAAAAGTATTGGGGCACCCCTTTTCTTAGAACAGAAAAAGGCACTTCCAAATAGTGTCGTCAACGTCGTCAACAAACCTTTATCATGTGACGAAAACGAGACGAGATGCAACGTAAATGCTAGCCATGTGCAGTGTTGGGGAAAGTTACTTTTAAAAGTAGTGCATTACTCACTAAAAAAGTAACTAATTACATTACTTAGTTACGTTTTATGGAAAGTAATGCGTTACATTACTTTTGCGTTACTTTTGCATTACTTTTTAAATCTGGGCAGGGCTTGCTTGTTTGTTTTTAATATAAAAAATTGTTTTTTTAGCAAATGTAAAAGCCCTTTCACACCAAAAAGTAAAATTAATAAGCCTACGGCTAAAGGAAAAGTGAATTCACGTCTGCACAGTAGAACTGTAGGAAAAGGAAGTTCAACCCTCTTTAGCAATGAGAAAACTGGAGCACAAATGTTAATTCATCTAAAGTAAGTTTTGCTTATTAGTATGGTTGAACTGGATCAACAAAGGTCAGCAGCAATGACATTGGTTAATAAAATGGGATTAAATACATAAAGGAAACAAAAAGTATCTTCCACTACTTTTTTTAAAAAAGCAACCGAGATATTTTCTTGTAAATGAAAAAGTAAAGCGTTTCTTTACTAGTTACTTATTAAGTAACTTGCGTTTTGTCTGTACTGCTAGGTATTTATACTATATTGACTGGGTTAAATAGAATTGCATTACTAAAAAGAGACTAAAATACAATTTTCATTGACAAAAACTAGACTAAATGTCATCAGTTTTCTAAAATAAGACTAAAATGCTCAGACTTTTAGTTGACTAAAACTTGACTATAGAGTAAAAAGAGTATGAACGAGACTAAAACTAATAAAAACTAAAAAATTAAAACAGGCCACCAAAAACAACACTACTTCCAAAACTGCAGCAACAAAGATGGAAGCATAATTCATGTATTTAAAAACTGTATTTGCATCTCTGTTGGTTCAGTTTTGGAAAGGTCTAAAACGACTGTACCCATATGCACAAGTCATTGGTGTTTGGTGATGAGTTTTGGCTCAAGGTCTGCATTTAAAGTCACACCAGAGGTGTTCAGCTGGGATTAGGACTTGGCTTTATGCAGATCAGTCAAGTTCTGCCACACTGACTGAATCAAACATTTCTCTCTGAGCCTTGCCTTATACACAGAGGCACTGTTAGAATAAAAAAGGGTCCTATAACTTTTGCAATAAAATTAGAAGGACACAATTCCTTAGAATATCATTATATGCTTAAACATTAAGATTAGTACTCATGGAAATTACTAAAGTAGTCAAACCTGTTCATTAGATGGAGGTGTTTTTAAAAAAAAAATCTTATGCTCATCAAAGTTCCAACGTCCATCCATCCTCCAAACTTTTGTATGGTCACAGGGAAATAAATACAAAATAAATAGAAAATACATTCATTAATAATAATAATGAAAAAATAAAAATAATAATAATAATAATATACATCCATCTGTCCATCCTCCAAACCACATATCCTCTGTATGGTCACAGGGAAATTAATAATAAAATAAAAAATGAAAGGAAAAAAAAAAAAAAAACAATAAAATACAAATATATACTTTTTTATTTTTTTATATTTTTCCCCCATCAGAGTTCTGTTTTTATTTCTCTAAAAATAACAAAACATAATAATAAAATAAAGTAAAATAAAAAAATCTTATGCTCATCCATTTATTTGATCAAAAATACAGAAAAATAAATATTATTGCAATTCAAAATAACAAATTTGACCAAATTAGTGTGTATTTTATAATGCCTCACTTAAAGATAGCATTTCTGAAATTGTCTATTATTCCACAATTAACCGTAGTGTGATTAATCAAATGGGGAAGTATGATGATACCTATTTGTTTACATTTCTGCCTTATTCATCTGTGATATCTGTCTTAAAAACAAGTTCACTTAACATTTTTCAGCTATGCATGTGTGTTAAAGATGGCAGGTTGAGGAAATGTGTTTTTGAGTACTGACATCATTGACTTTAATGTGACAAAGCCAACCGAACGAAGAGGAAGAAACAAAGAGTCTTGTGATGGCAAGACAAAAAACAAAACAAAACAAAAAAACAGGGAGCTTGTGATGCTGCACAGATGAAAGAAAACAAAGCCAGAGCCGGATACGACAGGACAGTACAAGGCTGCTTCAATCACGGCTCTGTACGTTACAATCTTCCAGGACACATTTAAAGGCACTTTACAAGCACACGCCTAAAACTTCTCCATTTCTCCTCGACTTCCATTTGATTTGTTAAAACAAAACCAAAAGGCCTTGATTCAGTCCAGTGCGCTGGGATTTTACACGTCTGTCTTCATATAAGAATAAATAAATATTATTTCTCGGTGCTTTTGTGACAAATCAGTCGGTTCGTCACGTCCTCCTCGTATTGTTATTAAAGCTCGTCCTGAGCGGCTGCCAGTGGGGAGACATGAAAGAGAAATTATGATTCTGACAAACACCGTCACAATGTTCTCAATACTCTGCCATCACGCGGCGGATAGGAGCGTGCTTCAAAGGAAATGTCAGCGTGAGATCATGAGAGACTGACAGCGGCTCACAGCGCCACGACTCAATCAAGTGTGTCAGTTTGACTCGTACACAACGTGAGGAGAAATAAAAAGAAGCTGACGCAAAGTGACTTATTCTGCTTCTCGTGGAATCGATGGAAAACCTCTTTTAGAGGTAGAAGAGGTCTGACTGGAAGGATGTATATGCCAATGGATAGTCCTTAATACTGTACAGTGGTATAATATTTTACTTATTTATTTTTGAAGTGCATGCTAGCATCGCACAAGCATTTTCATTAAAGAAATTTCTCAAAACACTTTTTCAGATGTAAAATACTGGCAAGAGTTTAAAGAATGCCACAGCAATTTATAAATGTAATATAAACCAAAAAAATTAATTGATATTATAAAACAGGCAGTTCCAGCTCCAACTGGATCCCACTGAAAAAAATGAGATTAATACGCATTTTATATTAATGTGTTGAATCAAAACTTAATGAACAATAAACTTGGCAGAATTACTTATTCATTTCATTTCATTTCATAAAATAAAATCCATCCATCCTCCAAGATCTGTTTTTACTACTCTAAAAATAAAATAAAATAAAATGTATGGTCACAGAGAATAAATAAATAATAAATAAATAAATAAATCCATCCATCCATCCATCCATATCAAAGGGAAATTAAAAATAAAATAAAATAAAAATAAAACCCAATACAATAAAAATGTATACGTTTTATTATTTTTTTCAATGAGAGTACTGTTTTAACTTCTCTAAAAATAAAATAAAATAAAATAAATATTTAATTTAATAAAATAAAATCCATCCGTGGTCACATGGAAATAAAAAAAGAAAAAATAAAATAAAATAACATAAAATAAAACAAAATAAAAATAGACACTTTTTATTTTATTTTCCCCCATGGGAGTTCTGTTTTTATTTCTCTTAAAATAAGAAAAACAAGAAAAAATCACAAATCCTCTGTATGGTCGGAGGAAAATGTATACAAATACATAAATAAAAATAAATAAATAAATGTTAGCATTTTTTCCATAAGAGTTCAGTTTTTATTTCTCTCAAATAAAATAAAATAAAATACATATTCCAAATCACAAATCCTCTGTATGGTCACAGGAAAATTAACAAAAAAATAAATAAATAAATATGTATTATATATAAATATATATATATATATTTTTTTTCATAAGAGTTCTATTTTTATTTCTCTAAAAATAATAAAATAAAATAAAATCCACCCTCCACCCTATAAATAATAATAATAATAATAAAGAAACAAAAATGAAATACAAAACACAACAAAATAAAAATAAATACATTTTATTTTATTTAGTATTATTTAGTCTATTTCTAAAATAAAAACAGAAACAACAGTGGTTCATTAACAATATTATTGTAAATTAAAATGGATAACAGTAAAAACAAAACATTAACTTTCATTTGCATAAATTTGAGCACCAAAAAAGCATTTCTCCAACTTTTCCAGCTAGCGGCAAAGAAACAGAATGGCAAAGAAACAGCTTTTCCTAATTGAGAACCACAAATCACATCAGAAAGACAGCCTAACAGCAGTCTACATATTTAGTGAATAGTTGGGACACCAAAAACTGCATATCTGGCACCTTAGTGATATGGGACGCAGCCAACAGCACAGTTGATGCTCTCAGCGTGACAGAAGCTCCAGCTCGCAGTCATAATTCTCATCTTAATATGATAATAAATACACTATATTATACGCCTAGATCTTATTATCTGGGATTGTTTATCTCTGAATTACTCTGAAGAAGATGAATATATGAAAATCGTACACCCTTTGAGCCTCGGATAATTTCATTTTCAACCTTCATTCCTTGCTTATGCAAACAGTAACAATCCCGAAGCAAACACTTCATATCCTCTGAGGACTCAAAGATGGATCTTGATTCATACTTATTCATGACACTTCAACTCGGAAAATGAAGAACCATATCTCTTGACTATGAAATATTGATCAATTTAATGCTTTTTCGAAACAGAGTTCAGGAGGAATATGCTCCTTTCTTTCTGCTAAATGTGTGTCTAAAGAGCTGCTTCGATGTTTCAGTAATTTCCCCAGCATACCTCCACCACCCAAAACCAGAAGCGTAGGAATGATTTGACAAGTGTGGGAACACTTTCAAGACAGGAGTTTTGATTATCTGCACAGAAATGAGGGTGGCAAAATTGTCTAGTTATAATAATAATAAAATACATTCATCCATCCTCCAAACCACATGTTCTCAGTATGGTCATAGGGAAATTAATACAAAATAAATAAATAAAACATACTAAAAAATAAAATGAAATCCATCCTCCAAACTGCATATCATCTGTATGGTCACAGTGAAATTAATAATAATAATAATAATAATAATAATAAGAGTTTTATTTTTATTTCTCTAAAAATAAAATAAAATAAAATAAAATAAAATAAAATAAAATAAAATAAAATAAAATAAAATTAAAATAAATCTAGCCTCCAAAGTACATATATTCTGTATGGTCACAGGGAAATTAATACTAACTAATTAAATAAATAATAACATTCGTCCATACATCCTCCAAACCATATATCCTCTGCATGGCCACAGGGACGTTTAAATAAATAAATGAACAGAACAAAAGCATAAATAAATGTTCTTATTTTCAGTATTTTCATATTTCTCTAAAAAAATTAAATTAAATTAAATTAAATTAAATTAAATTAATGGGAGTTATGTTTTTATTTCTATAAAATAAAAAAAATAAAATAAAATAAAATAAAATAAAATAAATAATCCAAACTGCATATCCTCTGTATGGTCAGCTAACTAAAATAAATAAAATAAATAAATAAATAAATAAAAAACAATCTACATATGAATTTTTTTTGTTTTGTGTATAAGCCTCTACATTGAGAACAACAAGTCAAGCCTGTTTGCTTTCATCACTTTTATGGTCTACGGTATATACAATAAAATCTTCACAAATGGCTTTACTTGTCATTCTGTCAGCTTATAAAATACAATTTA
Source organism: Cirrhinus molitorella (assembly GCA_033026305.1). Lineage (NCBI taxonomy): Eukaryota > Metazoa > Chordata > Actinopteri > Cypriniformes > Cyprinidae > Cirrhinus > Cirrhinus molitorella. The sequence continues at coordinate 4,951,629 of CM065124.1, read as the reverse complement.
AAAGTTTGGGGGTGCCAATATTTTTGAAAAAAGTCTCTTATGCTCATCAAGGCTGTAGTGAAATGTGTACAATTGTGAAATATTATTACAAATTAAAATAGCTTTCTATGTGAATATATTTTACAATGTAATTTATTCATGTGATGCAAAGCTGGATTTTCCATGATCTAACAAAAGTATTGCACTACATTTTTGGTTTAATATCCTGTTTCACTCTAAAATATGCAGGATTACACAACTTTAAAAGGAATTTTGGTCCTAACTGCAGTACATCCTAAACAAAAAAACAATGCTACAGCCACACAATTCAGCTGCAGCAGTGGCTCGTGTTTTTTTTAATCTCGTACTTGCTGATAAAGTCCTCCTGCTGTTTTTTCTAATGCAGCACATTACAAAGCTCTATTGAGTCGCTACAGTCAGTGAGCGAACATACACACAAATAGACACATAATCAGAAACGCAGAGCTGATTTAACAGGCACAGAGGAGAACAGCTGGAGAGAGGTACAGTTTTGTAGCGAGCACTGGTTACTTTAGCACCTGCTTCTGTTAACCAGATAATTTGTAGTCAGTGAAAAGAAATATGTTCTATGCAAGAATGAAAATGTAAAAACTTGCTCAACACATTGAAAGTGCACAGACTGTTGCACATATTTTACATGCATTTTGCAGTTATTGTAGCAGCACCTGGCCTCAGCTCTCAAGGGACGTTAGTTTCCCTCAAATGCACCACTGAACCAGATGTATTATTCAGAAAGACAGGTTATGAACATGTCAGCAGTTTAACTTACTTTAATTGACTTGCTCAGCAATTCATTACAGCAGCTGATCTGAAAGAGAAAAATAACTCTAGATGAAGCTGTTAAAGTAATATCCATTATGGTTAAGGAGATATTTTTTAAGGAGATAATTTTATGCTTTCTTACATGAGTGTTACCCACCCAACAGGAAAAATAGTGGTTAATTAAAAAAATAATAATATTGTAAATTAAAGTGAATATTTCCACTATAGGGCTTAATCATATATAAAAAAAATTGTTTTACCATGGTTAAAGAGATTAAGGCTTTTTTATCCACATAAAATTTAAATATGAATGATAGAGGTTCATTAAAAAGAATACTGTCAATTAAAATAGGCATTTACAGTGAAAATAAACAATATACACTATTGCACATCTAAATAAAATTGTAAATAAAAAAATAAATATTTATTCCTAAAAACAAATTTCAATTAAAATGGACATTTGCAGTGAAAATAAACAATATTCACTATAGTGCTTCTTGAAAAAAAAAAAAAAAAAAATAATAATAATAATACAAAATAATTCTTACAATAAAATAAAACAATTAATACTCAATTTTACCAAAGTAAAAAATATATTAAGGCTTTTTTATGAGTTATCCATAAAAAATTAAAATATGGATAATAGTGGTTCACTAAAAATAATACTGTCAATTAAAATGGACATTTGCAGTGAAAATAAATAATACTTACTATAACACTGCTAAATATATAAATAAAAATTTATAATAATAAATATTTACTCCTAAAAGTAGGAATATATTAAAAATTGTAAATTACAATGGACATTTGCAGTGAGAATAAACAACATCCACTTTAGTGCTTCTTGGTATATTATTATTATTATTATTACTATATATTAATAATAATAATAATAATAAAATACATTAAAAAATACTACCATAATAATACTATAAATTGAAATGGACATTGAAAACAAATAGTATTCACTATATTACTGCTACATTAAATTATTAATTAAAAAAATCATGATAAACATTTATTCCTAAAAATAGAAATAAATTAAAAATAAAAATAAATAAACACTATACACTAATAGTGCTTCTTGATAAAATAATAAAAAAAATAAAATAATAATAATAATAATAATACATTTTTACAATAAAATAAATAAAATAATACTCAATTTTACCATAGTTAAAGAGATTTTAAGACTTTTTTCATGAGTTATCCATATAAAATTAAAATATGAACAATAGTGGTTAATTAAAAAATTATATTGTAAATTAAAACAGACATTTACAGTGAAAATAAGTAATGTTCTCTATAGCACTGCTAAAAATTATAGTAATAAACAGTTATTCCTAAAAATAGGAATACATAAAAAATTGTAAATTAAAATGGACATTTGCTGTGAAAATAAACAATATTCATTTTAGTGCTTGTTGATAAAATATTTCTAATAATAATAATAATAATAATAACAAAATTATTACAGTAAAAAAAATATTTAATGGTTAATATTATTTAATGATATATATTTATAACAAAATAAAATGTAACTCAATTTTACTATAGTCAAAGATATTTTAAAAGGCATTTAAAATTTACAGTTTCATTATGAATAATAGTGGTTCTTTAAAAACAATATTGTAAGTTATATTGTAAATAATATTCACTATAGCACAGCTAAAAAAAAAAATTAAAAATAGGAATAAATTAAAATGGGCATTTGCAGTAAACAAATAACAATATTGACTATAGTATATTATTGCTATACAAATACAAAACTGATACAATAAAATTATTATTATTTTTTTTTAAGGTTAAATGAATTTGGAAAGGAAAGCGATGCCATAGAAGAACCATTTCTGGTTCCACAAAGAACCATTTCTTTCTTACCTTTTTATGTTAAAGGTTCTTTATGGAACCATTTAGAACAAAAAGGTTCTTCATCGTGAAGCACCTTTATTTTTAAGAGTATATTGTGAAATAAAATGGATATTTAATATTCACTCTTTTAAAGTGAGTGAAGCAGTATATTTTCACATGCCCATATAACATTGCATGTGAGTGGCATTGTGTTTCTGTATTATTCACACTGCAGGACATCATTCCTCATCAATCTGCAGCCTTCCTCCTCAGAGCTGTGATAATATGACAGAAAGAGAAATAAACTTTAAAGAGGAAGCCAAAGAACAAAATAAATGAGGTGGCTTTTTCAGAAATCATATTCAGATGCTATGTTTGACTGAAATAAACTACAAGAGCACTATTTCTCAACACGACCTGATCTAAACATAGCATGCGTCTTGACGCATTTAATTTCCTAACCTCTTGGCTTAAATTTAGAGCATTTCTACGCATTTTTTTTCAGGAAGGAAGGAAAATATATAACAACGCAACCATAGCCATCCTGTTGTTCCAGTCATCTTCGATCTCTAATTTCCTGGAAAACATTTGCTGCTATGGTTTGCAGCATCTTTGGTGGTCGATTTACCAGATGCGGCTCTAGCGTTCTGTTCTCCCTCAGAGCGCTAATAGCTCGATTATTCATAACTCCAGTCCACATCTCCAGAAAAAAAAAAAAAAACTGGAAGAAGGAGATGGGGGGTGTTTTGAATACCGGCACTGATGTGATACATGCTCATTAAAAAAGGCTGGGAAGGTTAGTGACAGTAACACTAAATGGGCCACTCGTCTTCCGCACGAGTGTGTAAATGACATTCACACGTCTCCTAATGAGGAGGACAAAACATCCCCTGAATGATTATTTGAGCAATTTCAGTTTCACAGAATGGACACGGGAAATACAGAGAGGTACTTAATTGCTTTGGGGGAAAAGAGATTGAGTGTTTATGAAGTGTGATCGCTCCTGGAAAAATTCAGTGGAATTCTGCTATCAAAACCATCTTTGTTAGTTAATATAAAAATAAAATGAAAATATTGAATGAAAATGTAAAATACAATGAAAATTTGAAATGTTGCATCTACTACTAACTGAAAAAAGTTTACCTATTTAACTTATTTCAGTTTTTAGTATTTGATACAATTTCAGTATTTATTGCCATATTATTATTTTTATTATTTATTTTTAAAACTGAAATAAAAACCCAAATAGTATTAATAAAATAATAATAATAATATGCTAAAATGACAAAAAACACATTTACTAAAAAATATTAAGCTAAAATAAAACTGAAAATTGAAAATATATATATAAAAAAAACAAAACATAAATAAGAACTGCTATTTAAAAGAAATATTTTAAATAAAAATATTAAATATAAAAAAATAATAATAATACTAAAGTGCTACATTCCTAGTGGAAGTATGAAGCATAATCAAACTAAATCTCAAATACATAAATAAACAAACCTAAATAGTAACATTATTAAACAAAAAAGCAAAAAAACAAAATAGGGGTCGACCGATTATCGGCACCGATATTAAGCAATTTTATGATTATCGGTATTGGTCATTTTCAATAATGATTTGCAAATTAAATTATTTAAAAGAATTTAAAGAAAGTTTTCGTCAGAGCCATTTTGGCATTCATTTTCATTTTTATACTATATATATATCGGTTCAAAATATCGTTTATTGGTCTACTTGATCTGTAATAATCGCCCCTGAAAAACGCATATCGGTCGACCCTATAACAAAACTACTAAAAATTAAGCTAAAATTAAAACAGAAACAGAAAATATAAAATAAAATTCTAAATATGAATAAAAAAACATTATATACACTACCAGTTAAGATTTGTTATGTTTTTTAAAGAAGTCTCTTCTGCTCACCAAGGCTGCATTTATTTGATCCAAAGTACAGTAAAAACAGTACAATTTTTATTATTTAAAATAACTGTTTCCTATTTGAATATATTTTAAAATGTAATTTATTCCTGATTTCAAAACTGAATTTTTTGCATCATTACTCCAGTCACATGATCCTTCAGAAATCATTCTAATATTCTGATTTGCTGATAAAAAAAAACTATTATTAGTAGTATTATTAGTATTAGTATTATGTTGAAAACAGCTGAGTAGAATTTGTTCAGGTTTCTTTATGAATAGAAAGTTCAGAAGAACAGCATTTATCTGAAATAGAAATCTTTTGTAACATTATAAATCTCTTTTGATCAATTTAAAGCATCCTTGCTAAATAAAGCTTTGATCACAGGAATAAATTACATTTTTAAATATATTCAAATAAAAAGCAGTTATTTGAAATAGTAAAAATATTTCACAACATTACTGCTTTTGCCATATTTTGGATCAAATAAATGCAGACTTGGTGAGCAGAAGGGAATTCTTTAAAAACATTAAAAATCTTACTGTTCAAAAACATTTGACTGGAAGTGTAAATGTACTACACTATTATAGGTAGTTTAAAGCATAATCAAGTTAGCCAAAATAGTACTGAGGGTATAAAATAACTTAACTTCCATTCAAAGAGCATATTTTAATAACAGCCACAAAAATAACTTGTTACAAATCTAAATGTGTGGCAAGTGAATGCATTAAAATCTAGAACGACTAGTTAAACGGTGAGACTGACAAATTTATTTAGATGACTTTTAAACCCGCAGCTCAAGGAAAAGCAGCAAAGCACCAGTGAAAAGAAAACAGTTTACATACAGCAGAAATAGCCTGTTTAATTCTAAGGGCCAAAGAGAAGGTGGAAAGTAGTCATGAAAGCTAAACTGTTTTGGCACAAGAAGCCATGACTAACATATTCAATGCACCACAGGGAAATATTAAAAGGTTAAAAACTTAAGATATTATACTTTAATTTACTGATCATTCCTGTTCATGACACCAAAGTAAGAACCAAATAAACAACTACATGTGTTTTTACGATAGATAAAGAGAAAGTCTCCACACAGCTTGACAACAACAACAAAAAGCCCTGAATCCTGATGCCAAACTGCACGCACACAAACACACAAACCCATGGGGATGGCACACTAGAGCAATTACTGCTATCTGTGTGGTTTAATTTGGTGCTTTTGACACAACACAGATGGCCATCAGTCAGTGGTTCAGCAGCCATTGAGCCAGTGGGTTGATCTGGGAGGATCTAGTGTTTATAACCGGAATAAAACAGGACACACTGGCTCTTCGCCGATGGAATACTAGCTTCCTACTTATATTGTGAATATTGTGCAATAAAAACAGTTAGGAGATATTAGTAGATAAAAATAGTAGTAGATATTATTTCACAATAAACTTTCTGAAACTCTTTATATATGCAGGTGTGCATAATTATTAGGCACATTTACTTTTACAGATAAAATGAGCCCAAAAAGAGATTTAACTCAGACTGAAAAGTCCAAAATTATTAAATGCCCATGAGAAGAATGCAATACTAATGCAAAACAAGAATTTGCAAAATTAAGGCATGACGATTGGACAGCGAATTGCTGATTGGTTCAGCATGGTCAGAAAAAATAGGTGGAGAAGAAAAGACACGTGTGAACTGCAAAAGAATTAAGAATTGAGGTGAAGAATTAGGTGTGAAACCATCAGAACTATTTAGTCTCCAGCACCACCATTTTCCAGAACTGCAACCTACCTAGAGTCTTCAGAAGCGCAATGTGTCTTTGCTTGGGTGAAAAATCCTAAAAAATGACCCTCACTTAATAAGAATAACATGCTGAAGTGTTGTGAAATACTGTTTTTATAGGCTTTATAGACAGATAAGTTGAGAGTGACTCTTAAATGATCAGCATCACATCCTCTTGTAGCATTCTGTTATGTTACCCTTAGGAGATATCATCAGGAAACACGGTGTTAGCTTTCACTGTTACGCTGATGATACTCAGCTCTATATTTCTTCAAGGCCTGGCGAAACATACAAAGTTGAAAAACTAATGGAATGCATAGTTGATATTAAAAACTGGATGACAAGAAATTTCTTACTGCTAAATTCTGAAAAAACAGAGGTGTTAATTATTGGGCCAAAAACCTCAGCAAGTAATAACTTAAAACACAGCCTAATACTTGATGGCTGCTCTGTAAATTCATCATCATCAGTTAGGAACCTAGGTGTGTTATTTGATAGCAATCTTTCCTTCGAAAACCACATTTCTAGCATTGGTAAAACAGCATTTTTCCATCTTAAAAACATAGCGAAATTATGACCTATGCTCTCAAAGTCAAATGCAGAAATATTAATTCATGCCTTCATGACCTCCAGGATAGATTATTGTAATGCTTTATTAGGTGGTTGTTCGGCACACTTAATAAACAAACTCCAGCTGGTCCAAAATGCAGCAGCTAGAGCTCTTACTAGAACCAAAAAGTATGAGCATATTAGCCCGGTTCTGTCAGCACTGCACTGGCTTCCTATTAAACACTGTATTGATTTTAAAATCTTGCTAGTTACTTATAAAGTCCTCAATGGTTCAGCTCCTCAGTACTTGAGGGAGCTCTTATCACATTATAGTCCCTCACGTCCGCTGCGTTCTCAAAACTCTGGCAATCTAATAATACCCACAATATCAAAATCAACTGCGGGCGGCAGATCATTTTCTTACTTAGCACTGAAACTATGGAACAATCTACCTAATTCTGTTTGGGAGGCAGACACACTCAGTCAGTTTAAATCTAGACTAAAGACCCATCTCTTTAACCTGGCATACACTTAACACATTTAAATATTTCTAATATTCAAATCCGTTAAAGGATTGTTAGGCTGCATTAATTAGGTCAACTGGAACCGGGAACACTTCCCATAACACCTGATGCAAGAAAAATGGAATCTATGCTAATATTGTCTGTCTCCTGCTTATTCCGAGGTCAGATCCAGTTTGAATCCTGAAGAGTTGGCCACTGCAGTTTCCCTTGATCCAGTTTGTATCCAGATGGTGGGTCAGTACATATAGACCACCTCTACAGGTCTGTATGGGAGTACAAACTACTTGTTTATTGGTCAGAAGAGAACTGACCCCCCGACTGAGCCTGGTTTCTCCCAAGGTTTTTTTTTCTCCATCAGTGTCACAGATGGAGTTTTGGTTCCTTGCCACTGTCGCCTATGGCTTGCTCAGTTGGGGACAACAACTAAATTGGGGAAAACTAATTTTGGGACAAACAATTTATTAATTTGGAACTATTGATTAATTTCCTCAAACTAAAATTGTTTAAAGTTTCTTTTTGAATTATTGATATATTACTTTCCCATTTGATACTGTAAAGTTGCTTTGACACAATTTGTATTGTAAAAAGCGCTATATAAATAAAGCTGACATATTCTTTCAAGAATTTATCTTCCAGAATCTGGCAGTAAGTTTTGGAAGTTCATTTTTTAGTCTATCTCCTGTCCTGAAAAGTCTATCTTGCAGAGATAGACTAAAATAAAATCCCAAAACTTACTGGCTGTTTTTGGAAGATGAATTCTTGAAAGAGTGGTATAAGAGGATGTGATGCTGGTCCTTCAAGAGTCACTCTCAACTTATCTGTCTATATAGCCCATAAAAAAACAGTCTTCATGTATTTCACAACACTTCAGCATGTTATTGTTAGCATGTTAGTGAAGGTCATTTTTCACCCAAGCAAAGTCTCTGAGAACCCGACACACTGCAATTTTGGAGACTCCAGGTAGGTTGCAGTAAATGGTTCCTGATGGTTTCACACCTAATTCTTCACCTTAATTCTTTTGCAGTTAACATGCATCTTTTCTTCTTTACCTGTTTTTTTCTGACCATACAGACCCAATGAGCATTTCGCTGTCCAATGGTCATGCCTTAACTTTGCAAATTCTAGTATTTCATTAGTATTGCATGCTTCTCATGGGCATTTAATAATTTTTGACATTTCAGTCTGAGTTAAATCTGTTTTTTTGGCTCATTTTATAAGTAAAAGAAAACCTAATAATTATGCACACCTGAATATAAGGAGTTTTTCCACTTATAAATAATTAAATATACAAAATGAATAGTATTAAGATTAATGTGGTTTGGAATTGATAAAATGTGTTTGAAAAAAATAAATAAATAATATATATATATATATATATATATATATATATATATATATATATATGACCAGGATATCAACTTGCCATATATCAGTAATTATGCACACAGTGTAGACGCTCAGTTCTAGACCCCATTGGTTTTTAAGCAATAACTCTGGAGCTGCACAAATGATGACAACATAGATTAGTTAATGACATCAAAAGACAAATCTAAGTCTGTTTTTTACACTTTTCAGAACATACAATAAATCACTGGACAATGGTGAAGCATTGAAGTTGTTTCTATACAAATTAAACAAGCAACACACAGTCCTGTCTCAAACTGACAAGTCAGAGCAATGTTTTGAAAGCAATGTTTACATTGTTCAGAAACTTAAAATAAGAATGTCTTGCTTATAGCTGCCTTTGCATATTAAATTGGGACAGGACAAAGTTTTTTTTTTTAACATTTACACATCACCTTTAAAGCCATTATCATGAATGTTCAAGAGGTTACTGCAAATAATGAGAGGTTACAGAATGTTGATGACCAGTCAGTTTTCCAAAAGCTACTCTGAAAAGTCTGAAACAGTAATTTAAACTTGGTTTTAAAAGCCTAGATGAAGTAGATCTTTGTTGTTTAGGAAACTTAGGAAAGTTAGATGTTTTTCTAAGAAAAATAAATATATAAATACACAAATAAATCATTTGACATAAAGAAAGAAAAAGTGTAGAACTATACAACTATTTAGCAGCTCAAAACATTTGGCTTTGGAATCATTTGATAAGAATGTTTAAAGGCATATTTATTTTTTTTCAAAAAAGACATAAAAGAATTTAAAATCTGAGAGCTTTTTAAAGGCATATTTATTTTTTTTCAAAAAAGACATAAAAGAATTTAAAATCTGAGAGCTTTTTAAAGGCATATTTATTTTTTTTCAAAAAAGACATAAAAGAATTTAAAATCTGAGAGCTTTTTGACCCTCCATGGAATGCAACGGAAATGTTTCCAGACAATGAAAGGTAGTAAGGACATCGTTAAAACAGTAATGTGACGTGTGACATCAGTGGTTCAATTTTACGAAACTATGAGAATACTTTTTGTGCGCAAAGAAAACAAAAATAACGACTTTATTCAACAATTCTTCTGTCACTATCTGATGCCATTATCGAGAGTACCACAACTATTTTACTGATGTTCTTACAACGTTTCTGGGTCTGGGAACATTTCAATTGCACTGCTGTCTATGGAGGGTTAGAAAGCTCTCAGATTTCATTAAATATATCTTCATTTGCGTTCCGAAGATGGTCTTACGGGTTTGGAACGACATGAGGGTGAGTAATTCATGACAGAACTTTTATTTTTGGATGAACTATCCCTTTAAGATCATATTCATCATCATCCGGGGTTGGGATGTAATAAAAAAGTAAAAGTGCTACATATTCAGAAACCAAACGATAAATAACGATATTCCACCCGTGTTAAGCTTTTAAATTACCTTTTTAAACAGCTGCTTTGCAGTCTGAATTCAATAAAAATGCTTGTGTACCACAAAACAAGAGTTACTTGGATTTTCTATATGTGTTTGAACTCGAAGGCTGCATGCAAAAACAAACACAAAGAAATACAACACGACCAGTGTAGTCCAATTCACAAACAAATTATCTACTTTGGTTCACGAAAAATTACTCTTTCTGGTTCCTTGTGGTGCATTAAAAAGTTTCCAATTCATGACTAATTTAGTCTAATTTAATAACTAATTTAATCTTATGTGCAGTATCTTTTTAGTAAACAAAAAGCTCACAGTATAATTAGTTTCTTTTTAGTGAATTAAAAATATAGCACAAAAAAGTTTCCTATTCGCAAAACAAATGACTCGTATGAGCCAGTTCTTTTTTGTTAAATAAAAACAACTGTAGTCTATTTCACTAGAAATGACTCTTGAGTTCCTTTTAGTGAATTAAAAAATATAGCCTATAGCACAAAAAGTTTCCAGTTCATGTACAGTTGACTCATATGAGCAGTTCCTTTTCAGAAACATGAAAGCATAAATAGTTTCCTTTAAGTGAATAAAATATATAAACTGTGCAAAAAAGATGCCTATTCACAAACAAATTACTCTTATGAGCCAGTTTGTTTTAGTGAATCAAAAACATACAGCACAAACAGTTTTGTCTGAATTACGAAAAATTACTCTCATGAGATGTTTTTTTTTTTTTTTGGTGAATTAAAAAGTATAGACTTTAGCACAAAAAAAAAAAACTATTGACTCCTGTGAAATTAGTGTTGTCTGATTCATGAAAGATGACTCTTATGAGCTGGTTCTTTTTGGTGAATTAAAAAGTATAGACTTTATCACAAAAAAAAACAAAAAAAAAACTATTGACTCCTGTGAATCATTTTTTAGTAAATAAAAAACATACAGCATAACTAGTTTCCTTCTGATGAATTAAATATATATAGCACAAAAAAAAAAATTCAGATTTGCAAACAAATGACTCTTTACTAGCCAGTTCTTTACTAGCCACTTTTTAGAGAATCAAAAACATACAGCACAAACAGTGTAGTCTGATTCATTAAAAAAGACTCTTATGAGCTGGTTCTTTTAAGTAAATCAAAGTGCTGGTTGCCCTTTTATCTGATTCACAAACAAATGACTCCTGTAAGCCAGTTCTTTTTAGGGAATCAAAAACATGCAGCAAAAGCAGTGTAGTCCGATTCACAAAAAAAAAAAAAAAAAATTATGAGCTGGTTATTTTTGGTGAATTAAAAAGTATAGACTTTAGCACAAAAAAAAAAAGTTTTTAGTAAATCAAACACATACACCATAACTAGATTCATTTTTAACAGTGAATTAAATGTATATAGAACAAAATAAGTTTCAAATTCGTGCATAAATGACTTTTATGAGCAGGATTATTTAGTGAATCAAAACATACAGAGCAAACAGTGTCGTGCGCTTTATGAACGAAATGACTCTTATGGGCCGGTTCTTTTAGGTGAATCAAAGTGCTGGATCCTCCTTTATCTGAATTTATTTGCTTCCTGTAAGCCACTTCTTTTTAGGGAATCAAAAACATGCAACACAGATTCCGATTCACGAAAAAAATGACTCTTATGAGCTGGTTCTTTTTGTCGAATTAAACAGTATAGACTTTAGCACAAAAAATGTCTAATTCACAACAAAACATACAGTAAATGAAAAACATATAGCACACATACTATAGCATACATAAACATACATAACTAATTTCCTTTTAGTGAATTAAATATATATAGCACAAAAAAGTTTCAGATTTGCAAACAAATGACTCTTTACTTGCCAGTTATTTTTAATGAATCAAAAACATACAGAACAAACAATATAGTCTGAATCATGAAACAAAATGACACTTATGAGCTGGTTCTTTTAAGTGAATCAAAATACCGGATTCTCTTTTATCCGATTCACAAAAAAATGACTCCTATAGGCCTGATTTTAAAAGACTTGTGAGGTACTGGTTTGTTTTAAGTTTTGACTAATTCTTTAATGAAATCAGAGAGGTTACTAAAGAAATATCTGACTAAATGAACTGCATGTTAACATTATTTTAATGGCAAGTTTTGTGTAGCAGACTCCAGTACATGTTTTTCCCATCCCTAAATGATTTTATTGTCCTCCTATGCGCAGAACACGGCGTCCCGTTTATGCAAATAAATACACATTCACATTACAACTCCACTGTTTCAAATGGCTGCCAGCCAAAAAACAAGAATAATTACAAAGCAAAATAAGATAATGATGACATATCACACAGAATTCTTCCCACTGTGCCTTTGTAAATATTACTGTGGTCGTTTTCTTTCCGAGATGAATGAGTCTCATTGCTTTCCAGGAGAACCTATTTTTTGGGGGGCTGACAATCTACAGAATCCAGCTTCTCTAAATTTCAAATATAAGCACATATGACATATGCAGATATCAGAAGTGAGGTGCTGTAAGGACGGATGGACATGTGTTTATTTGAGGCTGATTCATCAGCCTGTCAAAGTGAAACAGCCGCATTCAGCACAGCATGCTCATTAGGAGATACTTCAGCACTGAAACCAGACAGAACATTTTCATTTTTCTAATGCGTTCTGTCACTATGCAAGTGTAAGTCTTGCAGAAAGCCGAACTCTAATTTCAAAACTCAGAGTGACTGAGTTTTAGGGCACTTTCACACCTTTTTTTTGTGATCTGCGTCAGTTTGATGTCAGAACTCGATTCGTTTGGTTGGTGCGAAAGCTGTTTACTGTAGTTAAAAAGGTCTGTTTCAAAAGGTTCAGTTCATGCAACTCTGGTGTACATTTCGCAATTAGTATGAAAACAATCCATCTTAACTCAGGAAAGCAAACCACTAATGATAACATATAATTTGCATACTCCTGATCACACACTTAATGCATTTCTCACGGCTGCTTGCCTCTGAATTAACTGCTTTAGCGTCTACACTGTTAAAAATAAAGGTTTCCAAAAGGGTGTTTTTGCAGTGATGCCATAGAAGAACCATTTTTGGTTCCCCAAATAACCTTGCAGTGAACAGTTCCTAAAAGAACCATTTTGAAAAACATTTTAAAAATCTAAAGAACTTTTTCCAACTCTAAAGAACCTTTTTCTGCATTTAAAAGGTTCCATGGATGTTCATAACCTTTATTTTTAAGAGTGTATTGCGATGCAACCATGGTTTTGATGGGTAATCGAAAAGGGACAAACAGTCATACAAGGAATTTAATTTTATTTGATCTTTAGGGATAAAAAGCTCAGTAAACTCTGGAAACCTTTGCACAAGCTCTTCACGGGTCCAAAAACATTATTCATTAATAGTAGGGTGCAAAAATGATTCGTTCCGCACTCCTGTCACCTTACAGCATAATTGAAATGAATGACTGCCCCCACATTAACACATCCACGCCTACATAGACACATCATCTACTACTTGACTTCCAAAGGATACCACTGTTAGGATGGAGTGCATGGCTAAAGTTCATTTTCAGCATTGTGTGAGATCCATGTCATGCATGTTAGCATGGCACAATGTACTGTGGATTGTGTAATGAACCACTATGAAGCAAATGGATAATGTCAAAAGAATAGTTCATAAAAAAAAAAAAAAAAAAAAGTAAATTCTGAAAATTTGTGTACTCACTCTTAAACCATCCAAGATGTAGATGAGATTGTTTCTTCATGGGAACAGATTTGGAGAAATGCAGCATTATGTCTCTTGCTCACCAATGGAATGGGTGCCGTCAGAATGAGAGTCCAAACATCTGCTAAAAACATCACAATGATCCACAATTAATCTACACCACTGGTAATTAGTGATGGGAAGTTCAGATCATTTTACTGAATGGGATCTTTGAATCTCGTTCATCAAAATGAACAAATCTTTTTTTCAAGTCATTTTCCCAGTCCCATAGGCTATAACGGTATACAGTCCGGGAAACAGAATTGATTAGTTCATCTCACAAGTAGTTTGTTCTTTGGTCCCGTGCCCATTTCCTGGCTCAGTGTCTTACAACGAATACGTGATATTAAATGTATGCTGTCATAATGTACAGTTGAAGACTAAATTATTAGTCCCTTATAAAATATTTCATTATTTTTCAAATAACTCCCAAGTGTTGTTTAACAGAAAGACGATTTTATCAACACAGCATTTTTAAACATAATACTTTATTCAGGAAGCTTTTAGGGTTTGTAATACAAATAGAAATAAATGTATAACCAAGAATTTGAAAAAGTCTACTTTTTAAAGGTTGTCTTTCAAAATCTTCTTATAGTCTTCCTTTTTCAGGTTTCCTTCAACCCTGATGAGATTCCCAGTTCCAAACGCACTGAAACATCGCCACAGCATTATACTCCCACCACCATGTTTCACTGTGGGAACGCTGTTCTTGGGGTTGAATGCCTCTCCCTTCTTTCTCCAAACATAGGCAACATCTCTATGGCCAAACAGCTCTAGTTTTGTCTCATCTGACCAAAGGACACGTTTCCAGTTTGCATCACATTCCCCCAGGTTGTCCTTAGCAAACTTCATTCTAGCTTGGAGGTGTCTCTTCTTCAGAAGTGGAGTCTTTCTTGGTCAGCAACCTTACAGTTCATTCCTGTGCAGGGCTCTAGTGACTGTCTTCGTTGAGACATCAATTCCAGACTTGGCTAGGTCATTCACTAGTGTCTTGGCAGTTGTTCTTGGGTCATTAGAAACCTCTCTTACTAGTTTTCTTTCCAAAGTTTTTAAATCTTCCTGCCTCTGCCTGTCTTGTTCTCCACTGTGTTGGTCTCTTTAAACTTCTTGATAATGCATCTCACTGCAGTTCTTGACACTTGAAAACGCTTTGATAAACGTGTGTATCCTTCTCCATATTTATGAGCATTAAAAATTATTTCTCTGAAGTTCAAACAAATTTCTTTTGTCTTTGCCATGATGACAGTGCATATTATTTTACTAGTTGTTTTGCAACATACTAATCCTTAAGCTTAACGAGCAATTTAAAGGCTTAACTAGGTTAATTAGGTAAATCAGGCAAATTAGGGTTAATTTGGCAAGTCATTGGACAACAGTGGCTTGTTCTATAGCTAATCAAACTAATAATTTCTTAAGGGGGCTAATAATATTGACCTTAGCAGTTTTCTATTTATCTGTTTTTTAATTCTTTTATTCAAGCAGCTATAAGAAATCAGACTTTCTCTAGAATAAAAAAATAATAGGAAATAATGTGAAAACATTCTCTTGCTTGTTAAACATCACTTGGGAAATATTCTAAAAAACTGTAAAATTTCACAGGGGGGCGCTAATAATTTTGTCTTCAACTGTATGTATTTTTGCTTTATCAAAGTGATTTTTCCTCACCATGCGGATAAAGTTTAAAGCCTCCTTATTACCAATTCAATTACAGAAATCCACAAATGTATAAACTGTGAGAAATAAAAAGATACAATTTGAGACCAGAAACACATCACTGTAAATGTGTTTGTAAGAAAGGTTGGGAATTTTTAATTAATTTCTCTATCCACTAATGCTGTCACATCACATGACAAAAGAGCGAATGACTTGGACCTGAAGACTCTAAAGGTAAAATACAACTTAAAATAATTTACCATGCTGCCTTAAAATTTTAAGTTCAATAAGTTTATTCAAGTTGAAATGTTAAGTTGTACTAAGTGACAACTTAGATATTCGAGTTGACTAAACAAAAAACTAAAAATGTTTGTTAAACTTAACAGCTGTGTTTGTTACTCGGCTGCCTTAAAATTTTAAGTTGAATCAACTCATCGTGGTAAAACATAACATTTCAAGTTGACAAAACTTTTTCGAGTTGACTGAACTTAAAATTTTACGGCAGCCAGGTAACAAATTATGTTAAGTTAACTCAACAAATAGTTTTTTACAGTGAGTCATTTCCCCTCCCAGTACAGACTGTGTAGCTTCAATGTGACGAATCGAACCCGAACCCGAAGACTCGAGAGGTGAACTTATCATTTCTGTTTCCTATGAAGAACCAATAGGATGGCGCGCATGTGCGGCCAGCACAAAATGAACAAATCCCTTCCTGAGACGACTCATTCATTCTGAGTCATATAAAAGATTAGTTCAAATCGACGAATCGTTCATGAATGACGCATCACTACTGGTAATACTGGTCATTTTTCAACTTTAAATTGTTGCTTTTGGTTAAAATATGAGTCCTCTATTTATATTACTTTCTCCAGTGCAAAGTCATCTTGTCTGAATTTAGGGCAGAAATAAGCACAGCTTAAGAACCATTAACAAGAAAAAACAGTCCAAAACTGTTTTTTTTTTAATATGTGAGAGGATATTATAGACTAATATTTTTTAAAAAGCAACAGTTTGAAGATAAAAAGGCCTTAACAATGGATTTGATTATTACAAACATGCAGGTTTTGCTTCACAAGATTGGAGTGGTGTGGATTACTTGTGGATTATTGTGATGTTTTTATCAGTTATTTGAACTCTCATTATGACGGCACCTATTCACTACAGAGGACCCATTGGTGAGCAAGTAATGTAATGCTTCTCCAAAGTCTTCATCTACATTGAAAAAACTAACTCGTCTACATCTTGGATGGCCAGAGAGTTCTTTTTCAGCAAATTTCAGCTTTTGTTTGAACTGTTCCTTTAAAAGAAGGCATTGAAATCATAAAGACAATGTAGCCCTATAAATTAATCATTTTGGTCAGAAAATGTGTGAAAGCCAAGTGTGGAAACACCTTCAAAATTGCTTCCCCTTTGAAAAGTAGGCTATGTCTTCATGACGTCAATAAAGTTTCTTACTTTGTCCTCGTCTATTGTCTGTTCATAGCACAACCCATTATAATGTTTACTCTCTGTCCTAGTTAGCGATTGTGATAGCGTCATCGCCCGCTGTGAACTGCAATCCCATCAAGAAAAGTACATCTACATCTGTAGAGAAACCCATAATCAAGAGATGAGCGCTTAATAGAGACTTCGCCTTAGAAAAGACGCGTTTTGATATGAATATTAAGCATAATTTCCCTCTCCAGCACAAGTCAGAATTGTTGAGCTGGGAACTAATTCTATGTGATTTGATAGATGGCTCGTGTTAATTGGCGGGTTGAAGAAAGAAGCGCATTGTCCTCTCGGCTCTCCTGTTCGGGCTCTAATTAAAGCACTTCCTGTTGAAGGAGGGGGGAGCGGAGCGCTTCTCATTCACAGGTGTTTGCTTCTGTGGGTTGCCATGGCAACCCAGCGGAATCCCATTACATTCCATGAATGTTAAGATTGTATCATTTACTATGGCATTTTCCCTTCTGAAAAAAGAAAGAAACATGTCACATATTCTTTTTCCTTCTTTTTTTCAGTTGCTTGAATGTCTCAATTATAGTGAATGTATTAGAGTACTACTGGAAAAAGCGGCAAAATTCATAACCAGTGATATTACTGTTAACTAAAATTAAAAACATTTTTTTTCTTCTGAAACCTAAACTTCCTGGATTTTAGCTAGTTGCCAATGCAACATTAAAATAACAAAAACATAATAAAAACAAATCATAGAGACATATTTAAAAAATATAAAAATAATAGAAAATTGGAAAAATAAAATTTAATTAAAAAAAAACATATATAGTATATCAATGATACTAGCTAACCGAATACACAAAAGAGGACAAATTCACTCGTAAATCCGGTCAGCGCAATTTAACACCAGCTGCAAATGCTCACAGTGCCTGAATGTTGATTATTAGGCCCATGCAGAGATGCCACCATTCAACTGTGAGCTATTTATGTCGGAGAAATGGCAACTTTCAAAGGTCAATTGCAAGAAAATAAAAGCTTAAAAGCTTACAACTGTTCCTGCCATCTAATTCCATTTACCAAATTGCTTGGACTCAAATCCCACTATCCCATCTTCACAAAAAGAAAATGTACTGACTTTATTCTTCACACTTTTTTTTCCATACACCAAAAGCTTATTTTTAAAATAATCATAATTTTACCCACCCTGAACATTATTTTATGGTTGAAAAATAACCTTAAAATAACCATTAGGGAACGTTCTCTGTAGGTTTTTTTTTAGGTTAACTTTAAAACAACCAGCAAGCAATGTTCAGGGAACGATATTTTATGGTTACAAAAATATTATCTTAAAATAACTATTAGGGAACATTTTCTGCAAGTTATTTTTAGATTATTTAATAATAACCACCATGCAACGTTTTGGGAATGTTATTTTATGGTTGCTTAAAAATAACCATTAGGGAACGTTCTCTGTATTATTATTATTTTTTTTTTTTTCGGTTATTTTTAAAACAACCACTCTGAAACATTCTGGGAATGTTATTTTATGGTTGAAAAATAACCTTAAAATAACCATTAGAGAACGTTCTCTGTAGGTTTTTTTTTTTTTTTTTAGGTCATTTTAAAAACAACCTCCAGGCAATGTTCTGGGAATGTTATTTTATGGTTGCAAAAAAATAAAAAATAAAAATAACTAAAAATAACCATTAGGGAATGTTATCTATAAGTTAACTTTTAGATTACTTATTAATAACCACCATGCAATATCCTGGGAACGTTATTTTATGGTTCCAAAAATATAATCTAAAAAGAACATTCCCCTAATGTTAGCATTTGGTTCCCAAAAATAACAAAATGGGAACCAAAAACTAACGTTAGGGGAAAGTTAGACAAAGGTCTCAGGAGAGAATTATGCACAGATCAAGCACTATTTACAAGCCAAAACAAATTTGTCTGTGGATTTTTGATGTGAGACGACAACAAAGGATGGACTTTTTCACTAGAGGAAGTGTTATAATGGATTTCGGACTCATATTTCTGCTGGAAGCAACATTTTTAGGTTAAAAATGTCTTAATGATGGATTTGTTTGTACAAACATGAAGCTTTTTATAAAACATTAAATGATAGACTGGAGTGGTGTGGTTTACCTGTGGATTATTGTGATGTTTTTATCAGCAGTTTGGACTCTATTTTAAATTAGAAATGTGTATTCAATTAGAATAGCAAATTGCCTTTAAAAATAGGATTACAAAATGTTAATCTAAATCATAGTTATAACTGTACAAATTTCTGCTTTATATTAAACTATTTTTTGCTCCATGATATAAAAAATGCAAGCCTTAATATCTGATCAATGCTTCATGCTTGGTTCACCATGAATTATGTAAAAGAAGAATTTCCTATAATTCTATCTTAATATGCAGCAAAAATGTGTAAATCCTCAAAGTAGTAAACACTGCGATGCTATCAAAACATTGATCCGTTTCAGCGGCCCGACACAGAAACATTGGCTCATCCAACAGTGATGCTAGTTGCGCAGAAATAACACACTTCACCTTCAAGTGAGGAGCCTGCCAGCAAAACAGAGTCGTCCCACACAATATCTGTGGATTATGAAATATTGTTTACATAGATGAGATGTAAAAACTCTCACACTGAAATGACTGATAATAACGTTTCATCCAAGATCCTCAAAACACAATTTGCAATAAAGAAACTGTATGTAAGTTTATTTTACCTTAAATATGTCTGTTCAGAATCATTCTGATGGCAAATCGCTTCTGTTTCTTCCCCAAGCATCTGTTCTGGGAGTTTATAGTTTGAAAACTACACTTACTACAGTTTTACTATAATAAAAACCATGTAAATTGTTCTTAAAAGATCTGTTTTGGTGTATACTTTTTCTTTGTTTTGTTTTGGTTTGATGTTTTCTACTGTTTATTTAAAAGAAGAGAAGAAAAATAAATAAGAAAAAAATTTGCACTGAATCAACTGCTTTGCGATCTGCCCTCTGAAGTCCCTATTTGAATGAAATGATTCGCTATCCGAGCTCCAAAGTACCGATATGAATCAAATGTATCACAATCTGTGCTCCGAAGTCCCAATCTGAATCAAATGATTTGCGAACCTGCACCGAAGTCCCGATCTGAATCAAATGAATCACAATCTGTTCTCAGAAGTCCAGATCTGAATCAAATGATTTGCGAACCTGCACCGAAGTCCCGATCTGAATCAAATGATTCACAATCTGTGCTCCGAAGTCCCAATCTGAATCAAATGATTTGCAAACCTGCACCAAAGTCCCGATCTGATTCAAATGATTCACAATCTGTGCTCCGAAGTCCCGATCTGAATCAAATGATTCATAAATCCGCTCCAAAGTCCCGATCTGAATCAAATGATTTGTGATCTGCCTTCCGAAGCACCAATCTGAATCAAAATATTTGCAAACCTGCTCTGAAGTCCCAATCTAAATCAAATGATTCATGAACCCTCTCCGAAGTTCCGATCTGAAACAAATGATTTGCGATCCTGCACCGAAGTCCCAATCAGAATCAAATGATACCTAATCCACTCTCCGAAGTCCCCATCTAAATCAAATGAATCACGAACTCGCACGGAAGTTCTGATCGATCCGAATCAAATGTTTTGCAATACGCGATCCGATTTTGATTCAGAGTTTCGAAAAGCTCTGTTTCACCCATCACTACATGTGCATTTAACAAACATTACAAGCGATGTCGTAATACGAAAAATAAATAGTTCCTTTGATCTTTTTGCTAGTGAATCGCTTAAACTGAATGATCGAAGTCGAGCTTGAATCATGTTTACATGACACTGTCAGTACTACTGGCTTAGCTTGGTAGTTTTAGATTAACTGAAATAAGCAAAAAAGGTCTGATTACAAACAGAATATTCATATTTCCATTTCAAAGATAACACCCAACACAAATCTACGAACACATTCATGTGAACCGCCTGTTTACTGCTAACTAGTGAAACACTCAAAATACATGTTAGATGGAAACACTGTGTATTATAATAGAGTTTGTAGTAGTAATTCACTAGATTTTAAAGAGACCACTGCGGTTTAATTGGTGACAGTTCAAGAGGAAATCAGTTGAAAGCATCCCATACCATTAAAGTGAATATGAATTAATTAGTATAAGGCTATATTGTATATTTGAGAAATTACTGTTGCATATGAATGTATTAGTCTATAGTCATAGTCAATGTAAAAAGAGCAAATGGAAGAAACTGTTTAACACAAAACAGCATAAAATCATAAGGCAGGTAACATAAAAAAATGTTAATATAGTACAACTATTCACTGTAATTGCTTGACTAGGGGGCTCCAAAGTTGCTAAAATACACAAATGTACATATAGTTGCTTTAAATGAAACCATTTAAAGGTCAAGTTAAATTATTCACTGGAAACCAATGTTTTTGAGCTGCGGTGCCTTCACATTCGTTTAATATATTTCACATACTCAAATTAGAAATAAAATAGCAAAATATCTTCTCATGTTGCTATGGCAGCAACACAAAAGCAAAAAAAAGTAAGCGATTGCTTGTTGTTTTCCATCTCTGTGCATTCTGATTAATTGTTTGAATACACATAATCAGCGTGGCACAATATGTGCACCTATGTATTTATATACGTGCGCACTTCAGGATATAAAGTGGGTCATAAGCACCCAACAAAAGCCGGACACAAAAGCTCTGGGGTCGAATCTAAATTGCCATCTAATAAACAACAGAGCACTGTGCTTTGACCGAAATATCAGTGAGCGGCCAGCAGCATTTGATCTTTTATAAATAGCAGTTGAATACGCAGTCCTGTGCCTTTCGAGCAGATAGCGCACCGCTCATGTTGATTAGGCCGTGATTGGTGTGCGGCAGCGTTTTGGCTCCTTTATTCACCATTGCCTTGCAATCATCAAAACTCACCACATGAGCTTTCATCTACACACTCAAAGACATCTGGGAGGAGAACACCGACCAATCTAACACAACTCCCAGCCTGCACCGGTTCCTTCTCCACAGTAGGGTGAGTAAAGGGCCCCTACATTAGTGAAAAAATTCTGAGCAAATTATTGCCTGCTTTTGCTTGTATTGTGCACTTGGATTAAATTTGGTAAGAAAATAGCCAGCACTTGAGATTCAGAAACTTTTACTGAGGAAAACTGTCTTCATCTTTACCAGACCAAGAAGTAGGTTGTCCAAAAATGAAAATGATCTCATTATTTGCTGATTGATGATTTGCTGATCTCATTTACCCTAATTGGGGGTCTCATGAAAAGGATAAAATAAAATAAAATAAAACAAAACATTACAAAGATGGGCAAACATAAAGTTAAAAAAAAAGAAATGTTTCTCTGGCAACTAACTGAAATTAAATAAGTTGAAAGTAGCGTTTATGCGTGGTTAAAAACTAACAATTTGAAGTCACTGAAATAAGGCCATAAAGCACATACAGAACATTTGTTCACAAGACCTTTAAGAACTTGATCTTGAAGTTTAGATTTTTAGCCAGCACTTCAGATTCAGAAACTTATTCTGAGGAATTGTTTTTATTTTCACCAGACTTAAAGCAGCAGGTTGTCCAAACATGAAAATGATCTCATTATTTACATTATTTACCCTTGTTGAGGGACTCATGAAAATAATAATAATAATAAAAATAAATGAATGAATAAATAAATAAAACAAAACATTAGATGGACGATCATAAAATGTTTTTCTGGCAACTAACTGAAATAATGTTATAGATTTTTATTTATTTTTTGAATTATTTTTATTTTATGTTTTTATTTAAATTGTAAAGTTTTTGTAAATTTGTAATTCTAAAGTCGAAAGTAGGGATATTTTAGTATCGTTGAGATACTATTAGATTTATATAAAAAAAATGTATTAGAAACATTTACTGAGGAAAATTGTCTTCATTTTCACCAGACTTAAAGTAGCAGGTTGTCCAAAAATGAAATTTATCTCATTATTTACCCTTTTTTCGGGGTCTCACGAAAATAATACATACATAAATAAATAACTAAATAAAATTAAATATTAGATGGATGAACATAAAATGTTTCTCTGGCAACTGAAATAATAAGTTTCATTACTATTATAGATTTTTATTTATATTTCATATTATTTTTATTTTATGTTTTTATTTGAATTTTAAAGTTAAAAGTTGAAAGTAGGGTTATTTTAGTATCACTGAGATACTATTATAGATTTTTATTTACATTTAGATTTTATTTTTTATTTTATGTTTCTATTTTAATTGTAATTAAATATGTTTTGGTCAATTTTAGTGTTTTTTTATGTCTAGTTTTCGTTCATTTCTATTTCATTCCATCGCCATTGCCATTTTATAACTTCAGTTTCAGTTTTAAACCATAATAACCATGGTCTAAAGTACTAAAATGACTAAAACTGAAATAAAAAAAATTTAATCTTAATAGAAATATTAAAAAATAAAAACTTTTAAAAAATGACAAAAGTACATTAAATTACTAAAACATAAAATCTTAACTGAAAATATACTACTATTAATAAATATATAAATACTACTTAAATAACACAGTTCCAAACCCATGTTATTTTCTTATTAGGAAAAAGATATTTATGCATTCGTTTTCAATATAAAGACAGTTGAAACCAACTTGAAAAATTCATATAAGTCAAATCTAGCTTTTGTCTTTTAAAATAAAATAAACTATATAAATCTGAAACCTAAAACCAAAACCTGAAACTGAAAAAAGTTTCAAGTTCTGAAATGTCTGATGAATGAATGTTGAGATTTGCAAAACAACATCGATTTAATGAGCGCATTTAGCACATATTTTAGCTCAGAAACATATTTTGATGCTTTCTTTTACTGAATCAAGTTCGAACATTTCAAGGTACCCAAATGGATATGCCTGGATATGCCATCTATGTTATTTATATCATGAAGATGGTTTCCATAAATGCCTACATGCACACACAAACACCACACAGGGACACTCATGTGCACTAACCCACTCACATACACTCATGGAGATCTATTTACAGGAATGGCACCATGAGAGCTGGGGAGAAAGAGTGGAATTCATGAGAATGAAGGTTACAGATGTCAAGACCGCTTGACACAAAAAGACACTTCTGGCAATTTAATGCTTCTTGAGATCAGTGGTTCTGAACCGGTGGGTCACAGGTCTGTGCTGATACTCAGAGACAGCAGGGAAGAAAACAATGCTGCATGCAAATAATAACATGCAGTTGACCCTTTACAAAGACCCGCCCCCCTTAGTTACTGTTGCTATGTCCGACAAACAATGCAAACATGTTCTCAAGCAGTGAAAAGTACATTGTAGAGCAAAGTGGAAACTAAAAACACACCGACAGACAAGACAGAGCAGGTTGCTTCTGGTATGAAACAAGGTCTCAGCTTTCAAATTGTCATTTTTTAAAAAGAAATTCAAACAATAAATACTGTTTTGTGGCTCTTTAATGTGTCATGACAGATCACTGTAGTACCTCAGTTCAAACGGCATGTGAACCGATTGTCTTTTCAATTTACTTAAAGCATGAAATA
The DNA here is from genome assembly GCA_033026305.1 of Cirrhinus molitorella. NCBI lineage: Eukaryota > Metazoa > Chordata > Actinopteri > Cypriniformes > Cyprinidae > Cirrhinus > Cirrhinus molitorella. The sequence goes on along the minus strand of CM065124.1, from coordinate 4,927,023 downwards.
AACATGAATGAACATCAGAACATAATTTATTTTAACCACAGAAGACGCCAAAACACAAATTTTCAAGTTTAAGTCCAATGAAGTCTATCTAATCTACTCTCCTGATTTGTTTGTCTGACAAAATGATCGATTCTGCATTATGATTGGTCATATCGCCTGTCAATCAAGCTATTTGCGAAGGGTCAGTTAGTCAAATAATTGTTTGTGATGTCAAAGTCCAACCAAATATGTTATTTCAATGCAAATTAAACACTAAAATGCAACTAGTTGCATAACATTTTGAAAAACTATGATCAAAACTTTAATATAATAAACTACATTACAATGAATATGGTTCATTTGCAGCGAGAATAAACACAAGCAGTTTTCTCAAACTTTCTTAAACTGAAAATAATCCAAACTGAAACTATAAACTGAAACAAATGAACTAATAAAAATACATAAAATGACTAAAACAAACTAAATTTAAAACGAAAACATATGTAAAAAAAAAAAGCGAATTCAAAATGTTAATAAGTACTACAATAGGATTATTAATATGTGCTGATGTCTGTATGTCACTAATGTTAATCAAACAACAAAACACAGCTTTACCAAAGATTAATCTACATTTAATTTGTACAGTGAACATGCAGTGTTATTTTACACTTAGTTATCACATTTCTGTACCCGAATATTACTGTTAGACCTTATTTTATTTGTAACTGTAATCTTGTACTTATCTATGCTTGTGATTGTATTTATTTATTTATTTACTGACTGTTTAATTGCCCTTAATCATGATTGCTATAGTTTTTACTGTGGTATTGAAGAAGTGAATTGTACTTCAAGTAATAAACGGAAAGTAATGTTACATTGATATAAAATAAGTGACATTAATGTTTTTTGTTTGTTTAAATTGATGTTGAACTTGCATTTTCAGATTTGGGACATTACTTTTATTTAATGGGGGACAAAAGGTGTTTGTGAGTGGCCAAACCGAACAAAAATTTCCAGAGCAAGAATCTTGACAACATTCGTGTTTGTTCTTATCATTTCCGGTCAGGTAGGTGAAATATTATCTTATTTAACACTGCTCATACATAATATATTGTCAAAATATTGTGCCCTTTCCTGCTTACTTTGTTCTTCTCTATATAATCTAGGAGCTTCCATGTGTTTTTTTCAGTGGTTTAGACAGCATAATTGGGCAGAACAATGTATTCAGTAGTACATGAACTGTGGAATCAATGCAGTTTTTATACCCGAGTATCTCTAATATGGCCGCGCATCTGGGTAGCTGTTCAAATCGACTGTTGTGGGTGGTACTTTATGGTTGTTGGGGCATTCTGGGTGGTTACAAGGTGTTTGCTGGGGATTTAGGGTGGCTTTACTGACCCATCTTCAAGTGTCTGATATTCTGGTCTATAAATATTGCTTGAGTCCCTCTTTCAGTTTAAGTCTAGATTTTTAGTGTTATGTCTGCACCAGAAATAATCTACTTCAATAAAAAATATTATAATGCGTTTTGCATTTCGCATATGCGTTGATAATGCATTTACTGCCTGCTGTGTCTCTGTTAACAGGCCGTGTTGGAAACACACTATCAACTTTATACTGGTAAGACGCAAAAATACTCCTCCACCAAGTAGAAAATGTTGCTATGGCAACAAAAGAGCCATTGTCTCCTGATGCAAAGGGTGAATGTTCTGAGAGTGGCCATATTTCATCAGATCACATGAGCCATAAAAGTTCAGCGTAGCTCACAGAAGTTTAGGAAATGTTTCCTCTAAGGCTTGTTACAGTAATAAAGCAGGCGACACCGCTCGCAGTTCCATGGTTATTCTTGATTGGCTGAGCCAGTATGGACTCAGTCGCTTTCAGAGTCAATGCCAAAGGGCATTAAAGCAAATTAAGTCACTGAGAGCAGCGAAACTGAAGTCTGATGTCAAACCAGATGCATTTTCCGAAACAAAATACAAGCAAACTGAAAATGAAGTTCATTTTGGAGCCTTCAGAATTTTTATATTTTTATTTTATTTATGACCAGTGGATCTAAGTTTGATTACATTCATCATTAAGATATCTGAACTAGCATGACTGATGTCTAAAATGTTTTCTGGAAATAAACATAGTGAAGTTGGCTCAATTGTGCAATGATTTGTTTAGCAAATCTCAAAAAACAATTTATGAACATTTCAGCTTTTTTCAGTTTTAGGTTTCAGATTTTCAGTTGATTTTTTTTTTTCAGAACATACACTTAAAAAAGAGAAATTTCTAGTTGATTTCTAACGTCTTTGTATCGAATAAAGCTGCACAAACATCTCTTCTTTTCGTGGAGAAAATACTGAGCGAACGAACAGGATTGCAGATGCTACCCAAGCTAAGAAATAAGAAATGCCTAGGAATCCATCTGAAAAGCTTTATGACTAGAGGAGTATTAAAACACGGATAAATTAACTCAACTTACAGACAGTGTGTAAGGCTTGTCACTTTCCCTTGTCTTTGTCGCTCGGCCCTGTTGCATTTCTTCAATCTGGCAACCCGCCTCAGTGTCGAGTCTGTAGGAGATAGCGAGAGAATCAATGATCCAATATTTTGAATTTAGACTGCAGTACACATTTCAACAGCTAGCTGTCAATATTACATACTATTCTATGGGTAAGCACCCCAAAAATCAATTTTCATCATTAACATGAATAAATATTAATAGATTAAACAGGTATTCATAAAACCATAATCTGTTGGTATAACAAAACCTTCAATGTTTCCACCACTGAAAATGGTCAGTTATTGTCATGTTTTGGGCTGTACTAATCGGTCAGACCGGGAAAAACATTTGGAGCACTATATACTGCCAAAAGTTATAACAAATCAAGGAGAAGAGTGCAAAAAACTGTCTTGAGGAGCAAAAGGCATTTGTGGTTGGCCAAACTGAACCATGATTTCCAGGGCAAGAATTTTGACAACATTTGTGTTTGTTTTTATCATTTCCGGTCAGGTACATGAAATATTAGGCTAATATCTTAATTAATACTGCTCGTATGTATTTTTACCCCCTAGAAACTTTAGTTTGTTCAAATATTGCACCCTTTCCTGCTTATAAAGTTCTTCTTTATATGATTTAGCAGCTTCCACAAGTTTTTTTTCTGTGGTTTAGACAGCATAAATTAGCAGAACAATGTATTCAGTAACACATTAACTGTGTAATCCATGCTGTTGCTTACATCCAAGCATCTTCAATATGGCCGTGTAAACCCTCTGTTGCAGCCATAGAAGCCAGGAAATGAACTGGCTGAGACATTGCAGATTCTACCCTAGCTAAAAAGCCTCTGAATCCATCTGAAATGCTTACAGAAAAACTTACAGTGGTAAGGCTCATCGCTTTCCATTGTCAGTGGCACTTGTTCCTGTTGCGTGTCCTCAATCTGGCAACCCGCATCAGTGTTGAGTCTGTAGGAGACAGCGAGAGAATCAGTGATCCAGTATTTTGAATTTAGTCTGCAGTATCCATTTCAACGGCTAGCTGGCAATGTTATATACTACACTGTAAAAAAACAAAACAAAACAAACAAAAAAAAAACAATTTGTTGAGTCAACTTAAAATAATTTGTTACCCTGCTGCCTTAAAAATGTAAGTTCAGTCAACCCAGTTAATTCAAGTTGAAATGTTAAGTTATACTAAGTGACAACTTACAGTAGATATTCGAGTTGACTAAACTAAAAAATAGTTTGTTAAACTTAACAGCTGCCTTAAAATTTTAAGTTGAATCAACTCAAATATCTAAGCTGTTACTTAGTAAAACATAACATTTCAAGATGACTGAACTTTTTTCAAGTTGACTGAACTTAAAATTTTAAGGCAGCCAGATAACAAATTATGTTACGTTGACTCAACAAATTGTTTTTTTTACAGTGTATTCTATGAGTAAGCATACTTTGCTGATTATTGCTGCTGAAAATGGCCAATTATTGTCATGTTTTTGGCTGTAGCAATTGGTCAGACCAGGAAAAACATTTGGAGTACTATAGACTGCCAAAAGTTACAACATGTCAAGGAGAAGAGTGCATTTCTGTGGTTCAGACAGCATTAATTAGCAACATACTGTATTTAGTAGTACATTAACCGTCCAATCCATCCTGTAGTTTACATCCGAGTATCTCCAATATGGCTGTACATCTGGGTAACTGACTAAACCATGATGTAAGTGCAGTCCCTCCATTGCAGCCATGGAAGCCAGCAAACAAACTGGTTTAGAGATTGCAGATTCTACCAAGCTAAAAAGCCTTAAAATCCATCCGAAATGCTTACAGAAAAACTTGCAGTAAGGCTCATCGCCTTCCATTGTCAGTTGCGCTCGTTCCCGTTGCGTGCCCTCAATCTGGCAACCTGCGTGTGTGTTGAGTCTGTAGGAAAAACAACAATCCAGTATTTTTAATTTAGACTGGAGTACCTCTAGCTTTCAATATTAAATTTTTTTTTATGCCTGAAAACCACAAAAATACATTTTCATTATTAATATGAATAAATATTAAAACCCTTGGTTTTGTTCCATTATCTAATCTGTCAGCTATAACAAAACCTTTAATATTTCCACCGACCTTTTGTATTATTGTGCTTTGCTACCAGCTGAGGCAATTATAACAAGGACTTCAACTGAGATGCTTTGTAAAAAATCAGATTTGCCCTGTGTAAAAGTCTATGTTGGCAGTCTTTGAACCGAATATAAACAAAAAGTCAAGTTCAGGCGAAACAGAGTCAGTTTTTACGTGCATCTGTGTTGGGTGTCACTCCAGACGCGTCTCTGAAAACGCATTTCAAAGCAGATGCACAGAACATACTGCTCACACAGATCCGACCAACTGGATTCCAAACCGGACTGCAAACGTTCTGCACAGTTGCCATAGAAACCCTTGGCCAAACCCACAATCCATAACACAATATGGCTGACTTTTCTCAGTTGGCTGTTGTTCGCCACTTGAAAGACTGACAAAACGATTTCTTCCACAATGAGGCACAATCACTCAACCAGGCATGAAAGCTATAATTAGCATAAATATAACTTATGTCTACGAGCATCCATAAGACAAAATGATGCTGTTAAGTATCGAGAGCGCATGTAATTGCAGTGCATTGTTGAAATAAGTGCAACTAATTTTCCGTGCATGTAATATTTATTGTAACATGTATTGATTCTTGACTCGATGAGCCTTGGTTAGAGGTTTCTACATCTCTCTGATCTGATTTGATCAGTTTGAAACATGAATGAAAAAACATACCGAATATACACAAACACACACACACACACACACACACACACACACACACACGTTTAACTGTTTTCTTTTGTTCCCTTTGTGCAGACATCAAACTCACTTACTCTAGTAGAAAGAACTCTGAAATCTAATCTGAAACTCATTATGGGTTTATAAGCCTAGATAACGACTTTATCACTTCTCTAAAAAAAAAAAAAAAACCTCATGAGTTTCATAACTGTCTAGGTTTGTGTATCTTCTACCATAAATTAAGATCTGTCGGAGTGCTGTGCTACTAATAGCACATCATTCTTTCATTTTCTTTGTATGTTGTGCTCTAGCGGCTGTAATTGACTTAACAGAACAGTATAAGCAGCATCTTATAAGTCACTTCGATAAAACAGACTGCCAGTGAAATAAATGCAAATGCACCTGTCCAAAATATTAACCATCTCTGGAAACAGAGATCTTCTGCAAATAAAAACAAAACTGGCTTTTGATGGAATCATGGATTGGTTTCTTACAAACATGCAGCTTTTCACTTCACAAGATGTTAACTGATGGACTGAAGTGGTGTGAATTACTTGTGATGTTTTAATCAGCTGTTTGGACCATCATTCTGACGGCACCCATTGATTGACTGCAGAGGATGTGTTGGTGAGAAAGTTATGTAATTTCTCCAAATCAGTAGTACAGAATCAAGAAGCAGTAAAGTTGGAAAGTTTCCTTTTCAGGTAACAAATACCACCTGCAATTTCACAAAAATAACTTGACCTTGTTAACCAGAGATACTCACAAAAGAAGACAGCACAGTGTAATGCGTTGTTCAGCTTGCTAGAGAATCACACTGGAAAAAAATCGCTTTTCATTCAGCAAAGCATAAAACCATTTGTCTGTATAAATCAGAGTATAAATCAAAGTATTTATGGAACTTAAAACTCACAAGCAATGACATCAATGTGATGCTTCTTTTTATTGTGCAATTTTGATATCTCTTCTAATAGTTTGGTGTCAGTACTGAGGCAGATCTTACACAGATAGCTAAAATATCACTCCAAACTCTGCAGAAAGCAATTAAAAAAGATCAATATATGAACTTTTCACGTCACTGAATATTAAGTTCAATTAAATTAAAAGTAAAGTACCAAAAAGATGACATCCTCAAAAACGTACTATGCATTGGAGGCCATCAAGAGCTGTATGCGTCTCAGGTGTTTCTCCAACCACTGGTATATAAGATGGCAACAGATAACAGATACTGTCAAAGGTGCCATCTGACATCTCAGATACAGTTCGCCAGAAGGTCTCTGAAGCAGCTGCAAGAAGGTTTTACAGTGTGTTGAGTCCAACATTTAGGCTTTTTGCCATCAGAATAAACACAATGTATGCAAACCTACTTTTTTGAACACAAGGAACTCATTTTACCATGAACTGAATCTTAAGGCGCTTCGGCGGCACACCTGGAGGAACACAAACAACAAATCTGCCATTTGGACACAAGCCCAGAACACATAATGTGTCCAATTATGATTTCTCAGGCTCAGACAGAATGTACCGATGTTCCGAAATAAAAGAAGTTTTTCTTATTTGATTAGACTAGATCAGCATCTATCCAGCCGACAACATTTACCACACTGGCCTCATCCGTTTTCTGTAGGTTTTTGTTTGTATAGTTTATAATTTTAACATATCAGCTGCATTTAAAATTGTAAAAACACCACTATTAGAAAATGACCAGTATCTTTTAAATTAGTTTACAAAAATTTCCTTCAACCCTAAAAACATAATGCAATGCCTAGTTTAAAATAAGTGTAACATACTTGTGGAAAATCAGTAAAGAAAATTTCTTCATTTTAATGTGGTCTGAATTTTATGAAATGTTTTTTTAGGAGTAGAAATATTGCACATCCACTTAAAGGAACACTCCACTTTTTTCCGACTCCCCTAGAGTTAAACAGGAGTTTTACCGTTTTCAAATCCATAGAGACAGAGCGACACGCATCATAATCTGAAAACTACGCCCACTGGGGGGGGAAACAATCCAACGCTCTCCATTGAATTTGTGTTGTGGGAAGCTGTCTCCGTGTCATTTCTGACTTATAACAAAAAAAACAGAGCAATGTCTAAAAGCTGCTATGTGACAAGGTGTACAGTAAACAAGCTAAAAACACAACTACGTTTTTATTAGCTGTCGACCCAAAAAACGAGCATTTAAGGACACAAAAGTAGAGCGCAACGTGTCGTATTACTAGAAAACTATGCCTACTGGCAGCAAATCTAATCGGTTAAAGTAAACATTCATTATTTTTAACCATGTCAAAGGATTATTTCACCACCCTGAGATGAGGAGATATATTGAGAAACTAAATTTTATTAGTCTGTGTCAGTGCTTCTTATTCTTACCTTTCTTTTGCTGGAGAAATTATCCAATTGAATGGCCCAACGTGAAATACCCTGACATCTACAACCATTTGTGCCCTTAAACGCTCGTTTTTTGGGGTCGACAGCTTATATAAACGTAGTTCTGTGTTTTTTAGTTTGTTTACTGTACACCTTGTCACATAGCAGCTTTTAGACATTGTTCTGTTATAAGTCAGAAATGACAAGGAGGTAGCATTCGATTGTCCCCACTAAGCTAATAGTAAAATAGCTGGGGACTATATTCAGACGCTGCGTAATATCATTGAAAATGAGCCTATTTTCAAAAAAAGTGAGTGTTCCTTTAAGACCAGATCAGAATTGAAATTGCTTTGAAACTTTGATTCAAGTGTTTAAGCTAAAAACACAATGCTATATAGTGTAACTCTCAATTAGCAATAAAAGACGGAGAAACTTTCTCTTAGAATGACCTTTGTAATGGAAAAATTATATATAAATGAAACCCAAATGGGACTAATAAAAGTAATGCCATTTGCACTCTTTTTTATTGAGCTTTCAAGACAATTTAATTCAGCCACAAGTGTAAAATGAATAGGAATGCAATGCAACCCTATGCATTTGATATTTTATGAAGCTCAAAGGATCTGTGTGTCTATAAAGTTTCTGATGCTGTTGCTATTGAATTTTTAGTATTTTCAAGTGTCTATACAAAAATGTATGTGTGCTAGAAACTCACATTGTGCACGAAAAAGAGGCAAATACACATAATCAAGTTCACATTTCCAGAAATATTCTGGACTGGATTCAAAGAGTGTTAAAATCCACATGAAATCAAAATTAAAGTATTATTTATAAGCTAGTGTGATAAAATTCGCATTCACAAGATATAAGCATTGGAAAATTACAGTCTCTAACCTCTGCCAATATGGATCAACGATTTTGATGAGATCACCCTGCATTTCAGTCTCATCAAACTTTCTGTCCAATCAAATGGTCTCTAGAATCCAAAAAGTCCCGCCCCCTACACTATAAATAGATGCTGAAGCTGCTGCTGAAATTGGTCACTTGTTCACAGAATTAGTATTTTCTGTACGATGAATGGCACTTTACAGGGAATAGGGAATGATTCAGACAGTGTAAATATGCTTTTGATGTTTGCATGAGTCGATGCTGACCATAAAACGTATCGGATCATAGACTGTAAAAAAGATGGACTACGCGTCTCCCATTGATTCCGCTACAGAAAAGTGAAGCCAAAACATCTCATTATGTTATATCTTGGTCATTTGGAGCCAGAGTCTGCGCAGTAGAGTTTCGTTTGGAGCCCGAGTTTGCGCAGTAGTGTCGTGAGGTGGAGTCGCGGTATAAAATTTCCGCCCAAATTCCCGCAGACCCAATCGCAAGATCACAATCATGACACCACACCCCGTTTTTATAGCATCAAATAACTACATAAAAGCAAACTTATTAAAAAATGAACACTGGAACACAAATCAGCATTATAAGAATGGAAACCATCTTTGGAAAAAAAATTATTCTAAGTGTCATTTGATTATTTAGTTTGCCTCACGTACCATTAGTTTACATGGAGAGGGCAGGGTTTATGACCTATACTGCAGCCAGCCACCAGGGGGGCGATCAAAGAGCCCACAGCTTCACTTTTCAGGACATGTGAAGCACACCCGATCGGACCCATTTAATTCTACACAAAATGGTATATTTTACTGCAATATGGATGGACAGGAAACTGCATTATTATATATAGCTCTTAAAGCGACAGTACTAAGCATGCTGCCGATTGTCATTAAAGGGACAGTTCACCCAAAAAATTGGCTCACATGTTGTCCCAAACCTCCATTATTTTTTTTTTTTCCGGGTGCTAAACACAAAATAATATATTTTGAAGAATGTGGATAACAGTAGCTGGTCCCCACTGACTTTGATAAGTAACTATGGACCCAGCAACTTTAAAATAAGTTTTTTGTTCAACATGTTTTATGTTTAAAAAAACTTGAGAGTGAGTAAATGATGACAGAATTGTCATTTTTGGGTGATGGTAGGCTTTTATTTTGTTATTTTTAAGTTTGTTTTATTTTGTATATTGTGTGTGTTTGTAAAATGACAAAGCTTTTTATCTTCGCCCAATTTGGCCTAAACATCTGCGATTCTTTTTATTTTATATTATGTTATCTTGTAAAGCTTTGGATTTAAAATAGGGAAAATAGATTGGCTGTACTGCTCAGAGAACTTGTAAAATAGTAAAACCAAGATGAATTTTGCTAAAATCATGAATCGTGATATTTCTGGAAAAAAAATCGTGATATATTTTTGCCATGTTGCCCACCCCTACAACAGTGTTTCAAAACACTTCAGTGGACCTTTAAAGGACAGAGAACAATCATTTTACAACATCTACACAACTTTTATTGAGCAAGGTAAGAAAATAGACAAAGCAATAGCATGATCCAGTAAAGTTGTGGATAGAAAATCAGTTTGGAAAAGAGGAAGATACACAGAGAGAGAGAATAAACCACTGGAAAGAAGCTAAAACAAACAAACAAAAATAAACGGCATGACGACAGTGCATCTAATCAAAACCACATCCGTCTTCGGAATAACAACAAGGCGAAACACCACACTTTGGAACGGCACATCACAGGTGAGGGGTGTTTATGTACACATGCATAGGAATGCTGCGGCTGGTGACGGGCTCAGGGAAGGAACGGGAATCAAGTACAGTGGATAGGCACTTCATTTTCCATGACTTATCCGAAACACAAGTGCGAGACACTTTGATCTCACGTACAGGAAGATGGTTATGGAAATGAATGTAATTTAACACCCCCCATATTGAATCCCTACTGAAATCTATTTCTCATCTTCTAATTTGAATTCTCTGCCAATCAAAAAAAAGCTCAGTCTCCGACAGGAATAAGTCATTCTGTTTTCTACGTGGCTCTGATGGAAAATCTAATACGCCTGCAATTTGGCCGTTTTGAAAGAGCGCTGAAAATAGAAGTGGAAATAATTTAATAAATGAATCATTGCACCCTGGAAGTATACAGTGGAGAAAAATCCACATGAAGCATGTATGGAGTGATTCATATCCGGAGTGTAATTGCAGACCATTTTCTCAAAGTGTTTTTTTTTTCTTTAGTATATAATAAATGTTTTCAACTTGGCGAAAGTGACATGGAAGTGCTTTTAATGAAAGATGAAAGACCAGAACTCAGCAGAGCAGAAGATGTCTAGGTACATATGAATGAATAAAGGAAAAAAGGGAAAATTATTGCACTCAAAGTCCAGCCATTTTGCATGTGGGAGAAAGATTTCATTTATTTTAAAGTATAGTTTAAGTCTATTAACATATTTACTGACTTACTGATTTAAAAATTGTAATTATACTTTATTTGGAGTACTACTTACGGACAATGCACATTTCTTAATATTAAGCCTAAAATATGTTTTAATTTCACTACTGATGAGGACTGTATGATCTTTAAGTGCAAAAAATGTAACGTGTACCTAAAGTATACTTGCAATAGTAAAGTACATCTTTAGTTGGACTTTAGCACTACTTCCGCACAATTAAAGTGCATTAACTACAAAATTATCAGTCTAGTATACAAAAAGTACAATTGCAGGGTATTTTTATTAAGTGCATAATACGTAAATGTATTTGTAGTATGCTTAGCATTAAATGAATTTATTTTTCACTAGGGTCCCCATGCAGATTTCGCAATGGGTTCAAATTGCATTGATCAACAAAAAGATGCTTGGTTTTAAAGTGAGCTGCTGACAAAAATATAATGGACCTATTTTTGCATGCAAAATTTTGCTGACCTTTTTTTTTTACTGCAACTTTGTGGTGCATGATTAAACTGCATGTTTTTACAAGAAAAAAAAATAAAACTCTTCATCGAAAGCAGTGTTGCCAAGTTGGGCTACTTTAACACTGTTGCCGCGGGTTGTTTTTGCTGTCAGCGGTTTGAATCGACCCCAATAACATCATATTTAGCCCCTGAAATGCGAATTTACCAGGGTAACTCAGAGAAAAATGTGTATTTCATCCCCTTTTTAAGGAAATGCGATTGGGCTAGTTTTGAGTAGCAATTGGGTGGGTCTTGTTGTGAAAACCTGGCAACCCTGATCGAAAGCCTCTAAAATGATTTTCAGAAGTGGCAACCAACTTTTACACAAGCAAACATCACTCACGTTCCATTAGAAAACAAGAAAATTAGTTGCAGTTCCATTTGGTGTCACATGTGGCACATAAATTACACACTTCACCCTTAAGGATATGCAAATGATTCATCAAAACACACAGATGTGTTGCCTTGAACCGAAGCCAGAACTGCGAGACAATCTGTCTCACTTCCAACAGCGGTGCAATTGTGCGAATACACTCGAGAAACGAAGAGTGCAGTAACCTGATTGAAGAGCTCTCAGGAATATTACCGGACACTGTTTAGGTCAAACAAAGAGCTTGCCATGTATGACGCATTACAGTGTCTTGTACAAGGGTAATTTTCAAGTCCAAATTCATCTGACTTGCCTTTAATCAACAGTATTTAAATGGAATGGTAGTCATTTTCAGATTTTTAGATATAAGATATAAACCTTTCAAGACAGACTTTTCGTTTCAGACTATTACTGTGGAGGAAATGTGGTAAAAATTAGTATCAAGTACAGTATACAAAATACTATTAGTGTTATGGATCCAATACAGGGGGATGATGTGAAGAAAAGATGTGAGCTTATATCATACATGTTCACCATCTGACTCAATAACAACAGAAATGTGAGGGCTTGAACACTTTGCCATGCAACTGCTCCCATTGGAAAACATCTACACGCACATCTACCATAAACATGCCAAAACTCTGCGCACATATTTAATACAAGAATAATCATCTGAACACTTTCTGAGCATAAACGGCATATGAAAAAACTCTGTATTTCCTGGGGGAAATTTCCTGTCCCAAACCTTATTGAACAATTTTATACTTTATACGAAACGATACCCACAACGCACCATAAACTGTTGCAAATCAACAACGTACTCCATTAAAGTGCACACATACCAAAATGCAATATGTTCCCTAACCTGAGATTGAAGCTAAAATGGCACTAGTGGGCACCGTTATGTCCATTAGAAACGTAAACACATACATTGTTGTTCTGAAGAAACTTCTTTGCAAGCATTGTGTATGTTAGCATAGCCTCAGTATAGCAGTTTAACCTGTGCAACTTTTGGTTATTAGTATATCCCTTACAAAAACAGTGCCATGGTAAAGCAATACTTTGATATACACAGTATCATGGCACATGTCCAAAATGGTATAGACGGCCATGTAAAGGTGCGTTCCCGTAATTCCGAGATTACTTTTAAAAAGCGTTCACGTCCTCGTAGAACTCGTAATTACAACTTGTGAACTGGGAGTCTTCTGAGAGCTACGACTTGTACCACATGACCAACATAGGCTCTGTTTAGGTGTTGATAGGTTTGCCATAGAAAAGCATAATTCTGAACGTCACGTGTTTTTTAATTTTTTTCAAAATTACGGTAATTACGAAATGGCGTGAATGCAGCATAAATATGGTCCAAAAGCAAGGTATTTCCACAGTACATGCCCGAAAAACAATGATATGTGACCCTGGACAAGTCTGGACAAGTCCAAGACCAGTCTAAAGTAGCACGGGTATATTTGTAACAATAGCCAAAAATACATTGTATGGGTCAAAATGATCCATTTTACTTTTATGCCAAAAATCATTAGGATATTAAGCAAAGATCATGTTTCATGAAGATACAGATTCCTACTGTAAATGTACATCGAAACTTAATTTTTTGATTAGTAATATGCATTGCTAAGAACTTCATTTGGACATCTTTAAAGGCGATTTTCTCAGTGTTTTGATTTTTTGCACCCTCAGATTCCAGATTTTGAAATAGTTCTATCTCAGCCAAATATTGTCCGATCCTAACAAACCATACATCAATGGAATGCTTATTTAATAAAAAAAATGGACCCTTGTGAATGGTTTTGTGGTCCAGGGTCACATATTACTGTGTTAAGGCAATGGTATTAGATTAGGTATCATAATACTACAATATTTTGATATACACTATGGTACTGTATTATTACCATATTCATATAAATAACCATGGTAAACGTCAAAACTATGGTATTACCACAGTACATGCCCAAGAAACCATGCCAATCCAAGTTACTGCAAAAAAAACACCATGGAATTATCACAAGCATGTCCAAAAAACTTGGTAACGCCATGGTATTTTTTGTCAACGTTATAGGGAATAGAGGGTGATTTCAGGTGCAGCTACACAGAAGCAGATTTGAAAGAGCCTTCTATTTACAGAAATCACTTTGTCTTGACATCGTGATGATGTCATGTCTCCTGTCCAATCACGAATCACGCCCTCTCTAAAGTTCCTTCACTCAAAGCGAGCAGCTTGTCACTCAGTAAGGCTGAAGGGTGTTTTTAACTGCACAGATTCAGCGTTCAAAAAGAAAAAAGTCCAGATTTACAGTGAGTTTGAGAGGAATGTCACAGTCTGAAACCCTAAAGAGCGGAATTAAAGAGGCATAAGGCGAAACACTGTTATTACAGCGATACGGGGGGAAAATACGTATTCGTCATCCTCGTCATTTTAAGGCTCAAACGGCTGATGAAGCATGCATTTGCATCTGGCCTTAAGTGACTTCAAAGCGTCATTGCTGTTGTTGTGGAAATACGCCTTTTGGACAAGGAGCTGTTTTTATCTATCGGCATCTCCGACAGTGAGAATCAATTAGACACTGGTTTCAACACAAACACGAACTCTGGAAACTCACAGTCGAAGCATGCCTGTACACGCATGGGCTATATTTACAGAAGATCTCACACATACAGTACATCCATACACTCTCACTGCTGGTAAACAAGTTGGGAAGCTGCACACAGTTAGTTAGAGTTAGAGTTCTGCAACCAAAGGGACCACTTGAAGGACTCGAAGATCTCTAGATCCCAGAAAGCAACTCCTTCAAGGGTACCTCCCTTTCTCCCAGTAAGGTGTCTCTCTTCAGACTGGTGCCCTTGTTGACCACCTTCATCTTGATGGCAAGGTTTTTGACCTGTGCAACCGGAAGGGAGTCAAAGTAGAAGTCCTCATTGAAGACAGGGTTGCGGCTGTTCTTGATAATGGTGCTCCGCTGTTTCTGGAGCTTTCCCGGGTTCAGGTACAGAGCTACGCAACAATTGATGCTTTTCGTATCGTACTGCTTATCGTAGAGGTCCTCGGCCGCCAGCACGCGGACGTGAAGCCTGGTGGCGTCAATGTCGTAGTCTGTACAGATGCGCAGAGTTCCTCCCTTGTGGAGGTTGACTGTGTGCTGCGTAAAGCGATCCATGTTCCCTCCGTACTTGCGTCCACGGAACGCCGGAGAAGGAGGGCAACGGAAGCGCCTTTGAATGTTAGGACTGGTCTCCACAGAGCTGCACTCGTCCGTGGACAGAGAACTGTGCCGGCCGAAGGAACGCTTGGCCCGGGACACTTTGGCTTGGGTTTCGTGGGTGAACATCTTGAGGAGGGATGCGGAGCGGGACAGCAGAGGGGAGTTGAACGGAGAGGACTCGGCCGAGGAGCAAGTGTCGCTTTCCCCTCCGCTGAAGTACCGGTAGGGGTTGGAATGGGAGATGTTACAGTCACTGGGGTTTAAGTGGTTACTCTGTGACTTGCGCTGGGTGTTGGGCGAGGTGAGCGGACTTGTAGGGTCGCTATGGAAGAGGGACTCTTTACGCCTTGTGTGAGGACTTTCCATGAGCGTGGCAAAGCCATAGGAGGTCTGCGCTTTGGGTACATAGGGTAAGGACATAGCCGTTTGGGACTGGGGGTCAGCGTTTGTGTTGAGGTCGCCCACTTCCCCGACCACCAAGTCGTCCGCGCTCTCAATCTGGATGATGTGGCGGTTTGCAGCTTTGAGCAAGTTCTTGGTGTCTCCAGCCAGCTTGTTAATGAGGCGCGGGCTGCGCGGACTGCCCTGCGGTGTCTTGCAGCATATGGTCTGCTCAGACGTGGAAGAATGGAGGCCGTTTTTTGGCTTCATCTCCGGCGTCTCCTCCTCTGGGGGGCAGCACACCAGTTTGGGCGGAATGAAGAAGTCGGGAATCTTATCTGGGGTGAGGACGTTGCTGTAGGTGGGGGCTTTGCTCTGTTTGTCAGCCGAGTCTCCCTGGCGGAGGACGTTTCCCTCCACTGAACCGCGGATCTTTTCCAGCAGCCACATCTCTCGGCAGGGTCTGGGAGAGACGTGCAATCGCACCCTGCGGGCACAGAGAGCGAGACGAAATATCATCAACCCACACTGACACCTGCGATTCATGAATGCAAATACAAACTGAATTCCGTCCACCGCCTCGCTGCTTTGGGTACACTGTCACCCAGTGGATTCTGGAGAGATTCTGACACTGTGTTAACACATTGCTAACACTAAAAAGCAATTGTTAAAGACAGCTGACACCTGTCTCCTTTTCCGTTGTCAGCTGTACACGGTCACCTCGTGGAGATGCTGCTCAACATGCACTCAGGACCATTCTTGCATTACACATTCAATGCGCAAAGCTTATTTGCATAAGAAATATATGCAGAATGTACACAGATGGTTTCAAAAAGCCTGTGAACACAATGTGTGCATTTTATTAACTTTAAGTGCATGACTTTATCTCAAGGAGCTATTTCACTCTGTTCTCATCTTTATTTTTTTTTCTCTAATAGTTAATACAGGCATATTAAATTATATATTTTTAGAGCTTTTGATGCTACTGCACTGAGTATATACTGATTTATGTTGTATTTTCAATATCACAATATCCTACCAAACATTCAGGCATTTTTCTACAGTCTATTATCAGGATTTTCAATCAGACGTCTGTGGACACTTGGGGGTCTGTGAAGGTATATGATTTAAAGATTGAATGACATTTCTACACTATCAAGTGAGTTATTTTTTCCCTGATCTGACCCTTAACAATTATTTTTACTGTTATAACCAAATGAATTCAGTTGAATTAGTCATAATTAATATTGTACCTGATAAAACAATTAATTTTAATTACATTTTTTGTAAGTTACCTAAAAGACTGAACATTAATGGCATCAAAAGCAATTTACGAAGTAAATTTAAAAATTTTTTTTTATAAATGGTTAGAAAACTTTGACGTTTTGTTTGGAGGTTCATAAGCATCAAAAACCCTCTATATTAGTTAATATCTTGATGCACTGAGCTTTTTCCTAATGAAAGAGTCTTCTGCGCAACAGCTGCACACTGTGATGTAAATACGGACTGCGCAGTATTTGCTGTGACTGCAGAAGCACAACAGTGAGACAGAGCTGCAGGGGTGACTTTATTTGTTAAAAGTCAATCATATTCATAATATGCGCCGCTGTTTTATTTTAACAAACATCTGCATTGTCTAAACTGGTACAAATGGAGACTTTGCATGCAGAATCAGTAAACTGAAAATGATTGATGATCTCTTACACACTCTTAAAAGGGTGATTTTGCAGTGATGCCAGAGAAGAACTACTCTGAAGAACGTTTTAAATATCTAAAGAACCTTTTTCGACTATAAAATCACCTTTTCTGCATTTGAAAGTTTCCATGGATGTTAAGGTTCTTCAGAGAACCATTGATGCCAATAAAGAACATTTACTTTTATCATCAGTTTTTAATAAAATACCACCGTTACTACATTAAAACAATGAATTATCATGGGATCTCTTTAAAAACAGTGTAGGAACCAAGGCACTTCCAAGAATACTATGGTAACACCCTGGTACTTTTTTGTAAGTGTTAATTACTTTTCACAGAGTAAAGAACTGTGAGAATTTTTATGAGAGAAAAAATGTTGAACAGATGGCATTTTATATTAAACAAACTCAAAGAACTTAAAAAATACAATTCTTTTTGCTGTATTCCTATTTAAAGAAACCTTATTTTAAACACTCGTAACACAACAGTAAAACTGATGCGACTTGCCGTTTCCACATTCCACAACACATTTCTAATGAGCAATAGTTCGATACTTACATATTTAGCGCTAATATTGAGTTTTAATACATGTGTGAGTACATATATAACGAAAATACGCATGCATTAAACTTTTCCAAAGCTGTTCCTGCATAGACAACCTGTTGAATCTCAGTTGAACTTACGTGAAGTGGTTTGTAGTCCGGTTGTGAAGTAAGTATCCTCGCTTCAGTCCATATGTTGTTGTTCGTCTCACCCTCGTTCGGGTCTCCGGTACTCCAGGACAGAACTGTCTGTTGGCACTGCGCGTCTACTCGCGGCTTTAATAGCGCACCGACCCCCGTGCGCGCGCATATCAGCCAGTGGGAGTGCGCGCACGGTAACGCGCACCACTCTGGAATTACTCGCAGTCAGTATCAGTGTGTTCAGAATTGCACTGTTTATACTGTATACTGCCTACTCCTTAAGGAGTACAACTTGAGAATGTAAAGAACAGAACAGACCGTTTAGTAAATACTACATTGTATGTTACGCATGTTATTTATTTATTTTTTTTTTAAAGTAAATATTTGTTATGTTTGAAATTTAATACTTCACTGCATTGCATATCAACTCAAAAATAGTCAGTAAAAGAGAACTTGTCTATTTTAACAGAATATTTCACACACAAAAAACATTTTCTGGAAAAGTACATCATGAAGAAAATTTAGCATTATGTCACTGCCCACCAATGGATGCTCTGCAGTGGATGGGTGCCATCAGAATGAGAGTCCAAATAGCTGAAAAGAAAGCATCACAGTAATCCACAAGTAATCCACACCTCTCCAGTCCATCAGTGAACATCTTTTGAAGGCAAAAGCTGCGTGTTTGTAAGAAACAAATCCATCATTAAGACAGTTTTAACTTCAAACCACTGCTTCTAGCTAAAATACAGACCTCTTTGCATAATATTGCTTTCTTCAGAGAAAACTGGGCCTTGTTTGAATTAGGAGAGAAATATACGCCAATTTGTTTACAAGTCAAACCGGTTCTAAATAATGGGCACAGGCATTACATACTTCACGTAGTATGCATGAATGGTATTGCAGTATGGCATTCTGAACATTTCTCATGCAGTAAAACCGTTTCTCTCTGTCAGGAAAATCATGATGCACGGATAACTGTGAGTGGACTGCCACAGGCAGGGTAATGCCTTATTAATTAAACCTTTTGTCTACTATTCACAACTGGTGAAATCTTATAGCTGGCCAGTGAGAGAGAAGCATTTTGAATGGAATAGTGCTCTAAGACGATGTATAATTGTGTTTGATTTGCTGTTCTCTGATCTACCCGTCTGTTTCCCTGGAAACTTGGAGAGAGGACTATGGAAACGCACACCCATATTGTTCGTGCAAAAGCAGAAAACTTTTTCCAAAAGTCACCTAATTGGAGAAAATGCATGTAAAAGTCACAGCAGACATACAGCTCCACACTTTGTCCCTGATCTAAATATAGCTGTAGAGTTTCAGGTCGGTGCATGCAGAAGCACTGCAAAGTGACATTATTTCAGGTCAACAAATTAGCGACATTTAAGTTCTTAGCAATGCATATTACTTATCAAAAATTAAGTTTTGATATATTTATGGTAGGAAATTTACAAAATATCTTCATGGAACATGATCTTTACTTAATTTCCTAATGATTTTTGGCATAAAAGAAAAATCAATCATTTTGACCCATACAATGTATTTTTGGCTATTGCTACAAATATACCCCAGCAACTTATGATTGTGCTCCAGGGTCACATATGATCCTAAATTAATATTTGCTTAATATTTACTCGCCCTCAGTCCACCCAAGATGTGGATAAGTTTGTTTCTTCATTTGAACAGATTTGGAGAAATGTAGCATCACATCATTTGCTCACCAATGGATCCTCTGCAGTGAATGGGTGCCGTCAGAATGAGAGTCCAAACAGCTGATAAAAACACAATAATCCACGCCACTCTAGTCCATCAATTAATGTCTTCTGAAGCCAAAAGCTGCATGTCTGTAAGAAACAAATTCATCATTAAGACATCTTTAAACTTTAAACCGTTATTTCCAGCTATAATACAAGTCCCCAGTCATACTGTCTGAATTAGGAGAGAAATATGCACAGATCGAGCACTGTTCACAAGCAAAAACAGTCCAAAACAGTTCTAAATAAAGATGTGGGTAAATTCTGGAGATGGACTTTTTCACTGTCAGAGCCAGCTGTTTGGACTCCTGTTCTGACGGCACCCATTCACTGCTGAGGATCCATTGGTGAGCAAGTCGTAATGCTTTCTCCAAATCTGTTCCGATGAAGAAACAAACTCATCTACATCTTGGATGGCCTCATTTTCGGGTGAACTATTCCTCCTAATTGTTCAAAATCACTACAAAACAATCACAATGGCAGAAAATTAAATTCAGAACCATGTGAGTATAAATGCATGCATATATTTAAATGATCTGGAGTAGAGAAATGTGTGCTTCTCCTTTTTAACGCAAAACACAAATTGTGTTCAACAGCGCATTCCCAGGTATGCTGTTTTATTAGCCCCCCTCCATCTCTTTCTCTCTCTCTCTCTCTCTCTCTCTTTCTCGGTCTGTCTCTCATTTGCTGTCTGGGCTTAACATTAAAATGCAATTAACTAATTGCCTGGAGAGGTGAGGAGCATTATGGCTATGAAAGTACCACGATGATCACATTCACTCTAATTTCCCAGGATGCATCATGGGCTGCGGTACTGTCACGCAAGTACGCTTTCATTTCTATTCCATCATCTAAAAAGTCTTCATCAGGTGCATACAAATGCACAGATGAGCTTGCAAAACCCGACTGGTGGTTTTGCCCACAGCGTCTCTCTATGAAACAATGACGGGGTTTAGATATTAATTATAGACTGTACTTTTGTCTGCACATCTGAGATAATGTCATCCACTTTAACTGTCGCATAACAAAAGCGGGTGTCCAACTGCGGCCCATTCAGCTCTGATGATAGTGTTTACAGATCTAAAGTCTATCATCACAGAGAGGGTAATGGCTTCAGACCAATTCAGAAACATCCAAATATGGACGCATCATTGTTTTTATGATTCACAACTTTTTTTTTTTTTGCGAATCAAGAGTTTATTAAGTATCTTTGCAGGCACTTTGCAATGATATCACTGTAGAAAAACAACATTTAAAGAGACAGTTCAGACAAAATACCTACAAAAATGCTGACCACAGGAGGCATCACAGGAACTTGCTCCCCCATTTGGGAACCTTTATTTTAACAAGTGCAGGAGCCACTAAACATTCTTGAGAAAATGTCACGGTATGATATTTTAACAAGCAGTGTAAACAACAGGTCTAATGATCTCTGTCAGGTCATTCTCACACTTACTGAACCCAGTTGAACTCTGAGAGCAGGAGGCGGCGATGAAAAACCTCTGCTTCCATATACATCTACAACAGAAATGACAGAAATGAAATGTGCCATGTGGCACACAATGCTATTTTAACATCCATTCACACCGGTGTGCAAAGACTCACAATTACACTCATTCAGTGAGATTCTACTAAAAGCAGGGCTCTGACTAAAATAGAGCCATTTTCCAGCCGCTTTGTGAGGGGAAAAAAAGAGTCAAAGCGTGGATGACAATAACATCTGAACCCCCGTGAAAGAATAAAAAGATCATCTCAGGGAACCGCAGACACAGCGCAGTGAAAAACCTGCTTCCTGGTCCGCTGCCGCCGCTGTTGTTGTCTCTTCCCAGCTCGTTCCCATGGTGATGCGGGCTACACGATTTACTGACATTTGGCCACAAGTTATTTTGTTCTGCTCTCCTCTCTTGAATCGCCCACTTGTCTCATCAGCGAGAAAGTCCAGGCAAGCAGTGGGCGTCCGCACGTGGCTCTGCTAAACACAAGGAGAAGCGCGGAGGCCAGCGTAATAAACCTCAACGTCCACCTGTCACAAACACCCACCGGACGAGAACACCTGCGTCACCTCTGGCCATCGCAAAGGTCACGCAGGTATTACAGCTGTTTTACCTGAGATGAACGAGGGTCTGAGGGGTCAGCCAGAGAGTTGGCTGAGCTTAAGGGGTAATCTGCACAGAACAAAAGCCTTTATTTTCCTGGCAGAAGCAATAGGAAGCAAGACTGTTCCATTACCTTTCTTTTCAAGGGTTTTCCAAAGGTTCCTATTTAAAACAATACTTGAACATCTGATCAGGCTGTGCTTGACACAGCTCTGACCTAGCAGATGTCACAAACACAATATCCCTGCACAGAAAATCAGAATAAACTCCAAAAAAAAAAAAAAAAAAACATTTAGAGTTCCTCAAAGAACCCTTCAGTGAACCATTTTTGTGCAGAACATTTTAATTATCCTTAAGAACCTTTTCCACTAATGATTTCATGGTTGTTCAAGGGTTAGTTCAGCCAATAATTAAAATTAGCCTATGATTTACTCACCCTCCAGGCATTCCAGGTGTATATGACTTCCTTCTTTCAGACAAATCCAATCAGAGTTATATTAAAAATGATCCTGGCACTATTCAAGATTTAGAATGGCATAGGCAGGAGTTTCTCTTCATCAGTCCTAAACAAGTCCAATAAAGTGCATCCATCTAGAACAAAAAGTGCATCACACGGCTCCGGAGGTGAATAAAGGCCTCCTATGTTTTTGTAAGAAAGATATTCATATTTAAAACGTAAGAATCACTTTAACCTAGATTAAGATAGAGTAAAGTGATTCTTACGTTTTAAATATGGATATTTTTCTTACACAAATGCATTGATTCACTACAGGAGGCCTTTCTTTATAAAGAGAAACACCCGCCTATGCCATTCTAAAGCTTGGAAGTGCCAGGATCATTTTTAATATAACTCAGATTGGATTCGTCTAAAGAAAGTCATATACACCTAGGATGCCTGGAGGCTGGAATCATGGGCTAAATTTTAAAAATTGAAAAACAAAGCAGAGTTGTGTGCTGTCAGTGCAGCAAATACAAAAAAAAAATGATATGCCTCGGACCCAGTTGTGTGTGTCGAAATTGTAAAGAAAAGAGGACCAAGCACCGAACCCTGAGGTACCCCATTGCTGTGATTTAGATACCACACCTTTCAGTCTCAAAAGAACATAACGTGGATTTTTTGTGCATAACATGAATAATCTAAAGAATATTTTCCATTATAAAGACAGAATGGAAAAACTCCATGGATGTTATAGCTGCTTCATGGAACCATAGATTCCAATAAAGAATATTTTTATCATTATAAATAATATTATTTATCATTATTTATAAACTCTGACTTGGGTCAGTAAGCAACCACCTAGCAACCACTCAAAACACACTAACATCCATATAGCTAGGTGCTTAAAAATCGAGTTTAATGTTGTCAGTGCAACAGTAATATGTACAAATCAACAGTCAGTGATGTGTGTGGAAATTGTAAAGAGTAGAGGACCAAGCACCGAACCCTGAGGTACCCCACTGGTGTGAATTAGATACCACACATTTCAGTCATAAAATAACCATTTTATGCATTAGTAATCTAAAGAATCTTTTCTATTATGAAGATGAAATGGAAAGATTTCATGGATGTTAAAGCTTCTTCATGGAACCATAAATACTGATAAAGAAGCATTATTAGTAAGAATGTATAAGAAAAATGAGATGTGACAAACAAGACGGTAAAAGAACTTATTGTCTTAAAACACAATATCACTGCATTGAAAATCAGAATACAAAGGAATTAAACTCCTAAAGCAGGGGTCACCACACTCAGTCCTGGAGGGCCGGTGTCCTACAGAGTTTAGCTCCAACCCTAACCAAACACACCTGAACCAGCTAATCAAGGTCTTAATAGGTGTACTTGAAACTTCCAGACAGGTGTGTTGAGGCAAGTTGAAGCTAAACTCTACAGGACACCGGCCCTCCAGGACTGAGTGTGGTGACCCCTGTCCTAAAGGCTCAAAAAAAATCATTTTGAGTTCCTCAAAGAACCCTTCAGTGAACAGTTCTCAAAAGAACCATTTTTGTGTAGAATATTTTAATAATCTAAAGAACATTTTCTATTATAAAGATTCCATGAATGTTAACACTTCTTCATGGAACCATAGATGCCAATGAAGAACCTTTATTTATGGACTTTGACTTGGGTCAGTAAACAACCACCTATAGCAACCACTCAAAACACACAAGCAATATCTAGCAAAGTGCTTATAAAAAATATATTTTATGCTTTCAGTCCAGCAGTGATATGTAAAAATTCAAGTGCCTGGGACCCAGTGATGTGTGTGGAAATCCTAAAGAGAAGAGGACCAAGCACCGAAACCTGAGGTACCCCACTGATGTGATTTAGATACCACACCTTTCAGTTTTAAAAGAACCAATTTGTGCATAGCATTAGTAATCTAAAGAACTTATTTTCTATTGCAAAGATGGAATGGAATAATTCCACTGAAGTTAAAGAATCTTCATGGAACCATAGATGCCATTAAAGAACCTTTATTTATAGACCTTGACTTGGGTCAGTAAGCAACAACCTAACAACCACTTAAAACGCCTTAGCAACCATATAGCAAGGTGCTAAAATAAAAGAGTTTTATGCTGTCGGTGCAGCAGTGATATGTAAATGTGCCTGGGATCCAGTGATATGTGTGGAAATCATAAAGAGAAAAGGAACAAGCACCGAACCCTGAGGTACCGCACTGATGTGATTTAGATACCACACCTTTCAGTTTTAAAAGAATTATTTTAGTGCATAACATTAGTGATCGAACCGTTTCTATTATAAAGATGGAATGGAAAGATTCCATGGTTAAAGCTTGTTCATGGTACCATAAAGGCCAAAAAAGAAGCTTTATTTATAAGAGTGTATAAGAAAATACTTGTTTTCTTTCCCTGTGGTGTGACAAACAAGACGGTAAAAGAAGAGTCTTAATTAGTGGCGCTTACTAACATCTTTCCTGTTGCTTGTTATGTTTTTAGCACAAATTGTGTGGCACAAAACAGATACCTCAAATTGAGGTGTGCAATTACTTTTCTAAGGTTTGGACTTACCATTTCTAGCTGGCAGATGATAAAACAGGAAAAATGCCACAGGCTTTGCAGGAGGGAGCTGAGCCATATCTAGACACCAGAATTTCATATAGACTTTGACTTGGGTCAGTAAGCAACCACTTAGCAACCACTCAAAACACCCTAGCAACCATATAGCAAGGTGCTGAAAAGCGAAGCAGATTTGCGTGCTGTCAGTGCAGCAGTGATACGGAAAAAAAATGATGTGCCTCGGACCCAGTGATGTGTGTCGAAATTGTGAAGAGAAGAGGACCAAGCACTGAACCCTGAGGTACCCCAAATGGTGTGATTTGAATACCACTCGCATTAAAGAAACCCTGAATGATGTACCTGTAGAAAGCTGCAGAAAAGTCCAAGTTCATGATATATTAATGTATGCTGTACACTTGATCCTCTTCCTTCATTACTTTGTGTAACTCATCCAAATAAATAAATAAATAAATACACATTTACATATATAAAGAGCTCAGATGCAAAACCAGCTAAAAGCCATCTCGGTCAAAAATGAGATAATGATACTGAATGAATGCTCTCGACACATATTATACATCAATCATATACTTTTACTTCAAACTTGTTAAAATCCCACCCTCAGCCAATCAGAAGTAGCAGTACTTACATAGAAACCTATACATTGGAGCTTGATAAAAATGCATTTTGTAACAAAAGATGAAGCTTTTGCATGTAAACTCTTCATATACGCTACTGTTCAAATGTTTGAGGTCAGGAAGATTTAATGTAATTTTATTGAAGAAATACTCAGCGAGGATGCATAAATTGATCAAAAGTGACATTAAAGACAGTTAGAATGTGGCAACAGATTTTCATTTCAAATAAATGCTGTTATTTTGACCTTTCTGCTCATTAAAAAGTGTTTCCACAAAAATATTAATAAGAAATATTTCTTAAGCAGCAAATCAGCATATTAAAATGCTTTCTGAAGAATATGGAGAATGATGCTGAAAATGACTGGAGTAATGATGCTGAAAATGTAGCTTTGCATGTAATAATATTTCTCATTATTACCAGTTTTAATGTACTTCTGATTAAATAAACACAGCCTTGATGAGCTTCCAACAAAAACATAAAACAAATTTAGGGATCCCAAATTATGTACAGCAATGTAAATAAAATGATTTTGTATGTAAAATAATACATTTGTCTATGTCTATGTCTGCAAAACTAATTTCAAAGGTTTTAAGATCCTGCAGAAGATCAGTTCAGTCAAGTGTGTCCAAACTTTTGACTGGTGTGTGTTGCAAATGTTGTTTTTAACAAGTGTTTACAGTCAGCAGGGTTGTCAACACTATTAAAATGTTCAAATGGCACCAGTTCCAAACACCACACAGAAAAAAATCATACATTTAACCGAATCAGATATTTTGCTCTGGAACAACTACTGCTGAGATACAGTAACAGTGCCTAAAAGTTTAGACCCGTAGTTTGTTTGTAGAAGAAATACAGAAATTCGACAACACTAACTGCCTGTGTGCTAAATTGCCCTTTGGAATTTATAAAACTTGTCATACTGTAACCTTTAGATATGACCACTGCACTAAATACTGCCATTTTTGTTGTCCAAAACAATTATGTCTTCAGCGCACTCCAAATCTGTAGGAATACTCATGAAGAATTTAAGCACACACCACATTTTAAGCAAACATTTGCATACTGCATTTGTGGTTTATTAATGACATCTGGTACAAACTGTGTTTGACACCACTGTCACAAGATCACATAAAGGCAACATTAAGTTAACTAACAAACAGTAGGTTTAAAAGTACAAGTATAAAGTTATTTACAAAATGTTTAATTGAAAACAACATCTCACACTATTATCACCAGATCTCATCCAGTTTGCTAGATTAAGGCATCTATGTGAATTTACACTAACTTTTAGTCTTTCTGGCTTAGAAAAGAGATATAACTTTATAGATATACTCATATTAAATGTTAAATTGCATGTGATGATTTATGATTCAAAAAACAAAACTGTAAGGAGAACCAGCGCTGCATGTGATACACGTGTGGTTTTGTCAGCTGTGACTGACAGAAAAGATCATTCTGATTACAAAATTGAAAAACTACTGTACAGGACAGGCAATCAATCCACTCACGAGCACACCAAGGCAGGCTGGTTATGTAAGAGCGCACAATTACCCTGCTTTTATGCTTTTAGCCTTAAAGGTGAAGTGTGTCAATCCCAAATTCACGCCACCAGCTGAGTAAAAGTAAAATGTGAACGAATGCTCGAATAGTGCCACAGAATTACAATGTTTAAACTTTTTTGGGGGGAAATTAACCTAGTAATGGTTTGTTTTCCTACAAATTTAGTAATCCTATAACAAGTGAACCTGTTTAACAGATAAACAGAATAATCATAGTTCCAAAATCAACTGAAAAAACGCAAACCTAAGACATTTTAGTGGGAAAAAAATATAAACAGTTGAGACTTTTCAACACTGACAGCAACAGGTAATCAGGGGTTTCCAGAAGAACTAACAAAACGTGTGTGTACTTTAAAACCAATTGTGCCCCCTGGTGGCTGAGTTCCTCATATGTGACCCTGAACCACAAAACCAGTCATAAGGGTACTTTTTTTTTTTTAAATTGACATTTATATATCATCTGAGAGCTGATAGGACAACTATTTGAAAATCTGCAATCTGAGGGTGCAAAAAAAATCGAAACATTGAGAAAATAGCCTTTAAAGTTGTCCAAATGAAGTCCTTGAAATGCATATGTGACCCTCGACCACAAAGTCGCTGGGGTATATTTGTAGCAATAACCAAAAATACACTGTATGGGTCAAAATGACTGATTTTTCTTTTATGCCAAAAATCATTAGGATATTAAGTAAAGATCATGTTCCATGAAGATATTTTGTACATTTCCTACCATAAATATATCAAAACTTTATTTTCGACAAATAACATACATTGCTAAGAACTTAATTTGGACAACCTTAAAGGTGATTTTCTCAATATTTTTATTTTTTTGCACCCTTAGATTCCAGATTTTCAAATAGTTGTATCTTGGCCAAATATCCTAACAAACCATACATCACTGGAAAGCTTATTTATTCAACTTTCAGGTGATGTATAAATCTCATTTTTCCAAAAATTGACACTTATGACTGGTTTTGTGGTCCAGGGTCACATATTACTAATCAAAAATGAAGTTTTAATATATTTACAGTAGGAAATTTACAAAATATCTTCACTGAACATGATCTTTACTTAACATCCTAGTGATTTTTGGCATCAAAAATCTATACTTTTGAACCATACAATGTATTTATGGCTATCTCTACAAATATACCCATGCTACTTAAAACTGGTTTTGTGGTCCAGGGTCACATATTTTCATTTAATAAAGGTAAAGATTCTACATTATCTTGATGTTTTACATTTTCATTGAATTAACTTATAACCATTGTTTATTTTTAAGATGAATAAATTGGTAACACTTTATTTTACAGTGTCCATATAATGAATTATTAAAATAAAAACAATTACTATGTGTAATTACACACAGCTTTACAAAAATGACATATTAAACATGTGGTTTATTACTATTGAGCAGTAGTGGTATGTAAATACATAATAATATGAACACTATAATACAAAGTGTAACCAACAAATTAAGTGCTCAAATAAAGCCAGATTAGAAATAACCTATTAAAACTACCGTTTTATGCATCAAAACAACAATGTCAAACATAAAAATGTCATTTTCTAAGGCACTTATTTTTGTGTAAACATTGTGCTAACTACTACATTTCTATTTGTCACAATACTGCATTTAAAAAGACTTGATATGAAAATGATTCCAAGTTGTGATAACTCACGTCTCAAAGTTGCTCAGCATCTTTGTACAAAATGGTTCAGAACTGCTGTGTTTATGTCTATCAGTCATGTGACCGTATCCACTTCAGGTTAATAGACTCCTACGTTAAACACACATTGATTTGTGTGCACTGTGATCCTAATCTATGCAACACATGGGTCAAATACCGCAGGAAATCACGTTGTGGGGTGTTTGTAGTCACTTGCGGATGGATGTCTAACAGCAGCGTTTGCTGGAGGGAGGCGGCTGTCTTGTCAGTTTAAAAGAGTCGTGGCTGTCAGCGTCTGTGTTCTCCAGCGGAGGGATCTGTCGACCTACACAGATGTGAGAACATGAACAATTATGCCACAGCCAGTTAGAAAACACTGTCATTGCATTAGATAAAATGGTGGTGGTGAAGTTGTGTGTGTTGATGTAATTAAATGCATCTTTATGCAAGAATAAAATACTACACTAAAAGAAATATTTTAAATTAGCACATAAATGTAATAATGTACAAAGCCCTGGATTCAACAGCTAAAAGCCATTCCAAAACAGCTGATGTGAATGCGTATCAGGCACATATGACAGGTCTACATATATTATCTACAATATCACTTACAGACTGATAAACTACTAATGGGAAGATTATTTCTTTATTTCTTTGGTAATAATAAATGTCCATTACAATGCAGAAGTTTAGGGTCAGTAGTTATTGCTTTTGAAAGGTCTATGCTCAATGAGGCTACATTTATTTGATCAAAAATACAGTAAAACAGTAATATTGTGAAATATGACTTTTTTTCCTCCAGGATTCTTTAATAAACAAAGTTTAAAAGGACAGCAGTTTTAATAGAAGTATTTTGTAACATTATAAATGTCTTTACTTTCAAAATGAATGTGTCAATGCTAAATAAAAATGTTAATGTCCTCAAAAATAAGGAAATCATACTAATCAGCATTACTGAGCATTAATGTGTTTTATATAATTTTGCCATTCCCATGGTTTTAGAAAAGCAATATATTGTATAATATATACATACAATATAATAATATTATTTTTTTTTATTTATACGTCATTCCCACTTTATAAAAGCAATGTATTGTATGACATATTTTATTTTATTATTTATTAATAGTATTTTTATTTTATTTATTTATTTTTATCACAAATAACATGGTTATATAATATATACAAATTATATTTGTATAAAATATATACAAATTAATACCTAAATACACATATACTTAATATGTGATGTAAAGTTATAGTTAACTTAGACTGTACTTCAAAGTGTACTAAAATTGCATAAAAAGTATTTAATAAGTAAACTATTAGAATACCTAAGTTCACTTTTAGTATACTTGCAGTACAAACTGAAAACATAGATGTAAACTAGTTGTGTACTCAAAGTTTACTACCGTTATACTTAAAATATAATTAAAATTATATTTTTTAAATGCTACAAAGTGAGACAATAGTTAACAGTATACTACTACTACACTGATATTTGTATACTTACTACATAAAGTATACTTAAAATATACTTGAACATTACTTAAGTATACTTAATAAAATAAACTTGAAGTATACTTTTTGGTAAGGGAGGCCATCTGTAGTGTGGACACTTACTGATTTTCTGAAACAGCTCCTCTATGTTTACTGCATTTCTGGCACTGGTCTCCATAAATATGGCTGCAATGGACTCTGCAAAATCTTTCGCCTCTTTAGTTGGAACTTCCCTAGAAAAAAGAGCAAACAATCAGATCACTTACAGACATCATTGAGTGTTTGCTTAGCCTTAGGAGCGTGATCAACTGAGGACAGGACCGAAGCAAACATCAGAGGGCTTTGTGCTAAATGAGCAGTGGACTGCCTGCAAATGTCAAGTAATTATACAGAAGCAAAGACAGGCAGTTGGGAAAATTACGAGGGAAAAGTGATTAAGTATGATTAAAAATTTCTAAATGGAAACGTCTTAATTAACAGCAACACAGTCTCAGCAAAGCTATAATTGAAGGTGCAGTTTGCTGCCTTTGAGATGTGCTGATTTTGATTTCGATTTCATGTTCTTAAGTGAAATTATTACATAAGACACAGGGAATCCAAGCTTAGCAGCTGCAGGTTTTGCAGAGAAACTTAGATAATATAATACATTTTCAGACAGGGTAAGAGGGTTTTATTAACCTGATATCACCCAGATCAGTTTTATTTCCTGCTATGGCTACGACTATATCCTCTGGCCCATGTTCCTTCAGCTCCTTCACCCACTTCTTTAATGTCTGGAAAGAATCCTGCAGAAAAAAACCCCACCACAAATCATATAGAGCTTCAAATAAGAGGCTGCTCTTCCACACATTTCATTAAGATATCAACTTTGTCTCAGATGCATCTGAAATTCCATATGAAATAAAACAGACCAATTAATCAATAACTGTCATCCAGTAAGAGTACAGAGATATAAAATGATATAAAATGACCTATTAGCATATCTGGCTTTTATTTTGAAAAATGTAAGCAAAATTTGAGACACTGATGTGAAATCTCTGTTCGGTAACTCTCTAATCTTTATTTAATTGATTTCTGAGAAACAACTGATATATAGACAAGATTTCATTTGTGATTACATCTCAAATACAAAAAAAAAAAAAAACTTTAAGGACTTTTCAAGCAATACTTTTTTGATTTTCAAGGACTTCAATCAGAGATCTCACTTATCAAACAATGTCTTCTCTTAAAAAAAAAGATAAATAGAAAAATAAAAATATACTAAAAAAAAGGCAAATATAAAGTAAAGCACATGCTGCTACAGTATTACTACACTTTTACTACAGTAAAACCATGGTTAATTTTCTCTGTATTGATGTATACTTTTTTCTTTTTTTATTTGCTTTGTTCTTGTAACTGTACTGCCTTAATTGTTTGATGTTTCTACTGTTTAAGAAAAAAAAAATCTGATTAAAAAGATTCACAAAACCGCTCCGAAATCCTCAACTGAAACAAATGATTCGCCATACACGCAACGAAGTTCTGATCTAAAGCAAAAGATTTGCGAACCTGCTCTAAAGTTCTGATCTAAATGAAATAATTTGCGATCCACAATCTGAATAATGATTCTTGAATCATTTGACTTAGATCGGGACTACAATTCATGCATCACAAAATATTTGATTTGAATGATTCAATTCGCGAAATGATTCACAAACTCGTTTTGATCTAAATCAAATGATTTGCAATACGCAAAGTCTGGGTATGATTCAAATTATATGCAATTTGATGTCCTGATCTGAATCAAATGATTTGCAAATGTGCTCCAAAGTTCCAATCTAAGTCAAATGATTTGTGATCCTCGCTCCGAAGTCCCGATCTAAACAATGATTTGCAAATAATTTGATTTACACTGGGACTTCAAACCACGCACAGCAAATCATTTGATTTGAATCATTCAATTCACAAAATGGTTCACAAACCCACTTCGATCTAAGTCAAATGATTTGTGAACCCGCTCCGAAGTCCCGATCTGAATCAAACGATTTGCGATTTGCACTTGATTAGCAAAAGACTCTGTGTATCGCAAATCATTAGATTTAAATTGGTACTTCAGATCGCGCATCACAAATCATTGGCATTGAATCATTCAATTTGCGGAATGATTCATGAACCCGCTTCGATCTAAATCAAATGATTTGCGATATGCAAAGTCCTAATCTGAATCAAATGATTCACAGTAACGTTTTGCGACATACAATCCGGTTGACTTATATTAGAAGTTTGCATATCGCTTAAAATGAGTGACCAAAGGCACGAGTTTGGTTCATCTGTTGCTCTTTTCACATATTCAGCCATGTTCACACGACTTGTTTACATGATTGTCAGTACTACTACTACTTTCTTAGCTCGCTAGTTTTACGATATTACCTCAAATAAGCTAAAAAAGTATGATGTTTTTTGAATTGTGTGCATTTTGCATGAAAAGATATGTGCTTATTGAGAAAATTAAACACTTATTTTATAGATGCATTGTCTTTTAATAATTCAAGCCCTTTTTTAAGCACCTCTTCAGGAATATTGCTATTTTTAAGGGTTTTCCAGGCCTTAAATTTCAAAAAGTCCAATTCAAGTACTTCAAGCACCTTGTACAAACCTTACATTTTTTTATAGAAATAACTTGAAAATTAATTACACAAACCACTATAATACAACTTACGAGTTTTGTGATGTCATAAACAATGACAGCTGCTGCAGAGCCCCTGTAATACATGGGAGCCAACGAATGAAACTGCAAAAAAAAAAAAATAAATAACATACTTCGTCAACGCTGGGAGCTTTTAAAGACTAAAAATGTTCATTTTGATGATTATATTTTAAATAAGGCAAACATCACTATTAATATTGCTCATACTTGGGGTTAGTGACTTTTGACAAGTTTTGCACATGGAAAACACCACTCACATTTTCTTAAAAAACAAACCAACATGTAGTTACTATAGCATGAATGTTTTAATAAAGCATAGTAGGATGGTTTGAGTTCAGACAGATGCAGGAGATGTACTGTTGAGATGACGTCAAGTTCAAAAGGAAACACATTTTCCGAGCGATCCGAACAGACACTAATACTGAACATACAGACGTGAACACAAAGTCACGCCAGCACTCAAAATCACATTCACATTTCCACCACACCCAATGAGTCACACCTACCATGAACTCTGAACTCTGTGTGTGTGTTGGAAATGAAACGTGATTTCTCTAAGTAACAACTGTGATGTCAAATGTGACACAGAGGTTTGATTTAGAACTGACTTGCATGCTTTAATCTTGTGTTAAAGGGGAGTTCATCCAAAAATAAACTACTGTCATCATTTACAAGATGTTTCAAACGCAATGACAGAATTTTCCTTTTTGAGTGAACTAATGCTTTAGATTGGGAATTAAAGGGCAAAGAAACACTGACAGGAATCCAAACGTGTTAAACTTGTGTGTGTGTGTGTGTGTGTGTGTGGGTGGAAAAGAGAAGCTGAATGCTGAATGATGGGATAGAGTATGTGTTTTTAGCTAATAAGCTCTGTTCAGGTTGCATGAGAGAGAAGTAGATGTACAAATCTGTATAAAGATCTTTAGTGAAATACTAATTCATACAAGGTTATGACATTAAAGAAGAAAAGAGTGTCTAAACTGAAATAAAAAAGAACAAATACACAAAAAGTAAAGGTCTGACAGAAACTGTTAAGTATACGTTTATACGCATAAACCCCAATTTCTAAAAAAATAAAACAAAAGCATTCTCACCCGTTCTTGCCCTGCGGTGTCCCAGATCAGAAACTTGTGAAGTTCATTTCCACTGGGGACGGTCTTAGTTAAAAAAGACGCACTGAAAAACAGATATTATCATGATAAACGTTTATTAATAACACTACTAATAATAAATTCAATTTTGATATATATAGTCATGTGAAAAAGTTAGGACACCCTATTGAATTCCATGGTTTTCTGAATTATAAGTAAATAAATACATTTTTTATATATATATATATATATAATATCTGTCACTTGGTAGGTCTTAAAATTAGGAAAGTAAAACTTCTGATTAACAACAATAAATTATATATTACATCATGTCATTATTTATTTAATAAAAATAATGCCAAAATGGACAAGCCATGTGTGACCAAGTTAGGACACACTTTGCCTGTCTGGAGCTTTCAGATGTGTGTTAACACAATGCCAAAGAGAAAAGACATAAGCAATTATCTTGGAAAATCAATTGTTGCCACCATCTATCTATCTTCAAGACAGATACCAATCCTCCCAGGAGTGGACGACGCAGGAAGTTCACCCCAAGATCAGACTATGCAATACTCTGAAATGGCAGACAACCCACAGACTCGACAGGCCTCAGTTAACATTTTAAATTAAAAAGTTCATGATAGTACAATTAGAAAAATATGGCTTTTTTTTTTCAAACCTATTCTATCCAAGAAAGCATGGCAAGGTTTAGGTTTGCAAAGTTGCATCTGAACAAACCATAAGACTTTGTCCTTTGAACAAACGAGACCAGAGTGGAGATGTTTGGCTATAATGCACTGTGCCAAGTTTGGTGAAAACCTGTAGAGCATATCAGCACAAACACCTTATATCAAAAGTCACACATGCTGTGGTGAGAGCTGTCCATAAACAAATGCCTACGAACCTCAATAAACTACAGCAACGTTGTAAAAAAGAGTGGGACAAAATTCCCCCAGAACGATGTGAGAGACTGATAAAGTCATACAAGAAATTATTACTTCACTAGAACCAGGAAGTATGAGCATATTAGCCCGGTTCTGTCAACACTGCACTGGCTCCCTATTAAACATCGTATAGATTTTAAAATCTTGCTAATTACTTATAAAGGCCTCAATGGTTTAGCTCCTCAGTACTTGAGCGAGCTCTTATCACATTATAGTCCCTCACGTCCGCTGCGTTCTCAAAACTCTGGCAATCTGATAATACCCAGATTATCAAAATCAACTGCGGGCGGCAGATCATTTTCTTATTTCGCCCCAAACTGTGGAACAATCTACCTAACTTTTTAAGTCAGTTTAAATGTAGACTAAAGACTAGGGCTGAAACGATTAGTCGACCTTATCGACAACGTCCACAATTAAAGATCGTCCACAAATATTTTTGTTGTCGAGTAGTCGTTTGATCTCACATGACATTACATGTAATGTAAGAGCCTGCAATAATGTAATAAAGCAATAATGCAATAATAATCCTCTTGGATGCAATTCAAGAGAAGAAGACACACAGCGCTTCAGAGCAAACGCTGCAGCATCTGAGCGGCGTTTGGATGAGTATGTAAATATATATTGCGCACTTTCCTCTCAGTAACGAAATAAACAACAAAAACTGACTGCCTTAAACCAAACAGCTTTGCGGTATTTAACATGAATAAGCTGTTGCTTCAAGTAGAATTACAACTTGATTTCCTGTTATAAAGCAGCTCTCCAGTGTGGAGCTAGCTAATGATGAGAATTTTTTTTTTTTTTAAATGGGAAAAAAATATTTCATTAAAGCGATAGTTTGGGTTACAGAGATCAAAACTTGATCCAGCTCAGAACTGTTTTGTTTATCATAACCCTAAAAGGTATTTTAAGACATTATGTGAATAAAATAGTTTATTAAAAAATTTGAGCCTCATATAACTTACCTTTATTTTGTTTCTTATCCGTATAACTTGCAAAAGGAGACGTTAGGCAGAATTATGTGTATAAGACAGTTTCTCTGTCTGTTATCTCATTTTGAGTGCCAAATACATCTATTTGTATAATGAACTGCTATCATTTGTTAACATTAGCTAATGTATTAATTAACATGAATGGACAATGAACAATACATTTATTACATTTATGTATTAATCTTTGTTAATGTTGGTTAATAAAAATACAACTGTTCATTGTTTGTTCATGTTAGTTCCCAGTCCATTTACCAAATGCTAAAAAACACAACTTGTGATTTTTATAAATGCATTAGTAAATGATGAAATTTACATTAACTAAGATTATTAAAGGCTGTAAAATTTTTGTTCATTCTTAGTTCATATTAACTAATGTTAAGTAATGAACCTTATTGTAAAGTATTACCAATTAATTGTATAATAATTGTAATTACATAATATGCTTTTCTAAAGCTGAAGAGACCTTTATTTATGTTAGAATTTGTATAACATAATATTTTTTACTAATTGCAAAAGCTGAAAAATCAAAGTCTACAGCTTAATCAGTGAAATAACCAACGATTAGTCGATTAATCGTTCTAATAATCGTTAGATCAATCAAAAAAAATTAATCGTTTGTTACAGCCCTCCTAAAGACCCATTTCTTTAACCTGGCTTCACACATAAAACATTAACACATTTCTATAATTGAAATCCATTAAAGGATTGTTAGGTTGCATTAATTAGGTCAACCGGAACCGTGAACACTTCCCATAACACTTGATGTACTCGTTGCATCATAAGAAGAACGGCATCTACGCTAATATTAGTCTGTCTCTTGCTTATTCCGAGGTCATCGTTGGCACTCAGATCCAGTCTGTATCCTGATCAGATGGTCACCGCAGTCCCCTGATCCAGTCCGTATCCAGATGGTGGATCAGCACCTATAGACGACCTCTACAGGTACAAGTTGCTTGTTTGTTGGTCAGATGAGAACTGACCCCCCGACTGAGCCTGGTTTCTTACAAGGTTTTTTTCTCCATTTCTGTCACCGATAGAGTTTTGGTTCCTTACTGCTGTTGCCTCTGGCTTGCTCAGTTGGGGACACTTCATTTCCAGCAATATTGTATACTAATTGAACTGAGCTGGATGATAACATCACTGATTTCAATGATTATCTCCCTTTAACTGAATATTGTTTACTGTTTCTTTTTGCATTATTGACACACTACCTTCCTATTTGATACTGTAAAGCTGCTTTGACACCATCTGTATTGTAAAAGCGCTATATAAATAAAGGTGACTTGACTTGACTTCAAGTTATTACCGCTAAGTGGATCTAGAAGCAATTGAATCATAGGGTGTCCTAACTTTGTCACACATGGCTTTTCTAGCTTGGCTTTATTTTTGTTAAATAAATAATGACACAGTGTGATTGTCATGTAATGTTGTTTATCTGAGGATTTATGTTTTCAAATGTTAAGACCTGCCAAGGACCAGATAATGTCCTGTTATTATGTCCTGATACAGAAAACCATGGAATTCAGTAGGATTTTTTAACTTTTTCACATGACTGTATGTGTATATGTATATGTATATATATATATATATATATTGTTATTATTTTATTAAATTATTTTAAAAACTTTTACTTTTTTTATTAAATTATGCATTATTTTTACATTTTAAAAACAATTCACAATGTAGCCATTTTCATATACATTCATATATATTAAATTATATATATATATATATATATATATATATAATTAACATGAAATTAATTTGCTTTTAAATAGTGTACATTTATACACTATCTAAAATTATTATTTTTTGTTACACTTAAAAATATGAATTTATATATTTTTAAAAATAATATAAAATTTGAGTTTTTATATATTCATATATATTAAATTCTTAATTTGTTTTTAAATAGTAAACATTTATACATATATATATATATATATATATATATATATATATATATATTTATACACACACATGTACATATTTAAGAAATATTCACATGTATGATTTATATTATACATACATTTATATATATATAACACACGTACATATTTAAGAAATATTCAGCTTTCAAGGAGGAAATTACATCACAGTAACCAACCGTCTACAATGTGAAAAAAAACTATACTTTGCAACAGCTTCTCTGTAAGCACAAACTGTGCAAAACAAAAGCTAAAAATACTCTCTTGTCCAAGTGTAATGAGTAACCTATCCGAGAGAAATCAGCATGTGCTGATGTAAACAAAACTGAGAGGAAACTACCGAACTGACTCTGAATCAGCTG
This sequence comes from Cirrhinus molitorella, assembly GCA_033026305.1. Taxonomy (NCBI): domain Eukaryota; kingdom Metazoa; phylum Chordata; class Actinopteri; order Cypriniformes; family Cyprinidae; genus Cirrhinus; species Cirrhinus molitorella. The sequence goes on along the minus strand of CM065124.1, from coordinate 4,888,957 downwards.
TACTAAACTGCTGGTTTGACTCACAAAGGAATATTTAGACACACATTCTTCCTCCTCCACAGAAGTTGACGGATGTGATTTCTTCACCTCTGTTATGTGTAAATCTCTACTATGTCAAGCGTTCAGTGAACAGATGTACCTACCCTATCGTTGGACTGATGTTGTGGTCAAAATGATCCTGAACGAATCGACAAACAATACTTGACTTCCCCACGCCAGTGTCCTGCGATTACAAGAAAAAAGAAAAGCACTGAAACATGATGAAATATCAAATAAATGACATATCAGTGTCTAAATGTGTATTGCTGTCTGACACATTGGATTATATAACTTTTTATTAAATAATAATAAAAAAAGACTATTTGCACACTATGCGCACATTGTACACTGTTCTGTATGTATAAAATACCTAGATGATATACGTTTACCACAATGCACTTAACCTGACCCTTGTTTCCACTGACTAAGTGTTTTAAACTTTAGTATGCTGCATTGTTGTCAGATGAACTCATCACATCACGTTTACCATCTGGTTATCATATTGAAATGCATTTTAAATCCAATTTTGCATAAAAATGTAGGTTTATTTTTATTTAATATGTCATAAAGATCTCCCAATCACAGTTGGTTACACCTAGGGTATTCTGTTCCATTATTGTATGCTAGTATGCGCTTGTGTTCACATTTGTTTTTTTTTTTTGGAAGTATACAACATGCAGTATATACTGCGCACTATCAAGTTCGCAGTGGTCTAGAATTCCATTGCGAACACAGTCAATATCCAGCCGGCGGTGACGTCATGGCCGCAAACATTCCTAAAGAATGAATTTATGCGAAAACACGTCCAGCTTCAGCTCTAGCTCTCTCATAAAACACCCGAAATTATTTGCGTAGACAAATTACGACGCTTCGCATGACTGAAAGAGGAACTTCGTAACGGTAAAACATCTCTAGTTGTTGATTATGAGAAAAGGAATCAGAAATAATCAAGAGTTCCAGTCAGGCTGTTTGTGTGTCGATGGATCCTGAAGAGAATAAAGCCGCAGACGGAGGAATCTCAACACTCACCCCGAGCAGACAAACTTTGAGTTCCCTGATGGCCATTGTGAAACACGTTAAGGCAGCTTAAGCATTATTTTTGCAGTCTCCGGTCTTGTTTTGTCGACTCTCATCCATCACGGTCGCAGCGGACTGTTCATCTGTAAAACAAAACTCTGACCATCTCCTTCCCATCTAACGGAAACCGACTGGAGATAATTTCGGCTGAGCTGTCACTCACGTCACGTGATGACATAAACCACGCCTCAAAGAGAGAGAGATTCTTCAAATAATAACAAAAAAGTGATGTGAATTAATAATTAATGTACTACTATTATTTGCATATGGTTTTATTGTTCATCTTTTGTGATTCTAAAGTAATTAAGTAAAAATGCACATGTAGCCTATATAAAACACAAAGCATTTTTGTAATGTATTTATAATGTAGCCTATTTACATAAACTACGCATTCAACCATAAAGTTACAGAAGTAGATTAAAAAAAAGACAAAAAGGAATTGAAACTGAAAAGGGTTGAGGGTAGTGTAGTTATGCCGATAAGTTAGTATGTATCTACTAACTAACCTATATATCAAATATATAGCCTAGTAGATTTATTTAGATATAGATTAGTACTGCGTATTGTATGTAAGGTATGTCTGTGGATTTTGTGTGTGTGTGTGTGTGTGTGTGTGTGTATATATAAACACGCATTAATATATTTAATAAATATACATTTAAATGTATGTATAATATAAATCATACATGTGACATGTATATACACACACACACACACACACACACACACACACACACAGTACACAGACCTATATTATGTAAAGACAAACTTATTTTGAATGCAATTAGTGCTGCTGTCAATTCAGTTATTCGCGATTAATCACATTCAAAATAAAAGTTTGCGTTTACATAAATCGTTTTCAAATAATTTTCTATTTTAGTAGATTTTTAATTAGTATTTAATTATTTTTTTAAATAATATCTTAACTAATTTAACTAGAGTATAGCAGATGTGGATAAATTATAAATACATTACAAAAATACGTTTTGTGTATATATACATACACACACACACACACACACACACACACACACACACATATCTATATCTATCTATCTATCTATCTATCTATCTATCTATATATATATATATATATATATATAAATCATAATAAATAACCTTTACTTGGTAACACTTTACAATAAGGTTCATTAGCATGAGATATAAGAATGAGCAATACTTCTACAGCATTTATTCATCTTAGTTAATTTTGGCATTAATTTTAGCTACTAATGCACTGAGAACGTGAAAAATGAACATCACGCCCTGTATGTTATACTGTATTAAGTAACATTAACAAAGATTAATAGTGTATGTATTGTTCATTGTTCATGTTAGTTAATACATCAACTGTTACTTTATATTAAAATGTTACCATAAAATCTACTTAAAGGTCATTTTCATTTTAATTAGAAATGAACTTGAGATAAACTTTCAGAAATTTAATTCCGTTTTGTTTTTTTATATTATCTTTACTATTTTAACTTTATGCATTAATGCATAATTTATGTGGATACTTTTCTAGTTTTTAATTTTTGTTTTAATATACATTTTATTTTATAAAGGGGCAATTAATCATTTAATGTGTAAAATGTCTTAAAAATTTGTAATATAAAAATATTTTACTGTATTTATATTCATCATCATCATTACTATCATTATTATGCAAATTCATATGCAATAAAACAAGAAAATGAATGCTGTGTAAATCACATTATGATTAGATAGTCTTAGATTTCTGAACTTTGCATCCAATGGTTTTCTCTGCCTGGTAACTTACACTGACTAGTCTGTGCAAACCTCAAGGAACCCGCTAAGACAGAGAAAATCAGCATGATCATCACCAATCCTTCATATTCTGTATTCCAGTGAAAAAGAACTTGAGCTATTGTCCAACCTATCATTTTATTTCAGACGGTAACATTCAGTTCGCAATGATCATGAGCTACAAAAGCTGTTTATAATATGAAAAACTATCATTTCCAAAAGTAGATGAGCAGGTATGCATCTCTTTGAGATAAGTTCAGAGACATTTAGAGGGGAAAAAAAGAGCTTTTTTTACATATAATATAGCTGACAATCAGTCCGTCAATAGCTTTGATTAGAATTATACAGTATTTCTGAAATGCAACTTGACAGCGTGACAAGAAAGAGAGAAAAACAAACAAAAAGCAAAATGAGGGTAGAAATATCTGTGTTATATCTGAAAGAGAATAATAATATTCAGTAATCCAGTAGTACACTAGCATTCAACAAGCACTTGAGACAAAAATAATAAATCACAAAATAAAGTGAAATAGAATATTAGTATTAAAAAGGGAAGAACTGGTGACAATCTAGTGCAAGTTTCCAAAATGACTATCGATCAGTGTGTCAGAACATCTGCAACAACTGTGCCAAAAATTCAGCATCTCACAAACACCAACTGTTCACCCAAATCAAAAGAAAAAGTGTATTTTGCAGAAAAAAAAAAGGCTTTTATTTATGCAAAATATTTTTTCTTTGATTCTGATTTTGAAGCCACCCATAATAACCCCTCAAACTTCATCACTGTTCAAAAGTAATCTTGTGCTTCACGAAAATTGTTTTAAAAAAACATGACATTACGTGAACATAAAACTGTTACCAACTCCACAACAAACGGCATTTTATAAGTGCAGATCTGCACCTTTTAGTGCAGTTACAGATTAGATGTTTATATATCTTGATTATTAAATATTGGAATTTATAGTAAACGTTCAAAACCGTCTCCTTTGAATATCTTAGGTAAAAATACAATCTAGTTGTATGCCCCAGAGTCTCTTCAAAGTAATTCTTCTGTGCGGCTGCACACAGTCACCTATGGCACAGTGGTTTCAGAAAACACACGACTTCATTTTTACTGATTTTCACTCAGTTTGATCTCCGTTCTAGACCTGGACCCATAACTGGAGAGCTGGCGGCCCATTATGATTTTTGCATTGGCAATAGACATCCAGGATATTTCTCATTTGGGATTTAATTGAGCTAAACTGTATAAATAAAATGCATCTGTTACTAATAACCAACAAGGTACATTTGCTTGTCTGAAATGATTGCAGTGTTTTGCACTGAATGTAACATGAACACAGAAGATAAGGACGTTTGTCGCCTGTGGTTTGGGGTTTTCACACAGGTTGAAATTAAGAGATATAACATCCTATTATTCCTCAGTATTTCTTGAAATGCTTGAAGTATTTAGGTGAATATTAAGAAAACATATCACATTTCCATGGAAGCCTGTTTTCGCCATGGAATAAATAAAAATTTGCAATTACCTTTTCTATCTTGAAACAAGTCAGAATTGTCAGATGTAAACTCAATTCTGAATTTATCTCTCACAATTCTGACTTTTTGGTCAAGTCTAATTAAAAGGTGAAAAGTTGCAATTATTTCTTTTACTCCATAAAAAAGAGCTATTGTATATTTTAAGCCAAAATCGAAAGGAAAAAATATGTTTGCATAAAGAAAATGAAACTTTTTTTTTGCATTTTGACATTAATTTAATGACTTAAGAACAAATTGCTGTTCAAATTCTATAATTAACCAATTAAATGGTTAAGTTTTACATTTAAATCAGCATAAATGCAGTGTACAACAAATAGTTCCATGATATATACTTTATAATGTAAATAACATATCAATATTTTGTCATAATTAATAATAATTTAATTTAATAATAATTAAATTAATTAATTGCTTAATAAATTAATTAATTAAAAGTGCTTAATAATAATGTAAATGAAAAAAAAAACAGGCTTCATTTTCTTAATGCAAAAATACAATATAATATAATGTAATGTACTTACAATATAATTAGTGCTGGGAAACAAAATTCAAGCATTAAAGCATTCAAAATAAAAGTTTTTGTTTATGTATGTGTGTGTACTGTGTATAGTTATGTATATATAAAGACAAACACATACAGTATACAATTTATATTATATATAAATATATTTAATACATAAACACAACATTTTTTTTTCTTAAAATATATATATAAAAAGTTTTGTTTTGGATGCGATTAATGGCAATTAATCATTGCCCAGCACTAAATTATAACATAATATAATATAATATAATATATACTTTTTTTTTCTTTTGATTTTGGCGTAAAAAAAAAAAAAATTGACCTAGATATATGAGATGCACTGTTTTTTTAACAAACTTGGGATTTTTAAACAAAAAACCCTAATACTCTTAACTATTGAGAGTAAAACTGAAGAGAATTAGCCCGTCTGTTTAGACAGGGGTCAAAGGGCTGATCGAATCTGAGCACTCACAAAGATTTGATTGTGCTGCTGCAATTTCACAAACCTAAACATATCAAAATAATGCAATTTGATTCCATTGTGATTATGACCAATCAGAAATGTTTCCCATACTCGCCTCTCTTTAGACCTACTGACCTAAAAATCACAGATCGTGTACGATCATATCTCGCCTCCGTCCTCTGCTGTCCAGTTTCCTTCCAGTGTAATGAACATTTCACTTCACCCTGCCCTTGACCCAAGATCTCACAGTTGTATGATGAGCAAACACAAGCGCAGGTGTAGTAACGGTCAGATGGTTTACAGGTTGGCCTCCCTCTTGTCTTTGCTGGGCGATGGCTTGATGGCATCTTTTCCAGGCTTCCCGTTGGCTGAGGCGGCAGCGGAGGGGGCTGCGGTGGATTCCACGGCAACCGCTGCGGCACGTTTGATTGGCTCCTCCGCTCTAGATTGTTCCTCTGGGCTGGGCTGGGAGGGCGGGGCCTGTTCGGAAGTGGGCGGGGCTGTGAACTCCTGTTGTAGCTTGTGACTCTGAAGGAGGCGGAGCTGAACACGCAGTTCCAATATGGCCTCCTGCTCCTCATGGATGGCCTGATTCAGATGAGTGTTTTTATTCTGGAGAGAAATAAAAATGAAGACAAAGATGAGACTGCATAGAATGCAAATGAGCAGTTTAGGCCTAATGCTAAGTGAATAATATAAGTAAGTAATTTGCCATTTACAGACGCCAAGTGGCTTTGCACATTGAAACTGGCAGAATTAACTTTTCTTTTCAATTGTGATTTATGTCAGAAGAAAACGATTTACTTCTTGAATAAGAAATGAAAAAAAAATAGGATAGCATATGAATTTGTCCATCGGAAACTATTTAGACAAAAACTTTTCCATTACTTGAAATAAACTGAAATAAAATATAAAAATCTTTTAGCTAGTAGCCATGCACTAATGTAAAGTACCATGTACTTCTTGTACTAAAACAACCATAACGGAACAAAAATGTATAAAAACAATATAAACATAACTAAAATACCACATTAAAAAAAAAAAAAAAAACATACACAACAAAATTACTAAAACTTTAATACAAATATATTATATTTTTTTATTAAAATTAAAATATAAACATTACAACTAATTCAAAATATTGAAAACTAAATGAAAACTATTATAATATCATGTTTAATAATGATATTAAAATAACACTGGTATGTTGACTATTTTTAAGCAGCTTTAAACATGGTTAATCCAATAGATAGGTTTTATAGCCGGAATTACACTACCAGTCAAAACTTTTTGAACAGTAAGATTTTTTATGTTTTTTTTAAAGAAGTCTCTTCTACTCACCAAGCCTGCATTTATTTGATCCAAAATACAGCAAACGCAGTTATATTGTGAAATATTTTTACTATTTAAAATAACTTCCTTTCTATTTTAATACATTTTAAAATAGAATTTATTCCTGTGATCAAATCTGAATTTTTTAGCATCATTACTCCAGTCTTTAGTGTCACATGATCCTTCAGAAATCATTCTAATATGCTTATTTGCTGTTCTATATATATATATATATATATATATATATATATATATATATATATAGAAAAAACAGTTGGGTATATTTTTTAGGATTCTTTGATCAGCATTTATCTGAAATAAAAACGTTTTAACATTAAAAAAATAAAAATTCACAAAAGAAAATCAGCTTTGAAATCACAGGAATAAATTATATTTTAAAATAAACTTAAATAGAAAACAGTTAATTTAAATAGTAAAAATAGTTCAAAGCTGTACTGTTTTTGCTGTACTGGATCAAATAAATGCAGGCTTGCAAGCAGAAGAGACTTTTTTTTAAAAAAACATTAAAAATCTTACTGTTTCTAAATTTTTTGACAGGTTGTGAACTTGTTTTATAACCCTGCAACAAAACAAACACAAATAGCGAAGCTTGACAAATTTAGCAACAGTAACTGAAGAGGTCAGGGCACAGCAAATGGTCAATTAAATTTTAACTTTGTACAAATCTTTACGTCCTTCCTTCTCACCTCCAGCTCTTCGTTCTGTTTCTGTAGGTCTTCTAGAATCATCTGCAGTTCCTCTTCATCTTCACTCTCGCTCTCGCTGTCTGATGAATACTCCTCTGTTTCACTGCGGCCCTGCTGACGGCTATGTGTGTGTGTGTGTGTGTGTCATTTCAAGCAGAAAATAAAAAGACAAACAGTTAAAAGAAAGAAACAGAATGATGGTTTCAGATCTGGTGTACTGCAATTCACTGGCAACTGCACCTAAAGTTCAAAAGTGTGGTATAATTAATAATTAATGTTTTTGAAAGCAGTGTTAATTTTGTTGACAAATAATTGATCAGAATAATTTTCGGCATTTTTTAACGTCATTTTTTCACAGATGAAAACAAGATGATAACTAAACGAAAACTCGTTTTGAATGACAAAAACTATGACGAAAATCTATTGACTTTTCGTCAACGAATAAAAACAAGACTAAAATGTTAGTCAGGGACCATTTAGAAAGAGATTCATTCAGAATTAATCTGCTGCGTGGTTAGTTTAGATGCACACATTTGAGCAAGCTGTAACAGCTTATTGAGGCCCATAAAACGTTCAAGAATGTTAATAAGTGGGAGTAAGAGAAGAGCAGACATATGTGTAACATTTGAAGATGCAAAAGACAACTCAATTCAGTCCGGTTTATGGGCACAGACACCAAAGCAGCGCTTCTCACACAGCACAGGAGTAGCCTACTCTCTCATGTCTCAAAAACTTAGAAAAATACGGATGACAAAGGATGTCGAATTGTAAGTTGACGAGTATTCACATAAACACACTCGATTACGTCTTAGGTGAATGTCAATAGTTGAGAGAATAACGAATGTGTATCAGAACATTGCATCTGTGTATTTGGTTTTAAAGGGACAGCAGCCTAACTTAGTTACTGTTGTGTGTGGCATTGATGTTAATCAAGCAACAAAAGAAAGACAGAAAATGCACTTTAGTAGCCCTAATAAAGATTAATCTAAATTTATTTATATAACTAATAGTGGTGTCAAAATTAGCATGTTAACACAGGCGATTAATTTTTCCAGTTTAACGCATTAAAAATATTGAACGCAATTAACGCAGGGGCGGGGTTAGGTTTGGCCATCCCACTCACAACTGCTAAAGAATTGCGCTTATTTAGATGTGGAACGTCTTTACGAGCATATATCAAACAGGAGACTCTTCAGACGCGCGCCTCAACTTCACCTCAGTGCCAGGCATGAGTCAGAAACTAGCCCAGAACACCAGTACTGGTGACAAAGAGCTTGAGTAGAACATCAGTGAACTATGGTCAGATGAGATGTTTTCAGGCCATATGTCAGTAAAAACAAATCTTCCTGTCCTGTCAGCCATTATACTGTGATCGTAGCGCGTGCTCTTCAAGTGCATGCGCAAATGTGTCGGTGTGCGCTGTATTAGGCTATATGAAAGCACTGTATCATATTCAAACCCAAGTGAAACTACGAGAATATGCAATGTCGTAGTTATGTCATCAGTTAAGACATGAAACTACAAAAAAGGCGATTAAAGCTACCTTAAAATTGTGCATGTAAGTATTTATCATTTATGAGTCTCATCTGAAGCCGTATCAGATCTGCATCAAGTTCAGCAGCCAAAATATCCCAATAACCAGCTGCTGTGATGGCTGTTAATTAAAGAACTAAATTAAAAAGAGGAAATCAATAACTTATGTAGTTTTAAGCTTTCTCTTTATTTAATTTAGAATTTAGCGTTTGATAACTTAATTAAATTAGGCTATATTTTCTTGCTGAAGGGCACAGGTGACATTTATTATAATGGGTTTATGAATCATGACATGATTTAAGTTCCCTTAAATTAGAAGTTTTTTTTTTTTTAAGTCTAATAAATGTTAAATTGATAGCTATAGTCAATGGTTAAATATTAGGGGGAAAAAATCAACATCAGTTGGTATCAGTGGTACTTGCCTTCAGTCATTGAAAAAAGTATGGCATTAAAAAATACTTTCTTTATGCTCTTTCTACATTAATTTGAAGATTGAATGTGAAATTATTGCAATATAAAAGTATAATTAAAAACTTTAATGTTTATTAGTTTGTTTGTTTTTTAAGCGATTGACAGCACTAATAAATACATATGTCTGCTTGAAAGAATAAAGAATGTGGTAAACAAGTTGTTGTAAAGAATGAATAATTATATCCACTGGTATTTAATTGAAAAGAAGATCATGTTCTTGTTTCTTTATGAGAAGTGGTTTCATTTATTTTTAATATAAAGGCATGTTGCATGTCATAGCAGTTAAATCTGTGTCTTTCATGATGAAACCTTAATATCAAACCTATACAATGAGTAGTTCATTTCAGAGAAATGTTTAATAAATGCATTACACTGTTTCTAAACCCATTAGATTTTAGCCGACTACATCTACTGTAGATTTAGTCGACTAAAATCGTATGATATTTAATTGATAAAAACTAGACTAAAGCTAAATTGTGACAAAGAATAAATGGCATTTTAGTCAAAAGACTATGACTAAGACTAAATCAAAATTTGCTGTCAAAATTAACACTGTTTGAAAGAAGGTTCTTGTGCTTAACAACGCTGCATTATATATCAAAATGTAATTTATTCCTGTGATGCAAAGCTGAATTTTCAGCATCATCATTACTCCAGTCTTTGGTGTCATGATCCTTCAGAAATCATTCTAACATACCGATCTGATGCTCAAATTGCATTTCTTATTATTATCACTGCTGAAAAAGGTTTTTGCTGCTTAACATTTTCCCAAGATTCTGCGATGAACAAAAAGTTCAAATAAACAGCATTTATTTGACATAAAAATCTTGTCTTTACAATGACTTTGTGAACAATTTATTGCATCCTTGCATTAAATAAAAACTTGAATGGCAGTGTATCATGGTTTTCAGAAAAATATGAAGCAGCACAACTGTTTTCAAAACTGATAATAATAAGAGTGGTTTCTTAAGCAAATCAGCATATTGGAAAGATTTCTGAAGGATCATGTGATCGTAAATTTGATCAAATAAACGCAGCCTTGGTGAGCAGAACAGATTTTGAAAAATTGCATGATTATGACCACGCATTATTATAACTAGCAACAAATTTGATCATTTTACCTGTATTGAACTCTTACCTCTGTATATCTGCGATCTCTGCACGCAGTCGCTCGATTTCTTCTTTCTCGGTGGCGATTTGCCGGCGCAGCACCTGCTCCAGTGATATCAGCTCCTCCTGCTCTGTTAGGATCTCATTCTCCTGCAGGGGGCGACAGAGAAACAAACCAAACATCACACAGAGGGAATGTATGGGCTGTATCCCAATTGTTCCAACAGAATTGGAGCATGCTGCTTATGTTTGCGTGTAAGCATCTGCACATTATACGTTACTGTGTTAAATAAGGCTGTGGTATATACTATGCAAAGTACAGTGCTGCTTATCACTGACCAGCTGATTTGTTTATCTGTGTTTCAGGTGGCCTCACCTGTGCCAGGAGAAGATTAATGACTTCCTCCTCGTTTTCAGACATCTCCTCTTTTGATACGTCCTCTTTAGATAGGCTGGCGATTTCCTGCGCGATTTTAGTCTCACACTCCTGCAGATTCAGAGGGACAGTGACGAAACAACACATGAGTTCTGTGTCTTTCCAACTTAAAATGTCAGCATTGTTCTTTCTGTAAGGAAATGCAAGTCTAGTTTTTCACTAAAAACCCTTATTGTATTTGATTGTTCTTTTTCAGGCAAACTCATTATGAGATTGTATGTGTGCTGATGTGCAGTAAAGCAGAGTCAGAGCTCTTGCCTGTCTCTTGGCCTCGCGGAGCTTGCGTTTCAGTGCGGTGACGATCCGCTGCACCTCCCAGAGTCTCTCCTCCTTGGACAGATCCTTCACACCGGCCTGCAGATCTCTGTGCAAACGGTTCAAGAGGAACTCCTGCAGAAAAAAAATATGCACAAATGTAAAATCACCGAAACCGGAATTGAAGAAGTTTACATTTACGGAAGACGGAAAAAAAAGAACGTTTATTTAATAATGAAATAATCTGTCAACTAATAATTAACATTTAAATAAAAACATTTGTTTAGAGTATACAAACATTTGCATATGAAATTAGAATTCGTCTTCTGTTCCCATTTGTTGTTGAAATATATAAAACAATCATGACAGATTTAGTCATAACAAACTTATTCAAACATATTTGTGACCCTGGACCACAAAACCTTAAGTGGCACGGGTAGCAATAGCTAAAAATACATTGTATTTGTCAAAAGTATATATTTTTCTTTTATGCCAAAAAATCATTAAGATATTAAGTAAAGATCATGTTCCATGAAGATATTTTGGAAATTTTCCTACTGTAAATATATCAAAACGTAATTTTAAGTAATTTGCATTGCTAAGTACTTTATTCGGACAACTTTAAAGGTGAGTTTATCATTTGTTTTTTTTTTGCCGCCTCAGATTCCAGATAATTGTCCTTTCAAATATTGTCCTATCCTAACAAAAATCACACATTAATATGAAAGCATATTTATCAGCTTTCAAATGATGTGTAAATCTCAATTTTACAAAATTACCATATGACTGGTTTTATGGTCCACAGTCACATTTTTAATGAATGAACATCAATAACAGGTTAAGTACAAGTATAATATGTGTCATTGGAGATGCACTAATTAAAAGTCACTGTTTTGGTTTATGATTTCAGTTCTCCAAAACCATTTCGGCTGAAACTGAAAAGGCTTTTTTTTTTTGCTCTTCATGACAATTTTTGGTTTCCAAAATTTCACTTTAACTCACAAATGAGACTCTGCAAATATGGCCGTTTTTTTCTCATGTTTGTCTGTTTCTCTGACTTCCCTTTTGGGAAAAAGACTGGGGCTCTAGATGAGATCTCAAATGGTGTTCAGCAATCTGCAATCAACAGTCAGTGATTTCAATATGAACTCAATAAGCGATTTCTCATCAAATGACTTGAGCTATACTAAACTTCTCATACTTTTTCATGTGCAATACATCCCCTTAATTCTTACTACTGTACTTACCTAAATGATCCACAGTTGTTTTTTGTTTAGAGATAGTTGTTCATGAGTCCCTTGTTTGTCCTGAACAGTTAAACTGCTTGCTGTTCTTCAGAAAAATCCTCCAGGTCCAACAAATTCTTTGGTTTTCCAGAATTGTTGTGTATTTGAATCCTCTCCAACAATGGCTGTATGAGTTTGAGATCAATCTTTTTACACTGAGGACAACTGAGGGACTCATATGCAACAATTACAGAAGGGTCAAATGCTCACTGATGCTCCAAAAGAAAAAACAATGCATTAAGAGCTGGGGGTGAAAACTTTTGAACAGAATGGAGATTGTTCTTATTTTGTCTAAATATCATATTTTTTCATTTATAGGCTACAGAAGATAGTTCTGATCTGCAGATTCAAAAGTTATCACCCCCAGCTCTTAAGGCATTGTGTTTCCTACTGGAGCATCAGTGAGCATTTGAACTTTCTGTAATAGTTGCAAGAGTCCCTCAGCTGTCCTCAGTGTGAAAAGATGGATTTCAAATCATACAGTCATTGTTGGAAAGGGTTTAAATACAAAAAAAAAAAAAAAAAAAATGCTGAAAACCAAAGATTTTGTGGGACCTGAAGGATTTTTCTGAAGAACAGCAGAAAGTTTAAGTGTTCAGGACAAACAAGGGACTCATGAACAACTATCACTAAACAAAAACACGGCTGTGGATCATTCAGGTAAGAAAATAATTAAGGTGATGTAAACTTTTGAAAGGGGGAATTTTTATAAATTCAACTATTATTTTCTCTTGTGGACTATATATAAATGTCTTATATGTGAAATATCTTTTTCAGGTCAGTACTAAATAAACAAAAACATTGATATTTTGTATGATCCTTCTTATTTTGATCAAATAATTAATATTTTGGATGTAAACTTTTGACCTCAACTGTATAAAACTCTTACATTTAATTAAAAACCTCTTGGTTTCATAACAGTAAGAATGTAATCAAATCAACTTATAAGAAATATCCTTCTACAGACCTGAAAGGTAAAACAAAAAATAAATAAATAAATGCATGCATTATTAATCAATTATAATGTTTTGAATATTTAAATACTGCAAATGGAAAAATGGGCAATATTATTCACAATATTAATAGCGAAAGCTAAACTGTTTTAATGTGAGAAGAAAGAGTTTATGGAGTGATGAAAAAGGAAAAAAAGTCTAAAAAAATTCTTCAAAATGAACTCATTTCTCATCAAATGATTGGAGCTGCATTCACTTTGTAACTCTTTAATCATACTGTATGTCTTGTTGAAAAGTCTTACCAACAAAACTGAGAATGTCTCTCACAAAGAACAACCTCTGAGCCATAAACTGTATTGTTTTTGTTAGTATGTTGAAGTCATGTGACGATAGCTATAGATTCACACACACATCAGGACTATTTTTGTTTTCGCTGCTCCAGATCTGTTTTTGTTTCCAGTCTCTCCTCACTCACAGAGTCTAGATTCATCTCCTGTTTTGAATATCACACGCATTTCCTTGTTCTAGGGTCAGATTTGCCTTTGACACAATAAAACTAATAATTTTATGTAAAACATAAAACTTCTTCCATGTTACAGCTTCCTCTTCCAGGTAAGTCATACGATCTGGATCTCAAAACAACAGAACTGTCATGAAATCTTAACAGCCCTCAACAGGTGCATTATTCAATATATAATTAACTCATCTTTTCATCAAGTTTTGGGTTGAAATGTGACCTGTTAGACAGGTTTGTGAGATTGACACACTTGTTTTTGTTTTCTGTGTAGGCCTATAGCTGTTTTGTTTCAGTCCTGTGCCCCACCTGTCTGCGGATCTCCTCTTTAATGCTCTCCTGGGTCTCAGGTAGGGTCGGCATAGTGGCCATATTGGACCAACGCAGAGGACGGACAACCGGTTTCAGAACCACATCACCGAAGAGCTCACGGACGTGAGTGAAAAACACGTATAGCACACGGTTTCCAATCTACAAACCAGAGAGGGAGCAAAGGATTGATTTTGTGTCATACAGAAATATACAGTCATAGCAAACCTTAAAAATAGACAGAACCACTGTCTATAAGAGGTAAATTTGTTGTGCTACTGCCCAATCATGTCCCACCCCCTGTTTTCCACATCATTTGCAGTCCTCTCTCAAATAAAAATGACCCCAAACAAAGATCTCATTAGCAGTATGAGGGCACCTCTATCCCCAATGTGTCCTGAGAGACTATAAAGTAGGACAAGCTTCAGTCTGAGAGCAGAAATGCATTTAAAACCATCGACTGTAACACCATTAATAATGATTAGTAACAGTTCACTATATTAAACTTGTCATACAGAATAAAATCTTTACTAGTATGTACTTCCATCCAGAGAGCAAAATTAACTTTTTACAAATCTGGACATACTTGAATATTTACAAAATATTGCACAAGGGAAAAGGACCAATATTGTTTATGATATTTAAGAAAGATTATGAAGTTTCTCTATGAAATCCTGTATTTCAAACTATAATGAAAGTAATAATAATATAAAAAACTGTTTAAAAAAAAAAAAAAAAAGTCACTAATATTTAGAAAAACAATCAGGTCTTAAAAACCTCTTGCTTTTTATATGGGAGAGAATGTAATCAAATCAACCCATGGTAAGAAATGTCCTTCTATACAGCTAAAATGTAAATCAAATAAGTAAATAAATGCATTAATTATTAATACATTATATATAATGTGTTGAATGTTTACAAAAATTTTTTTACAAAAAGTTTATTACAAAAGAATGTATTAATCTGATTGGAAATCAAACTATAATGACAAATGTTCTTCTATAGGCCTAAAATATTCAATAAAAATATTTCAATATCAACTTTAATATAGAGTTTAATACATTATTTTTATTATACAATAATTTTAAAATAAGGAATTTTATTAAAAAAAAAATATTAATCTGATTGGAAATCAAACTATGATTAAAATACTCTTCTATAGGCCTAAAATAGTCAAAAATATTTCAATATAAACTTTAATATCTTATTTATATTATATAATCATTTTAAAATAAGGAATTTTGTTTTTTTAAATGTATTCATGCAATGAAAAATCAAACTATGATGACAAATGTTCTTCTATAGACCTAAAATATTCAATACAAATATTTAACTATAAACTTTAATACATTATTGCTATTATATAATAATTTAAAAAAGGAATTTTATTAAAAAAAAAATATATATATAGGCCTAAAATATTCAAAATATTTCAATATAAACTTAAATATCTTATTTATATTATAGATTAAATAAAAAAAAATATTTATGTGATTGGAAATCAAACTATGACGACAAATGTTCTTCTATAGGCCTAAAATATTCAATAAAACAATTTTTATACAGATTTATTAAAGTCCCACAATGATTTAGCATGATGAAATGACAGAAGAATTGATTAATTTTTAAAAAACATTTTGCATACATGTTGCCAAATGTAAATATCATCTGTTGAGCATAAACTCACCTGTACGGTGGGATTGAGTACAATAGAGATGTTCTGGATGTTCATCTTGGTATCACTCTCGCGGGCGATGACGTGGTCCATGTGAGTGATGAGCCAAGCCAGGATGAGTCTGCTCCCCGCAGGAACCTCCCCCAGAAGCCTCTGAAACTCTTGCAGTTTCTCCGCCTCGCTGGGCCGCCCACAGGCCTCCTCGAAACGCGGGGCCAGCTCTTTACCCAGCAGGTTATCGGGCAGCTCTCGCAGGTACTGCTTCAACAGGCTGGCCACCGTGTGCGGATCATACTCCTCCAGACACGGACACTCCTCACGATCATATGCCGCTTTCAGCTCGTCAACTTTTGACTTCATACCTACAGGAATGACATGGAGGCAAGAGTAAAGAGCTGCTAGGAACATCTGATTTTGACATTTGCTTGCAGACAAAACAAAAGCTGTCGAGGTCCATGTATTCGTTGTTCATTCAGATACTTGTAATGCACATGCATGCAGTGTGAGCACTTTTGATGTAGACCTATGCATGCGAGTTGTCACATTTACATACATTGCATGTGACAAGAATTGCATGTCTAGCATTGCATTAAACAGCAGAAACGGAAAGTGGACTTATATTCCGTCATAAGTGGACCAAAAAGTGATCCAAGCCCTTTAAAGTGCTTTAAAAAAAACTCAGAACTTGGACCCAGATAGGAAAACACAGTGAGATTATAGATGGTGAGATTTGCTAAGCAAGGTTGAAACTGATCAAAAGCAACAGTAAAACATTTAAAATGTCACAAAATATCTCTATTTCAAGCTAATTGTCATCAAAGAATCTGGTTTCCACAAAAATATTAAGCAGTATTGGCTGCTGAAAATCCAACTTAAAATATATTCCAGTAGATAACAATATTACTCTATTGTATTTTTGATCAAATAATTAAGTATGACAGCATTTTAGAGCCATGTAAAAAATAAAATAAAAAATCTAAAACTACGAGATTAAAGTCGCAATAATTAGAATAAAGTCGGAATATTTTGAGAATAAATTCAAAATATTTAGAGAATAAAATCGAAATTTCGAGAATAAAGTAGATATGTTTCAAGAATAAAGTAAAAATTCCGGGAATAAAATTGTAGCAATTAAAGTTATAATATTTTGAGCATAGCTTGCACATGCAAATGGCCCAGACTGGAAGCACTGGGAGAAGTTCCCAGGCCACCTTAATTTATTTAAATATATGTGTGATTATTAGTAGAAATCATACCATCTGTTATACTCGCAGGGACAGCATGCTTGGAAATATTTCACCTTTTCGATTGCATTCATTACATTTTATTTTATTTAAATTGCGACTTTATTCTCAAAACATTTCGACTTTATTTTCGAAACATTTCGACTTTTTTCTTGTAATCTTAGATTTTTTTTTAACATTAAGAAAAAAGCAAACTGCAAACATTTTAACTGTACAATAAATAATGAGTTTTTTTTTTTTAAATATACATGAATATAAATATATTTGAATTCAGAAAATAAAAATGGAAAAAAAAAAAAAGGATTTTCATTAGTAACTTTGTCTGGCGGGAGAGAAACTTAATTTTCCATCCTAGTAACAGAGTGTCACAAATTAGAAGGAAGGAAATAAGATTTAAGAAATATGGGAGATTATTTTTATCTTAATGTTGATTGCATACTGTTGATAATTTGACTTCACTCACTTTTTATAATACATGTTATATGTACGTTAACATTTTATTTTTAATAATTTAGGTTAAAATTTATATTAATGTGTCAGTAGATTCTATATAGCTCACCGTTTCTAATAATTAAAATAATAAAATAATTTTTAGTAATTAATAGTTCAGTGCCCTACTGTACATTTGTTTCTGTACCAGTTAAAATTATACACCCAAGTTTACTTCACCATATTACAAATAAATCCTAATCTAATCATGACAAACTATATATCATTGGAAAGGTCTAAGACTCCTAAATAGATATTTGACCACTGTTTTGTGTTACAAATGATGTGGGAAAATCTGATCTGACCTTTATCACAATAAGACTTTCTTTGTTGCCTTTTTCCCTATCACACTTTAGAAATCATAAGAAATTATATATCAGTAGAAAACTTAAAATCTCAAAATTCATTTTAAAATCAGACATTGCATTACCATGGAAAATGTACATCAAATTCATATTACAAATGTTTTCATCCATGAATTTAAAAAATTTAAGTTTGGATAGTGCATTTTCTATGTTAAAAAAATGGGAGTGACAGTTAAAGGGTTAAATAAACAAACATGAGATTTCAGTTCACAGGATGTAATAAATTTGTCAGGATTCTTTGATGAACAGAAAGTTCAAACAGCACTTACTTCAAACAGAAACCTTTCATAACATTACAAATGTCCTTGCTGTCACTTTTGATCAATTTAACGCTTCCTTGCTGAAAAAAAGTATTCATTTCATTCCAAAAAAAAAAGAAAAAGAAAAAAAGAAAGACTGACCCCAAAAGGTCAATCACATAAATATTTTGTGAATATTCGCTCTGCTCCATTACAAACTTGGGTCAAACTAATTTCTGTATATAAAAGATTCAGTGATATCTTTAAAGGGCATTTTGAGACTCAAAAATGGCATATTTGTTGGCTTGAAATAATAAATATTTAAATCAAGATCAGCTTAAATGCTACAGGATTCAAAATGAACATCGTTGTTAAATGTTTTGCAGAATATTCCTTTAAATAAGCATAAACATGAGATTTCAGTTCACAGGAAGTAGAACAGGGTCATACCGGAGACACGATAGATGCCTTCACATTTCATGCCGTAGCTCTCGATGTAGTCCACACACTCTCTGAAGACGGCCGGGAGCTGTATCCCATCATACAGTGCCGTTCTCCTCACCGCTTCCGCTAAAGGCGCTCCGAAGATGGGCCGGAATGTTGTCGCCGTCTCTGTGATGACGGGTTCGGGCTCAGCGCTGGGCTTTTTCTTCTTTTTCTTCCACTGTTTCACGACGTCTGCTGCCGTCAGGTCTTTGGACTTCTTGTCCTTGGCCTTCTCCTCTTTAGGCCCCTTCTCCTTCACTTTGAAGTCCTTTTCCTTCTTCTTGGAGAAACTGGGCTTCTTGAAGACGTGGATGCCCTTGGAGCGCTTCATCTTAGATGGGCTCTCAGCCTCATCGGCAGAACTGTCCTCCTGGAACGCCGCGTATCCCTCGGCTAAAGGGAGAGGAAATAAAAAAGAAGAGATAAGGAGAAGAGAAGAGAAGAGAAGAGAAGAGAAGAGAAGAGAAGAGAAGAGAAGAGAAGAGAAGAGAAGAGAAGAGAAGAGAAGAGAAGAGACAACCTTCTTCCAATACCTGATGCTATAAAGAACCCATCCTATTAACGGCTGTGCAAAATTTACTGTCCCATCCCACCGTCTGTGTCTCTCAAGGTTAGGTGAGACTGAAACGAGCAGAACGGAACGAGAGCGAGAGAAACACACCAAACTGCTCTAAAGAGGTCAGCTTACAATTTAGCAATATCCCCCTGTGCCAGCTCTTTTTTTAGTGGTCCATTTCCTTGTCCTGACACCGACTTCACCCTGAGCAGAACAGTAATCAGCGGCTCTGACCCCATCAGCTAGTATTCATAAACGGCCCCTCCTCAGCCACTATAACACACCTACAGGGATGGACAGGGTGTGTCTTTATAAGCTCCATCACTTCCTGCTTGTGTGCAATAGGCTGCTGCTGCAGGGCGGCTAAATATAGCGGCAGGAAAATAACAAATTCACTCTGAAGCTGCACTGAAACTGGAACATTTGCACATCGAGGGCAGTAGTCCATACTATAAACTAAAGCTACAACAATAATTTCTCACTAGCCTTTTGATGATATTTCATGTATGAAGTAGCATTCAAAAGTTTGGGGCTGGTAAATCTCACAGAGGCTGCATTTGTTTGATCAAAAATGCAGTAAAAACGGTTAAATTGTTAAAAAGTATTACATTTTAACATCATTACTCCAGTCTTCATTGTTACAAGCTGCTTCAGAAATCATTCTAATATGCTCAAAACAGTTGCGCTGCTTCACATTTCTGTGGAAACTGTGATGTATTTTTTAGGATTCTTTGATGAACAGAAAGTTCAAACTGCTTTTATTTAAAGTAGAAAACTTTTGTAACATTACGAATGTCCTTACTGTCACTTTTGATCAATTTAATGCATCCTTGCTGAATAAAAGTATTCATTCCTTTCAATAAAAAAAAAAATTTAAAAAAATGACTGATGCCAAAGTTTTAAACGGTAGGTCATCATATAAATATTTTGTGAATATTCAGTCTGCTCCATTGCAAATTTGGGTCAAACTAATTTCTGTACATAAAACAGGTTAGAGTGAAGCAAAAAAGACATATGATTACTTGAAATTATATATATATATATATATATATATATATATATATATATATTTTTTTTTTTTTTTTTTTTTTTAAATCAGAGCAGCTTAAATGCTACAGGATTCAAACTGAACAAGTACACTACCAGTCAAAAGTTTTTGGGCAGTAAGATATTTATTGTTTTTTTTAAAGAAGTCTGCTTGTATTTGATCCAAAATACAGCAAAAGCAGTAATATTGTGAAATATTTTTACTATTTACAATATATATTGAAATGTAATTTATTCTTGTGAGTCAACGCTGAATTTTCAGCATCATAACTCCAGTCTTAAGTGTCACGTGATACAGAAGTGATCAGAAATCATTCTAATATGCTGATTTGCTGTTAAAGAAACATTTTTTATTATTACTATTATCAATGTTTAAAACAGTTCAGTAAATAAAGAATTATTTGATTAATAGAAAGATCCAAAGATCACCATTTATCCAAAAAAAAAAAAAAAAAAAAAGCTTTTCAAAAAAAAATGTTTGGGCAAAGCAATTATAAAAATTAATACTTTTATTTTGCAAGGGTGCTTTAAATTGATCACAAGTGATGTTAAAGACATTTAAAATGTTACTAAAGACTTCTATTTCATACAAATGCTGTTATTCTAAATTGTCTATTCATTAAAGAAACCTGAAAAAAAAAAATCAAAGCTGTTTTCAACATAATAATAATAATGTTTTTTGAGCAGGAATAAATTACATTTTAAAATGGTAGTGTATCACTGTTAAATGTTTTGCAGGATAATATAATATAATTAAAATTAAAATCATAAAATATATGTTACTTGAAAAAGAATAAACTTTAACTGAAATATAATGAAAAAAAGTCAGCTAGTTGCCAAAGCAACATTTCTCATTTTCATTTAGTTTAACTTGACTTAACTACAAAAATGAAAATAAAATGCATTAAAAACTAATATATAGTTATATATAATTTTTTATAGTTTGTTTTAAAAAGTTATAAAATTGAAAGAAAAAAATAATAATAAACAAACTAAAATGAAAAAAGGAAAAAAAAAAAATATATATATGTATATATATATATATATATATATATATATATATAAATATTAGCACATTAATAAAACTACAATAGCATCTCAGCAATACTAAAATAACACTGGCACAAAATATATTCCTGTGATTTCTTTATTTACAAAGAATGCTACTATCTTTTGTGATCTAACGCAACAACATAAGATACAAGTGTCAATATGAGGGCATTGTTGAGTGTAAATACAGAATGTGTGAGTGTGTTTATCTTACTGCGTTTCTCCTTCTTCTTAAACTTGTTCTTCTTCTTGTTGTGCTCCTTTTCGTCATCAGACACTGCATCGGGCGGCTCATGGTGGTGTCCGTCATGAGGGGGTGAGGGGTCGCCCGTACGGTACAGACCTGGGAACTTAGTGGGGCTGATCTCTTCAGAGCTTGGGGTACGAGCCACGCCCCCAGGATGCTCCGCCCTCCTTTGCTCCGCAGGGCTGCTACTGGGTGGCAGGAAGCACTCCGTCATCTCTGCGCTGCCCTGCTATTGGCTCCTCGCAGCACGATGCCCTGGGATTGGCTGTTGGCTAAGATGACGCGTCACCTCTCCATGTCACCTGAAGGGAAAAAACAAGTTATTTCATATTCTCATACATTAAATTCCATTTTAGGTTGGCAGCTTGTTATGTCTTTTCTCTTTCTGATGTACAGCCGTGAATGTTAACAATAAGTCTGCTACCTGTGTTTGCTGAAACTCATTTTGCAGATATTGAGCCCTCATGCCAGCTGTGTGTTTTGTAAACAGCAGTGTTCTTACATCAGATACTTATGACAGATTAACCTTTAAACAAATGATCAAGATGTTTCTCAAAACCCATTATATAAATTCTGTTTGAATTTGTGTGTGATTAAATGTTCAAATCAGGTAATATAAGATATAAATGTGACCCCTGATGACAAAACCATTCATAAGTAGCATGCATTTTATGGGTCAAAATTTAATTTTTCTTTTATACTAAAAATCATTAGAATATTAAGAAAAGATCATGTTCCATAAAGACATTTTGTAAATGTTCTACGTCAAATATATCAAAACGTAATTTTTGATTAGTAATATGCATTGCTAAGCACTTCATTTAAACAAATTTAAAGTTGGTTTTCTCAGTATTTTGATTTTTTGGCCCCTCAGATTCCAGTTTTTCAAACAGTTGTATCTCGGCCAAATATTGTCCTATCCTAACAAACCATACACCAATAGAAAGCTTATTTATTCCGCTTTCAAATTGTCCCTTATGACTGATTTTGAGGTCCAGGGTCACAAATGATACCACTGCCCTCTAGTGACTAGAAGGATTTCTGCATCTCAAAACCTCATGAATTTTCTGTCACTGTAATAAATATGGTTTTATGGACTGAGAAGTACAAATTGAAACACTAAAGTCACCTTCTCCATTTCATATGTCAGTAAATTCTTCAGTGATTTACTGTACTATTACAAGCATGATTAAAAACAGGACAAAAACAGAAACTAGACAGAGCTTTAAATAAATTCATGGTGACTTTAAGCTAAGAGTTTAAATAAAATAATGAAACATTTAGCAGATTCTGCAAGGTGTATGTAAACTTTTGACCTCAACTGTACATCATTAATAATATTCATAGACATTATGTTTTTTCATCGAGACTTATATAGAGAATGATCTATAGTTTTTTCCAGCTTTAACAGTCTTATTTTTTTTATTATTTATTTATTAGATTTTTTATAATCTGTACAGTATTGCATTGTGACAAATGACAAAACCTGAGCTAAACAAAAAGTGCATGTAAAATAATCACACTTTGCACAATAAACAATACTTTTAGATCAGTTTTAAGCTTAGGTATGTCACACTGCTGAAGTTTAATGTCAACTTCCCATTTTATATATAAAATATCTGTGGGCCCTGCCCTTGCCACATCCTAAAAAAATCGTAAGAAATCATACATTCAGAACAGAGGTACACAGATTTAACTCACACATTTAAAGGTATTTTGACAGATTATGAAGAAATGATTGTCTCGACTAAACAGTAGGATAAATCTCTACTGACAGCAGCTGTTTCGTTGAATGAAACACAAGCCAGACCATACGACAGAATATCTTTAAACATGTTTAAACTATTAATTAACCGCACTTAAAAGATGCTTTACCACCAAGAAAATCATATAATACCATGCGTGCTTATAATATAACCTTTAAATGTACATAAAGGGAAATTCACAACCTAGCATGCTTGCTAACGAACCTCGGCTTTTATGTACAAAGTCAACTTTTCAAGTAATTAAAAAACAAATACACTGTATGAGCACGAAAACAAGCCATATTTCTGACAAAACATTAGAGAACAAGTACAAATGTATTAAAAAATAATCCGTCCACAAACCTGCTATGATCAATGTAACAGCTGCACTTCCTGTAGCTTGTTTACGTCCCATCTGACACGCGCGCATGCGCAGTTGGAGCCCCTTGAATTATGGGAGCTCTAGTTCTCTGCACTTAGCCTACCACCTTTGATATTTTTTAGTTTTAACCTTACATAGGTTTCCTAATGTTTGGATCAATTTGACGACATTTCTGAGGATATTCATTTACATGACAATTTAAAATAACCACGTAAGCTTAATGTTCTACATACTGACTTACATTATTTATTATTAATTTTCTATGCGCCCACGAGGCCAGCAGATGAAGCTGTTGAGCCACAGACAAATAGCGGAGAGTTACATCTGAATGAATGTCAGGGGTGTTCATTCATCTATAAAGGTTGGAAAAAGAAAAAAAGAAAACCTTCCCTACTAACAAAAATAGCCCTTCCTAGTTGTTATTTTTCTTGTTAGGTAATTTCTGTGAAATCACTTTCGTGATTCAAGCATTATCATTTTGTTTATGGTTGTGTAACACATTATCTGATATGCCAGATAAGAATTTGGACATATTTTATGGCCTCCGTCATAAAACTAAAGTAGAACATGATAAATGCAGTTAACTAATAGATGCAGCTGTATGAGTCAGTGGTTACTGATATTTTAAATTAATTCAGGTACTATTCATCTGAATTGTGTTTTTATTCATATTTTTAATTCGTTTTATTTTTTTAGTTTTAGCCTTGCGAAAGTATTCTTTTTTTTTTCATATTTTGTTATGTTGCAGCCTTATGTGACACTGCTTTAAATGACTTTTTTTCCACATCAATCTACATTCCATACACCATAATGATAAAGCACAAAACAGCTTTGCAAATTTATTAGAAATAAAAAACTGAAATGATTCCATTGCCTAAGTATTCACATCCTTATCTGGGACACTTGAAATTCAGGAGCATTCGTATTGTTTTTAGATGTTACTACACTTCGAGTGGAGTTAACCTGTGGCAATTTTTTTGAATGAGTATGATCTGGAAAGGCACACATGTCTTAATAAAAGGTCTAACCGCTGAAAATGCAAAACAGAGCAAAACCAAACCCTGAGTTCAAAAGAACTGCCTGTAGAGCTATACAGAACTGCTTCAAGTCACACATCTGAGGAAGAGTTCAGAAAAAAATCTGGCGTATTGAAGGTTTAGAGAAGCATGTAGCCTCCATTATCCATAATGGAAGAAATTTGGAACAACTAGGACTCCTCTAGAGCTGGCCTCCTGGCCAAACTGAGCAATCAATGGAGAAGGGCCTTGGTTGGACTGGTGACCAAGAAGCTGATGGTCAGCTCCATGATCATTTGAGACAGCCATAATGAAAACCCAGTCCAGAACATTCAGAACCTCAGAACAATTACCCTAAGCACATAGCAAAAGTGGCTTATAGAGAACTCTGTGAATGTCCTTGAGTGGCCCAGCCAGAGCCTGGGCTTGAACCCATTCAAACATTTCTTGTGAAACCTGAAAATGTCTGCCAGACCCCATCCAAGCTGTTAGGAGAAGAATGACAGATAACTGCCAAATGCTAATGTGCAAAGCTTGTCATATTATACCCAAAAAGATGTAAAGGTTGAGGATGTAAAGGTGCCCTGAGCTAAGTACTGAGTTAAAAGGAATGAATACTTATGCAATTAACTCATTTCAATTTTTTTTTCTTTATTGTTAATAAATTTATGAAGTTGTGACAATTCTGTTTTTGCTTTGTCATTATGGTGCATGGAGTGTAGACTGATGTGGGAAAAAGTAATTTAAAACAGTTTAACATAAGGCAGCAACATAAAACGTGAAAAAAAATGAATACTTTTGCAAGGCACTGTGTGTGTGTGTGTGTGTGTGTGTGTGTTAATATGTACTTTCTTTCTGACTTTTTTATGGTTTTAGTTTTAGTTAACCCTGACTGGTACAAATTCAATGTCAGTCACAAATTCTGCTTTGATAACAGGAGCATGAAAATTCAACATTCACTTCAAGTATTCTATTGTTGATTGTTTTCTGCTCGAAATTATTTTTTATCTTGATCTTTGAACCTCCTTCCATCTTGATGAAACCACATGACAATAAATTGTGTTAAAAGCATGTTTTTCTTCCTTGCATTCAGCCAACCAGTTTTCAAAAATCCCTGAAACCAGTGGTGGAAGACGAGGGCTTCCATATACCTGGAAATATATGAACATTTAGCTTTTTTTTCTTCCCTGAATTCGTTGGATGCCACAGCCAGAACATTGTTTCATCGGACTGTGAGTACTGTTGAAATTGGTTTCTGATCTAAAGAAACACACAAATGCTCATTTGTTTTTCTTGAGTTCTGTTCTTTTCATGCTGAGCATCATGTACTATCTTTGAGAGGAAAGCAGCGGTGGTCCTGAACATTTTCGAAAACACTTTTAAAAAAAGCAGAAGTACAACTACAGCCAAAGTACAGCCAGTAATCAGCATGCATTTTTTAAAGTACAGATTAGAGCAGTTTTGACAGTTTCCACAGGTAAAGGTCACATGAGTTTGGAGCGACATGGGTAGATAGATGATGACAGAATCGACTCAAATGATGGATTTGACCTAAAATAACCTTAAAGGAATAGATTTCAATTAGCTGAATTACATGATAAAATTAGAAATGTTGCATTCCATCACTTGCTCACCAATGGATCCTCAGCAGTGAATGGGTGCCGTCAAAATGAGAGTCCAAACAGCTGATAAAAACATCACAATAATCCACATGTAATCCACTCTAGTCCATCAATTAACATCTTGAGAAGTGAAAAACTGAATGTTTTAAAGAAAGTAATTCCATCAAGATGTTTTTAAACTTCGATCGTACTTCTGGCTAAAATATGAGTCTTCTATCCATCATTTTGATTTCTTCAGTGAAAAAGTCATCTTGTCTGATCCAGGAGACAATCAAGCACTGTTTACAAGAAAAGAGTTCTAAACAAATACAGAGGACAACAGGGGATTGACTTTTTCACTTGAGAAAGCGTCATTATGGATTATGGATTGTCTTAATGCTGAATTTGTTTCTTCAAACACGTAGCTTTTCACTTCAAAGTACGCTGGCTGGTTTCAGGTTTTACTTTCATTATGGAGACGTTTGGTCAGTGAAGCCAACACCTGACCCACACACAAATACATGTAAAGATAACATCTGAGTCTTTTTTTTATTCTTTTTGCTCTGAATTCCTCTTTTGTGCATCCAGGATTTGGAACAGCGAGTTAATTGGATTTCCTGACCTTTTTTGTGGTAGATTGTATCTGAACCATTTTCTTGGAAGAATTGTGCTTGGTGTGAAACTCCAGCTGCTTAAGCTGCAGTCGTTACACCTTTCCCACACACACACACACACACACACACACACACACACACACACACACACACACACACACAGAGACACAGTCAATAATATCAAACATCCTAATACCTTTTGGTTAAAGTTAACTAAAAGCAAAAAGCCTCACAGTCTGTTTGACAGAGTCAATATGACCTTTGCTCTTGAATGTGAGCTTTGTTTAAAGAGCGCCCCGATTCTCTGGTCGGGTTCGTTAGTATGCCTGAAAGGCACCGTGGAATTTATTCTGACCTCGAGTGCAGCTTTAGAAGAACAATATATATATATATATATATATATATATATATATATATATTATTAATAAATATTGGCAGACTTCATGGGGCAACAGTTTTCCCATTGATATCCATTGCAAATGCATTTCTGTAAATGCTTTTTCTTTGTTTCTGCAGAGTTGACAATTTTCTGTGATAATTTACAGATCCTGTAAACAGAGGACGAGATGTATTAAATATGCATTTCTCTACACTTTAAAAAATGTGTAGAAACAATTTTTATTCAAAAAATGGCTAGAAAATTCATATATTATGTATATTAATATGAACATGTAACTGTTGTGTTGCTAATAAGTTGCTAGGTAGCTGTTAAATGTGGTTAAAGTGGTTCTGTATCAATAATAGTATGCTCATTTTGTCAAGCTCACATGAATAATCGCTGGAGTTTGTGCAAAAATGGAGTTATGTAACATTTCCCTCTCTTTTTTAATGAGCAGAACAATGTGCAGCTCCCAACATTAGCCGTCTTATCCTCTTGATAACAGCTGGGACAAATACAGGATAAGCGTGTGCTGATTAAAGTCTTGTTTCGTTTCAGGTTTGGGTTTATCTGTGGGCAGTCATGGAGGTTGTCTGAATACACAGGTTCATGCACATGCAGCGTGACATTATTACAAGAGGATTTCGGTATGTAAATACACACTGTCTGCAAGTCTACAAAACCATATTACCTCACTGAAATACAACAATCACACGTGAGTTCTCTTTAGTACCTCCCAGAAAGCAATGCAATAAAATTGACATCAAATCTCTTAGATGCTTCTTCTGAGAAAAACAGCCTGTAATAATAACAGAAAAGATCTCAAATATGATGTGCCAAGATACCAAAGCCTTATTCAAAAGTCAAAGATCTCAGTATGATAACTTGATACACTGCAGTGAATGGGTGCCGTCAGAATGAGAGTCTAAACAGCTGATAAAAACATCACAATGATTCACAAGTAATCCACACCACTTCAGTCCATCAGTTAATGTTTTGTAAAGTGAAAAGCTGTGTGTTTGTAAGAAACAAATCCACCATTAATTCTTTCTCCATTGAACAAGTCCTCTTGTCTGAATCAGGAGAGGCATATGTACAGGTCAAACAAAAACATTCCAAAACAGTTCTAAAAAAAATACTACAGTAGATTTGATATGAGAGGACAACAAGTGATAGTTTTTTTGCATTTTGAAGTATTATGCATTCATATTTTGGCCAGAAATGACAGTTAGAGTAACTAGAGTACAGTAACAAATAAAAAATGGATTTTCTACATACAAACATGCAGTTTTTTACATCACAAGATGGTGGACTGGAGTGGTGTGGATTACTTGTGGTTTATTCTGATGTTTTTATATCAGCTCTCATTCTGACGGCACCCATGCACTGCCATCCATTTGTGAGCAAGGATGCAATGCTCAGTTTCTCCAAATCTGTTCTGATGAAGAAACAAACACATTCACATCTTAGATGACCAGAGGGTGAGTAAATATTTAGCAAAGTTTCATTTTTGGATGGACTATTCCTTTAAGTCTCGAGCTGTGAAACAGAAACCTCTAAGCAGCAATAAAATCTTCTCACATATCTCCACTTAATTTACATTTCAGGCGAACAGTGATGTCATCCTCTGCTATTATCATGCTAATGTATTTTGATGAGATCATCATCACCATCTCACTGATAAAAAGAATGCAGATCCTCACATGTATGATTTAACAACCCATCTGAATCATAGGCTTATTATCTGGAGTTTATCTGGAGTTTCAACTTTGTCCTAGAACAGAGCACACATTCAGGAACACAACTGTGCTGAGGACGGCATCACGCTGACATACTCTTGTTTTTCTCTCTGGATTTGAATCATTTTCTTCTGTTTGCTTGCATTTTTGGTGGTGGCTCTAGTGCCTAGAACATGGCACTTCTCTCAGACAAGGTGAAGTATTGCATTCCCTTTGCTTTTACTGTGATTTTTATTGTTCATGTCATATTGCAATGGGGTCATTCAGTGGCATTTTTATTTGTTTTTTAAATATAATTTCACGTTGAACCGGCCCACCTCGGGCCCAGAAGAATTAATCTGCTTGAAACAAGTCTCTTATTCTGACCTAGGCCGCATTTATTTGCTCACAGTAAAAACAGTAATGTTGTGAAATATTATTACAATCTAAAATATCTGTTTTGGATTAGAATATATTTTAAAATGTAATTTATTTTCCTGTGATGCAAAGCTAAATTTTCAGCAAAAAAAAAAAAAAAAAAAAAAAAAAAAAACTCTCATGATCCTTTAGAAATCATTCTATGCTTTTAGCTTTTTTATTATTATTATTTTTTACCAGTCAAAAGTTTTTGATTGATTTTGATTGATGTTTTTTAAAGAAGTCTTCTGCTCATCAAGCCTGCATTTATTTGATCCAAAGTACAGCAAAAACAGTACAATTTTGAAATATTTTCTATTTGAATATATATAATTTATTCCAGTGATTTCAAAACTGAATTTTTACTCCAGTCACATGATCCTTCAGATATCATACAAATATTCTGATTTGCTGCTCAAAAAAACATTTATTATTATAATGAAAATGGTTAAGTAGATTTTTTTTCTGGTTTCTTTGATGAATAGAACAGCATTTATCTAAAATAGAAATCCTTTGTAACATTAATATCTTTATCATCACTTTTGATCAATTTAAAGCATCCTTGCTAAATAAAAGTATTAATTTCTAATAAATATATTGATAATAATAATAATAAAAAACATTTCTTAATCAGCAAATCAGCATATTAGACTAATTTCTGAAGGATCATGTGACACTGAAGACTGGCATGATGATGCTGATAGCTTTGATCACATGAATAAATTACATTTTAAAATATATTCCAATAGAAAGCAGTTATTTAAAATACAAAAATATTTCACAAAATTATTGTTTTTGCTGTATTTTGGATCAAATAAATGCAGGCTTGGTGAGCAGAAAAGACTTAAAAAAAAAAAAAACATTAAATCTTTTTAAAGATCAGTGCAAAAATGTTGAATAACAAATTTACCACAGATTCAAAACTTTTATTATAATTTTTTTATATATATATATATATTTTTTTGGTAACAACGTTACAGTAGCTATTGAAGTAACTGGCCAGTATATGTGTAAACATAATGAAATGCTGATAGAAATTATACCTATAATGTTGATGAATAGGGACTTGCAAAATCTAATGAAAAAAACATTTAAAATATTTCTTCAGATTTAATTTTAAAATTCAGATTTCATTGCACACATACAAATGTAAAAATGTAACGAAAATTAGTTCATATTAGAATTCTGAGCGCAATTTGAGACACTCTTGAGTCTTGAATCTCTTATGAAACAGAGGAGCAATGTGCGAGATTACAGTTACATTTAAACTAATTTCCAAAAGAGCAATCTGTTATTTTGAGGTGTTAATGAACCAGTATATTTGCGGTGCTCGTGGAAATGACAATAACACAAACCCCGGTGATAATTATCTTTTCCTAATTAGCCTAGTAGCTCTGCACGCACGTAAACAAGAATAAAACCCAAGGCTCCTCTCAGAGTTTTTTCCCCATGAACAACAGATGAGGCAGATAAAGTTCAACAAGATCTACGCAATTAGACCAAAATGTCGTAATTACCCAGGCGCGCTCATCCGCGAGAGCTGTTTGTTGTGTCGGTGGATTACTTTGCCATCTATAATCTTGATTTAGTACAGAAATCAGTTTGTGCACTCCTCCCGAATGGAATTGTGTAGCCTGTGCCGTGCATGTTTAGGTTTTTCAGATTTGTTTGCTGACAAAGCGCAATTAAGCGCGTCTGGCTTTGGGGAGTCTCATTTTGCCAGTATCCTTGCCGTGTCCTCGAGACCGCCAGCTATGAAATTGTCTCGTGCTCTTCAGAGGTTGACCATCCAAGCGTGGTTTTGTGTAACTCTTCTGTGCCATTAGCAAAAGCCTTATAAAACTTTGGTCAGATGAGATAAGCTTATCTTCACTGCAAAAGCGCATGACCGCGGTGCAAAGTAGGTCGCAGGGTGATGAGGAATCATGTCAGATGAAACACAAATAAACAGTCTGGAATGAAAACTAGGCTGAGGTTTAGACGCTCCCAAGGGTGTGTGGAAGCCTATTCATTGAAGAAATTGATGACACCTATTGCCACCTTCACATTCTCTGCACTTGGTATCACAGTTTTCGGTTTTCAATATGGCCTTGTCATACCAAATATCACAGATTTCCTTTAGGAATGTATCAATAAACCACAGGCGACTTTGCAAAGGAGAAAGAATACGCACTCTTTCACAGCTCAGGAAAGTTAATTGTGTTTCATTTAAGTATAAATGTTGTCTCAGACGTTTCTTAAATTAAAGCCACATCATCTGAAATTTTAGAGGAGAAACCACGATTTTTAACGTTTTTAAATGTCACTTCTGCTCATCAAGTCTGCATTTATTTGATCCAAAGTATAGCAAAAGCAGTACAATTTTGAAATATTGTTGCTATTTAAATTAACTGCTTTCTATTTGAATGTTTTAAAATGTAATTTATTCCTGTTTTCAAAACTGAATTTTTAGCATCATTACTCCAGTCACATAAGCCTTCAGAAACCATTCTAATATTCTGATTTGCTGCTCAAAAAACATTCATTATTATTATTTTGTTGCAAACAACTGAGTAGAATGTTTTCTTTGATGAATAAAAAGAATGGTTTCTTTGATGAATAAAAAGTTTAGAAGAACAGCATTTATTTGAAAGAGAAATCTTTTGTAACATTCTAAATATCTTTATCATCACTTTTGATCATTTTAAAGCATCCTTGCTAAATATAAGTATTAATTTCTATAATTTCCTTCTCTGACTAAGCTTTTGAAGGTAGGCCTATAGTGTATAATGGTACAAAAGCTTTTTATTTCAGATAAATGCTGATTTTGGATCTTCCTATTCACCAAAGAATCCTGAACTTTTTTAAATATTGATAATAATAATAATAAGAAACATTATCGTTATTGATCAGCATGATCAAACGATTCGCGATACGCACTTTTAAAGTCCGGTTCTGAATCAAATGATTCGCCATACGCGTTTTGAAGTCCCTTTTTGAATCAAATGATTCACGATACGCGCTTTAAAGCCCGGTTCTGAATCAAATGATTTGCCATACGCACTTTGAAGTCCCGTTCTGAATCAAATGATTCGCGATCCGATTGGAGCACCTCGAAACAGGTACTTGCCAAAAAAGATGGCTATATACTGTGCGTTGTTAACAGATTACACTAACAATAGGTTAGGCCTTACTAGAGTTGGGTCAACCTCCACAGAAAAAAAAAGTTTTCAAAAGCAATATAAAATATATTACAAATTTAATTTAACAAGTTGCAAAGGCAACATTTTTTTATTTTCATTTTCGGAAAACTTTATGTACTAAAATAACTATAAAAGTGAAATAAAAATTAATAAAAACTATACACATTAAAAAAATAAAACAAATAAAAATAAAAATATTAAATTATTCTACAGCAAAGCATTAATTATAAAAAAAAACTAAACAGTATCTCAATGACATTAAAAAAAAACTGTATTATCCACATTCTCAGAAAAAAAAGGTACACATGCTGTCACTGAGGCAGTGCTCTTTCAAAAGTTACAAATATGTATCAATTTGGAACTAATATGTATTGTACCTTTAAAGCACTAATATGCACCGTCCCAGTAACAGCTTTTGTACCTTTTTTTTTTCTTTTTCAAATTATATAGACAACAGCATTACTCATTTTGTATTGGTAGAGTTTGATGAGAGATGTTTAAGTTTATTTTGGGATTTTATTTTGAGACTATGACTGAGGACAGGACGTTTAAAGTAAGCAAACATCTCCATTTTATCCCTGAATAAATATCTCTATATTTAATCTAATTGCTGTCTGCAAAAAGTAATTGAGATCAAAGATTGAAATGATCTCATTTATGACTTTTCTTCCCAAAGGCATTAATACAAATTCAGCAAGGGCTTATCAATTCCAAGATAAAAAGAGTAAATTTTAAAAGTGTACTGCGAAACAACGTTTCCAGAAACATTACAAGCATCATCATGTCTATCGGCTATAAGCACAACCAACAACTTAATGCAATTCTGCACAGATAGCTTATCAACCAAAACAAACTTAAAGAGAAAACCAAGAAAACAGTGACTCAAAGCCTATCTTTTCTGTTTCAATCAGTGTGTGTGTGTACAATGCTAAAGCAATGCTCCAACTGCTCTGGGGTTGAGTTTACTTTCACAGCTTTCAAATCTACTACATCAAGATGTTGCTCAGAGCATAATATTCTTTTTCATTTGTATTTCTCGTCTCTGTCTGACTTTTCTGCGTTTTTAAAGTCTGCAGAGCTGGTGAGAAGGCTCAAAAGTCTTCACTTCTCATCTTCAACACATGTCAGATGCCAAGCATCTGGGTCACAGGTTTTGTGTCATCATTCTTATTATATCAGGTGCATGGCCCGGTCACATGGATTCGTTGTTTATTTTGCCATTTCCTGACACATTTGATTCTGTCCTGCTGCTTTATGCTGTAACCAGCCCTGTGGAGAGATGTTTCTGTCAGCTGTGTTTCAAATGTCATATTCTAAGGGTGTTCTCTGTGCTACAGTACTAATAATAACATTGCAGGCTTTCAAATGAATATTTTATGCCGGTACAACGGAGCTGGTTAAACTTTAACGGTCGGAGCAGCTTCCTGCCTCATTCTTTATAAATTGCAAAGGGAGGTTTTACAATCAGGACCCCAGACTTGCAAAAATAACAGACACCTTCTGAAGAAAAGCGTGGTCACCAGTGTTGCAGGGTGTTCTGAGTGCTATCACAAAAAAAGTTTATAAAAGTACTCTATAGGCATTGATGGCTCCATAAAGAACCTTAAACATCTATACGGAACCTTTCATTAAAAAGCATTCTTAAGAGCATTAAAATTTAACAAAAATACATTACAAAAAAATGGTTCTTTTAAAAAAATGAAATGAACCCAAGGAGGTTCTTCTATTACACTGATAAGAAAAGACTCTTTTAAAACCTTTATTTTTAAGAATGTATTATTCTTTTCTCCTCTTTATTCTTCTTTAGAGTTTCTCAAGAAAGTCTAAAACTGTGTTCAAACTTGCCAAGATGCTCTGGGAAAGACTATCCACCTTTTTTTTTAATGAGCAATGCTCCCAGTCTCATTCATTTCGTCTTTTATGCTGCTTGATATACGATCCTTGACCATAAAACCAGTCTTAAAGGACTAGTTTACTTTCAGAACAAAAATTTACAGATAATGTACTCACCCCCTTGTCATCCAAGATGTTCATGTCTTTCTTTCTTCAGTCGTAAAGAATTTTTTTTTTTTTTTTTTGAGGAAAACATTTCAGGATTTCTCTCCATGTAATGAACTTCTATGGTGCCCCCAAAATGCAGTTTAAGTCCAGCTTTCAAAAGGCTCTAAATGATCCCAGCCGATGAAGAAGGGTCTTATCTAATAAACCGATCAGTCATTTTAGAAACAAATTGACAATTTATATACTTTTTAACCTCAAATGCTTGTCTTGTCTCAATTCTGCACATGCGTAGTCTGTGTGATCCGGGTCAATACAGTTATGATATGTTAAAAAACTCCCATCTCATTTTCGTCTTCTTTAAAACCGTCCTACGCTGTATAAAATTTTTTGTAAAGGGCGTTTGATCCTCTTTGTATGTTCACTTTGCAAACACTGGGTTGGTACTTATGCAGCGATGCAGGACGATTTTGAAGTTGGGAATAAAAAAAATCGATGTATCAATGTATCAATCTTGATCACAATTGTCAATTTTTTTTGAAAATAACCAATTGTTTTGCTAGATAAGACCCTTCTTCCTCGGCTGGGATCGTTTAAAGCCCTTTGAAGCTGGATTTAAACTGCATTTTGGAAGTGCAAATTTGGGGGGCACCATAGAAGTCTATTAAATGGAGACAAATTCAGAAAAGTTTTCTTCAAATAACATAATAACATTTATTTACGACTGAAGAAAGAAAGACATGCACATCTTGGATGACAAGGGGGTGAGTACATTATCTGTAAATTTTAGTTCTGAAAGTGAACTACTCTTTTAAGTAGTAATAGCCAACAATTTATTGTATGGATCAAATTGATCGATGTTTCTTTTATGCCAAAAATCATTAGGATATTAAGTAAAGATCATGTTCCAAGAAGATATTTCGTAAAATTTCCTGCCATATCAAAACGTAATTTTTGACATATTTGACATTTTGAAATTTAAGGGCTGGAAAACCCTTGAAAATAGCAGTATTCCTGAAGAGGTGGTTGAAAAGTGCTTGAATTATTGAAAGACAATGTGTCTATAAATAAGTGGTAGGCCTACAATTTTTTTTTATTTTCAAAAACATCATCAAACTCGTGACTTCGATCATTCATTTCAAGCAATTCACTAGCAAAAACCAGATCAAATTATTCATTTTCGAATTTCAGCATTGCTTGTAATGATTTTAAAAAGCACATATGATGGGGAAAACAGAGCAAATCATTAGTTTCAGATCAGGATTTCTGTGCGATTTCACAAGTCTTTTTTCTGATTTTTTTTAAACGGCAGAAAACATCAAACCATTAAAGCAGTACTGTTATAAAAACAAAGCCAAACAAAAAGTATACACAAATACAAGTCCTATAAGAAAATTAGCAATGGTTTTACTATAGTAAAAGTGTACTTTTTAGCTATGTGGTTATATTTTGCATGTGCTTCACTTTATTTTTGCATTTTTTTTATTAGTATGTTTTTATTTCTCTTTTTTTAGAAGTGGAAAAAGAAGACATTGTTTGATAAGTGAGATCTCTAATTGAAGATGAAAATCAAAAAAGAAGTGCTTAAAAATCCTGGAATTTCATTTAGCAGTATCTGTAGGAACCCTGGTTCTTCAATCAATGAAAAATTGAAAAATGATTCAGGCTTGTAACAATAGCAGAACCCTTTTGGTGCCAGTTACAACTCTTTTTTAGAAGGTTCCACCTTCCAAGAACCATGCTTTGAAAGTAATGTATAGTACTACACCCAAAAAGTGCAAACTCTCATCATTTACTCACCCTTTTAATATCCCGTAAATTCATCCCGTCGCACTTTTTTGGGCAAGTGTGCTTGTATAGAGGCTTTCAAGGGTCGGTGTGAATAAACATAGATTTAAATTCAAAGAGACAGGATAGTCTGTGCATGGCCTGTTGTTTTATTCGTACCCAGAATGATGTGATATGAACATCACAGAGTGCTAAACACTCCATCCAGTGTGTGCTTCATTCATACTCGAAGCCTGAGGGCGCTCTGGCGCAGAAAGTCGTACAAGGAAATCACTAATATGGTCAAAAACATCCAGCTATCCCTGTATGAAGACAAACAGAAAAATTTGTAAACATGGAGACATTAAAAGTACGATTGCGACAATATATGGTTTATTAGTGTTTTTCAAGTCATCTTCACGTAATAAATAAAGTATATAAACAATGCAGTGCTAATTGACATAGCATTTATTACAGTATAGGAAATATTCTGCCTTATGTGATAAAAATGAAAAAAAAAAAAAGTGTTTGTAGTGTATAAATAAATAAGTATTATTGGTTATTGTCCAGCAGTGTATCTGATTTCTTAACCAATTAGCTAGAAATAAGAGAAAATTTTAAATGGCCTATAAAGGTTTTGAACAGTAGGATTTTAATTATTTTTTTTTATAGAAGTATCTTCTGCTCACTAAACCAGCATTAATCTGATCCAAAATACAGCAAAAGCAGTAATATTGTGAAATGTATTTACAATTTAAAATAAGTGTTTTCGATTTGAATATTCTATGTCAAAATGTAATTTATTCCTACATTTTTAGCATCATTACTCCAGTCTTAAGTGTAGAAATCATTCTAATATTCTGATTACTGCTCAAAAAACGCCTATTATTATTATTATTAGGTTGAAAACAGCTTTTTTAAACTTTTTTAAGTTTATCTTTGATGAGTAGGAAGTTCAGAAGAACAGCATTTAAATCCTTTTGTTGCCTCATATTAGGGGTTTCATGCTTTTATTTTTTATTGTCATTAGGAATTGTAGCAAAAATGACTTTTGTTAGCTGAATACATCATAACTGAACATGAAGAAATACATAAATAAAAAACAATACAAATGCAATAAAGAAGGTGTAATCAAGTTCCAGTGAAATATCTTCTCAATCCTCTATGATGTCTTTTCATCATTATGTGTGTATTTTGAATGGAAGTTTCTCTCTGCACATGATAAGGTTGTGGGCTGTTACTGCATCTGAAATACACAAATAGCTTTAGGTTTACAGTTATGTTCCAGTTATGTTTATGAAAGTCCAAAGTAGCATGAGCCCTTCACAATATGAGCTTCTCATGGTAAAAAGCAATAAAAGGTAACCCAAGTAATAATTTAAAACAACAGTATGGATCATGAATCCAATATCCCTAATACTTACACAGCAGAGAAGAGGAGTGTCCTCAACCGAACAGAGCTGCTCACACACACATATTCTGTTGAAAAAATAAAAAATAAAAAAATAATAAAAAAAAATGGGCGACTGGTCAGAATTTACAATTTGGAAGTTAAAATGTATAGGGGTCATTGTATAATTAGGGCATTTGACAATGTTTCAAAAAAGTTTTCCATTATTCCAAAAACTCAAACATGACTTTACATAGCTGCTTTGAAACTATCTATATTATATAAAGTGCTATATAAATACAGGTGATCTGTAGGAATATTTGCATAAAATACCATCTATGTTTGCTACTGTCCACCTTTACTGGGTAACATAGTTGACATTTTTAGGGTTTTGGGCCTATAACTAAACATGGAAGCCTAGAACTACTGCACATATGGTATGTTTAGAAATATATTTTCATAAACAAAACATATGTTTTAGTTAAATTGTCTTGTTAAAATTTGCAGCAGTAGTACTTGGGTAACACTGTTGACATTGAATTAATCTACTCTTGACACAGGTGCTAGTTTAACCAATATTAGGGGAAAGAGAGAGAACATAACTTCTAGTGTTTCATCCATGTGCTTCTAGAAGTAATATCATCATACTGTGCAAATTATGTGAGAATGGGACAAACCATTCCTTTTGGGGGGGGGGGGGGGGGGGTAACTTAGTCGGACACAAATAAAACAAGTTATATCAAAATAAAGATTATTTTTGAAGCGCACACCCAAATGTCTTGATCATCTAATCTAACTATAGATAAAACTTTGAAAGTAATTTATATTTGAGGTAATTTTCATGCTTAAAAGCATAGTAGAATGAAAAAAAAAATTAATAAAAAAATTAAACAAATTTTAACAAAAGATATGGCTTTTTCAACATATAGTAGTGTGATTGGGAAAAACAATTATAGAATGACCCATAGAAATTTTCAGAATGAAATAATCTACCTGTTGAGACAGTCTATGTATTTTGATGGTTGAGCTCCAGAAAAATTAATAATGAGGTGCTTTGACCAATTACAGATTTGAAAAACAAAAAGGCGGGAATAAAGAATCTTAAAATGTAACAAACAACCAAAGTTCTAAACAGAACTGTTTCTTCACTGGCTTTGATGGTTCCATGAAAAGTCTTTAACATCTTAAAATAATTTGTTACCTGGCTGCCTTAAAATTTTAAGTTCAGTCAACTCGAAAAAAGTTTAGACAACTTGAAATGTTACGTTTTACTAAGTGACAACTTAGATATTTGAGTTGATTCAACTTAAAATTTGAAGGCAGCCGAGTAACAAACACAGCTGTTAAGTTTAACAAACAATTTTTTAGTTTAGTCAACTTGAATATCAACTTACCATTTCAACTTGAATAAACTTATTTGCGTTGACTGAACTTAAAATTTTAAGGCAGCAGGGTAACAAATAATTTTTAGTTGACTCAATTTATTTATTTATTTATTTATTTTACAGTGGCATGCAATTTTCAGGTTCTTTATACTGTAGACTGTTTTTTACCACAAGTAAAAATAGTTATTTTTAGGTTTTTTAAAGGTTCTTCTATGGCATCGCTGCGAAAAAAAAAAAATATATATATATATATATTTTAAGAGTGTGTGTGTAAAGAACCTTTAAAGAGCCATCTTTTTTTAGAGTGCAGGGTTAAATGGTAACCCCATGTAAAATATGAACAGTGTGAAAAGCAAAACAAGATAACCCAGGATTGTGTTTACCTGAGGTTTAAAATGACCTAGAGTTTACGGTATTTTAAAGGTAATGAAACCAAACTCCATTGCTTGTGTGAACGGCATATTTGTGCATTCACTGGAAAAGTCAATCTGGTAACTCTATAGTTTACGAGGTTTAATATGTGAAAGCATTCGTCCCCCTTTTTTTCCAGCTTCTCATCTTTTCCTCTATATTTCAGGGTTATCCCGGGATTGAACTCCTAGACCTGCTCCTCGAGCCCCACAAGGTCCCTCATATGGAGAGTAATGGTGACCATGGCAACCCCGTGTGGTCAGTCGCTGATCAAAGTGTGAGTGAACTGGCATTTGATACTGTGTTTAAATCACAAGACAACCTTTCCACTGTGAGAGCACACTGAGAATGTGTTATTTTTAGTTATTTTAATTAATAAGACACCATGGAAGGCTTCCTGTAAACACAGTGACAGCATATTACGAGTCTGACCCAAATTTATCTGTCAGCCTTGGTGTGTGTTTGTGTCTGATATGACACTGTTAAGTGTGTGTTTGTATATTGCTAAAACCTAGCGAACTGCCTATGCAAATAACATTTTAAGAGATCATAGGCACCATCAAGATACAAAGGTTTACAGTTTAAAGGTTTACAGTTTTTTAAAGTCTCTTTAGTTCACTGAGGCTGCATTCATTTTTCACAGAAAAAAACAGTAATGCTGTGAAATGTTTTATTTGTCACATGATCCTTCAGAAATGCTGATTTGCCTCTAAAAAAATAATAATACATACTTATCTCTCATACTTAACTTCTAATTTTTATTTCATTTCATTGCATCAGGAGTGTTTTCATATTTTAATTTCCCTTGAAACGTGCTGTTACATCAGGGAAATTGATGAATGTCATAGTTGGTTGGGTTAATTTGTTAAAGCTGCCATTAGTACATACTAACAAGTGTGCAAAGCAATACTGGGGAACATTTCTAATTAATATTTTAACATATGCTTAATGACTAAGATTAAGCATTTTATTAAGCAAGCTGACAAAATGCACCTGGGAAAACAATGTTTGCATGAAAATATATATTGAAAATTGTATATAAATTGTATATTTATTTGTTTCAAAATATACACCTCAAATTATAAATGTATAATATATATATATATATATATATATTACAAGTCAAAAGTTTTGAACAGTAACATTTTTTTGTTCTTTAAAGAAGTCTCTTCTAGCAAGTAAAATAGAAAATTGTGAAATATTTTTACTATTTAAAATAAATGTTTTCTTTTTAAATATATTTTCACATATGTATATTTATTCCTGTGTATATATACATATAATATATATGTAATTTATTCCTGTGATTTCAAAGCTGAATTTTTAGCATCGTTACTCTAGTCTTCACATGATCTTCCAGAAATCATTCTTGCCACTCAAAAAACATGTATTATTATTATTATTATTATTATTATTATTATGTTGAAAACATGTATAATTTTTTCAGGGTTTTTTTTATATTCTTGTGTAAAATTATAAATGTCTTTATCATCACTTTTGATCAATTTAAAGCATCCTTGCTAAATAAAAGTATCAATTTCAATAATTCTTTTCCCAAAAAAATACTGACTCCAAGCTTTTGAATGTTACAGTGTATTATGTAACAAAAGTTTTTTATTTCAGATAAATGCTAATCGTTAAATCTTTATATTACCCTTGTGACTTACCCAGACACAAGGGTAAATTTTTTCATCTGAAAGCCAAATAAATAAGCT
The DNA here is from genome assembly GCA_033026305.1 of Cirrhinus molitorella. Lineage (NCBI taxonomy): Eukaryota > Metazoa > Chordata > Actinopteri > Cypriniformes > Cyprinidae > Cirrhinus > Cirrhinus molitorella. The sequence continues at coordinate 4,847,525 of CM065124.1, read as the reverse complement.
TTCCATTGATGAATGGTTTGTTAGGATAGGACAATTTGGCAGAGATACAACTATTTGAAAATCTGGAATCTGAGGGTGCAAAAAAATAAAAAAAATATTGAGAAAATCGCCTTTAAAATCATCCACATTGAGTTCTTAGCAAGGCATATTACTAATCAAAAATTAAGTTTTGAAATATTTACGGTAGGAAATTTATAAAATATCTTCATTGAACATGATCTTAACTTACTATCCTAATGACTTTTGGCATAAAAGAAAATCAATCATTTTGACCCATACAACGTATTTTGGGCTATTGCTACAAATGAAGAGTTTAGATGCAAAAGCCTCTAAATCCATCTGCCGTCTTTCTTTAACAAAAAATGCATTTTTATCAGACTTCTGATTGGGCTGAGGCTGGGATTTTAGCGAGTTTGAAGTAAAAGTATTTGATGTATGTATACAGTGTGTCGAGAGCATTCATTCAGTATCACACACACACACACACACACACACACACACATATATATAGACATAAAACAATTTTCTTTACAGCAATTTTAGTCCATGTAAAGTAAATGTAATATAAGTCAGTGTACTTCAGAAACAAAAGGCAATGCATACAATGACTCATCTGAAATGCCGTGTTTGTTTGTGCATCACGTTTGTGTATGCGTCTTTCTGCTATGACGCAGGTGTGCGCATTTATCATTTATGTATGAGTCAGATTACAGTTTGTGTGATTACTTTCTATTTGTGTTTCTGCAGATTCTGTGTCATGGTGAAGGTGTTGTTGATAACTTCCTGGACTCCCTGTTGCAAGCGTCAGATGGTGTGTCGCAGCCCTGTTCTCCTCTCTGGGTCCCCTCTCCCTCTGACAGCGGAATCAGCGACGACACCCCGTCCGACCACATGGACAGCCCGCCACCGTCCGCCAGCCCTCTTTTTGACTCCATCTTCCTCCCTCAGCATCCTCATCTTCTTCCTCAGCAGCGGGACGCACCTGTCATTAACACAGAGCCTGATATCTCCATTGATCTGGGTGAGATTTCACTATTCAGCCAGTTACTAACCACAAAAAAAACAAAACATTTTGTCACTTTATACTTGAACTGAAATAAAAAGCTTTAAAAGAATGCACTACCAGTCAAAAGTTTGATCTAAAATACAGCAAAAGCAGTAATATTGTAAAACATTTTTACTATTTAAAATAACTGCTTCTATTTGAATATAGTTTAAAATGTAATTTATTCCTGTGATCAAATATGCTGATTTTCCGTTCACAAATTTAAAATGGTTGAGTACATTTTTTTTTCAGGATTTTTTGATGAATAGAAAGATCCAAAGATCAACATTTATCTGAAATAAAAAGCTTTTGCTACATTATATACTTTTTTTTGAAATTATACAAATTAATACTTTTACTTAGCAAGGACGCTTTAAATTGATCAAAAGTGATGATAAAGACATTTCTAATGTTACAAAAGATTTCTATTTCAGATAAATGCTGTTCTTCTGAACTTTCTATTCATCCAAGAAACCTAAAAAAAAAAATCTACTCCGCTATTTTCAACAACAACAATAATAATAAATTTAATAATAATTAAAAAAATGAGCAGCAAATTGGAATATTAGAATGATTTCTGAAGGATCATGTGACTAGAGTAACGGTGCTAAAAAATTCAGCTTTGAAATCACAGGAATAAATTACATTTTTAAATGTATTCAAATAGAAAACAGTTATTTTAAATAGTAAAAATATATCTAAATTTTACTGTTTTTGTAGTACTTTGGATCGAATAAATACAGGCCTGGTGAGCAAAAGAGACTTCTTTCAAAAAAAAAAAATCTTACTGTTCAAAAACTTTTGACTGGTAGTGTACAATTAAGAATTTACGCTGCATCAGAAATGCACTAAGAAATCAACCCAACTTGGTAAGAAAACATCACATTTTGTCTTTCTGTTCAGGTACATATTGTTCAAGTGCACTAATCTTGGTAAGCCATACTGATACTCACTTTACAGTGTAATTTTCTATGATACATCCGCAGGACAGGTAAACATATGAACATTGTGTTGATCTCGGTTAGCCTGCAATTCACGCATCTTGATTAGCTGATATCGACTTTCTGCAAAACTGCCAAAATAAGGCAAAATTGCTAGCTATCACAAATAATGTGGGGATTGGTTGAATTCCTATTTATTCTTTCAATCATAAAAACCTTCAGGCTCTGCAAAACCATCAGAACACACAATAGGCTTTCAAAGCTTTCAGAGTTCAAAGCCTCAGTAAACGTACTGAAGAATCACCAACCTGAACAGAGTCAAAATGAATACACTTATAATTCTGAGGTACGCAGGGGTAGTCTGTGATCTTCCAGAGGAAGCAGACTGTAATAACCGATCTGAGTTTTACTTAGGTTTACTGAGGTTTTCTGTCACTAATGCAGGTCCAGAGGTCGCTGGATCTCCCTGTAATTCAGTAATTGTGAAATCTGAAAGAGTGATTTTAAAACCCATGACATGTTTCAGATTCAATCAGAAATTATGCAATTATGTCACACAAATGTGCTCTTCAAATGTCTTTCTGTTGTACAATCATATTACACACAACATGGCCAGTAAGCAACCACTCCAAACACACTATTAACCAAATATCAACTAGGAATGCACAGATACTGAATTTATTAGCCAATACAGACACTAGTGTTGGGTTCGAGTCCACGTAAGTCAAATCCGAGACGAGTCCGAGTCCAAAATGGGCCGAGTCGGACTCAAGTCAGAGTCCCAAAAGGCAGAGTCCGAGTCGAGTTCGAGTCCAACGAACAACTACTGTTTGTCAGTATCTTAACATTGTTTTAACCTTTACAACTAGAAAAACACAATGTCAATTTAAATGTACCAAAAGCAAACCTCTACCGAATCTTGCCATTTTGATTTTTTATTTCATACCATCTCATAATTAGTGAAACAACTTTTAGAATGTGAAAAATTATAGGGCAGGACTTGATTTTATTTGTTGTTATATAGTGAATGTATAAATTCCATAACTCAGCCAGCCAACTCACAACTGTTTCATTTTTAATGCATTATTAGTTAATAACATTTGTTATGTAGGGAATAATAGACCAGTTCGGTGTTTACAAACAATAATGAAGATTTTGTGGTGGCAGAAAATGACAGTTTTGAAGTAGAAGTCTATGGAAGCCATGGAATAAAATAATAAAAAAAAAATGTACATTTGAGTTTATATTTCAAAATTTACAATTTATTTCCACAATTCTGCGATTATATCTTACAATATCTCAAAAATCAACGTATAATTTTCTCCATATTGGTGCCAGTAAATGTAAACAATGCTGAAATTATCGTCATGTTTTGGGCTGTACTAACTGGTTGGACCGGGAAAAAGCATTTGAAGTACTATAGACTGCTAAAAGTTAAAACAAAAAAAGTGTGCAAAAAATTCTGAGGAACAAAAGGCGTTTGGCCAAACTGAACCAGAATTTCCAGGTTAAAAATTTTGACAACATTCGTGTTTATTCTTATCATTTCTGGTCAAGTAGGTGAAATATGGCCAGTATCTTAATTAATTCTGCTTGTATGTATCTTTACCACTTATTAACTTTAGTTTGTCAAAATATTGCACCCCTATCTGCTTACTAAGTCCTTCTCTATATGATTTAGCAGCTTCCACATGGTTTTTCAATGGTTTAGACAGCATAAATGAGAAGAACGACATATTCAGTAGTACATTAAATGTGCAATCCACGCTGTTGTTTACATTGTAGTATCTCTAATACGGCCGCGCATCCGGGTAACTCGCCAAATTGTGACGTAAGTGCAAACCTGACATCTTTCTTTTGGTTGAAACACTGATTAAGTGATTACATGAGACGTGACACATTTTGGTAAGTTGTACCGTTTCTTTCAACATGCCTTCATTCATGTTTATTTCATGCTATAACATTGTGTATTAAAGTGGAAGAGTCACTCTGCCAAAATGGCATTTATTGTTTGAATTCTGTGATACAGCATACATGATTTCTTATCAGAAGTGACAAAACACAAAAGCTGTTTGCGGTTTGGATGGGAAGCACGCTACAAATAGAGGGTTTGCACTTATGTGACGATTTGGTCGGTTACCCGAATGCGCGGCCATATTGGAGATACTCGAATGTAAACAACAGCATGGATTGCATGGTTGATGTACTACTGAATATGTTGTTCGGCTAATTTATGCTGCCTAAACCATGAAAAAAAATGTGGAAGCTGCTAAATCATATAGAGAAGGACTTAGTAAGCAGGAAAGGTTGCAATGTTTTGACAAACTAAAGTTAACAGGTGGTAAAGATACATACAAGCAGAATTAATTAAGATATTAGCCTAATATTTCACCTGCCTGACCAGAAATGATAAGAACAAACAAGAATGTTGTCAAGATTCTTGCCCTGGATATCCCACTTTAGTTTGGCCAACCACAAACGCCTTTTGTTCCTCAGACAGTTTTTTTGCACTTTTCTTCTTCTTGATTTGTTATAACTTTTAGCAGTCTATAATACTCCAAATATTTTTTTCCTGGTGCGACCGATTAGTAAAGCCCAAAACATGACAATAACTGACTATTTCAGCAGCAATAATCATCCAAATATGTGAGTTTTGTTCGGTTCAGTGGCATTGTTTACATTCAGTGCCACCAATATGGCTAACTGATGACGCATTGTGAAAACACTCTATAGATGTGCTAAGAACACCTTGCAACACCCTAGAAATTACCAGAAAGCTATCTACCACACATCAGTGTAATAACAACCATTCAGATCTGTTGTCTGTTGGTCTTCAGACAGTGTGATGTAAACGCATTGTGTTTTGTGTGTTGTGTGCGCAGCAGATTGGGAGGCCTGCCTGTTCTCCAACGGTCTGACAGACGCACAGTGCACATCAGCAGCAGTGCCGAGAACTCAACCAGCAACCGTTTACCAGCTCTCTGTAAAAGACCTGCTGCTCTCCAACATCGGAGAAGCGGTGAGTACTGAGAGAGCACAAACGGACATCACGCAGAGTATGTGACTCAACTGTTCAGTTGTGACATTCAGTGTGAAACACACAGCTTGTGTGACATCCACACGAATGCTAATGACAACCGGCTAGAGTGAGAGCGCAGCAGAGATGTCAGATTTCATACCGGAAAACAGGAGATGTGGAGGAACTCTGGAAGAAATACATGACAGAGAAAGAGAACAACACACAGCTCTCTTCCAAAAACTAGTGAGAGACATGTTTTCAGGTTGTCCATATACTGAAAAAAAAGGGTGTAGGATTTACAATTTTTACTCTGAGCAAAGAAACAGCAAGGAACACATCGACTGAACATCACATTTTTAAGTCTAAAGACTAAAATAGTATTTTACAGTGTACCAAATTTAGATTTTGGCTAAAATCAAGGGCAGCTTTGCCTGCATTCTTCTATAAGGCATTCCCAACAAGCAGTTTCCACAAAAATATGATTCAGTGCATTGATTTTAATAAGCAAAACTGTTGCTAACAATAAGAAATGTGTCTTAGCATATTAGAATGATTTCTGAAGGATCGTGTGACACTGGAGATTGGCGTAATGATGCTAAAAATTCAGCTTTGCATCAAACAAATAAATTGCATTTTAAAATATATTATAAAGCTGTGGTGAGCAGAAGACTTTTTTTCAGAATGTTAAAGGATTAGTTCACTTCCAGAACAAAACTTTACAGATAATGTACTCACCCCCTTGTCATCCAAAATGTTCATGTCTTTCTTTCTTCAGTTGTAAAGAAATTATGTTTTTTGAGGAAAACATTTCAGGAATTGTCTCCATATAGAGGACTTCTATGGAGTCCATGAGTTTGAACTTCCAAAACGCAGTTTAAATGCAGCTTCAAAGGGCTCTAAACAATCCCAGCCGAGGAAGAAGGTTCTAAAAACAAACAATTTACAATTTATAAAATTTTTAACCACAAATGCTCGTCTTGTCTAGCTCTGTGATGCGTCCTCTGTGCAGTTCCAGTTCAAGACAGTTAGGGTATGTTGAAAAACTCCCATCTCATTTTCTCCTCCAACTTCAAAATCGTCCAATATTGCTGCAGAAACCCGACCCAGTGTTTACAAAATGAACATACAAAGAAGATCAAACACCCTTTACAAAAAAAAAAAAGGTAAAACAGTGATGTAGGGTGATTTTGAAGTTGGATGAGAAAATGAAATGGGAGCTTTTCAACATACCCAAACTGTATTGAACCGGAGTGCACAGAGAATGCATGCAGAGCTAGACAAGACGAGCATTTAAGGTTAACATTTTTTAGAAAAGATTTCGCTAGATAAGACCCTTCTTCCTTGGCTGGGATTGTTTAGGGCCCTTTGAAGCTGCATTTAAACTGCGTTTTGGAATTTCAAACTCGTGGGCACCATAGAAGTCCACTATAATTTGGAGAAAATTACTGAAATGTTTTCCTCAAAAAACATAACTTATTAACGACTGAAGAAAGATATGAACATCTTGGATAACAAGGGGGTGAGTAATTTATCTGTACATTTTTGGTTGGGAATTGAACTAATCCTTTAAAACCAACATATTTTCAAAAACAACTAGTCCAGGGGTTGCCTAATATAATTTGACCGGCTCAGGTTGACCTGGCATGCATTTACTTAAGACGTGTTCAGTTACAGCTACAACGAGTGCAGTGTGCAGTGGAGTGCAACAGAATGCAGATGTCCTGAGAGCATTTTTGAAATGCTTTTAGCTTAAAAACTCAAGGTTAGGACACTCAAAATACAAAATGTGCCCTAATGGCCAAAGACAAATTCACAGAGACTCAACGCAGAGCAAATCTAAAAGCATGCAAACTGTGCATGTTGTCAGTGCGCTGACTGATAAAAATATATATATTTTTAAGAAAATGGAATAGAACGTAGTGAGGTATGACGCAACAGCACATTAGTATGTGAACATTATATAAGAATGCATTCTTGAAAAAAGCTACCTGTGTAGAAGATAAACACCGAGGTAGATCAATAGTGTTTTTTGAATAGAAAAAAAGCATGTTTTGAATAGAGTGAGCAATGTTTTTGAACAAACAGCTCTTCCTGTGGCGTACTAGTAATGACTTTGACCTGTAAACATTCACGGGCAACAAAAACACAATAGAGATCTGTCAGTGCGTTTCACAGGGCTTTAATACCTCCACAGATGCCGTTTCAGTGTTTGGCTTGATCGCTGCATCAAGTCATTGATTTATGTGTTATGATGTACACTGGAGAAAAACCAACAAGTGAGCAGATGTATTTGTGTGGCTCTTTCCTGAATTCCTGAGTCTCAAAGGATTTGTTGTCATTATGCAATGCAAAGCACTGATACTTGAAACTAAATAGAGTGTCCTTGTGTGGCACTTTGCCGCTTCGTCTCAACTAGTAATATCCATGGATGCTCTAAAAAGATATACTTATGATGCATGCAATACCAATTTGTAAAGACATGAAACAAAATGTGTTTCTATGTCTAGTCGAAACCCTCCACCCAGCAGTCGCAGCAAGAACTGGTTCTCAATGAAGATGAGAAGAAACTTTTAGCCAAGGAAGGAGTCAGTCTTCCCAGCCAATTGCCACTTAACAAGGTATGTTGAACAAGCCCTCTGTAAGAAACTCTGCCATAACGAGCTAACCAGCCAAACCCATCCTCTGTTCACTTGGCAGCCATATTTGCTATTAGTGTTAAAAGAATAGTTCAGTTTCCTAAAAAAAATTTAGTTTGTTTGTAGCACTTGCACACCACTGGATCCTCTGCAGTGAATGGGTGCCATCAGAATGAGAGTACAAACTGATAAAAACATTACAATAATCCACAAGTAATCCACACCACTCCAGTCAATCAGTTACAATCTTGTGAAGCCAAAAGGTACATGTTTGTAAAAACAAATTCATCATTAAGATGTTTTTGCAGTCAAAAAGTTGCCTTGTCTGCATCAGGGGAGAATATGCACAGATCATGCACTGTTTACAAGTGAAAACAGTCCAAAACAGTTCTAAACAAATACAGTTGTCAAAAGTTTAAATACACCTTGCATAATCTGCAAAATGTCAATTACTTTACCGAAATATGAGGGATCATGCAAAATGCATGAAATTTTTGATTTCGTACTGACCTGAATAAGATATTTCACATAAAAGATGTTTACATATAGTCCACAAGAGAAAATAATAGTTGAATAGTTGCCCGCTGTTCTTCAGAAAAATCCTTCACATCCCACAAATTCTTTGTTTTTCAGCATTTTTGTTTATTTGAACCCTTTCCAACAATGACTGTATGATTTTGAGATCCATCTTTTCACACTGAGGACAACTGAGGGATTCATATGCAACTATTACAGAAGGTTCAAACGCTCACTGATACTTCAGAAGGAAACATGATGCATTAAGAGCTAGGAATTTGAAGATCAGGGTAAATTTCACTTATTTTGTCTTCTGGGAAACATGTATCTTCTCTAGCTTCTGAAAGGCAGTTCTAAATGAAAAAAATATTATAAAAAAATATGATATTTAGGCAAAATAAGAAAAATGAACACATCCTCATTCTGTTCAAAAGTTTTCAACCCACAGCTCTTAATGCATTGTGTTTCCTTCAGAAGCATCAGTGAGCATTTTAACCTTCTGTAACAGTTGCATATGAGTCCTTCAGTTGTCCTGAATGTGAAAAGATCTCAAAATCATACAGTCATTGTTGGAAAGGGTTCAAATACACAAAAATGCTTTTATGTGAAATATCTTATTTAGGTCAGTACTAAATAAAAAAATAACATGCATTTTGTATGACTCCTTTTATTCTGGTCAAATAATTAACATTTTGCAGATTCGGCAAGGTGTATGTAAACTTTTGACTTCAACTGTATGCTTTAAGCTGTAAGCTTTTCGCTTAACAAATTTTAAAAGTACAATGGAGTCGTGTGGATTACTGTGATGTTTCTGATGCAATGATGCCATTTGGCACTTTTTATTTAGAAGACAGGACTAACTCCTTTATATTTCACATATATATATTTCGCATTTATCCCCATACACATGTGGTTATGACGCCATCACATCACAAAACCACTTGTAATATCATCACAGTAACAACCTTTCCATGTCCTACACAATGCATTGCACCACATCTATATTTACTGCTGGAAGCCAGATCAGACATCAGCAGGAAGGAGAGAGGCTTTTAAAGAGGCTGAGATGAATGAAGTCAGTGATGAAAGGCACCTCTCATCGAAATAACACCTTTCTTTCAGCCGCAGAGGTTTTTCCCTCTGTGTGCGAGGATAATGGATAATGACAGGATTAAGCCGGTTTGATTTGACTCACGTGTTGCCCACGGTTTCAGACCTAATAAAATGTGTATCAAAAATAAAGCCAGGAATCTCGTTTCAAGATGATTTCATCTTAACATTTTGTCTGGCCCGTTCTCTCATGATTTTCTTAGTACGAAGAAAAGATTTTAAAGAAGATTCGGAGGAAAATCCGCAACAAGCAGTCGGCACAGGAGAGCCGCAAGAAAAAGAAGGAATATATAGATGGACTGGAGGGCAGGTGATTACAAAAGATTTCTATTTTCAACAGTGATAATAATGAGAAATGTTTCTTGAAAGGCAAATCAGCATATTAGAATGATTTCTGCTGGATCATGTGACACTGAAGATGATGACACTAATGATGCTGAGATTTTAGAATTTTAAATTCTAATCTTATTTTACAATTTTTGAATCAAATCAATTCAGCCTTGGTGAGCAGAAGAGATTTTAAAAACTAAAAAAAAAACTCATACTGGATCCAAGTCTTTGAATGGCAGTTGTGCCATTGTGAACTGCTGTACAGTATTTATCTGACTTGCATACAATGAAAGCATTCACCTCAGATGTCCTGTTTGTGGTACAAGTAAACACCACCACACCGAATGAATGAATATGACATCAAAGAAAAACTCATTACTAAGTAAACTTGCAGTAAAGTTGAAATTGAGGTCGAAAGTCATTAAAAATCCAGGCTCGAACTTATCTTAACTTAGGATCAAAGGAATCGAATATCCTCCGAGAGGCTGGAAAAATTATTTAGAACACACTGCTGCACAAATTTCGGGCATGAAATTGCCCTTTAAGGAAGAGCCCGTGGGTTTATCTGTCCAAAGGACAAACTCATTTCACAGCCAGCTCTGCAGCCGCTAAAAGCAGCACAGCATCTTGCTGTTTTTTTATTTACACGCTCGCAAATCAGTCGTGTGAGCCTTATGATGCTAACAGACACCTGTGGGATTGTGCTGACCTCAAAGAAAACTAGTTTTTGATTTTGTAACAGGGGCTTATTCAAAAGAAAAAAGCTCTAAAAATAAAATATTTTATATAAAAGTTTTAAAAGCTATTTTGTCTTCAATTATCTGTTAGGTGACTCACGGTCATTTGTAAATTGCAAAATAATCAGAAACAGAAAGTCAGAAGAACATTTAAAGCTAGAAAGTTAGAACGCAAATGAGATCTACCTTCTGTTTTTAATTAAATGTGTAATGTTTATGTAGATCATCTTCATTCACTTTCACTTAATCAGTCCTGCGGCTTGATGATTCAAGAGATTTTCAGCATTAATGAGCACAAAATCAGTCTGAGCTTTGCTTATTTAGTATAAAATCACATTTTTATTCATTTTGGAGTAAACCTCAGTATTATTTTTTGTGAGATACATCTGAATACAGCAAAGCTTCTAAACGTTAGTTTGTCCTTGTACAAAATAAACTAGTGTTACGGCTCATTTATCTCCCATTCACGGGAACAACTAGACCAACAACAAGTATTATTGAATTATCCTCTAATGTTATTGATGCGACCAGTGCCACATCGACTATTTAGGGAGTGTTTGTGTGTGTACCCAAACATGCTGTGACAGACAGAGGGTGTGTGGGAGTGTTTGTAGGTCAGATTTATCACTGTGAGTAACTGGCCAATATGCTCTGGTCTAGGATGGCTGCCTGCAGCGTTCAGAATCTGGAATTACAGAGGAAAGTCCTCCAGCTGGAGAAGACCAACACGTAAGTCTCGCTTTACAACAATATCAGATCCGTGCAGCTCTGACAGGGCTATAAATCAGTGGTTCTCAACTGGTTTCGCTTCAGGATCCAGATTTAACATTGGACATCAAGTGGCCCAACAAAGTACTGAAAACTGCTTATCGTACAAAAAGAAAGTAAAATTTCCATAAAAATAAATGAAGTACATTTTTCTTCCTAGAGACTATCTGGCACCTTGGCTAGATTCTATCACTTTCTGATACAAAAATGTCATAAAATTTGATTTGACATACCTGTGATGTATGCAACAAAGAATATAGGAAGTACTTTCTTCTCCTTTTATAAAAGCATTCATTTTAGTATTTGAACTATGCAAGATTATATAATTAGATGCACATTATTATGTGCATTTAACATTGCTGTTGGGGTTGCTTTCATCGCATTTTGCGACCCTGGACCACAAAACCAGTTATAAGGGTACATTTTTTTTAAACTGAGATTAAACATCATCTGAAAGCTGACTAAATATTGATGTATGCTTTGTTAGGACAATATTTGGCTGAGATACAACTATTTGAAAATCTGGAATCTGAGAGTGCAAAAAAAAAAAAAAAAAAATCTAAATATTGAGAAAATCGCCTTTAAAGTTGTCCAAATGTAGTTCTTAGCAATGCATATTACTAATCAAAAATTTAGTTTTGATATATTTATGGTAGGAAATTTACAAAATATCTTAATGGAACATGATCTTTGCTTAATATCCTAATGATTCTTTGCATAAAATCATTTCTATGTATTTTTGGCTATTGCTACAAATACGCCTGTGCTACTTAAGACTGTTTTATGCTGCCCTTTTCATACAAAGAATATACACTATATATTCTGAATTTAAAAGAAATGAGACCCACCATTTGAGATCCACTGCTGTAAAATATTTAGAACTGGTTCATGTAAACTAGCTCTTTAACTGCGCAATAAACCTCACCCACCCGAAATCACGTTCCATTATGAGATTCATTTAAAAACGTCTCTTCGTTCAGTCTTTTATTGGTTATTTTACAGTCTATTTAACATGCTACAAAAGCACGACGTCTAGTGAAAACAGACATAAAACAGGCAATAAACAATAAAGACAATAAACCATGATCGGCAGTGCATTATAATGACCGCATTTTCACTACACGCAACCAAGACACCAGAATTTGTCAGTCATACTGAACCCAAACTAGTCCTAGTTTTTTTCCGCCTAAGCGAAACCAAACCAGTGCAGAAAGATTCGCCGAAGAGTAAATATCAGTAATTATATATGTGACCCTGGACCACAAAACCAGTCTTAAGTTGCTGGGGTATATTTGTAGCAATAGCCAAAAATACATTGTATGGGTCAAAATTATCAAAAAAAAAAAAAAAAAAAAAAAAATTATGCCAAAAATCATTAGGATATTAAGTAAAAATCATGTTCCATTAAGATATTTTGTAAATTTAGTACCGTAAATGTATCAAAACTTTTTTTTTGATAAGTAATATGCATTGCTAAGAACTTAATTTGGACAACTTTAAAGGCGATTTTCTCAATATTTTTATTTTTCTGCACCCTCAGATTTCAGATTTCAAATAGTTGTATCTCAGCCAAATATTGTCTGGTCCTAACAAACCATACATCAATGGAAAGCTTATTTATTAAACTTTCAGAGAATATATAAATCTCAATTTCGAAAAATTGACACTTATGACAGGTTTTGTGGTCCAGGGTCACTTATATATATAAAAAAAGTTAAACCTCTAACTCACCGTCACAAAGGGACACCAAAATGTTTGAAAGGGGCAGAGCCACTTTTAGTAAAATGCCTATAACTCCTGAACGTAACAAGTATTTCTGCCAAAACTCAGAACACTTATGCAAGAGCTCAATCTAAGGTCACAGGAAAAAAAATGCGGAGCTTGGCCACTTGGTGGCACTATAATAAAAATTAAAATGGCTATAACTCCGCAACCATTTGGTCCTATCAACAATTTGAAAGAAATCAGCCACTGGGGGGTAATATTGCATTTTTCAAGGCCGTAAATGATTGTACATTGCATGGTTTGTCACACATTAGGGATGGCTCGATACCATCATTTTGGCTTCGGTAAGACACCATGTAATGTAATACCTCGGTATCGATACTAAATCAATACCATAGGTGACAAATAATCAGCCTCAAAAGATAATTAAATTGAAAACAATTTAGTAAACATGCATTAGTTCATTTATTATTTATAACTCATTTTTGACCTAGATTAATAAGTGCTGTAATACTGTTAGGTCAGCTTACCTAAGGAATTTTAGCAAAGGTTACTTTACTGTTAAGTGTTATTCTAACAGTCAAAGTATTCAAAATCACGTTATCATGTCTCTCTCTGATTGTCTACAGATTTCAGACTCAGCCAAAGAAAAAGCATTCAATTTCTCTCTCTCGGTTGCTTCATATTAGCGGTATGACGGCATATTATTGATACTACAATTAATATAGCAAAACTTTAGCTTCATTTAAATTAAATTAACATTTGATTGTTTGACTGTGACTAAAGCTAAACTGATCGTGTTTATGTTACTCTGTATCACATCTTCGATATGTGCGATGATCAGTTGTGAACAGAAATTAATTAAACCTGAATTTATGAATGATGAACTCACATGTCGATCTCTAAATTCGCGTTGAAAATCAGGATGAGCAAGTGACAACTGCTTGGCAAGATTTGATCTGTGCCTCCTGTGGCAACAAATGATTTATTATAGCCATGCTTGTACACAGGTGCAGTAAGGTTAGCTAGTTCACCTTTATCATCTGTTTTGTATGCAAACATATGCCATGTTTCACTTCTACTGTTGTCTTTACTAGTTTTGTGCGTGTTGATGGAGTTTCATCTGTTTGATGATCAATCGCGTTGTACTGCTGTCACGTTTACAGCAATTTGGGAAGCACTGCAATTTTAAACAGCAGCGTATAAAATACAGAATTGATCAAAATTATAGTATTGAACCGTTTGAAATAAAATATATACTAGTATTTTTCCAGTACCGGGTTATCGCACACACTGATGTCAATCAACTAGTTTGTTAAATGACGAAGATGATGTAAAAAACCTACTTTTGCAAACTAGTCCTAGGTTTTTCTCTCAATTTGAAAAGAAACACCTCAGTATAATTCCCTGGACTCTTTAGGCCAGTAAGTGTTAACATGTACCCTTTGGGAAGCTATAACGGGGTCGTTTAGAAAAGGAAGAAAGGGAGAGTTTAGAAAATGTACCCCAAATCCTATAAAGAACAATTAAAAACTTCATGAAATCTGGTGAGCACAAGCAACAGGTGATTCTAAACATGCATGAACGTTAAAAACAATATTTCTATGGTAAATTATCTAGATTATCATTGATTTGGTGGTTGCAGGCTTGCTAAAAAAATGTTTTTTTTTCATATGAGCTTAAATGCCTTAAAGTGTTCGAACACTGGTAATTGCTGCTTGCAGTTATATATTTCTATTTTAAAGTTGTCAGGACGGATTTCCCGGAAAACTGCATATTTTCGTCATTCATCCGTGCGTTTATGTCATATCCGTAAATAAAGGAAAGGAAGCCACTGCTATCCACCTTATTCTTGGTTGTGGCTAGAAGGGATATAGCTCCGACCGTAAACTAACAATGAAATTTAGTTTTCTACCTATTAGACTGTGTTTTATTAATGTCTACACCTACCCCTACCCCAACCCTAAACCTACCCTTTCAAAACAAGTCAAAACAACAGAGACATATCAGCTGATTACCTGCTCATAAGACATTTTTCTAAGATATTCGTCTTTTTATTAATTTATTATTTTTAATGTGGTTAGTGATCATAGTAGTGATGACGCGATCATCCGCCTCAGATTCATCCGAAGCACAAAGACGTAACGACCAAAACGATGTTCATCCGCGAATAACTTTTTGGCGTTAACCACTAGAGGGCAAAAAGTTACATAGTGTAGTTTTAAATATGTTTCTATCGTTGCATTCTTGACTAACTAGTAGTACTGTACATCAGAATTTTACTCCGTATTCAACATGGAAAATATGTTCAGTTCCTTGTCAATGTCAAATCCTTAATGAACTATAATTTTAAATAAATCAAATTCAAAAAATCCTAAAACAATTTGTGACACTGGACAACAAAAAAGTAGCACAGGTATATATATATATATATATATATATATATATATATATATGTAGCATTACACTGCAAAAAAAAAAAAAAAAAAAAAGCTTTTCTTACTTTTCTAGCCAAAATATCTATAAAATCTTAAATCAAGAAGGATTTTCTAGACAAGTTAAAATTATTGTCTTGTTTTCAGAAAAAATAAGTCAAAATTAAGTGAGCTTTTGCTTAAAACAAGCAAAATAATCTGCCAATGGGGTTAGCAAAATCATCTTATTTCAAGATGAGAACTAGATTATTTTGCTTCCCCATTGGCAGATTATTTTGCTTGTTTTAAGCAAAAACTCAATAATTTTGCCTTGTCTAGAAAATCCTTCTTGATTTAAGAATTTTTTGATATTTTGGCTGGAAACAAGACAAAAAAATCTAAGTAAGAAAAGCATTTTTTTGCAGTGTAACAGTAGCAAAAAATACATTGTAAGTTATCGATTTTTCGTTTATGTGTATATTAGTGATGTCAAACGATTAATCGCATCCAAAATAAAAGTTCATGTTTACATACTATATATTTGTGTACTGTGTATTTATTTATTATGTATATTTAAATGCACACATGCATGTATATATTAAGGAAAAATATTTTAGATTTATATCTAAAATATTTATATTTATTAATAATCTAAATTGTATACATGTATAAATATATATATATATATATATATATATATATATATACATATAAATATTTTGTTTTAATACATGCATGTGTGTGTATTTACATGTACCTAATAAATATACAAAGTAAACACATACATATAGTATACAAACATAAACTTTTATTTTAGATGCGATTAATCGTTTGACAGCCCTAGTGTATATATAATAAAAACATACAATAACTTCATTTTTTATTAGTATTATGCATTGCTGAGAACTTCATTTGGACAACTTTAAAGGCGATTTTCTCAGTATTTAGATTTTTTGCACCCTCAGATTACAGATTTTCAGATGAATTTAGGCTATTCAGAATTTCAGTATAATCTTTGGGCATTCTTGATTGATCCTTTTATGATTGGCTCCAAATTGCAAGTTTTTGAATATATTGATGAGCTACTGAAGCATCTGGTTTGATGGACTGAACTTCAAAACTTTATTTTAACCATCCTGACATTTTCAAAACACTTTGCAGCGCTGTGAAATCCTCCTACGCGCTGCATATTTGTCCTTAGATGAAGCACGACGCTGTACTTTACACTTCCAAAGTTCACATCAAATGGAAGTTCCATTACCGCTTCCTCTAACTTGGCGCACACTCTCTCCATCTATCTGTCAGGTCTCTGATGGAGCAGTTACGCCGGCTGCAGTCCCTGGTGATGAACGGCTCCAGTAAACCGGCTCAGACGGGAACCTGCATTCTGGTAAGATGACAGCGCAGGAGGAGGAGCCTAAGAAAGGAAAAGAAATTAAGCAAGGAAGGAAGGAAGAAAGCTCTATGCTTTGAAGGAATCAGCTCCAGGCGGTTTCATAACTGAACCAACAATCAAAGTCAGGCTTCAAAGTGAACATTTGCAGAAGAGGTAGAAAACGGAGGAAAGTAAATGTTCGGTGACACTTGGGCCAGAGAAGAGAGAGATTTCAGCGGTGTCGTCAGCATTACTTAATTAACTCACTCTTCTTCTTTATTACAACTGATTACATCAGTGACTGATCTCACTGCCATAAGAGCTTAACAATGTCTCAAAAGTTTGCACTGATTAGCGAGATAGAAGTCGGCAGCAAGAAGTCAGAAATCTCAACCGTTTCTAAAGGGTTCAGAGTAAAATGTGACCAAAAAAATAAATACATTGGAAATGAAATGCTTTAGAAGAAAAAGGATTTTATTTGAACTATACAAATACATTCAAACTGACTAGAAAAAAAGTCTTTAGTTTTATAAAAAAAAAAGATGTTTAATAAAATATGAATGTAATAACATTAGTTTGTAAAACAGAAATAACATAATATATACATATTATTGGTACATTATATATTATTCAAAAATAATATTTCATTAAAAAATAAATATTTAATTTTAAATGATTTTATCTAAAATCATAATTTTATTTTAAAGTAAACAATTTATATTTATTTTAAATAATATATTATTATACTATTTTATTCTATTTAATTTTCCTTTATATTTATATATATGTTGTATGTATTATATTTAATTAAATAATATCATGATTTAATATATACTTTTTTTTACCAAAATAATAATAATAATACAAAATAATAATAATCATAATTATAATTAGCATAAAAAGCATTAAAACCCACTGACAGTGAAAGAAAAATGTTTAATGTATAAATATTTAATTTTAAATGATTTTATTTTAAATTATGTTATATAAAATCAAATTTTATTAAAAAGTAAACTTTTATATTAAATAATATATGAACTATTTAGTTATATTATTTATTTTGTGTTATATATGTATAGTTATTCATGTATTATATTTAATTAATAATTTAATTAATAATATTATCATATTTAATATATACATGTATAAATATGTACTTTTAAATAATTTTATTTTAAATAATTTTATCTAAAATCATAATTTTATTAAAAAGTATTAAAAAATAATAATAATCATAATAACAATGAATGTTTTATTAAATGAACATTTTGCTTTGAAAGAGCATTTAAATGCAAATGCATTGCCAGTGAAAGAAAAATGTTTAATGTATGAATATTTAATTTTAAATAATTTAATTTTAAATTATTTTATCTAAAATCATAATTTTATTAAAAAGTAAATATTTATATTAAATAATATATTAACTATTATATTATTTATTTTGTGTTATGTATGTTTAATTAATAATTTAATTAATAATAATATCACGATTTAATATATACATGTTTTTTCTTTCTACATGAAATAACAATAAAAAAATGTTTAAATGCAAATGCATTGACAGTGAAAGAAAAATGTTTAATGTATACATATTTCATTTTAAATACTTGAAATGATTATCTAAAATCTATTTTATTTAAAAGTAAACATTATTTAGATTTAATTTCAATAATATATGAACTATTTTATTCTATTATATTTAATTTTGGTATTTTCTATTCTATTTTCTATTATATAAATTATTTGATACATAAATGTTAAATAATAACTAAATTAAATAATAATAATAATAATATACTAATAAATGTTTTATCAAATTAACATTTTGCTCTGAAAGAGCATTAAAATGCAAATGCATTGACAGTAAAAAAATATTTAATTGAATATTTTATTTTAAATTATTTAATTTAAAAATAAACATTTATATATATATATAGAGAGAGAGAGAGAGAGAGAGAATTTATATATTATATATATCATAATCAATTAAATAATATAAAACTTTTTTGTATATATGCACCTTTTTTTTACTATATTAAATAACAATAAATATATTTGATTAAATTAATATTTTATTTAAAAAATCTTTTCAGATTATTTTTTTCCAATCTTCCAAATGCTCTGAGCTTTCCTCTTCACATACTCCTCTGAAAAAGCATTAAAAACGCATTAACAGTGAAAGAAAAAAAAAAAAACTGAACAAAACAATAATCACTTAATGACGTAATGTTCTGTGGTTTCATGAACTGTCTGTCTCTCTGCTCAGCAGGACATTTTGTACTCGCTGATGTCCGCTCTCTGTCAAAATGCGTCAGTCGATACAATTACAGTCTCCTTTAAATAATAAATTTGAGCTTGAATCTCTCCCTTGAGTGGATGAATGATTAACTTCAAAAGTGAGGGTGTTTGAATTAAAATGAACGCAGATGCCATGAAGATAAATGAAGTACACTGTCTGGATATTACAATATTGCTGACATGTGCACAGAGCAAGATTTACAGCACCTCAAAAAACACGTTTAGAAAGAAAAGAGCTGAGAAGGAAAAGAAAACAAGTTTTAATTCAAGAAATTAATACAAAGGATGCTTTAAATAGTTCCTGAGGATCAAATCAGCATATTAGAGTGATTTCTGAAGGATCATGTGACACTGCAGTAATGATGCTGAAACTTTAGATTTAATCACAGGAATAAATTAAGTTTTAAAATATATTAAAATAGAAAACTTTTTTTTTTTTAAATGTTAAAATATTTTAATGCATTTTTGATTAAACAAATGTATCCCTCGTGAGAAACAGAGAACAAGATGTTTCAAAAACATAAAAAAAAAAAATCTCTCCAACCCCAAACTTCTGAACAATATTTTAAATATATGAGAAAATATACTCCAGTATTGTGTTATTTGCACCTTGTTTTTCTGCATCTTTTTTAAAAGAAAACTTAGGAAGAAAAATGCCACAGAACTGAATACTTCTCTTCAGCAATACATGTTTCTTGAGCATCAAATCAGCATATTAGAATGATTTCTGAAGGATCATGTGACACTGAAGACTGTAATGCTGTAATGATGCTGAAAATGCAGCTCTGATCACAGGAATAAATTATGTGTTAAAATATTGGGAAATGAAAAGCATTTTTGATTAAATAAATTAATCCCATGAGAGAAACAGAGAACAAGATGTTTAAAAAACATAAATAAATAAATAAATAATTAATAATAATTAAAAAAAAAAAAATCACACCAATCCCGAACTTCTGAACAATATTTGAAGTATATGAGAAAAGCTGCAATATTGCTGACTATAGCAAATAACACCTTGTTTTTCTGCATCTTATTTAAAACAAGTTGGGGAGTAAAATGGCAGAGAAATTAATACTTTTATTCAGCAAGAAATGTTTCTTGAGCATGCTGAAAATTCAGCTTTGATCACAGGAATAAATTACATTTTAAAATATATTAGAATAGAAAACATCTATTTTATATGTAAAAAAAAAAAAAAAAATTGTACTGCATTTTAATCAAACAAGTTCACCCTTGATGAAAAACAGAGAACGCAATGTTTCAAAAACATAAAAAAATAAATAAAAATCTCTAACCCAATAGCAAATAACACCTTGTTTTTCTGCATCTTTTTTAAAAGAAAAGTTAGGGAGAAAAATGCCAGAGAAATTAATACTTTTATTCAGCAAGAAATGTTTCTTATGCATGCAGAAAATTCAGCTTTGATCACAGGAATGAATTACATTTTAAAATATATTAAAATTAGAAAAAAAAAAAAAAATATATATATATATATATATATATATATATATATATATATATACACACACACACACACACACACACACACACACACACACACATAAAATAACATTTGTAATGCATTTTAATCAAACAAATTCACCCTTGATGAGAAACAGAGAACAAGATGTTTCAAAAACATCTCACCAACCCCAAACTTCTGAATTATAGATACTGCAACATTGCTGACTATAGAAAATAACACCTTGTTTTTCTGCATCTTTTTTTTGTATCTTTTCTGTGCATGTAGCGGAAAGAGAACGAGAACGAGGATGATGATTATAATGAAAGTGTTGATTGGAACAAGCCGTTTAAAGGATGTAGGTCATCAGCTGACCCATATAGCAGGACTTGCTTATTTACTTCCTCTAGTTTAATATTCCTTCTTTTCCTAGGTGCTGGTCATCTCGTTCTCTCTCATTCTCATCCCGAGCCTCCAGCCCATCTCACACAGGAGGGCCGCTGACCCCAGGGACTTTAGCGCCGCGAAAGGTCAGTCCGCATCGACATCAACATGAAAAGCTGCAGATAAGCACCGTGAAAGGCTGCATTTACATCATATTATACTTCAGAATGCATTTCAGAAAACTACCAAACACCTTTGTTTACCATCCGCACCTTGTTTACTGACCCGAAATGATTTCTGTACAATACAGATGCTCCACATCAAGGCGTAACCTGATTTATATTCAGGTTTTCTTTAACAGGTCAAAGTCTTATGGGAGGCTGCAGCATTGAAGTGAACAGACAATTTATAGCTCACATTTGAGCGTCGTCAGGCGCTTCTGTACTTTCAGAGCGGTGACAGCAGTCAGAAAGCAATGGGGTCACAGCTGTCAGACGTTATAATGCGTGTTCCTCACAATCACAGACGCAGCGAACGTTCACCAGCATTCATTTTTCATGCGGCACAACTTTTTCTTCGCAACTCGTGTTTGACCTTTCCTCGCACTCCGCTTGGTTTAATCTCTGACAGCGTTCGTTTCACCGTCTGCTCGCACTTTAACAAAACAAGGTTACGTGGGAGATGCTGAAAACATGGAGTATCTTTGGGTTGTAGAAACCATAAATTACTGCCACTTTGAAGCAAGGGGTTTTCAAACTGGGGCCGAATTGAATAGGAAAAATTAATTTTCAAAATAACTGTGGATGTTAATTGTAAAAACTTTTAGATTTATTGTGAAAAGTACTCTAAATACATTTGAATTGGACATATTTGCTTTAGGTGTTTAGATTATTGGGGAGAAAAGGATAGCTGATATAAAGTAAACATATTTTACTATTTTAATAAAATATTCATTTTAAATTCTGTATACACTGAAGGACAAACGATCCTAATTCGCATCACTCGCTCAGCCATTGTGTTAGAAACACTACATTAAATTGTTAACTATTTTTCTGCAGTTTGATGCCAATAAAGCACAACATATATAATGCTATAAATGTACAATAAATGTTTTTTTTGAGATGTTTGTAAAAAGTTTACTGTCAACTGTACAAAAACATCATAGTTTATGAAAAGGGTCTAAACAAAATATATATTTCTCTTTTTATTTACTTATTATACTTTTCTCACACAGTTTGGGTCTTTAAACGAAGGTATACAGTTATACAGTATATATATAATTTGATTTTGTACTAAAAAAATTACTTATACTTTTCTCACAGTTTTGAGTTTGAGTCTTTAAACATCAAAATATATAGTTGCTTTTATATTTGTTTCTAAATAGTAAAATATAATAATACATTTGCTATTAATAATTATATTATTTAATAAAATAATAATTTATATTATATTATATAAAATACATTTATTTCTCTTTTTATTTACTTCTAACAGTTTGGGTCTTAAAACATGAAAATATACAGTTGTTTTTATATTTTGCTTTTAAATAGTATATATAGTAAAAAATAAAATAATAAATATATTTTATTATTATTTTATATTTAATTTTGTAAAAAAAAAAAAATAATAATATATATATATATATATATATAGCTTTTTATTTACTTATAATATCACACATTTCTTACACAGTTTGGGTCTTTAAACATGAAAATATACTGTTGCGTTTCTGTTTTGCTTTTAAATAGTATATATAGTAAAAAATAAAATAATAAATATATTTTATTATTATTTTATATTTAATTTTGTAAAAAAAAAAAAAATAATAATAATAATAATATATATATATATATATATATATATATATATATATATATATATAGCTTTTTATTTACTTATAATATCATACATTTCTTACACAGTTTGGGTCTTTAAACATGAAAATATACTGTTGCGTTTCTGTTTTGCTTTTAAATAGTATATATATTAAAAAATAAAATAAAACATTATTATTATTATTATTATTATTACATATATTATTTAATTTGGAAAAATAAAAAATATATATATTTCTATTTTTATTTACTTATAATATCATACTTTTCTCACAGAGTTTGGGTCTTCAAACATGAAAATATACTTTTGCTTTTATATTTTGCTTTTAAATAGTATATATATAGTTAAAATATAATAATACATATAATATTATTATTATTATTATTATTTAATTTTGTAAAAAAAAAATATATATATATATATTTGTATTATTATTTATATTATTTTATTTAAAAAATATATATATTGATATTTTTATTTGCTTATAATATCATACTTTTCTCACACAGTTTTGGGTCTTAAAACATGAAGATATACAGTTGCTTTTATATTTTAGCAAAAGGATAATCATATTTGGAGTCAGTGTCATCCAAAAGTGTATAACCCCAGCTTTAAAGAACCCAGAAACAATAACAATGATCGGTAGAATCTATAAAATCTAGTACTTCTTTTGGTCTCCAGATAACCACACAGCTCAACTCAAAAACACAGTACAGCCAAAAATGGGTCTTGATAAGAAAATGATTCCATGAACAATTGAACAGTTAAAAAATCATTTACTCATCCCTGAAGGTTGAGTAAATGATGACAGAACAAGCCCTAAAGAGTGCATTTGTGATGGTACACACTGGTCTATTGCATAAAGCTAATATGATACTTATGCATAATGGAACTGCTCTTGGACGTTTAATGCTATGTACATACAAATGAAAAAATTGACTACTGACCCGCGTGTGCATGTTTGAAGTCCCGGAGCTCGGAGACAGAACGTACTGAATATGCAGCAGCGAGTCATTGTGTTCGAGACTGGGATGATGGAGCGACTCAGTACAAGGTCTGTTTTTTACTCTTCCCCTTGTAGTTCAGTCCCGGTCACTGCGCTCAGTGATGGAGGTCTACAGCATCCAGCCTGGCTACTCTGTCAACAGGGATGCAGACGTGTCCTCATCAACTCACGGCAAGCTTCGGCTCAGGCCAGAGTACGCCGACATGGACCGTCTACATCACAACCACAGCTACAGAGATGGCGAGCATCACCTCGGAGATCCCATAACGGGCCACGCCGCAACGCTGAGGTGGATAGCGCATCATGAGAAAGACAGGAAGTGATGTCACGGAGTGCCGCACATTGTAGCAGACTTTTGACCAAGGTGTCACAACTCATTCCTGCCACAGAAAGGAAGTGACTGACTGACTCACGTGCAAAGCAAGCAACCTTCTTGTGTGGGCATTGGGTTGTGGGTTTGTCTGAACAGATTATACTACATTGATGGACTGGAATTGAAAAATTAAAAAAAATGCAAACAACGATGCAGCAGTATGCAGAAAGTTACAAAAGTAGTGTAAAATGTACATATTTCACAGACACTTTAGTTTAATTGCAAATAATGTATACTGTGCTAAGATTTCATTCACAAGTATTAATTGAATCAGCATTTGACTACAACATTGCAGATCATTCCAGTAAAAAGTGACCATCTGATTGACATGTAAAGCATTCAACCACTGTTTGTTTTGCTTTTACTTGGTATTTCGGTGCAGGTTTATCTGGATAGATTATACCACCATAACAGACTGGAATTGAAAATGAAAAATGCAAATAATGATGCAAAAGCATGTAAACGTTTACAGAAAACACAAAAAGTTGTGTAAAATTTGAAAAAAATAAATATTTTATAGACGCTTTAGTTTACTACTCGTACAAAGATTTGATGCAACTAACCTGGCTAACTTTGGCAAATCTAGAGACTAACTCATCTTCAAAATCCTTCGTTTTACTTGCCATTTTACTCTCTGCTTTATCTGAATAGATTATGCCATCATAACAGACTGGAATTGAAAATTTTAAAATGCAAATAATGATGCAAATCATGTAAATGTTTACAGAAAACACACAAAAATATGTGTAAAATGTTGAAAAAAATACATATTTCATAGCCGCGTTAGTTTACTACTCGTACAAAGATTTGATGAAACTAACCTGGCTAACTTTGGCATATCTAGTGACTATTTTATCCTCGAAATCCTTCATTTTGCTTTTTTTTTACTTGGCATTTCACTCTTTGCTTTATCTGAATAGTTTATACCACCATAACAGATTGGAATTGAAAATTAAAAAAATGCAAATAATGATGCAAAAGCATCTAAACGTTTACAGAAAACACAAAAAATTGATTGTGTAAAATGTTGCAAGAAGTACGTATTTAGTTAACTACTGGTACAAAGATTTGATGCAACTAACCTGGCTAACTTTGGCAAATCTAGTGACTACTTCATCCTCAAAATCCTTTGTTTTCCTTTTTTTACTTGGCATTTCACTCTTTGCTTTATCTGAATAGATTATACCACCATAACAGACTGGAATTGAGAAATTAATAATGCAAATAATGATGCAGCAGCGTGCAAAATGTTGCAAAAAATATACATTTCACTGACGCTTTAGTTTACTTCTGAATAATGCACCTTAAACAAAGCTCAGAATACTGTACAAATACTGGCTACTCTGTCAACAGGGATGCAGACGTGTCCTCATCAACTCACAGCAAGCTTCGGCTCAGGCCAGAGTACGCCGACATGGACCGTCTACATCACACAAATATTTAATACAATTAACCTGGCTAACTAGTGACTATTTCATCTTCAAGCATTCACTGCATGAACACTTGACTACAGCATCGCAGCTTTCACTTGGCATTTCAGTGCCAGTTTATCTGAAGAGATTATACCACCATAACAGACTGGAATTGAAAAATAAATAATGCAAAAATAATGATGCAGAGGCATGCAAAAAGTTGTACAGAAAACACACGAAAAAAGTAAAATGTTGTATTTATCTATTTAGTTTACGTGTGAATAATGCACCTTAAACTCGTACGAAGATTTGACGCAACTAACTTGGCTAACTTTGGCAAATCTAGTGGCTACTTCATCCTCAATCATTCATTGCATGAACAAGCATCACAGCTCATTCTGGCCAAAAAACCACCTACACATATTATTGTTATTGTTTTTATTTTTAATATATGTTATATGTTTGTATTTGTTTAATTATTATTGACATGCAAAGAATCCAACCACTGTTTGTTTTGCTTTTACTTTTCATTTCGGTACAGGTTTATCTGAATAGATTATACCACCATAATAGAATAGAATTGAGAAATGAATAATGCAAATAATGATGCAGCAGTATGCAAAATGTACAGAAAACACAAAAAATAGTGTCAAATGTTACATCATTTAAGCATTCATTGCATCAACATTTGAATAGAGCATCGCAGCTCAGTTGGCATTTTGGTGCTGCTTTATCTAATACAGGGGTAGGGAACGTTGATCCTCGAGAGCTATGTCCCTGCAGATTTTAGTTTCAACCCTGAAGAAAAACATGCCAACCTGTATCCTGAAGACCTTGATTAGCTTGTTCAGGTGTGTTTGATTAGAGTTGGAGCTAAAATCTGCAGGGACATGGCTCTCGAGGATCAACGTTCCCTACCCCTGATCTAATAGATTATACCACCATAACAAACTGGAATTGAAAAATAAATAATGCATGATCTAGAAGCATGCAAAAGTTTGTACAGAAAACACACAACAAAAAAAATACATATTTTACATAGGCTTTAGGTTTACACACCTCAAACAAAACTCAAGTATTGCACCAAGATTTGATGCAACTAACCTATTTCATCTACAAGCATTCATTGCATCAACATTTATCTAGAGCATCGCAGCTCATTCCAGTCAAAAACCACCCACAGACAGGAAGTAACCGTTTGATTGACATATCTGATTGGATTATACCACCATAACAGAATGGAACTGAAAAATAAACAATACAAGTAATGATGCAGAAGCATGCAAAAAATAGGGGTAAAATGTTGCAAAAAATACATATTTCACAAACACTTTAGTTTACTTGTGAATAACGCACCTTAAACAAAACTTGAGTACTGCACAAAGATTTGATGCAACTAACCTAACTCTGAAAAATCTAGTGACTACTTCATCCTGAAGCATTCATTGCATCAACATTTGTGAAATAACTTGAAATTCTGACTTCTTATCTCACAGTTCTGAATTGTTCTTTCAATCCTGACTTTCTCTTGCAATCCTGATTTTTGCTCAGAATTGTGAAATATAAACTCACAACTGTTAGTTATAAAGTCTAATTTTGAGGGGGTAAAAAGACAAGTTTTCAGAATTGTGAGATTGTCACAAATGCATGTTTTTAAGTAGGGCTGCCCTCGACTAAGGATTTTTCTGGTCGACTAGTAGTCGTTCATTTTAAGCATTAGTCGACTAATCGTACGTATATTAATAAAACATTTAAATCATTATGAGCCTTTAATTGCCTACATATCCTAATAAGCACTCAAGCAGGCATAAAGCTTGCCACAGCGCACCGCAGATGTAATGATTATAAATGTGTCAGGGAAAAACAATAAGTTGACTGCATTAACATTTTAATAATATTTTGATAAACTAGTGCTTTCTTTGTTTTCGGTTTAAGAGATGAAGTCGGCGACTCGTCATCTCCGCAGTTGTGATGCGCCTGAATGTTTCATATGTAGGCATACATAATCTGAGAAAGTAGAAATTTTACAGATACGAAAGATGTTTTACTTTTACCTGTATGCCCAAAAATGAGGGAGTAAGGCTTACTCAGTAAGCTATTCTAAGAACAAATTACCGCACCGGAGCATCCATCTGTCCTGCAGTAAGCGCATGTCTGTTCAGCTTCCACACAGACAGCGCACATTTCTCTAGGTCAGTGGTTTTCAAACTTTTTTTAATATATATTTTTATATAGCCTAATTTGCGCGCATTGGGATAGTCGCTCTCTGAAAGCGGGATATTAAAATTGCTTTTGAATGCGTGCGCGAGTTTTGCTTTCGGTTTGGTTTTAACGATTGCGTGATATCTCCGCGGTACTGAACTTGCATTCTACAGGCGCTTCTAAAGGCTTTGTTAAAATGACAGGATTAAATAGCTTGCAGAACTCAGGACTGAACAAAAAGTCCGGCGTTTTCAGCGGTGAGTGGATACTAACTGTCTGATAAACGCAAATACAGATACGCACTTAACATTGTACAACATTAGGCCTACATGTAAAGTTGCTACTACTTACGTTTCAGATAATAAGCCTAAACGACTAATAAAATTTTGGTCGACCAAGCCTTTTCTGGTCAACTAACGCTTAGTCGACTATTAGGGGGCAGCCCTATTTTTAAGTCAGAAAAAAAGTCAGAATTGCGAGCTTATAACTAAATTCTGACTTAATAACTCACAAATGCGTGTTATAAAGTCAGAATTCCGAGATATAAAACAGCAATTCTGAGAAAAAAATCTGAATTGTGAGTAGGGCTGCAACAAACTATTATTTTGATAATCAATTAATCTAACAATTATTAGAAGATTAATCGACTAATCGCTGATTATTTACTGGCTAATCAGTATACTTTGATTTTCAGTTTTTGCAATTAGTAAAAAATTATGTTATACATATTCAAACATAAACACTTATTATACAATTAATTGGTAATACTTTGGTTCATTACTTAACATTAGTTAATATGAACCAAGAATGAAATTTTGCAGCATTTATTAGTCTTAGTTAATGGTAATTTCAACATTTACTAATGCATTTATAAAAATCACAAGTTGTTTTTTAACATTTGGTAAATGCACTGTGAACTAACATGAGCAAACAATGAACAGCTGCATTTTTATTAACCAACATTAAAAAAATGAATACATAAATGTAATATGTATTGTTCATTCATGTTAATTTATACATTAGCTAATGTTAACAAATGATACCTGATTGTAAAGTGTTACCAAATCATTATACAAATGGATATATTTGTCACACAAAATGAGATGACAGACAGATAAACTGTCTTATACACATCTCCTTTTGTAAGTCATACGGATAAGAAACTAAATAAAGGTAAGTGATAAGAGGCTCTATTTTTTGGATATTTAAAATATAATGTCTTAAAATACCCTACAGGGTTATAATAACCAAAACAGTCCTGAGCTAGATCAAGCTTTGATCTCTGTAAACCAAACTATCACTGTAATGAAATCATTTTTAATTTTCCCCACTAATAAAAATATTTTCTCATTAGCCATCTACACTGGAGAGAGCTGCTTTATAACAGGAAATCAAGTTGTAATTCTAACTGAAAGCGACAGGTTTTTTATGTTAAATACCGTAAAGCTGTTTGATTTAAGGCTATCTATTGCATAATATGCTATATAAATAAACATGATATGACCGCACATTACTGGAGTAAGTTAACGTTACTGAACTGCAGAGCTCGTGCAAACATCCACACCGTTGTAATCAGATACATTTTTAACTGCTACTTTCACACTGTTGTCAGTTTTCGTTGTTTATTTCGTTACTGAGAGGAAAGCGTGCAATACATTCACATATTCATCCAAACGACGCTTAGATTCAATTGCGTTTGTTCTGAAGCGCTCTCTTTTTCTCTTGAATCGCATTCTACAGTCCTGCGCTACAGCGCCGCACTGGTCAAACCGCATTATTGCAGGCTCTTACATTAAATCATATGAGATCAAACGAGTACTCTACAACAAAAATATTTGTCGACAATTTTTTATTGTCGACGTTGTAATGTCGACTAATCGTTTCAGCCCTAATTGTGAGTTTATATCTCACAATTCTGACATTAACTCACAAACGCATGTTATAAAGTCAAAATTGCGAGATATAAAATAGCAATTCTGAGAAAAGTCCGATTTTTTTGTTTATATATCACAGTTCTGACAAATGCGTGTTATAACTTCTTAATTAGTAGCAATTCTGAGAAAAAAGTCTGAATTGTGAGTCTGAATTCTGACATTAACTCACAAATGCGTGTTATAAACTCATAATTGTGAGAAAAAGTCAGAATTGTGAGTTTATATCTCACAATTCTGACATTAACTCACAAATGTGTGTTATAAACTCATAATTATGAGACATAAGCTAGCAATTCTGAGAAAAAGTCAGATTTTCTAGTTTATATTTCACAATTCTGACTTAACTCATAAATGCATGCTATAAAGTCATAATTGAGGAAAAAGTCAGAATTGTGAGTTTATATCTCACAATTTTGACATTAACTCACAAACGCACGTTATAAAGTCATAATTGCGAGATATAAAATAGCAATTCTGAGAAAAAAAAAAATCTGAATTGTAAGTTTATATCTCACAATTCCGACTTAACTCACAAAACTCAGAACTGCGAGTAAAAGTCAGAATTGTGAGTTTATATCTCAATTCTGAGAAAAAAAGTTTTGCGAATTGCGAGGCGTAAACTCCAACATTACGGACATGACTTTGTTTCCAAGTATATCAAGTGTCTAGATGGAATAAAACCAGCGAATCTGGTTCAACACGACAACTCTGAGGACGCGTTTTCTGTGCCAAATGCATCAGTGAATGAGCATGTGCATCCACAAATTTGCAGGAAAGTCAAATCTTGGCCTGTTTTTTAAATGTTGCCGTTGGGGAAAAGATTAATCAATGGGAATTGGCCTAACACAGCACATCACATCAAAAGCAGACGCTCGAGCCAAGCGGTGTGCGGATCGCCGTGCCAAGATCAGCTTTGCGTCGGCCGCTTGATCAACTCAGATTGATGCACAGAGCGCATCTCATTTGTGTCGCACAAGCGCAATGTTCTGACCTACAAATCCAGCGTTAAATTTATTAACGCGAGTTCATATCCATCAACACCTTCTCTGCATCCATCACCTTTAATATTTTTCTGAAAGGCTGTTTTTGTTTATAATTTTGTTCTGCGCAGAACTCCCTCGAGCGTTTTGACTCACGGTCAAAAGCTGTTCCTTGAATGCTAAATATTCAATTTTAACTTTTTGTTGCTTCATAAACTAGAAGCACAGTCCATTTAGTATTAGTACATGCAACAAGCAGCAGATGTGAACCCTAAAATGCCTGTGAATGTGGTAGTTTGGTCAAGCAGGTATTTGCTCTTTCTCGCTCCACCTCCGTGAACCTCCAGGCAGCTGTTGTCTGACCATCAGAATGTGTGTATAATTGGACCCGTGGAGTATTGCACATCTCGAGACCTCAGCGTTCATCAGGAGTGGTCAAGGGCATGCACTGCTTTCCATTCATTAAAACGCATCTTTCGCTCTAACATGCACAGGATTTTCAGGTGCAGCTACTGATGTCGGCGTGCTTTAGAGGTGAAAGAGGGGCGCTGAGGAATAACAATTACCTGTTTCACACGAGGTCAGTGCTTTTGCATCAAAACTGCACCGCGGGCCTCAACTGGCACACGCTCTGCTGTGTGCAGCTCCAGGAAATACAGCACAACCTTGGATAGAATAAGCAGCTTTGTTTTCTCTCTGCACAGCTCTCCTCTGGGCTTCTTGTTCCTTACATTTTTTTTTTTCACATTACACACTGAGTCTTAAGAATATTATTGACCAATTGGTAAACAGTAAATGAGTATGCGGATTTGTATTTTCCAAGATTACGTTTTCAAGATTATTAACCGAATTTAACTGAATGTATTTATTTCACATTGCTTTGTATTTTTTTTTAGAAGATACTTGAACGACCAGTTGTAAATAAATGACCTCAGGTGTCGCTCGTGTGGGTGTTGCGTGGGAAGGTTCCTTGAGATTCATTTGAAAAGCTTAATTAGATTGGATCACATTCGTAATATTTTTTTTTTTATTTCACAAAAGCTTTTGAATACAGCATTACCTGAGCTTTTGCATTGAGTTTGTTTATTATTTAGTTGAAAGATATTCATCTTTAGAGGTTATTCATTCATCTTTTCCTTAGCAGAAGTATGTATCTCGTTTCATATCAGACACAGAACTAGACACGCAGTCTCTCCTAATAAAAGCTCCTAGTCAAAATCACACACAATGCATTTTGAGCAGGTAGGAATGGTTACATAACTATTTTACAGCGTGTTTAATGATTTCTGAATATACACTGGCGTTCAAAAGTTTGGAATTAGTAAGATTTGTAATGTTTTTTAAATAAGTTTCTTATGCTTATTCACTTAAGGCTGCATTTATTTGATCATAAATACAGACAAAATGTAATTTTGTGAAACATTATTGCAATTTAAAATGACAGTTTTCTATTTTAATATACTTTAAAATCTAATTGATCGATTCCTGTGATCAAAGCTGCATTTTCAGCATCATTACGGCAGTCTTCAGTGTCACACGATCCTTCAGAAATCATTCTAATATGCTGATTTATAATCAATGTTGTAAACAGTTGTGCTGCTTAATATATTTTTGTGATACTTTTTTCTGGATAAAACATTTTTGACAGAAATTCAGTGTTACAATATACAATACTATTCAAAAGTTTTGAGGTCAGTAGTTTTTTTCTTTTAAAAGAAATTAATACTTTTATTTAGCAAGAATGTGTTAAACGGATAAAAAGTGACAGTAAAGACTTATATTGTTAGAAAAGACTTCTATTTTGAATAATTGCTGTTCTTTTTACCTTTTATTCATCAAAGAATAAAAAAAATATTAAGCAGCACAATGTTTCAAAGCTGATAATAAATCAGCATATTATGATTTCTGAACGATCATGTGCACTGAAGTCTGGTGTAATGGCTTATGAAAATTCAGCGCTGTGTCACAGAAATAAATTATATTTTTTAGGAAATATTAAAATAGGAAACCAATATTAGGAATTGCAATATTACTGTTTTTTCTGTATTTTTGATCAAATAAATACGCTGTTAAAACAAGTTGAGTTAACTTAAAATAATGTTACCTGGCTGCCTTAACATTTTAAGTTCAGTCAACTTAAATACATTTAGTCAACTTGAAATATTAAGTGACAACTTAGATATATGAGTTGATTCAATTTAAAATTTTAAGGCAGCAGCGTAACAAATTAAAGTTGATTCAACAAATTGTCTTGATGAGCATAAGAGACTCCATTAAAAAACAAAAATCTTTTAAAAAAATGTCTTGATGATCAATACGTATATCAGTAAATGTCTTACTAATGCACAACTATTCATTTCACAAGATGTTAACTGATGGTCTGGAGTGGTGTGGAATACTTGTGGATTATCGTGATGTTTTTAGCAACTATTTGAGCTCTCATTCTGATGGCACCCATTCACTCCAGTGGACCCACTGGTGAGCAAGTGATGGAATGTTAAATTTCTCCAAATCTGTTTCCATGAAGAAAAAAAAAATCTACATCTTGGAGGTTTTTGGCTTATTTGTGTAGCATAAAACCAATATATTTTCAATTATCATACTTTGGGACTATAAAAATGCCCACTGATTAATAACTTAAAGTGGCTTATTGGTCTAATCAGATTCAATTATTATGCTAAGCTATGCTAAAAGTGCTAACGCCAGACCCGGAGATCGGCTGAATGGCTTCAAAAATGGTAAAACTCATGAAAAAATGAGCCTATTTTCAAAAAAAAGTGGAGTGTTCCTTTAAGCAGATTGCGTTAATTTTCGACCTCATCTCCTTGCCTGTGTAAACTATAAATCATTAATATAGTTATTAATGATTTTGATCTTTTAATAGTACCATTTAAGTGCTTGTACAACGTTTTGTCTCACTGTTTATGACTTAAATATTGCCGTGGGTGCTTAATATAGATTGCAAATGGCCCAAACTTGCATTTTGTTTACATATCTTTGTTTTATTCTTTTGAGAGGTGATTTAAATATTTGCGGTTGTGAAATCATGTTGTTTGCCCTCCAACCCACTGAGCCAGTCACGTGACTGAAAGCTATCAATTAGTAAAATCTGTTGACTTTAGCAATCTTTGTTGCATTATGTGCCAATAGTGACCATTCAAAAATGGAGAACTGTAACTGTAACTGTAACTCAAGAAGTATACAATATATTTTAATGCCCTTTGAGATATTGGGTCTTAACAAAAGTTCCTTTTGGCATCTTCATTTATAAGGTCCTATATGGTTCGGTTCCAGAGATATTGGAATTTCAATATGGCTCCAGGGGTAAACTTTTATCACTATACATGTCTTTCTTCAGAACAAATATTAGCAAAAACAAAAATCTGAGCCAAAGACATTTCTGAAATTTGATTGATTTGACATGGAATCTATAGTCTGTAGTTCTTATTTGACTTAATTAGGATCCTTTAGATTTATTAGGATCCTAATTGTTAGGTACACATTCCTCAGGATATACTGACTTCTTGTCTATGCACATCAGGGTTTATCTGGACTAAATTCCCCAGACTGAATATCTCAGAATCTGTACAGTGTAAGCCAGCTGTCCTTGAATGAACTCAATTAACGCATCACTTGCCTTGAGGGAAAGTCGATTGACCCTCCACCTCTAGCATGATCAATCACTGTCTCTCAGAGCTCAGGGCGAGTAGTGTGTTCTGGATGACAGACTCTTCCTCAAAAAGCCACGTTGAGAACAGCCGAACATGTGCGATAATCACTGCCTACTCTGATCTCTCTCTTACTAACACTGCGTGAAGTCTGACCCATTTTTACATGCAAATGTTGATGGCCAACGAACTCAACCCAACTCAGACACCATCTCACTCACACTTGTCAAAAAGTATCATGTTTTTAACATAAAGTTAAAGTTTAAACTTTAATAACTTAATTCACCTTGTTTGACCTATAAAACTTGGAATATTCATTCTTAGATTGTTTTATTAAAAGCGCACACAATCATGATTTTCAAGACAAACTGTTTAGGACAGATTAATTCATCTCTGAGTCTCCCAAGAGCAAAAGAAAAAACAAGAAATTCAATAAATGATTTCACATGTGTTCCAATTAGTTTGCTTCCACCAGAAAAGGCTGTTTCAGTAATAAGTCAAGCCCACAATTATAGCATGGGTTTAGGGGTTAATTTTATAAGTGTGTGGTCTTACAAAGCCTGGGGCTAGTTGTCACACTTTATATTTCAGTGAATATTTCTCAGGGTGAGATTATTTTTAAAGAAAGTTTTAGGACAGACAAACTTTTAAAGTCTTGGCTAAAAAAAAGAACATATTGAACATTTCCACCATCACTGATAGGAAAAAAAAACATAGCAGTTATAAAACACAAGGTGACCCACATACCATATGTTGTTACAATGGGAACCTGCTGTTTATTCAGACTTGTTGAGAAGAGTGTCTTCAAAGAAGATTATTTTAAAACACTTTATAAGAGTATAAAAATCTTCAATAAAATACACACGTTTAAAATGTATTGCCAGCTACAGACCCCCCCCCCCCCCTCCCCCTGTAAACAATAAATACAGTGGTGGCCAAAAATATTAGAACGCCAGTGTTTTCACCAGCTAAAAATGATTTTAAGTCAGTTATTTCTAACTTTTGCTGTAGTGCGTCAGTAGGAAATATCAGTTTACATTTCCAAACATTAATTTTGCCAGGAAATTGCATACTTTCCCCATTTGTCCGTGTGTGTTTACGCCATATCCGTAAATAAAAGAAAGCCGGTCATATTTTAATGCGAAGTAGCTTGAATCCACAACTTAACCTCAAACCAAAGTGACAGAACTCCTAATAAATTACGTCTCAACAGAGCATCACATTTGCTGTGCATTGGGGAGATTTACAAAACAATGTTTATGTTGGTAAGGCCATCTTTAAACCAGATCAAATTTTGGTCTATTTGTCCATAAATAGCTTTCCCAATTAAAGAGGGATTGCATTTATGTCACGATTTGTTCAGTTACCTAGATGCGCAGCAATATTGGTGATACTTGGATGTAAACAACAGCATGGATTGTGCAGTTAATGTACTACTGCATACGTTGTTCTGCTAATTTATGGTGTCTATACCATGGAAAAAACATGTGGAAGCTCCTAAATCATATGGAAAAGGACTTAATAAGCAGAAAAGGGCGCAATGTTTTGACAAATTCAAGTTAATAGGTGGTAAAGATACGTACGAGCAGTATTAATTATTAGCCTAATATTTCACCTACCTGGCCGGAAATGATAAGAACAAACACAAATGTTGTCAAAATTCTTGCCTTCCTGGTTAAGTTTGGCCAACCACAAACACCTTTTTTTTTTCCTCAGACAGTTTTTGCACTCTTCACATTGATTTGTTATAACTTTTGGCAGTCTATAGTAGTACTACTCCTACTCCAAATGTTTTCCCAATCTGACCAATTAGGTACAGCCCAAAACATGACAATAATTGGCCATTTTCAGTAGCAATAATCAGAAAAATATGCAAATGTTGTTTGGTTCAGTGGCACTGTTTACGTTCAGTACGGCCTATATAGCCGATTGATGACGCATCTTTTTAAAACGCGTCTTTAGTTTCCACATTATCTGATATGAATAGCATGGCATTGCCAAACTTTTGTAACCTAATTAAAAAACTGTTTTCAGCAAGTCAAAACAACAACGGCATTATCAGCTGCTTACCTGTTCATTTCAGTCTTTCTGTCGTTATTGGCAGTGATTTGATGTTGTTTTTGACATCAGGACTAAGTGATAATACGATCATCCGCTTCAAATCGTCAGATTCATCTGCGCGGAACAGCGGAACCGCAGCACAACTTACGTAATGACCAAAACAATGTTCCTCCGCAGGTTATTTGAAGTTGCTTTAACCGCTAGAGGGCCAAAAGTAACAGATAAATTATAATCACAATAATAATCTCAATCATAATAATTATAATCATTACGTGTCAATTAAATTAGAGTTAAGCATATTCGCCCGTCAGATGCATTAGAGAATAATTTTGTCCTTGCATGCGTGTATGTATAATTCAAGCCAAAATAAAATAAAAAAAAGGTCAAATGAAACAAGTTCAATGACGTGCTTTATGTCAGCTACGCTGTACATTTTCTACAGTAGGTATTTGTGGAATATAGGCCTACATTTATTCACTTGAAAAGATGTTTTTATCCAAATCTGTTCGTCTATTGTGCAACTTCTTCTGGTTAAATAAAAATAAACTACATTTATATTATATTTATATATTTTTTTCAATGGCAAGTGAAAGTTCCCCATGTGACAGCAGCTAGTCTCCACTATATAAAGCCCGGTGATGCTCCACGAGCTCATTCAGGTGCGGAGAGACAGAGAAGAGAGCAGCGGCACAGATTTCACGCAGCAACCGTTTCTGAATCTGAGAATAAAGAGTTTACGCGCATAAGGATCGCATGCTGCACCTGTGGGATGACTTTTAGGAAAACATTTGGGTAGCACATGGAGTCTTATAAAAATCGTATGGGTGCGTAAAGCCGTGCCATGCAGGGGAACAGCAGCGCGTCTGCCCCGGGCTTAGCGGCATGCGGTCCGGCACTGGACGAGGGGGGTGCGCTGTCGAACCGGACCGCTCTCCACAACCTTTCGCTCCGCTGCTGGCTGCAGCTGCTCTCCAAAGAGTCCGCGCCGGAGCTCTACGGCGACAGCTCGAGCATGGCCATGCGGGTCGTGATCGCGCTCGTCTACCTGATCGTGTGCGCGCTGGGGCTCGTCGGGAACCTGTTGGCGCTTTACCTGCTCCAGTCGCGCCACAGACTCAAGCAGTCGTCCATCAACTGCTTCGTCATGAGTTTAGCCGTGACAGACCTGCAGTTCGTCCTGACTCTTCCGTTCTGGGCCGTGGACACCGCTTTGGACTTCAGATGGCCGTTTGGAAAGGTCATGTGCAAGATTATCAGCTCGGTCACCACCATGAACATGTACGCGAGCGTGTTCTTCTTGACAGCCATGAGCGTTGCGCGCTACTGCTCCTTGTCCTCATCCTTGCGGATGCAAAGTCCCAAAACGGCTTCGGCTGAGGTCAAGTGGGCCAGTTTGGGAATCTGGATCGTGTCCGTGGTGGCCACCATTCCTCATGCGGTTTACTCCACCACGGCGCAGGTGTCTGACGACGAGCTGTGCCTCGTCCGCTTCTCGGATTCGGGTAGTTGGGACCCGCAGCTGCTTCTGGGTCTCTATCAAACCCAGAAAGTTCTTCTGGGCTTTGTGATTCCGCTGATCATCATTTGCGTTTGTTACCTCCTCCTGCTGCGCTTCGTTCTGCGGCGGCGCGTCAGTGGAATTCCCGGCTCGGATAGCGAGAGAGGGCGGCACAAGCGCCGTTCCAAAGTCACCAGATCGGTCACCATCGTGGTTCTATCGTTCTTTCTGTGCTGGCTGCCCAACCAGGCGCTAACACTTTGGGGGGTGCTCATCAAATTCGACCTGGTGCCCTTCAGTAACGCATTTTATAACGCGCAGGCCTACGCGTTCCCCATCACTGTGTGCCTGGCGCACACCAACAGCTGCCTGAATCCGGTACTGTACTGTCTGATCCGCCAGGAGTACCGTACCGGCCTCAAGAAACTGCTGTTTAGAGCCACCCCGTCCATTCGAAACTTGGCCAAGCTGGTGTACCGGGGGAAGAAGGTGGCGGAGGCTCCGCCTGGAGTGGCCGTGGTGCAAATGGAGATCGGGATGTGACGTTACCGATGAGGAAAAAGACACCTGAGACTCGTTTGAACTTTTAAATGCATCTTTGTATACCCCCGCAACGTGGGTTTGCAAATATACTTGAAATAGTATTGCATTGGCGTATATAATACGTGTACATTACTAGACAAAAGTTTGGACGTACTTCTGCTTCTCACGATCTCAGAAACTTTCATGGCATGTTTTTCTTTGTATTGTTTTTTCAAGGAAATGTTTTCGAATGTTTATTTGTTTATTTACTTATTTAGTTATTGCGTGCTTTTTTATTATTTGTGACCCGGGACATTATCTGAAAGCTGATAAATAAGCTTTCCATTGATGCATGGTTTATTAGGATAGGACAATATTTGGCCAAGATACAACTTTTTAGATATCTGGAATCTGGAATCAAAATATTGAGAAAATCCCCTTTAAAGTTCCAAGATTAAATTCTTAGCAGTGTATATTACTAATCAAAAATTAACTTTTGATATAATTATGGAAATGTACAAAATATCTTCATGGAACATGATCTTTACTTAATATCCAGATTTTTGGCATAAAAGAAAAAACAATAATTTTGACCCATACAATGTATTTTGGCTATTGCTACAAATATACCCATGCTACTTAAGTAACTTTTTGAGTTATTTGACCGTTTTTAAATGAAAATTGTTTCTACATATTTTGAGTACTATTTCATTTTTTTTTTTTCATACAAGTTTAAGGAAATATTTCTTAATAAGCATAAGGGTGAAACATAAATGACTGAAATTAGTAAAAATGTACTAAGCATTAATGTATCTATTTATTTATTTACATTTAATTTTATTTAAATATTTAATATTTTCCCCCTCTTATTTTCTTATACTTCTTAAAATTATAAGGGTGAAACAAAAATGACTAAAATGTAATCTATTTAATTAAACATACATGTATTTTTAATTTAATGGGTGAATTGAATCAGATATTAATGTAAAAGCATCAACACGTGTTGAGCATACATGTTCGTCCTTCATTATATGATTTACACACATTTGTACTTTCATAGTTTTTATAGTTTTGATGATTTCTCTTTTTCTCAGACGATGATGGCACATTTCCACAGTTGTTATCATTGTAAATCAAGTTTATTCATTTTAAAATAACACTATACTTTGTCCCTCTTCTGAGAGCACCAAAAAAATGTGGAGCTATCATAAGAAATGAGAAGGTGTGTGCAAACTCTTGACTGCTAATGGGATATGAAACCATGATAGTTGATTCTTTTGCATGGAAACATTTCTTATTCAGAACATCTCAAACAACTGACATCTCCATGGATATGCAGTGTTTTCAGGACTATAACTCACTCACTGTGACTGAGTTTATTCTGGGGAAAAAAGAAAAGAAAATATCAAGTGAACTTTCCAGACCGTGAGAGGGAAAAAGCCATGACGAGAGTGTTTTCTAAACTGTCCTTAAACCCTTTGTATAGCTCAGTCCATTTATCATCTCTCAACATCTGACAAATGCAGTCTAAACGCAATCATCCACACAATAACTCTTTCTCATGGAGTTTCAAAGCAATGTGTCATTTTCAAGGAAAGAAAAAACAACATTTAAGCGCGTTTCTCGCACATTCAAATCTACTTCTGGCACATCTTCTGAATCAAGTGCTGAACTGTATATGGCTCAGTGTAAATAAAACATTTCAAGGCAAATGCTCAATTTTTTGTTGCTTATTGAAAATGAAATTAGAGTTTGTTTTGTCATGTGCTCTAAAATGTGCATTATGTCAGAGAATCTGAATACAGTGGTCAAAAATATGATTTAATCATATTAATAAGTAAGATTGTACCAGTGAAAGGAAGCTTTATGAGTGCTCTTTTGTTACACTCATTAATTGCAAACATTAATTTTTAATTTGAACAGTTTCTGCAGTCTGCCTTGATATTCAAGGTGCATACTATGATATAATTCTGCAGTCTTTACTGTAATGTGTCAGATGCATACATATTGTGTATTAAAATTTGACTATGTATACACAAAATATTTGCAGAAACATTCACTGCACAAATTACTTCATCCTACAAGGTAAAACTGCAGTTTGCCACTTTTAACAGTGTATGCTTTTACTTACTAATTGATTTATTTCCGGATTCTGTGGTGAATCTTAAATTTGCTTGCCTCTTATACCTGAAGCGCTGGATGAAATTGCTGAACACTCTGTGCTGGAAGCTTAACCTACATTTTCATGGACTACAAACTCCTGACTGCTAATGTGATATGTAACCATGATAGTTGATTCTTTTACATGGAAACATTTTTTTATTCAAAGCATCCAGAACATGTCGAACAACTGACATCTGCAGTGTTTCCAAAAGCTGAGCTTCAGAACTATAACTCGCTCACTGTGACTTATTCTGGGGGAAAAAAGAAAAGAAAATATCAAATGAACTTTTCAGACCTTGAGAGGGAAAATAGCCAAGAGGAGAGAGTTTTCTAAGCTGTCCTTGAACCCTTTGTATAGTTCAGTCCACTTATCATCTCTGAACATGTGCTGAATGCAGTCTAAACAACAATCATCCACACAATAACTCTCTCTCATGGACTTTCAAAGCAATGTGTCGCTATCAAGGAAAGAAAAAAACAACAACAACAACATTTAATCGTTACTTCTGGCACATTTTCTGAATCAAGTGAGGATTGTGTATGACTCAGTGTAAATAAAACATTCCAAGGCAAATGCTCAATTTTTTGTTACTTATTCCCTTTGGGAAATGAAATTGGAGTTTGTTATTAGTGGCATCTGAATCCAGTGGTCAAAATATGATTTAATAAGATTGCACCAGTGAAAAGAAGCTTTATGAGTGCTCTTTTGTTAAAACTCATTAATTGCAAACATTCATTTTTAATTTGAACAGTTTCTGCAGTCTGCCTTGATATTCAAGGTGAATGCTATGATATAATTCTGCAGTA
Organism: Cirrhinus molitorella; assembly: GCA_033026305.1. NCBI lineage: Eukaryota > Metazoa > Chordata > Actinopteri > Cypriniformes > Cyprinidae > Cirrhinus > Cirrhinus molitorella. The sequence continues at coordinate 4,806,300 of CM065124.1, read as the reverse complement.
TTTGCTGTAATGTGTCAGACGCATACATATTGTGTATGAAAACTTGACTGTATACACAAAATGTTTGCAGAAACATTCACTGCACAAATGACTGTATCCTACAAGGTAAAGGAATCTCTTTGAGTTAAAGGATTAGTTCACTTTCAGAACAAACATTTAAAGATAATGTTTCTTTAAAGATAAGGATTTCTCTGCATATAATGGACTTCTATGTTGCCTCCAAGTTTAAATCCAGCTTCAAAGGGCTCTAAACGATCCCAGCCGATGAAGAAGGGTCTTATCTAGCGAAACGATTGTTTTTTGTTTTTTTTAAAGTGACAATTTATACACTTTTTAACCTCAAATGCTCATCTTGTCTAGTCTGTGTGGTCCAGGCACAGTTAGGGTATGTCGAAAAACTCCCATCTCGTTTTTTATCTTTAACTTCAAAATCGTCCTAAAACACTGTTTTACCTTTTTTTGTAAAGGGCGTTTGATCTTCTTTGTATGTTCACTTTATTACATTTTTGTAAACACTGATGTTGGTATTTCTGCAGCAATGTAGGATGATTTTGAAGTTGGGGACGAAAACGAGATGGGAGTTTTTCAACATACCCTAACTGTATTGACCCAGATCACAGAGACTACGCAAGTGCATCTCAGAGACGTGACAAGACAAGCACTGGGGGTTAAAAAGCATATAAATTGTCAATTTGTTTAGAAAATAACTGATCGTTTAGCTAGATAAGACCTTTCTTCATCGTCTGGGATCGTTTAGAGTCCTTTGAAGCTGCATTTAAACTACATTTTGGAAACTTGGGGGCACCATAGAAGTCCATTATATGGAGAGAAATCCTGAAATGTTTTCCTCAAAAAACATAATTTCTTTACGACTGAAGAAAGAAACACATGAACATCTTGGATGACAAGAGGGTGAGTACATTATCTGTACAAACAGGCTCATTTTGCAACTCCCCTAGTGTTAAACAGATGAGTTTTACCAGTTTTGAATCCATTCAGCCGATCTCCGGGTCTGCCAGTAACACATTTAGCATAGCTTAGCATAAATCATTGAATCTGATTAGGCCATTAGCATCTCGTTCAAAAATGACCAAATATTTTCAATATTTTTCCTATTTAAAACTTAACTCTTCTGTAGTTACATTGTGTACTAAGACCGATAGAAAATGAAAAGTTGCTATTTTCCAGGCTGATGTGAATAGGAACTTTACTCTCATTCCAGTGTAATAATCAGGGAACTTTGTTGCCGTACCATGAGTGCAGCAGGCGCAATGATATTACGCAGCGCCTGAAAATAGTCCCCAGTTAGGTAACTTCCAATGTGACCAGCACTAAGCCACTAAGCTAATAGTAAAATAGCTGGGGACTATATTCAGGCGCTGCGTAATATCATTGCGCCTGCTGCACCCATGGTATGGCAGCAAAGTTCCTTGATTATTACGCCAGAATGAGAGTATAGTTCCTATCCATATCAGCCTAGAAAATCGCAACTTTTCATTTTCTGTCAGTCTTCGTACAGAAGAGTCAAGTTTTAAACAGGAAAAATACCCCAAATCTTTGGTCATTTTTGAACGAGATGCTAATGGTCTAATCTGATTCAATGATTTATGCTAAGCTATGCTAAAAGTGCTAACGGCAGACCCACAGATCGGTTGAATGGATTCAAAAACGATAAAACTCTTCTGACTTTAGGGGAGTTGGAAAATGAGCCTATTTTCAAACAAAAGTGGAGTGTTCCTTTAAGAACTGCAGTTTGACACATTTTTTACAGTGTATGCTATTACTTACTAATTAATAGTTGGTGCAGTACAGTATGATGCACAGTAATGAGTAATAATTCATGTACTTCAAGCAAGCATTTGAGTCACTGCATGCTTAATGAAAATAAGCTCATGCAAAACAGTTTTCAGACAGCTTAATTTCACTACATGCAATCCACTTACATTTCTAAAATGGAAGTTTATACGCTTTGCACAAATTATTTCCATTGCTGAAACTAGGCCAGAGACTTCCAGTTCCCAGCAAACACTGGGAGAGTAAAATCTTAAAATTATGTGTTTTTAATTTCATGAGAAAGTAGTTCTTCAAAATATCTCAGTTTGTGTTACACATGCAGATCTCATGCAGGTTTGGAATGACAGGAAGGTCAATAAACGAAGACAGATTTCATTTTTGGGTGAACTATTCCATTTCCTCTGCCCACAACTAAATTAAGTTTAGCTGGGGAATTATAATATTTTCTGCATTTACATTAGCCTGGCTTATTTACAGGTCAGTTACAGGAATGGGAATGTGATGATGTGGTTTCTATGACACGCTTGACGAAAGCCATATAGCTTCATGCACCCAGAATAATAACGCAATTCTGTTCAACGGCGTCCTTTTGGAGAAAACGTTCACTGCTGTATGCACGAGCGTGACCTCTCGACTCACGTTCATCATTGTGAGCTGTCACTCTTGGTTAAGTCTTCGGACAAACTCAGCTCATGAAGGGCTCTTCATTAATAATGTCTGTCAACTGACAATACAGTTGCATCTACTTTCAGTCATCTCGATTGCATCCAAATCAGTTTCAGGTTTTACAGCTGTGACTGGAGGATAAAATGTATATCTATCCACTGAGATTCCAAATGTTTATGTTTTAATTTCTTTTTAATTTAAATATTCAGATTAAGCCTGCAAATTTAAAATGGGTGGAATGGGATTGCTTCATAGCAGAGTTGGCAGTTGATTTATTTCCGGATTCTGTGGTGAATCTTAAATTTGCTTGCCTGTTATACCTGAAGCTCTGGATGAAATTGCTGAACACTATTTTTTTTTCATGGACTACAGAATAAAGCAGCATAGCAAATGCACAGGCTTTGCTTTGATTCTTGATTCCAGTTAAGCCAGAAAGCAGAACAGCTAATGTACAGTACAAATATCTTCCAGTGCCATCAGACATAATTAGATTTGACCAGCTTCATTTAACAGCTTCAGGCATCAAGTTCTTTTCTTCACAGTTACCTTTTATCATAATGAACTGAGAAAAAACTGTTGGGGGAAGTTATTTCTAAAAGCAATGCATTACAATATTGCATCACTCCCTAAAAAAAGTAACTAATTACGTTACTAAGTTACTTTTTATGTAAAGTAATGCATTACATTACTTTTGTGTTACTTTTTAAATCTGAGCAGTGCTTGCTTGTTTGTTTTTAATATAAAAAGTTGCATTTTTAGCAAATGTAAAAGCCCTTTCACACCAAAAAATTAAATGAATAAGCCTAAGGCTGTACAGTACGTCCAACACTCTTCAGCAATGAGAAAAATTAAGCACAAATGTTAGTCTAAAGTAACTTTTGATGATTAGTATGGTTGAATTGGATCAACAAAGGTCAGCAGCAAAGACATTGGTTAATAAAATGGGATTAAATACATAAAGGAAACAAAAAGTTACTTTTTTGAAAAAGGAATATATATTAGGGGTGGCACGGTTCACAAAACCCACAGTTCGGTTCGTATCACGGATTTAGGGTCACGGTTTTCGGTTCTGTACGGTTCTTGTTGTTATTTTTTCTTTTAATCCTTAACACTCCAGATATTTGCTTCAGCATATGATATATAGCTTATTAGCTTAATTATCCACAATTTAGGATACAGTATTAACATTTTTGTAATATAATCATGCACTAACTGAATCAGACTTGACTTTAAGCACATTATTTGGACCATCTCTGAGTAAAAGCTAGGTGAGATTTTGATAGTGCAAGAGAGAAGACATTGATGATGACATGTTTTTCGTTTATGCAATAAATCCAGCAGGGCTCTGCTTACTTTTTGTTAAAAACTTAAAGAGAGAGAAAAAAGAATGTTGAGATTAATGTTTTAAATATTACATTTTGAATATAGAAATATTAAATGATTTAAATCACTGAAAATGTACTTTAAAAATGAAACTACAAGCCAGTAGGTGGCGTCAAATCACTTATTTAATTACTGAATCATATTCATTTGATTCGTTTGAACGCTGGTTCATTGAGGAACAAAGCAAGTGACTGTGTTTATGAATGGGAAATTGACTCACTAGATTAGTGTAAAAACGCACGTTCATTCATAAAAAACACCGTTGTGTTTGAATGGAGAATGGAAAATCGGGCAATAGTGTTAGAGTCAGACAATGTAAGTAACTTAATATTACCTTCTTGTTTATTTAACTGTTGTATTAAATCAATATCTCATTTACAAACTCCCTTTATTGTTTACAGTGCGTGTAATGGTGCGCTGTGATTGGCTGAGCGGATCTATCGCATTTTGCAGAGAAAGGAGACCAGATACAATAGTAATGTTGGCAGTAACTAATTTTTTTTTTTAATGGAATTTAATCGCGTTTTGGAAAAGAGCTCTTCATATTGAATGCATTTTGCACAATGCTTGAACACATTGGCAGTTCTATCTACTGTTTTATTTCCGTTGTCATCGTAAGTAACATGAAATCCAAAATGTTCCCACACACCAGATTTGAACGACGCGGCCGCATCCGGTAACTCCGGGTATCCTTCATTATCTCCTCCACTTGCCATTTCTGCAGCACTCCATACTCCACTTTTACTGTCTATATGTATGTTCGCGCGAAACTGTCTGAGGCCAATGCGTCGAACCGTGCGGTGCACACACGAACCGAACCGAGACAAGCGAACCGAACGGTTCGGGTGTTTTTTCATGTACCCTGCCACCGCTAATATATATATATATATAATTGAAATCAAATATAAACTTTTTTGCGTATTAGTGGTGGGGATTTTTGCAAGCTACATGGTTAAGCCAGTAGGTGGCAATATGTGACTGTGAAAAGTGATGTCTTTACATCACCACTGAATCATTCATTCAGCCAACTTGTTCAAACCACAGATTCATTTAGGAATTAAACAAGTGATGTTATGAATGAATCGTTGAATGATTCGCTTAACCGATTCGATCGAACATGCAGAATCATTCAGAAACAAAACAACTGAACGAGTCAAAATACTCTACTACTTCTTTTATAAATTCATATACAAGATATTTAACATAAAAGATCTTTACATGTAGTCCACAAGAGAAAATAATAGTTGAATTTGTAAAAATGACCTAGTTCCTTGATTCTTAATACTGTTCTTACCTGAATGATTCACAGCTGTGTTTTTTTTTTTTTTTTGTTTGTTTGTTTGTTTAGTGATAGTTGACAAGAGTCCCTTGTTTGTCCTGAACAGTTAAACTGCCTGCTGTTCTTCAGAAAAATCCGTCAGGTCCCACAAATTATTTGGGTTTCCATCATTTTTGTGTATTTGAACCTTTTCCAACAATGACTGTATGATTTTGAGATCCATCTCTTTCTCACTGAGGATAACTGAGGAACTCATATGCAACTATTAGAGAAGGTTCAAACACTCACTGATGCTCCAGAAGGAAACACATTGCATTAAGAGCCATTTTTTTATTTTGCCTTAAAATGGCTCTTAAAAGGAAAAGGTTCAAATACACAAAAATGATGGAAACCCAAATAATTTGTGGGACCTGAAGGATTTTTCTGAAAAACAGCAGGCAGTTTAACTGTTCAGGACAAACAAGGGACTCATGAACAACTACTGCTAAACAAAAAAGCACAGCTGTGGATTATTCAGGTAACAACTGAATAATTTGTAATAGTAATAAGATGTAAACTTCTGAATGGTGTTATTTTCTCTTGTGAACTATACGTAAACCTCTTTTATGTCAAATATCTTGTTCATGTCAGTACTAAATAAAAAATAACATGCATTTTGCATGATCCCTCTTATTTTGGTCAAATAATGAACAGTTTCTGAAAGGGGGATGTAAACTTTTGACCTCAACTGTATTATTCTCGTTATTTCACTATAGCGGATAATGAACCTGAAGTCTCGCCCATAGGCTTATTTCTGAGTTGAAGAATAAGATGGATAGAACATACTATTTTTAATGGCTGTGAAGAAGTACCTCCTTAGTGTGTGATTTCGGATGCAGCCATTGTCTTTATGATGTCTTTAAATGAAACAAAAATTAATTTGTTCAGATTAATAAATAGCCTGTTTTAATAAATAAAACACACTTCTCTAACGTTTCAGTGGCTCACCATCAAATAAAATCGCTAATGACTTAATTCGCAGTCTTGTCACACATTTGTAAAGCGTTTGACACTGCTGACAGTGACATGCCGTTACTCACCTCATCTCACGCTGGACTGCCAGAAGAAAATCAGTTTCAGAAGCTGCCGAAGTGACAGATGCTGAAAGATAGAGAACATTTTTATAAGCTTGCTTGAAAAATCAGTGTCAGAAGCTTTAGCGCCACCGAATCCTGCTGTTTCCAGCGAAATGCTGTAAAGGAGGATAATTCGTCGCAATTAAATATCATCTGCTGGTCTGCTTCAGATTAGACTGAAGCCCTCATGAATGCAGTCTGTGTTAAATTATGCATAGAAGACGAATGAAATACAAACGAAGGTTTCTAAGAAAACTCGAAATATCATCAAAGTGATCCAAGGGTTTTTTACTCATTTTGACCAAAGCGCATAACACAACTCAAATATTCTGCATAAAAACAGGGCTGTTTTGAAACATCAGGACTGAATGGGAGCTGTGGATTTTACATGACATGCTCTCAGAAAATGTTTCAAAAATTATCATTGATTGTAAAAAAAGAACATGGTCAGACTTGTGACTTTACCCCTTTGTGCCAAAAATGTCTATTTTTTGCATATTTTATGCTAGCAAATACATTTCTAATTATAAATAAATAAATGTTTTAATATATAAATTATGTATAAATTGCCTATAGTTCCTGTACATCAATTGCATTTCTAATAATTTTACACTAATTTCAAGTTACAATAATTACAATAATTTCTTTAGAAATGGAAAGAAATACACAGCAAAAAATGTTTTCCTTACTTTGATTTTTTTGCCTTGTTTCCAGCTAAAATATCTAACAAATTGTCAAATCAAGAAGGATTTTCTAGACAAGTAAAAATTATTGACTTGTTTTCAGAAAAAAATAAGTTAAAATTAAGTAAGTTTTTTGCTTAAAACAAGCAAAAATAATCTGCCAATGGGGTAAGCCAAAAAATCTAGTTTTGATTATTTTGGTTGAGATCCACTTAGGAATCACAAATGTTGAGTACAAGATTGGTTAAAACTGAAAGTGGAAAATTTTTTATATATATATATATATATATATATATGTGTGTGTGTGTGTGTGTAATTATATTTATATAATTTTTCCATGAATTACAAAATTTAACCCAAATTTTAGGGAAAATTGGTCATGAAAATGTCACAAAAGGCATTTATGTTTTTATATATTTTGTGTAATTTTACTGTTAAGTTTAATTTCTTGTGAAATTTAATGTAGTTATTTAATTAAATTAATTAATTTATTTATTTGTATTTATTTTTTTGTTTGTTTTTGTGAGATCCACTTAGAAATCACAAATGTTCAGTATAAAATTGGTTAAAACTGAAGTATTTGTATATATGTGTAATTAGATTTTATATAATTTGTTTTTCCTCAATTACCCAAATTTTGGGGAAAATTAGTCATGAAAATGTCACAAAAGGCATTTATATTTTTATACATTTTGTTTCATTTTACTGTTAAGTTTAATTTCTTGTGAAATTTAATGTAGTTACTTAATTTGATTAATTTATTTTTTTTCTTTTTTTGTGTGTTTGTTTGTTTTTGTGAGATCCACTTAGGAATCACAAATATTCTGTATAAAATTGGTTAAAATTGAAGTATTCTGAAGTACTTCAATTTTAGTATATATATATATATATATATATATATATATATATATATATATATATATATATATATTCTAGACAAGTAAAAATTATTGTCTTGTTTTCAGAAAAAATAAGTTTAATATTTTTTTTCCATGAATTACCAAAATTATGGGGAAAATTGGTCATGAAAATGACACAAAAGGCATTATATTTTTATATATTTTGTGTAATTTTCTTGTCATTTTATATAATTTTTATTTTATCAAATTTTTTTCAAGAATTACAAACTTTGTTTAAACTATGTTTAATGTTTAAACTAATTTCCTTAGAAATGAGGGGGAAAAAAACAAAATAAAAATTATTTTAGTGGTAACTTTTTAGGTTTTTAGGGTACTAAAACAATTAAAACTAAAAAAAATAATACAAACTGTATAGACATTTAAAAAAAAAAACTAATAAAGTTACAAAAACAAAAACAAAATTACTAAAAATAAACAAAAAATGATTTCAAAAATCATAATATATACTATAATAGTACCTCAGTGATACATATATTACATTTATACTGTGCGTATTGTGCTCTTTTATATATATATATATATATATATATATATAGTAGTTCCTGTACCTTTACAAGCAGCCTTGAAATAAAGAAAAAGATTGAACAGTGAGGTTCATTTGGGCTCAAGGGCATAACTGGACAATTCACATCATTTACCGATTCACAGCAAGCGTGTCTGATCTCATTCCCCTGACAGCTCCACAGCTCTCACTCATCTCCATTAACAAGATCCACATCAAAAAGTGTCTGCATGAAAGCTTGTATTAATTTCGCAGTGTGACCCGGTCAGGACATTTGCTTGGCATGTTGCTGTCATTGTTGTCTGTTAATTTTAGCATCTTTGTGAGACGAATATAGCCGCTTTCTTTGTCAGAGCTGAGTTGCCAAAGAGAATGAAATCTCTCGTGACTGTCCTGCTTGAATAAAGGTTAAATGAAAATGAACGGATGTGTTTACAGCACGAGAGCAGAGATGATCCGCTTCGCAATTCTGAAGTGGATTTGCCATTTAAAAGTGGCATTCTTGCGAATCTGAAGGATGCAGCAGCTGTTTGATTAAATGAAGCTGTTGTTTGTGATTTTGGTAAAGGTCACTGATGCTCTGCTGTCAGTTTCATCAGGAGATCACAGTGAATTTCTTCAGGACATTGAAATTTAACATTCATTTGACATGTGCATGCTTATCTAGTTCAAGTTTAGAATTAAGGTGAATTGTTAAACAATTTATAATAAATAAATGATATAATTATATATATATATAAAATATAAGCACTATTTTATTACACTAACTTACCAATTAGTACTCACAACCCAAGATTTAATAATTAACTTAAGCAAAAAAAATAAAATAAACATTAATAAAATAAATAAAATAAAAAATATATAATAAAAAAACTAAATAAAAAAATTATTTTATTTCATAATTTACCAAGGTAACATTTCTCATTTTTAAGTTTAACTTAACGAACTAAAATATTACAAAAAATGAATACTACTACTACTACTACTACTACTAATAATAATAATAAAATTATAGACAAAAAATAATAATAATAATAATAAATAATAATAATAAAACAAAACCAGTGTTATAGTTTAGTATTTTTGTATAATAATATTGTTTCCACTAATATTCATAATTCACTTTTATTTTACACTTTTTATTATAATTAAGTTACATTTTAAGTAATTTTATGTACTTTTATATATTTTTTGTCACTACTTATGTCACTACTTAAGTTTAAATGTATTTTTTTTTTATTTCATTTCAGTTTTAACTATTAGTTCCAGTTAAATGGAAATCAAATTTAACTTTAACTTAAACAAAAAAGTTTAAGTTTATATCTAACAAATCTATTTTATTTGATTTCAGCTCTATTTCAATTGTAAATAATGTTTTAATAGTCTTAGATTTAATTCTAGTTAACAATAACTCTGGACAAAATTAATTAAAACTTTGAAATTAAAATGAAAACAAACAAAAAAATATACCAACTATAATAGCACTGCCAGGTCCAGAACAGGACTGTATACGCTGCATTATTGATCTACAGTGCTACACTGAAAAAAAAAATATATATATATATTACTTAAATTCTGAATTAAATCTGATCCGTTAATAACACACAACCTCCTCCAGGCTGAAAACCCTCTTAAGAGACCTTTTAAATGGCTTTAATTTGAAGAGGGATCAATATCACAGCAGCGTCAGTTCAATAACACCTGTAATATGCAACACAAGCAAACAAGATAAAAACAAATAGCCTAAAATAAAAGCATGTTTCATAATTAGGCAGGACTCCCTGTGAGACTTGATCCCTTGCTCTTCTGCTAATTAACCAGAGTCTGTGCATTGAAATGAGCTCTTAACCTTTAACACACCTCGTATGAAGAAGCATGAAGTAGGTCCTAACACTCGCTCTGCAACACGTGCACTTACTATGCAGGTAACGTAAAGCTGTAATTGCAAATGACTGAGAAAAGACTTAAAGAACAGAGTGACATTTGCTCTGTGAATGTGGGCTGAGATTATAGACTACTGAGAAAAGCTCCATATGATACCTGAGGAAAGCTGTTAGCATTGACATTCATCTCAATGACAGCTGCTCCCGAAAGATCAGCTGCTGAGAAAACATTAATACACTATTTCATTTGTTGCACAAAACCTAGTGAGACTGCAGTATTTTTTAATTTTGGCACGAAATGCATGCATAGGCATAGTCTAAAACAGTGTTGTTTTTAAAGGGGTTATGAACTGTCTTTGTTTTCTTATTTTGTACAGTACTGTACTGAGGTCCACTTAAAATGTTGTCTTAAATTTTACAACAACAACAAAAAAAAAAAACATCATGATTTAGAAGTAATGGGCTATATTCTGTCCTGTTTTGACCTCCCTTATTTTTGTTATTCTATCTTTGTTATTAATAATAAGCACACAGATGCAATTGGGGCAAATACAATAAAACAAAGACATAAATGAAATAAATAGGGCCTTATGAAATTTGTTTTATTTGGGGATTCCCCCATCCCGCTCCAAAGACACGATCTAAATCAAATGATTCGCGATAAATGCTTTGAATTCATGTTCTGAATCAAAAGATTTGCGATACACGCTTTGAATTCCTGTTCTGAATCAAAAGATTCACGATACGCGCTTTGAATTCCTGTTCTGAATCAAAAGATTCACGATACGCGCTTTGAATTCATGTTCTGAATCAAAAGATTTGCGATACACGCTTTGAATTCCTGTTCTGAATCAAAAGATTCACGATACACGCTTTGAATTCCTGTTCTGAATCAAAAGATTCACGATACGCGCTTTGAATTCCTGTTCTGAATCAAATGATTCGAGACCCGCGCTTTGAATTCCTGTTCTGAATCAAATTATACGCGATACGCGATCATGTTTTTGATGTCCGCGGGTTGAATCGACACCAATAATGTCATGTTTAGCCCCTGAAATACTAATTTACCACGGGAACCCCGACAAAAAACGTGTATTTTATCCCCCAGATCCCTATTTTTAACGAGTACACCCCCTCAAAACGCCATTGGGCTAGTTTTGGGCTTGTTTTGAGTAACAATTGGGCTAGTTTTGTTGTGAAAACCTGGCAACCCTGACTGATTCAGAGTTTCAAAAAGCTTTGTTGATGCTCTTTGTTGGAGTACTCTACATAATTAATTCGTTGTTTGAATAAGAGTGGAAATTAAATCATTACTTACAAAGTAATAATTTAAGCCCAATTTACAGCATTTTATGACATGACACTTATTACTTACCTAAAAGATGGGTTTATAATGTGCACTGTTATTACACTAGGTTAATTAGGCTATAGTCTTACTGAAGTTGGGTCAAACTCCACCTATGGAGAGAGAATTTTTTTCAAAAGTATTTTTATACAAATTGCACCCTGGTTTTAGTCACCTATAATAGCCCTGGCCTACAAATCAATCTAATTCCAAGCATTTAAGCAGTAGCCTTTAGTTCATAAAGATTTTTAAGATGATGAAAAATAATAGAAAGAAAAACAACCTGTTTATTAAACCTAAAAAAAGTTTTAATCAACGTGCAAATATGGCGTAAAATAGTCTTTTTCAGACTAAGCTACTTCAACTATTGTATTGTAAAGTACTGAATGCATTTGATTTTGGAAATTTGGAAATTCCACTATAATGGTTGGATTTCACTGAAGTGTATTTTGTGATTGGATTGATATTGTTTTACATAAAACTGAGCCTTAAAATGCTGCCAGCATAAGCATCTCACTAGGTTTTAAAACAGAGCCATATTTGTACAGAATAATAAGTGCTTTAAAGGAACAGTGCACCCAAAAAATTAAAACTTGCTGAAAATTTACTCACCCTCAGGCCATCCAAGATGTACATTGAGTTTGTTTCTTCATCAGATTGGGAGAAATATAGCAGTACATCACTTGCTCACCAAAGAATCCTCTGCAGTGAATGGGTGCCGTCAGAATGAGAGTCCAAACAACAGATAAAAACATCACAATAAGGTCGTTATGCACAGATCAATCACCATTTACAAGTTAAAACCATTCTGAATAAAAATGTTGATGGATTTTTAAAGAAAGAGAACAATCCATTATTATGGATTACAGACTCTATTTTTGCAAGAAGCAATGGCTTAAAGTTAAAATGCCTTAATGATGAATTTGTTTCTTAAAAACATGCAGCTTTTCATTTCTCAAGATGTTACATGATGGACTGGAGTGGTGTGGGTTACTTGTGGATTATTGTTATGCTTTTATCAGCTGTTTGGACTCTCATTCTGACGGCACCCATTCACTGCAGAGGATCCATAAGTGAGCAATTGATGGAATGCTACATTCAAACTTACATGCGTTACTGTAAACAAAAAAGGCCAGTGATATCAGAACACAGAACTTCACTTGCACTGATTTCTTTAAGTCTTAGTCTTGTAAACATAATCCCTATCTTTGTGTTACGGAGTGAACTGAAACCGAAGCCATTGCTGTGTCTGTCTCTATAAAAACCACAGAGGAAAACAAGCACAGTCTCTCATTAAAGTATAAACAGTAAATAGTGACAGGGCGAAGCTAGAGGCCATGACCAAACTGTGGATAATTTATAGAGCATCTGTGTCTTCAGACGAGCCAGACAGAACTAGGAGCCAAGGGTTGAAGACAGCAAGAGAAAGAAAGACAATGTCCTGAAAGCATCAAGCCAAACTTTTCTCTGACCAGTGTTTCGGTCCAGTCACCAGAGCTCCAGCCCACAGCGGAGGAGCACTGAGCAGCTTTTATAACGCAACGGCAAGCAAACAATTTCCGTTCCCAGCAGGCTTTGATGGCCGTCTCTGAAGACCTTAAGCTCTGGTCTGCTTGAGGTGCTGCTGGTAATTGGTGGCAGAGGCTGTAATTCAGCACGAACAACTCTATTCTGATCCTTCACTGAGCACCACACATTGACAGACAACAAAATGATGACCATCTGACACTATAATCAGCTCTATTCTTTCATGTTAACTGAGTTATTATAATCAGTTGTATTATCATGCACAGTGTCACGTTCACTGAAAGCAAAATATCAGTGGGAAAACAGATAATGTTCCTGCAGAAAATGATCAGTACAGTTTTCATTAAGTTTTTGAAGATTCCCTTCAACCCTAAACCAACACAATGCAATGCTTAGTTCATTTAAAACACTGTAGGAGATCGACACAGAAAAATATTTTCTTAGATGGAATGTGATGCGCACAACAATATATAAATATATATTTAAAAAATGATTTTTGTTAAATTATTGCTCGCAAAAAAAAAAAAAAGGAAAAATCATAAAATATTTAAAACAACACAATTTAGGTATAATAACAATAAAGGAATTTATACATGGGCATCATTTTTATTTGTTTGCTAAATTCTAATAAAAAAAATATTTTAGCTCATTATGTTCAATCTGCTTCATTAAATAAAATTTAAGTTGAATTAAATAAATGTGTTTAAATAAATGATAGAAAATAACATGAAAAATAAATTCATCAAAAAACTGCTATAATACTTATTTTTACATGTAAATTCAATTCCAACAAACAAACAAACAAACAAAAAACAAAACAAAAACAACATTTGCTAAAAAATGGGCTAAGTGACAATTCCTGAAGTTTTGTCACATCTTACTTTGATTATGTTCAATCCACTTAAATTCATAAAAGTTAAGATAAATTATTTTGTGTTGAGACTTACGTTTAATGAGATTAAGAAATTTCTACATGTTTTTGATTTTTACCATTCAAATAGATTAAGATAAAAAAAAAAAAAATTCAAAAAAATTATTTATAGAAAATTAAATTAGCAGAACATTTTTCTATAAATTTATAGAAAATAAATTAGTAGAAAATATTCCAAAATAAGTGACAGAAAATAATATGAAGAATAAGTAAATAGATAAACAAACTTCTATAATACTTCATTTTAAATTCAAACTTTAACAATTTACTTTAATTTTAACAAATGACAATTCCTAAATATTTTGCCACATCTTAATTTGATTATGTTCAATCCGCTTAAATAAAAAAAAATATATATATATATATATATTAAGTAGGGCTGTCAAACGATTAATCGCGATTAATCGCATCCATAATAAAAGTTTGTTTACATACTATATGTGTGTTTACTTTGTATATTTATTATGTACAAATAAATACACACACATACATGTATATATTAAAACTAAATATTTATATGTATATATATTTATACCTGTATACAATTTACATTATAAATAAATATAAATATTTATGATATAAATCTAAAATATTTTTCCTTAATATATACATGCATGTATGTGTATTTATATATATACATAATAAATATACAGAGTACACAAATATATAGTACGTAAACATAAACTTTTATTTTGGATGCGATTAATCGCGATTAATCATTTGACAGCACTAATATTAAGTTGAATTAAATTATCTTGTGTTGGGACTACATGAATATTTGTTGACATAAGTGAATATTTTGTTGTATTTTGTAGACATAACTTATTTTTAGTGATGTTGGAGATTTTGAGGTTACTATATATTTTCAGGTTTTACCATTAAAATAAATAATAGAAGATAATATATATATATATATATAAATTCTGAAAAATAAATGATGGACAATTAAATTTGTATAATAATTTTTAATAATTTTCTATGAATTTTTCTATGATAAAAAATAAATGATAGAAATGTGAAAGAATAAATAAATGATTAAATAAACAAACAAACTGCTATACTTAATTTTCAAATCCAATTTCAACAACAACAACAAATAAATAAATAAATAAATAGACAATATTTGCTGTTTGTTCAGAATACTTTGTTAAAATTAGTTAAAGAGTCAATTGCTGATGGTTTTGTCACAGCTTAATTTGATTATGTTCAATTCATAAAATCTTAAATTCATAAAATTGAAGTTAAATTAAATTCTTTTGTGCTGGGACTACATGAATATTTGTTGACATAACTTATTTTTAGTGAAAGTTGGGGATTTTTTGTAAAAAAAAGTAAAAAAAAAAAAAAAAAAAAAGTAGTTTCAACTTAAAAAATGTAATGCAAATGTTCGTACTGCCTTAAAATTTTAAAAGTTTAGTCAACATGAAATGTTAAGTTGTACTACATAAAAACAGATATTTGAGTTAAGTAAACCTCAAATTTTAAAACGTTTTTAAGTTGTTGTTTTTTTACAGTGTATATGTTTTTGAGTTTTACCATTAAAATAAATTAAAATAGATAAAAAAAAAATCTAAAAATAGTAGAATATTTTTTCTATAAATTTATAGAACATAGATTAGAAAAAAATAAATAAATAAATGATAGAAAATAATATGAAAAAATAATCCTATAATTTTCTATGAATTTATACAAAATTCTAGAAAATAATTGATAGAAATGAATTTGAAATAATGAACAAACAAACTGCTAAAACTCTTAAATTCAAATCCAAAATTCCTGCAAATTCCAAAAACAGTCACGTTTCATTACTCTTCTACCTTCATCTGAATTCCTCAAGCACATCTCACAGCGGCTGTAACATCACACGAACTTCACATCCCACTGGATGTCTTCTGTACTCGTGTTGTGAGTTTCACACAGGTCGCATGACGTCACAAGTCTTCAAACGCCCCAGCTCTCCTCTCTGAAACTGACACATAAGATGCACAAATAATTGCATTTAAAAGCTTATCATAATTGCACGTCACACAGGTCAGGCTGTGACCTTTCCATCTGGCCTGTCCTGGATGATAGTGATCTGGTCAGAGCGGGCAGTTCAGCTCAGCCTTCTAGCGCTGGACGTGGCTCTTGGTTATCACGACACGACTGTGCTCTTGTTTCCCCGCAGACGTCAGATCAGATCAATGCCTGCGGCCCCGCGTAACACAGCAGTCTAAAAGCAGCCCGTCTGCTGGAAAACACAAAGGACTATCTCTTTTTATTTTTCTGACACTGAAACACCGGTGTTATGAGACTTGCAGGATTCACTGAGCGCTGATACAGATGAACAGGATATATCTTGTATAAATCCAGTTTGTTGTTTGCTATAATAAAACAGACATTCAGCTGATCAAAGAGCAACAGACAAACAGAGACCAGCCTTTTGCATTTGAGTCATTGAATCTCTACTGGATTTTCTTACTTGCATTTCCAGATTTTATTCTTTATTAAATCAGGCAAAGGAAGATTTTTTTAAATCTGCATTTAATTAAAAATACGGTGAAATAGTGAAATATTATTGCAATTTAAAGTAACTAATTTCTATTTGAATATGTTTTAAAACATAATTTATTCCTGTGATGCAAAGCTGAATTTTCAGCATCATTCCTCCAGTCTTCAGTGTCACACGATCCTTCAGAAATCATTCAAATATGCTGATTTGCTGCTCAAGAAGCTTACATTATTTTCAGTGTTGAAAACGGTTTTACATTTTTGTGGAAACAGTGATTTCTTTTAAGATTCTTTGTTCAAAATCAACATTTTTTGAAAACAGAAACCTTTTGTAACATTATAAATGCCTTTCCTATCACTTCTGATCAATTTAAGGCATCTTTGCAAATGCATAAATGACATTCTTTCAAATAAAAATAATCTTAATGAACCCAAACTTTTAAACTGCATGAGCCAAAACAACCATGTATCACTAAAATACTTACATTCGCTGCAAATAAAGCATTTTGTCTTATTCTCAACTCCATAACAGCTGTTTTTGAGAAAATAATTTGATTAATTTTAAGTTTTTACACCCAACTGGTATTGTGACGAGCGTCCCGAGAGTCCATTAGCGTCGTCCTGGCAACTAACCGCCGGCTCCGCCCCTGGCTCATCACCGCGGAGCCGAGCCAAGGCAAGTCATTGCACTCGGCGGCCATCTTTGAAACGCCTCTCGGGCATGCAAGTGCAGCTCCTTCCGGGTTTTTGGCTTCCGGCGTGGCTGCATGCAGGGTAAAAGTATTTCCGGTAACAGTGATTGCCGAGTCTAAGGAACATCCGCTCGGGCATCAATGTCTTTGCAAGAATTAAATCTCATGTAAATGTTTAAACTGTCTTGGTCATTTATTGGTGAGACTACAAAGTTTTATTTCAGAACTAAATTTCAGCACTAATTAGAAGTGACGACGCGTATATTCGGTTATATCATTGTCCGTGTCTATTTGGTGCAGCCGTGCATTGTCGCACTCCATGTAAAAAACTGTTTTTGGCGATGTGCTGGAGAAATCGACTGACAGCTCTGATCCTCCGATTTGCGAAAGAGGACCACTCGATCCCTGGATGCGTTTTTGCATTTCTTTCTGGATATATGAATCATAAACAGCACTTCTGTCATCTCGCAATGATGGTTCACTCACATTTTCTCCGCTCCTTATCATCTTCCCTTACGAAAATTAACCATGGTTTTATTATAGTAAAAGCAGGTTTGTTTTATTACTATTTGCATAACCACACAAATCAGATTTTGTAACAAAACCATGGAATAACTGCAATAACTGCCGTTTTGGTTTGATTCGTAGTTAATTTTAGTAAGGGCTAAGGTCTGTAATATGCACAGCATTAACAAACCTATTAGTACTTTGTTGTATATTTAGTTAATAAATATATTAACTCTAATTCAACTGATGTAGCTATACAATGAGGTCTTGGAAATAAATGTCTTATTTATTTTAGTCTCTCAGATATAGTTATAATGTGCGATTAATACATGGTCAACAGTTTCTGCGTTTCATTAGGTTGAGATAATCTACACATTGTTGTGACTTTTTTAAAGTTACTCAATGCGTTTTTAAAATACAGGCAATAGCATGTATTCGCGCAACATTAGCCCACATTAAAGCATATTACAACTCATTCTGACACTGAATTTATATATTTGTTCCTATGTGTAACGGTGCATACGTACTTAGAATTTCGTTTTTACATAAATTAGGCATATAAATAAATGCTTGTCATATATTAAAACGAGCAAGGGAATTGTTGAATGAGCCTATATATAGGACAGCTGGTGAAATAAAACTACCCGCCGGTAAATTCTAGAACGATCTGAGCGGCCATATAAGCTACAAATAAATTTCTTTGTAGATTATATAACAACAACTTGGAAAACAGACAAAATAGAAAGGGTAAGAGACGAAATTTGAGACAAGAGCATACAACATAATGTCCGCAGACCGCTAGCGGAACTATATTTACCCTGCGTCACGTGATTTCCGATTCTTGTGAAAAAGGCCAATGGGGAAACATCAAATTCTCCAAGTGTTCACCAAGTTTATGATTAAATTTCATATTTGAAATCCGACAAGAACTGCCTTATAAATATGGTTCCTTGTGCTCCAGTTGCGTCAAAAAACATTTATTTTTCAGGCGAGATTAGGCAGTGCGCATGCGCAATAGTGAGCTGCAGTGATGTGCTGACTTTACTAATCAACGATTGGCTCTTTCGTTAAGAAGGCGGGGCTTCGCGGCCATAATGAGCGTTGCATTTTTCCCCATTCAAAACTATAAGAGTGACACGTCTTGGGTACTCTATAGTCTTTGGCCGAGCGCACCTGACACTCGTCTGGAGAGAGGGATTTAAGCCACGGCCACACTGGCTACAGACGGGCAAGTCCTCACTACGGCTCAGACGGCTGAACTAATGTGTGTGTGTTTTCTCCCTCTCTCCAGACAGCAGCACCTGAAGCACAAATCCACAAGCACTTACTCACCAGGGGAAAAGATCTGCACCGAGCACGCCCCGCCGAGACTGCCACGTGGATTCACCGCACTTTTCTGTTTGTTCCCCACTTCATTCAATAAATCTACCCTCCGGGGATTTAATTTCCATCTCGTGTGCTTGTGTGCTTCTTCACCCCGCCACAGTATGTTTTCAGCAATCTCAGCAATATTTAATAAGAAAAATATATACACAGTGGCCCCAAAAAGTATCTAAACACCTCGGTTACACTTGAGACAGATTGTTTTTCCTGCAATTCTGAGTTTATTCTGACAGTGCAAATAAAGAATTTTGTCTCATTCTCAGTTGCATAACAGCTGTTTTTAGAGAATAATTTGGATAATCTTACATTTTTACACCCAACTGGTAAATTAGGTTGTGTTTTCAGCAAAATTGTATTTATATTTAATAAGAAAAATATATATACAGTGGCCCCAAAAAGAATCTAGACACCTCAGTTACACTTGAAACAGATTGGCTTTGCATTAAATCAATGCTGTACGATCATTTTCTCACAACTAACTTCACTTTTCTTCACTATGTTCATCTTTAAGGTCTTTTAAACACCCACCGAATGTTATCCTGCAATTCTGACTTTATTCTGACACTGCAAATAAAGCATATTGTCTCATTCTCAATTGCATAACAGCTGTTTTGAGAGAATAATTTGGGTAATTTTAAGTTTTTACACTCAACTGGTAAATTAGGATGTGTTTTCAGCAATATTTTATATTTAATAAGAAAAATATATATACAGTGGCCCCAAAAAGTATCCAGACACCTCAGTTACACTAAACAGATTGGTTTTGCATTAAATCAATGCTGTATGATCATTTTCTCACAACTAACTTTTCTTCACTATTTTCATCTTTAAGGTCTTTTAAACATCCACTGAAGAGTCAAATCAGACTCAAACACAAGAAACAAAACAGGTGAAATAATATTACCCCTTTTACCGCAAGGAGGAAAAGAAGCAGCAGGTAAGATATCAAGATTATTCTGCCAACAGCTACTTTTCAGCACTGAAGACTGAGCTTTACACTCCACCTCCACAGCAACAGTTACACATAATAATTAGCGAAGCAATCAGATTGGTGCAGAGGGAGAGAGGGGCGTGTTTAAAAGCAACAGGAAGCTGATCAGCCACTCACACGCTCTCAAATTGCCATTAGTGTGACTGAAGTGTCTTTTGAGTGCCTCTTTATTGAAAATATTTAAAGTAAGTTATTTAAAGTGAATCATTGTGATGGTTTTGTTCAGGCAGAGAAAGCCCTGAGTATATTCTGATGAATAGATGACATTATTGTATTAAGAGAGACAAGAGGCAAGTCCTGGCATCTAATGTACCCAATATTTGCGTCCAGTGATGATTAATGCACTCAAAACACATTTGAAAGCAAAATACCAGACTAATACATCATCATCACCTTCGAGACTCAAAATGTTTCACTTCTGAAAAATTGGCCTATTGCTCCTGACAAAGTCTGGCAAGTTACCACAGTCTAAAGGTGAATCTCTTTCGATCTCATTGTGTTGCGGAGTTGGCTGTGACACTGACTTTATGAAGTCTGAATAGCTTCGGTTCTGTCGCAGGAGCTCAAAAGGTTCCAGCCAAGTAACTCTGTTATGTGCATCTGTTCATCCATCAATTTGTCCAGAGCCTCAGGACCTGCCAATTATAGATCTTGTTCAAGGATGTCAAGTTACGAACCTGAGCAAAAGAAATGCTGTTACAGCGATATGCTCTGGAAAGTTTAGTTGCTGTGTTTCAAAGCTCAGGAGGATTTATGAGAGCTCAATAATGTGTTATTTCAGTGTCAGCTTTGTCTTCCTCCATGAAATTCCTTCGATAGAAACAAATGAGACAATAGCTGTCACACAGAGCTATGAAATGAATGTGGAGCAGCTCAGATCATTTGATCTTTGATGTGTATAAGAAAATCAGTGTCTCTACTAAGATCTCTGACTTTGGATTGCATGCTTAGATATCCTAGCAAAACCAAACACATTTGAATAAAAATCTCTACCTGCTCGTTGTTTGATGTACGGAAGCCCGTTTCCGCCACTGAATAAAAAATAAAAAAGGAAACTGCATCTAATTCATTCAGATTGTTTTTTCTCCATTTTTTTTCTTGACAAATTAAAGTTAGAATTAATTGTGATATATAAACTCGCAATTCTGATTTATAACACAAAATTGTGAGTTATTAAGTGAGAATTGTGAGATAAACTCACAATTCTAAGAAAATATCAGTCTTCCTCCATTTTGAGTTTATATTTCACAATTCACTGAAAAAAAATCATAATTGCGAGATATAAACTCTTTATATCTAAAAAGTTAGATTTGTGTGCTCATATCCCGTAATTTCTTACTTTATAACTCACAATTGTGAGTTTATATCATTTAATTCTGAGAAAAGGTCAGAATAGTGAGATATAAACTTGATTTCACGAGTTCGCCTTACAGATAATGAGGCTAGATAGATAATATGCGTATTTGGCGTGCTGTCCGTGGGGAGGGCTCCGAGCTCGGCAATTCCTCCCGAACTTGGAGTACTCTTCCCTCGTTTGAGGAGAGGGGTCCGAGCTCGGCATTTTAGCCCGAACCCTGAGCGCTCCCCCCGAGCTGGGATAGGAATGGGCCGATGGAGAGGAGTCGGGGTGGTGGAGGGATGCTGAAACTGCAGAGAAAGAAGGTAGGAAGGCTTAATCCATTTATAGCGGTATCTGTCTGTGTGATGTGATTGCTGATAGAGGATTGGTCGTGTTGATTATCTGAACGTGCTCCTCCCGAACTTTGTTTAGTAAACATCATTTCACGAGTTCGCCTTACAGATAATGAGGCTAGATAGATAATATGCGTATTTGGCGTGCTGTCCGTGGGGAGGGCTCCGAGCTCGGCAATTCCTCCCGAACTTGGAGTACTCTTCCCTCGTTTGAGGAGAGGGGTCCGAGCTCGGCATTTTAGCCCGAACCCTGAGCGCTCCCCCAAAATGCGATTTAGCGCAGGACAGCAGCCGGAGCATCAATTGCCCCCCAAAACTTGTGGCGCTTAAAACTTAGAGGGGTGCTGGCCGTTGCTTGAGCAGAATCGTTGCTGTGGCGATTGTGCGAGAAAAGGTGGCTTCTGCGGAAGCGAGCGCTGCTGCGGCAGCGGGAAGAAAGATGAGCGCTTCTGCGGAAGCGACGATGCTGCGGCATCTGAAAAATAGAGTGAGGCTTCTGCGGAAGCGAGCGCTGCTGCGGCAGCGGGAAGAAAGATGAGCACTTCTGCGGAAGCGGCGATGCTGCGGCATCTGGAAATAGAGTGTGGCTTCTGCGGAAGCGAGCGCTGCTGCGGCAGCGGGAAGAAGGATGAGCGCTTCTGCGGAAGCGACGATGCTGCGGCATCTGGAAAATAGAGTGAGGCTTCTGCGGAAGCGAGCGCTGCTGCGGCAACGGAAAGAAAGATGTGCGCTTCTGCGGAAGCGGGCGCTGCTGCGGCAGCGTGAACTGGGATGCTCTGATGATAGACGTGGGAAGGTTTGGATGCGATGCATTAGAGGGGAGGGCTGATCTTTAGATGACTCGGCTGATGAGGGTTCGGTGAGCTTCTTTGATATGGAAGCGATCTGACCGGATGTAGGTTTTGAAAGCCTCTGACGTCCAGCGGCCGAGCGTCTGAATTTCGGGCTGGGAGAGGCCTTTTTGGGCGGCTGTGGTAGCTGCGCCGATACGGAAGGAGTGGCAGGAGTAATGGTCTGCTGGGATGCCAGATAGAAGAAGAACGGATTTGAGATGTTTCTGGAACCAGAAACGGGTGGCGGGGTGATTGGCGTCGTCGACAAAAAGTGGGTCAGAGAGGAGTTTAGCCTGTGGTCTTCTGTGGTGTAGATAGGCTAGGAGGGTCTGGTATGGTTGAATTGGTGATTGGAGATTGAAGATGTAAATGAAGTGGCCTCTTTTTTGTTGGTCCGTTTTGCTTTGCTTAATGAAATAGGATATTGAGTCGGAATCTATGACTGCTAGATCTGAAAGGGTTGGGTGGACTGTTGGATTGAAGCTGGAAGTGATTGTAAGTTCCGAGCATCTGAGAAAGCCGAAGAAGGCCAATATGAACATGGCGTCGAGCGTGCGGGCGGTGTGGATGGAGTGGTAACCTCTGCGGAGGGTATAAATGCATTTGGTTAGCATGTCTAGGGTTATTGGCTGTCTGGCGTCTGGGCGGGTGGGTTGGGTTTTTTGGATGCCTTTGATGAGCATGGATGTCTGAGAGCTGGCTATTTCTGGAGAGGGTGTGCCAAAAATTAATTTGTGAAAAAACTGAATTCCGCTTAGATAACCTTTGATGGAGCTGGCTTGGAGGTTTTTGATGGTGTTGAGGTAGGAGATGAACGAGGTGATGGTGAGCAATGAAAAATCCGGGAAAGGTAAGTTGTATGCGTGGAGAAAGGTTTTGAAACTCTTCCATGCAGTTAGATAGGATTGGAGGGTCCTTGGGGAGACGGCCTGAAAAATATAATCGAGAGAAGTATCTAAAAGGTTTTTTAGCGGATGGCTTACGGGAAGATCAGCTCTGAATATGGAGGTACTGGGGTAGGGAGTGGGTCCGCATCTGGCGCCAGCCGCCTGAATTTCTGGAAAGCAAAACGGGAAAGAGAGTCAGCTATTTGGTTTTTAGACCCAGGAACGTGTTTTGCATTTAAAATAAATTGTCCGCGAGCTGAGATCCACGTGAGCCGTCTTAGAAAAGGCATCAGAGCGGGGGAGTGCGAACAACCTTTGTTGATGCAATGCACGGCCGCTTCGTTGTCGCAGTGCACTATGATGCTGGTTGCGGACCATGCTTTCCCCCATAGGAATGCTGCGACGACTAGAGGGTATAGCTCGAACAGCGCTGAGGATGAAAGAGACTGAGGCAGATCTGACAGCTGGGGGGGCCACGTAGATGCGAACCAGCTGCCTTGGAAAAAACCTCCGAAACCGCGGGAGGGGGCAGCGTCGGTAAATAATTGGATGTCGACAGGGTTGGAAATCATGTTGACGTAAAAGAAGGATAGGCCGTTCCATTGCTTGAGGAAAGAAATCCATAAACCGAGTTCGTTGCAGCACGAGCTAGGCAGGGATATGCGATCCTCGAGCGTGTGCACGGAAGACGCGAGAGCGAGGAGGTGAGAAATGAAAGAACGGCCCTGCGGAATGATGCGCATCGCAAAGTTTAGGTGGCCGAGGATAGACAACAGCTCGCGTTTGGAACAGATTGGGTTGAGCAGGAGGGTGGAGGCGACCAGGATTGTTCTGTCGATTTTTTCTTTGGGCAATGAAGCCTGGAATTTCTCGGAGTCTAGCAGGATGCCTAAGAATTCGATGGATGAGGCTGGTCCCAGGGTTTTGTCCTTGGCGAGGGGGATCCCGAGCTTTGCGAATACGTTCTGGACTATAGAGAGATGCGCGGCTGGGATGGAGTCGGGGGGCGAGATGATTAGAAAATCGTCTAGAAGGTGGATGAGGTAGGGAATTGCGTAATTATTGGATAGGATCCAACAGACAGCCTCTGATAGCATGTCAAAAATTTTGGGGCTGCTTCTGCAGCCGAAAGTTAGACGAACGGCGAAGTAGAATTTGTTTCTCCACTGTATGCCGAATAGGTGCCAGAAATCCGGATGGATTGGCATCACTTTAAACGCGGAGGTGATATCGACTTTGGCCAGCCATGCACCGCGACCTGCGTTTTTTATCAGAGTTATAGCTTGGTCGATGTCGTGGTAGTGGAGGGAGAATTCTTCGAGCGGAATGAGACTGTTAATGCTTGGGAGTGGGGAATTGTGGGGGGATGAAAGATCGATTATCAGGCGCTTTTTTCCTGAAAATTTTCGAGTAGCGACTCCAATTGGGCTGATGCGAAAACGGGCAAAAGGAGGATCATCGAAAGGGCCGACCATAAATTTCGACTCTACTTCTTTTTTGATTAGCAGATCGACTGTTTCGGGTTCGGTGAGAGCGGACTGGAGGTTGGCACAGATCCTGCTCTGGTTTGGAAAAATTTCGACGCCCGGGTTAAAGCCGTGCGTGAGACCAGACAGTAAAAAATCTGTGAAGTTCGTGTCGGGGTGATTAGACAATTCAATAGACAAATGGGAAATATTCACAGGAGTCGATAAGTAAGGTTTTTCATTTTTATTTGCAGATTTAAACACAGGACAAATAATGCGGGCGTGGGCGCCGCCACAGAAGCTGCAGACATGCAGGAAACGGCAACGCGACCATGAGCACCTGCCGGTGTTAAAGTTGGAGCAGACGCGACTTGAGGAAGAGGAGTGGCGGAGGTAGGATTTAGAGGATGACGGGTTGGTTGGCGTGTTAGCACTGCGCGGGACGTAGCTAGTGGATTTAATTTGGGAGGATTCGGGGACGGACGGTGTGACGAAAGGACATGCTTCGGTGGAATGGGCGGCGGATCGACAGACGGAACATGAAATATTGCGGCAGCCCAGGAAGACTCGGTTGTGGAGCTCGGTGTCCAGTGCCCCCCAGTAAGGGCACTGGTTCCACTGAGCTACCCGGATGGCGCATTTTGCTGAAAACAACTTGTGATAGGTGTAGAAGTGGGTGCCTCCGTAAGATAGCGCGAGCTCGGCAACTATCGCGAGATAGTCGCCGAGCTCTCGTCTCCTGTGTGGAAACGCGGTGCAAATTACTTCCAGATAACGGGTGAATGAGATTGTGAACTCGGCGAGAGAGAGTGTGCGTGATGGACTATGTGCTGGGTTTTTGAGGGTGACGGAGAACTCGCCGCAATCGATTTGGCGATCTGAAGACGGAGGTGAAAGTGGCGAAAGTAGAGAAAAGAGGTCTACATCCGCACCTGCTAGAATCTGTGTCCTGATGTTGCTGGCGACGGGGGGTGGTTCCAAAGCCGGGGCGTTTGGTGGGATGGGCATCGGCACTGCGGAAGCCAACGAGAAGGGAGAACGAGCTAGAGGAAGAGAAGGCAGAGAGGGAACAGTGGCCGCCGGAGCCGGTTGCGGAGGCAGCCTCACGCAGACGTCGGGACCGGGACCGGGGGCGGAGGTAGAAGAAAGGGGAGGGGGAGCAGGGAGCGTGGACCAAGTGTGGGCCTGCGCCGCTAACGGAGGCAGCCTCACGCTAGAGTTCGGCGGTGGGGCCACGGGCCATGCCTCGGGGAAAAGATGAGGATAGGAAAGAAGCTGAGAGTGGGCCGAGACGGCCGCTGGCGCTGCGCAGAGAGGCGCGGCGGGCTGGAGTTGAGCAGGGAGGGCGGGCTGGAGTTGAGCAGGGAGGGCGGGCAAACTGGGGCTTACGGCTGCGGCGTCTGGGGCGCGGCCCAGGCTTGCCGAAGGCCTGCTACGGCGGCTGGAGGAACGAAGGCCTTTCCTCGTGGGGGAGGAGGTTTGCTCAGGCCGAGCGTATGGGGTGCCGCGAGGCGTGGCCTGATTGCCGGCCGCTTTCGGCGGGGGAGTGGATTGGATGGAGCAGAAGATGTTGTAGAGCTCCGTTTTGGTCATCCGCCGTGAGTAGTAGACGTCTGCGTTGCTCAGGGCCTGTCTAAGGCTTGCAACTGTCCACTTCTGGATGGCTGGGACGGAGCGAAGGACCGAGGCATAGGAAGATGCCGGAGAAGGTGGTGGGCGCCTAGATGGAGGAGGCGCGGGCGAGCCTTGTCGTCTCGGGGTGTGAGAGGCGGCTCGTGAGGGCCGACGGCCCCGTGGAGCAGCCGCGGGCTCGATTTCGGAGACCTGACAGCTGTTAGGCTGAGCGGCGTTGGCGGACGCCGAGGGACGCTGAGCGTCGTTTGGATTATCGCTTGAGGGCGAGTTTGACTCTGACATGCCGGCGATATGCTGAAACTGCAGAGAAAGAAGGTAGGAAGGCTTAATCCATTTATAGCAGTATCTGTCTGTGTGATGTGATTGCTGATAGAGGATTGGTCGTGTTGATTATCTGAACGTGCTCCTCCCGAACTTTGTTTAGTAAACATCATATAAAGTTTAGAAAAAACTTGTGATATATAAACTCACAATTCTGACTTTTAAACACAAAATTGCAAGTTATTAAGTCAGAATTGTCATGTAAACTCGCAGTTGCGAAAAAGTCAGAATTGCATGTTTATATACCACAATTATGACTTTATATATTGCATTTTTTACTTTATAACTCACAATTGTGAGTTTATATCTCACAAATTTGAAAAAAAACATCAAAATTGCAAGATATAAACTCACAGTTGCGAAAAAGTCAGAATTGCATGTTTATATCCCGAAATTCTGACTGTATATGTTGCATTTTTTAATTTATAACTCACAATTGCAAATTTATATCTCACAAATTTGAAAAAAAAAAAAAGTCAGAATTGCGAGATATAAACTCGCAGCTGTGAAAAAGTCAGAATTGCATGTTTATATCCTGCAATTCTGACTTTATAACTTGCAATTGTGAGTTTATATCTCACAATTCTGACTATTGTGAGAAAAAAAAGCGGCCTCCATATTAATCTCACTGATGCCTAGGAGAAACAATTGAAATGTAAAAACAATGTTGTTTAATAAATAGCTTTTGGTGTTAAAAGGACATAAAATGACAACATCTTATCAAACTTAAGTAAAATCTCACTGAGCTTAAAGTTTTGTCTCTATATTAACACAATGGGAGACTGAAATGCACAGCATTTGGGAATCTACACATGCATGGTCGAAAGAAAAAAAAACTTAATAAATCTACTTAAAGATCATTTTTAATTTGAAAAAATGCAATTTTATACCACAAGCAATAGAATGACAATTACATTGTGCAAAATAATCAGATACAATTGTCATAATGCATGTGATTGAAGAGGGTATTTTTTGCATTTATTATAATTGGAATACGTGCCTAGTGGCCATCTGCGGGTCTGTGTTAATTGCTATAGTGTCTTCTGCTCTTCATTCACAAATACAATTTATTCAGTGTCAGTCTGGAATAATAAGCAGCCTACCTGTAGTCAAAGTTCATTACTTGAATTTTACCAAACCCACTGTGGTTTTTCCTTCAGTATAATACTGTTTGTCACTTTATGTTGACATATGCCATATTCCTCTAATCCTATTCTTAAAATGGGGAGAATCTGAGTAATTTAGGTGTCTCTCTCTCAATGGAATCAGACAGTGAGTGAATGTTGAGCAGAAGGTGAGCTTGTCACCTGTGTATCGCAGAATCAATGCTCATTTAAGTCTAACCAATGAAACTGGATGTGTCAGGTGTACAGTGAATTTATCGTAATTTACCAGGACAGTCTGTAGCTGCTGACAGTGAAGGTCTTGTAGGCTCAGCTAGTTAAAATGCTGGATTTTAATAAGATGACCAGCAGTGCCAAGTGTTCTGACAATTTGGATGAAAAGCAAGGTGCCTATAATTGATCTTGGGAGAGCGGCACAAATATTTACGTGTGACGTCTTCTTCAGAAAGACTAATTTGTTTGTCCGCATTCTGAACACTGCGAAAGATTTAATGTGATAAACCCATCAAAACAAGACAGACTCATAAACGAGGTCTTACAAACATCTCAGTTGCTTCTCCTAGAAAGAAATGACAAAATAAGGAGAGCGAAATGAGACTATAATCAATAATCTCACATGAGTCTCCTCCACAGTTTCAGATATCTTAAACTTTGCTCAGAATCGCTAGACGCTAAAGTCGTCACGCAAAATATCACAATATGAACTCAAACATGTCTCATGAACATCTAATTTGTTTGTTTATCATGGGAAAAGTTCCCAGTAATCTCACATTAGTTTTCTCTGTTTCAGATTTGTCTCAAATTGTGCTCATAATTGTCTCAGTATGAACTTAAACAGTTCTCATCAAAAGACCAAATGATGATTATTTGTAGACATCTTAATTTGTCTTTACAAAATGAATTTTCATCGTGTGAGATGAAGTTGATACATAAATGAGATGACATATTGTTCTCACATAAAAAAGATCCCAGGTATCACAAATAAATCTCTTCCAGTTTGTTATCTTAAACTTTGCTCAGAATTACCGAAAGGCTAAAGTCGCCCATGCTGAAAGTCTCAATCTCATTTGTTCCTCCTAAGAAAAATTCAATTTAAATACAGAGCAAAATGAGACTCATGATTGTTCCCAGTAATCTCACATGCATCTCAGATCTCATGTTTCAGATTTCTCTCAAACTGTGCTCAAATTCTTCATACAGATGTCTCAACATGAACTCAAATATTTCTCATCAAATTCTTCCTTTATTTTATAGCTCTAAGCTCTTACTGTATGACAATTCTTATCTCACTTGTATCTAATTTGTCTTAAAAAATATATACTTGCAGTTGCAAGAAAAAAGTCTGAATTGAGAGATATAAACTCGCAATTCTGAGAAATAATGTCAGAATTGATTGTGATATATAAAAAAATGTGAGTTATTACATCAGAATTGCAAGATATTAACTTGCAGTTGCGAAAAAAGTCAAAATTACACAATCATACTCGCAATTGTGAGTTTATATTTCACAATTTTGAGAAAAAAAAAAGTCAGAGTTGTGAGATATAAACTTGCAGTTGCAAAAAAAAGTCAGAATTGCTGGATATTAACTCGCAATTCTGACTTTTTTTGCAACTGCGACTTTATATCTCACAATTCCAAATTTCTGAATTTAGCACTCACAGTTGCGAGTTTATATCTCACAATTTGGAGAAAAAAGTCAGTATTGCAAGACAAACTTGCAGCTGCGGGAAAAAGAAATGAGATATAAAGTCGCAATTCCGAGAAATAAATTCAGAATTGACTGTGATATATAAACTCACAATTCTGACTTTTTAACACAAAATTGTGAGTTAAGTCAGAATTGTGAACTCACAGAATAAATTTGCAGTTGCAAAAAAAAAAAAGAATTGCGAGATATAAATTTGCAGTTGCAAAAAATTGTGAATTTATATCTCGCAATTTTGAGAAAAAAGTCAGAATTGCAAGATATAAACTCGCAGTTGCGAAAGAAGTCGGAATTGAGTTAATATCCCGAAGTTCTGACTTCATATCGCAAATTTCTGAATTTAGAACTCGCAATTGCGAATTTATGTCTCACAATTCTGAGAAAAAAAGTCAGAATTGCGAGATTTAAACTCACAGTTGCAAAAAAGTTAGAACTGTTGTCTCCTTTACAGTTTCAGATGTTTCAAACTCTGCTCAGTTTTATTAAAATGCAAAAGTTGTCAAATAAATGTCTCAAAATGAACCCAAACATGTCTCAAAAACCAGCTGAACCAAGCTACTATTTACAATAACTTTCATTTATATATATATATATATATAAAAATATAATATATTATATATATATATAATAATAGCCGTATTACAACTATTGATTCAGTTTTGTCTATTTTTGTTTGTCTAAAACAAAAACAAAATGGCAAACATCTGCAACAATGTTAATACTTAAATGAGACTAATAAGTTGGTTATTATTCTAGTTGACTGAATACTTACCTAACAACTCCCTTAAATCTCAGCCATGAAGGAACAACCTGTCCTACAGAAAAGAAAAACCTTAAATTAGAGATTCTTTAATGTCTCAATGTATTCTATTAAAGTCATATCCAGTCACCTTTATTTATATAGTGCTTTTTAAATATAGATTCTGTCAAAGCAGCTTTGCAGTATCAAACAGGAAAATAGTGTGTCGATAATCCAAATGGACAACAGTAAACACTCAATTTTCAGTTAAAGTCAGTTCATCATTGAATCAGTGATGTCATCGTCCAGCTCAGTTTCAGTTAAAATACTATCAGTGTCTTCAAGCCGACAATATTAACTCCATCGGTTCTCCTCTGGCCAGACGAAACCAGCATGCCGTGGTTTAATTCCAGGCTGCAACAAAGTCAAATTGAGCAGAGGACTTGTCTTGTGGTCGATGGCCTTAGAGGTGATGAGGTCTTCGCTGGGGATCTGTCTCTGGAGCTCATCTAGTTGTCATGGTCTCTGCTGACATTCAGGGGTATCGAGGTCATCTCTAGGTGCTGATCCACCATCTGGACTGGATACAGACAGCATCAGGGTGACTGCAGTGACCATCTGATCTGAATTCATACTGGATCTGTGGCAATGGTGACCTTGGAATAAGAATGAAACTGACTAATATTAGTAAAAATTAGAATAGAAGCCATTCTTCTTATGATGTGACATTCTTCTAACGATGTTGAGCATTTACTATTGTCCTTTGCATTATCAACAGACTATTTTCCTGTTTAATACAGTAAAGCTGCTTTGACAGAATCCGTACTGTAAAAAGCACTATAATAAAGGTGACTTGACTTTGTTCAAGTGTTTTGACAAGTGTCCACGGTTCCGGTTGACTGAAATAATGCAGCCTAACAATCCTTTAACAAATTTGAGTTATAGAAATGTGTTAGTGTGTTATGTGTAAAACAGGTTAAAGAGATTGGTCTGCCTCCTGAACAACTCTAGGTAGATTGTTAGGTAGGTAGAGTTTGGGCACTAAATAGGAAAATGATCTTTAAACAATAAAGAGAGCCATATCTCCTCAAAGCAATGCAATTTTCAGGGTAAAACATGGCTTTGTAATCCAGATATGATACGTGAGGAAAAATCAACACGGAAATATTGACATATTACATACTAAAATGTGTG
This sequence comes from Cirrhinus molitorella, assembly GCA_033026305.1. Lineage (NCBI taxonomy): Eukaryota > Metazoa > Chordata > Actinopteri > Cypriniformes > Cyprinidae > Cirrhinus > Cirrhinus molitorella. Next base: position 4,774,610 of record CM065124.1, on the reverse strand, counting down.
TAAAGTAGGGCTGGGCGATATGGCAAAAATGTTATCTCGATAATTTTTCCCCATACTGATCGATAACGATATATATTTCAATATATATATATAAACTGTTAATGCTGCCAGCTTTAAAAGAGTATCCCAACTATGACTGAAGCCACATCAATTTGAGGGTTCCATAATTACATTTTAAAGTATAGTTTATTAACAAAAACACATTACACATTTGGCCTTAAAAAACTTAAGACAACTTACTGAAAGTAAAAACTAAACGTTGTGACAAAAGAAGGTAAATGAGAGTAAATGTGCAAAATGTAAACATAAATCTGTTGTAATCATAATTTGTAAGTAACACAATTGCAGTTTTTCATTTTCCTGTCTACATCGTCTGGCTTTTACGTGGTAGATTAAATGTGCAAAATGTAAACATAAAACTATACAACTAGAATTTTCACACAATTTGTCAAACTTCTACTTTTTTTTTTGTCAGGAAGACTACAGTGTCTGGCTTTAAGAGGTAGATTAAGGGGCTGTTCACATGTCGCACTCTGTAGCTTCCGCTCCTGTGGCATCTGCCATTGCTAAGCAACCAAGGCCTGCGCTTTCTATGCAGACGCGGAAGTTTAGGCAAAGGAATAAATGAATTTCTAGCACTAAAAATCTCTTGCAGTAGCTCTGCTACTAGATGCATTTAAAATGGTTGTTACGGGAAAGGATGAAGTGGATTGATTGGTTGGTTCTTGTCACATGAAACGCGGTGCGCTTGCGGCATTCTGAAAAGTTCAGATGTTTATGCGGTGCGGACACACCTGGAAAAAATGAGCGCGTTGCACGCGAATGCGTCGCTTCCATTATGAGCGCACTTTTCAAATAGCCAAACCACTTCCATATAACTAAATTCGTGCTACCTTTTTTGTTGACAACTTAGTTTTTGGATAATAACTCGAGGTTAGTTTCACTTTCGTTGCTGCTTCCACTAATTTTTGTCATCCTTGTGTCAAGTTTGTTTTGCAGAGTGCCGAAGTAAATGGACTTTGTTCTTTGACGTGAATGTTCAAAGCTGCACGCTGATTGGCTGTTGTCGCATATTTCTGCTGTGTGATTGGCTCTTATATTAAACCATATTGACTAAAAATGCCTAGAGCTTATCATCATTATCGATATATATTTTATCGCGAATCAATATGATATTATTTATCGTTATTGTTAACAGCCCTAGTGTAAAGCATCAAAATGTATTTTTAAAAGAGAGACATACACTGTAAAAAACAATTTGTTGAGTCAACTTAAAATAATTTATCTACCTTAAAATTTTAAGTTCAGTCAACTCGAAAAAACTTGAAATTTTACGTTTTACTAAGTGACAACTTAGATATTTGAGTTGATTCAACTTCAAATTTTAAGGCAGCCGAGTAACAAACACAGCTGTTAAGTTTAACAAACTATTTTTTTGTTTAGTTAAGTTGTCACTTAGTACTTAACATTTCAACTTGAATAAACTTACTTGAGTTGACTGAACTTAAAATTTTAAGGCAGCAGAGTTACAAATTATTTTAATTATTTTTTGTTTTTTACAGTGTACCTGGAGAAAACATAACCACATCATAATGGTGGTCTAATTTATCACTACATGACACATTTAAAGAAGTCTCTGAAGTGGACTTAACTGCCCAAATTCAGCTGTAAAAATAAAGTTGCTTTACAATGCCATAGAAGAACCTTTTTTTGTCTAAATGGTTCCATGAAGAACCTTTAACATCTGAAGAACCTTTCTGTTTCACAAAAGGTTCTTCAGATTATAAAAAGGTAAGAAAGAAATGTGTAATAGTGTTTAATAGTGTAGACGTGATTAATAATATGTTGATATTCTGAACAATTGTGGGCCACTAACCTCTCATAATCCATCAGCACAGCAGTTGTTATCAGCACAATCTCTCCAGAACTAATTGACACAAATTAATGACGCATACCCAGCGGAAAATGGACCTGCCAGGGAAATTATTTAGGTATTTTGGCGAATTAACGGCAGGTAATGGAAGCAGTTGAAGCCGTTTTATTGTGATATAGAAATAAAGATTCTTTAAAGGTCCTTAGTCTCTTTTATTAGATACTTTTTTATAAAAAAAGTCTCTTTTATTAGATACTTTTTATTTGCTAAATAGCTCTTTACAGATAAATACGGTCTTTGATGTGTCATTCTAGGTTGTTCACATCAGTTTTTAGTTTCTGGGTTCTTTAACACACCAGTATGTAAATGTGGATTGAGCTTGATGGAAATTTGATGGATTTTGTTCAGTGCATAATTACATTTATTCTTGAAAACAGTGTGAGATCCAGTTGTTTTGATCTCTGAAATAAATTATAAAATAATAATGAATAATTTAACATGCTAAAAACAGCTAAGTACAGTACAATATTTTACACACACACACACACACACACACACACACATACACACACACATTACCAGGAGTTTTAATGTTTTTAAAGACGTCTCTTTTGCTCACCAAGCCTACATTTCTTTGATCCAAAGTACAACAAAAACAGTACAATTTTGAAATATTTTTACTATTTAAAATAACTTATTTCTATTTGAATATATTTTAAAATGTAATTTATTCCTGTGATTTCAAATCTGAATATTTAGTATCATAATCTTTGGTAACATTATAAATGTCTTTATCACCCCTTTTGATCAATTTAAAGCATCTTTGGTAAATAAAAGTATTAATTTCTATCATTTCATATATAATGTCTTCATAACCTTTCATAAAAATGCACTGAAGTATCTTACACATCTTTCTTCTCAGCTGATATCTTATTTTCCAGCTGCTCTTTATTTTGCTTTTGCATGGATACGCTCATACGCGCTCTGACATCCTAACATGGTTTTCTTGGCTTCTCTGCCCTGCTTATCTGTTAATGTCAGTAATTACCCAGCTGCTTTCATGACACAGCTATTCCCACAGTTCATCACATGAAAGACCGGCGGTGAAAACAGAATGGCTTTAGAGCCATTACCATTTGACTGGACTGACCTTTACAGCGATTTCTCAGAAGCCTCTGTACTCGATTCATTAAAATGACTGAACCCGAAAGCAAAGGATCAAAACAGGTATAGTGTAGAGGCATTCTGTGTTCAGATGAGCTGGGTAAAATTACGGCATGTCTGCTTGAGAAACAAACAACAACAAAAAAGAGTAATGAATGATATGCAAAAAGAAACAAGTACACGGTACATATTTTATATATTATATATGGACAATATATGTATGCACTGCCATTCAAAAGTTTGGGATTAGTAAGATTTGTAATGTTTTTAAAGAAATCTTTTCTGCTAATCAAGGCTGTGTATATTTGATTAACAATATTGATATTGAATATTGATTTGACACTGCAATATTGTGAAATATTATTGCAATTTAAAATAGTTTTTCTATTTTAATATATTTCAAAATAGAATTTATTCCTGTGATCAAATCTGAAATTTCAGCATCATTACTCCATGATTCTTCAGAAATCATTCTAATATGCCGATTTATTATCAGTGTTAAAAATAGTTGTGCTGCTTAAAATAATTTGTTGGAACCACTGAAACTTATTTTCAGGATTCTTTAATAAATAAATAGTTTAGAACAACAGCATTTATTTAAAATTAAAATATTTTGTAAAATATACACCACCGTACAAAGTTTAGGGGCAGTAAATTTGATCTTTCCCTTCTTTGTTTGAAAGAAATTTATAATTTTATTCAACAAGGATGTGTTAAATGGATACAAAGTGATAGTAAAGACATATATTGTTGGAAATGAACTTTTTATTCATCAAAGAATCCTGAAAAAAGTATCACAGGTTCCAAAAAAATATTAAGCAGCAACTGTTTCCAACATTGATAATAAAAGTAACTAGATAGTAAAGTTTGTAGACATGATTAATCATGATTAATCGCATCCAAAATAAAAGTTTATGTTTACATACTATATATTTGTGTACTGTGTATATTTATTATCTATATATAAATACAAACTCATGCATGTATATATTAAGGAAAAATATTTCAGATTTATATATTAAATATTTATATTTATTTATAATCTAAAATGTATACTGGTATAAATATATCTACATATAAATATTTAGTTTTAATATATACATGTATGTGTGTGTATTTATATATACATAATAAATATACAAAGTAAACACACATATTGTATGCAAACATAAACTTTTATTTTGGATGCGATTAATCGCGATTAATCATTTGACAGCCCTATTTAAAAGATTAAAGTCTGAATGTTTTGAAGGCAATACAGTCTATTAGAAAAACAGATAGATCAGGTGTTGCTATGTGGTTGCTATGGTCGCCAGGGCAATTGCTAGGGTGTTGCTATGTGGTTGCTAAGGTACCTGGGGTGGTTGCTAGGGTGTTGCTATGTGGTTGCTAAGGTACTCTGGGTGGTTGCTAGAGTGTTGCTATGTGGATGCTAGGGTACTTGGGAGGTGTTGCTATGCGGTTGCTAGGGTATGCGGGGTGGCTGTTAGGGTGTTGCTATCCGATTGCTAGGGTACTTAGGGTGGTTTTTAGGGTGTTGTTATATGGTTTCTAAGGTACTTTGGCTGGTTGCTAGGGTACCCTGGGTGGTTGCTAGGGTGTTGCTATGCGGTTGCTGAGGTACTCTGGGTGGTTGCTAGGCTACCTGGGGTGGTTGCTATGGCGTTGCTATGCACTTGCTAAAGTACTCTGGGTCGTTGCTAGGGTGTTACTAGTATGTTGTTACCATGATTGACAAGTTACTAACATGTTGCTAACATGTTTCTAGCATGATTAGCATGTTACTAGCATGTTTAACATGTTACTATAATGTTGTTAGCATTATTAAGGTACTAGCATGATTCCAGCATGTTTAGCAAGTTACTAGTATGTTACTAGCACGTTGCTATCAAGAGTAACAAGTCACTAGCATGTTGCTACCATGATTAACAAGTTACTAGCATGATTCTATCATGATTAGCATGTTACTAGCATGTTGCTAGCATGACTTGCAAGTTAGTAACACGTTTAGCATTTTACTACCAAGGTGTTAGCATGATTAGCAAGTTACTAGCATGTTTCTAGAATAATTAGCATGTTACTAACATGATTATAGCATGATTAGCATGTTAATAGCACGTGGTTAGCAATGATTAGCATATTGCTAACATGGTTTAAATGGATTTGAAATAATTCATAGAGCGGAAGCTTGATTTAGACTCAATGGATTCTGTCAGTTTAGATTTGAGTTTTGACAGTTGGAGTTTGATGAGTCTTGGCTCATTTAAACATTCCATCAATGTAAGTCTATGGGATTTTTGGTGGTTTTGACAGTTTGGTTTACGAAAACCGTGAGCCGGATCAGTCTGAAAAGATATAGCAACCCGAGTCAAATGGATAAAAAGTGATAGTAAAGTTGGAATTGAACTTTTTACTAATCAAAGAAGAAGAAGATATACATTTAAATAGGATAACAGTAAGTTGGCTTTTTCAATAAATTATATTTTATAAAACCTGAAAACCATTATTTTAAACTGTAACAATATTTTACAATACCACATTAAAAATCTTACTGATCCCACATTTTTGAACAGCAGTGTATATATGAATGAATATATGAATAAAGACATACATAAAAAAAAAAAAATAATAATAATAAAAACGGACAGAAAGAAAACTAGAGACACAATGTTTACATGACTTAATCGAACATCGTTTAGACCTGGTTTCTTCTGTCTGTTGTGTTTTCCCACCTGCGCTCCGGCTCGCTGCTTCCTCTGACAGACGAATCAATGTGAGTGTGCTTCAGCTCGCTTCATCTGCTGATTCAGTGACATGATTAATTTGACCTGTCAAGAACTGCCCAAAACAAACCGCATTAGGTTTAATCGTTTAGCTTTCTGTCTGTTCTGTAAATCAGAGAGGTGTTTCGGACAGGCACATTCGCTCACACAAAACTTTGCAGAAAATTGCCTTCAAGTTTTCTGTTCATTCTGCTAGACCTTCCATTTACTGGTTTTACTTTCATTTAAATGCTTTCCTCCCACTGACATTTCGTTCAGGATAATCTTTTAAGTCCACTGTCATGGCTTCCACCCACACTGTCAAAAGTTATCGCTCATAACACCACATCCCAAGTGGGCGACGCTTTCTGTCCCTGAACACAATATCAGAAGTTACAAACCTACATGTTTTCTACCTTGCTTTGTTCTTTAAGTCCTTCTTAGAAGAAAAATGTGGAGCCACGTTGCCCTCGTAATCAAAAGCAACAGAAAACCTTTTTACATGGTTCCCACTCAGTTTTCAATGAAAATGCACTTTCAAATATTGCAGTAGGCACAAAAGCTAATTATGAATTAGAGGTGTGGAGCCATAGCTTTGTGGGCTGAGTGAAACCATAGAAACACCTGCTGCCCAACACTTTTTTGTACATCAGATGTACAATGACAAACAAAAAAACAGAGAAAACAGAATGGTGAGATGTTAACTGCAAATTCTGAGAAAAATGCCAGAAAATAGTCAAAATAGCAAGATTTAAACTCACAACTGCAAGTTCACAAGAGGTAAAAATCTCAATCGTGTTAATTTAGATTTAAATAAAAAAAAGTCAAAATTGTGTTATTTAAACTTTTCTGTAAAATGTCATGAATATATGGAAGCTTGGTTTCACCACAAGATAAAAAAAAAAAAATCTCATATTTGACCTTTTTTTTCTTGCAATTGCACGTTTATATCTCCCAATTTAGATCCATCCGCAACAAAAATTTGCAATTCGGAACTGTGTGAAAAAGAGTCACAATTACCTCTTAATTTAATCTCGCAATTTTTCAGTTTTATTCTGTGGTGCAAAAAAAAAAAAAAAGAAAAAAGAAATGCAGAATGGCTAGATGTAAAGTGCATATTCTGAGAAAAAATGTCAGAATTTACAAATGTGAACTCAGAGAAGTCAGAATTGTGAGATGTAGTGAAAAAAGTCAAAATTGTGTTTTTTAAACTTGTGGTCTAAAAAAGATTTTGTTTACAATGTCATGAATATATGGAGACTTGTTTTCGCTACGGATAAAAAAAAGATAATTGCAACTTTTTCTCTCACATTTTCATTTTTCCATAAAATGTCATGAATATACGGAAGCTTGGTTTCACCACAGGATAAAAAAAAAATCATATATGACCTTTTTTTTTTTCCTTGCAATTGCCCAATTCTGACTTTTTTCCCTTGCAATTCTGAGATAACGGTGAACTGAAACTCAGAATTGTAAGAATATAAACTCAGATTTGATATAAATTCGCAATTCAGAACTGTGTGAAAAATCACAATTATCTCTTTTGTTTTAATCTCGCAGAAAAAAAAATACAGAATGGCGAAATGTAAAGTGCAAATTCAGAGAAAAAAAGTCTGAACTGCCAGAAAATATAGCAAGATTTAAGCAAACAACTGCAAGTTTACAGAAAAAAAATCTAAATTGTGTTTATTTAGATCTAAATAAAATAAAGTCAAAATTGTGTTATTTAAACTTTTCTTTAAAATGTCGACTAATCGTATGTTTATTAATAAAACATTTAAATCATTCTAATGAGCACCGCATAAGTTATGATTATAAATGTGTCAGGGAAAAACAATAAGTAGACTGCATTAACATTTTAAAGTAGAATGTAGAAATTTGACTCTCTATATATTTTAATGTCTGTAAGTTCACAGAAAAGAGACGACAGAAAGCACATCTTGTTTGCTTTCATTTTTTTTTACAAAAGCATAATGTTTCGTTTTTTTATTGTGAGTGTACATGAATACACGTCTTTACAGATTCAAAAGATGTTTTACTCTTACCTGCATGCCCAAAAATGAGGGAGTGAGCTATTCTAAGAGCAAATTACCGCACTGGCGCATCCATCTCTCCTGCAGTAAGCGCATGTCTGTTCAGCTTCCACCCAGACAGCGCACATTTCTCGACGCTAACATTGAGCGGCCATGTAAAGTTGCTACTGGGCCTTTCAGATAATAACCCATATTTGAGGTTGATAAATGATAGGCGAATGTTGGATGTACTGTAGCCTACTGTATTAGTATTACCACACAGACTAGCCAATAATGATCTCCCTGTGAGATTTATTTATTTATTTATTTATTTATTTCTGCGACTAAACGACTAATAAAATTTTGGTCGACCAAGCCTTTTCTGGTCAAATAATAATAATAAATATAATAATAAATTAGTCGACTATTAGGGGGCAGCCCTAGTGAAAAAAGTTGGTGGTAAAAAAAAAAAAAAGTTGTTTTGTTTACAGTGCCAAGAGTACTGTATATGAAAGCTTGTTTTTTTTTTTCTCTCACATTTTTTACTTACACTTTTTTTTTTTTTTTTTTTTTTGCAATTGTGAGTTCATATCTTCAATTCTTATTTTCTCCCCTGCAATTCTAAAAAAAAAAAAACACTGAAATATAAATTTGCAATTCAAAACTGTGTGAAATAATGTCACAATTATCTCTTTGATTGAAATTGCAAGATGTGATCTCAGACTTCCAAAAAATAGTAGAAATAGCAAGATTTAAACTCACAGTTTATAAGAGGAAAAAAGTAAGAATTGTGAGATGTAAATTTAGATCTAAGTGAAAAAAATCAAAACTGTATTATGTAAACTATGGTGAAAAAAATGTTTTGTTTACAATGCCATGAATATATGGAAGCTTGTTTTCACCACAGGCTGAAAAAAACAGTTAATTGCAACTTTTTATCTCACATTTTTTATGCTATTGCACATTTATATCTCCAAATTCTGATTTTTTCTAAGAAAATTCTATATAAACTCAGAATTGCTAGAAAGAAATTTGCAGTTCAGAACTATGTGAGAAAAAAACAAGTCTTGCATTTTTTCAGTTTTATTCTGTTGTGCAAAAAAAAAAAAAAACTTCACATCTGAATTGCCAGATGTGAACTCATGACACTGCAAAAAATAAATATAAATACATAGAGCATCTTAAACTCTGTTGTGGGGAAAAAATATAAAAATAATAATAATATATGTACACTGAAAAAAATGATCAACAAAAGCCTTTCGTTTTTGCCCCCATTTCTCTGAACGCAAAGATCTAAGTCTTTTTCTATGTACACAAAAGGACAATTTCTCTCAAATATTGTTCACAAATCTGTCTAAATCTGTGTTAAACCCCTTTCACACAGAGATTCCGGAAAATACACGGGTAATGCGTTCCGGGAACTGTCCCGGGATCGTTTGGTTTTGGTTCATTCACACTGCCAGTGATTTTCCGGAATATGTGCGTGCGTTCACACACAACCCGTAAAGATCCTGTAAAGACACGTGACATTAGCACAAGGTTATAATGCGACGTGTACCGTTTCACTAAACTGGCGAACGATTTCCACTTCAGCATGGATAGTAAGAAGATCTGCCTTCAAAACATTCGGTAAAAAGAGTCGCACAATAACGTGCGTCTTCACTTTTACGTAGCCTTACGGCATTGGTTCTGGCTTTTGTCCACACAGCGCTCGTTCCGGGACTGAACCCGGCAATGTTACTAGGTCCCCAACCCGGAATCGTTCCCGGAATCAATCCCGGGACGTGGTTGCGTTCACACAGAAGGCACTCCAGCAATGTTACGGCAATTTTCCGGAATCAACGGGCAGTGTGAAAGGGGCTTAAGTGAGCACCTCTCCTTTGCTGAGATAATCCATCCACCTCACAGGTGTGGCATATCAAGATGCTGATTAGACAGCATGATTACTGCACAGGTGAGTCTTAGGCTGGCCACACAAAATGTCAGAATTGCGAGATGTAAAGACTTGCAGCTGTAAGTTTAAATTTCACAATTTGACTTTTTTTCATGTTTATAAGAGGAAAAAACTTTCTTGCAATTGCAAAATATAAACTCGAAATTGAGGAACAAATAAGATAAACAAGATATAAACTCACAATTCTGAGGGGAAAGAAGTCAAAAAGTGTGACAAAAAGGTTGTACTAATATGAATATGGTTGGCTTTTTTACTTTTACTCTGATTTACAGTTTGAAGAAGCGACAACAGTGGGCGAAAGTCAAAATCTGTCTGCAGATCTGAGTTGACAGATTTCACAGAATATCACAGTGTATGATGGACCTTCAGACCCTGTTGATCCAGTCAGAGGATATTAAGAATGTTTGATATTTTGAGTCGATTTTAGAACACATCTAGTCTCCTAGCAATGATACACATGTTTGAGTCTGTTGTGTTCGGAACAACTTGAAAGTCTGGTTGTGTATAAATAAAGTCTATGATGGCCAGCTTTCCTCTGTAATTATTTACAACGTCTGCAAGTGTATGACGCCTAGCGTTTTAAAATCTGTTGAAAAGTAGTGCAGTGTATTCCAGACAGAAATTTCTTTAAACACTGCGGCCATTCAAAATTAACAGTGGATGGACTAAAAAAAGAGCTATAATTTAAAGGAAAATCAAAAATGCAGCCCTTTCAGACAAACGTTTGAGATCTCACAAGAGAGAACATGAGCTTTCATCACAACAAAGCATCAAAATCACTTGATTTCCTCAGATGAGAAGCGGAAAAGTCCTGTGGTTTCACGCTACCTCTGTTTTCCTCTGATGGCTGTGGATGATTTGTCTGTTTTATCTGTCTGTATCCGCCCCGCAGCAGTCGGTCTTTTGTCTACTAAAGCCCAGTCACACGGTAAACGTCTCTTCTTTTTGCGGCTCCCAACTGTCAGGAAGATCGGTCATTGATCAGCACAGGAAAATATGAATGCACACAGTCGTGAAAAACACAGAGGACACAACATTACCGCTTGTTTCCCCCTAGAAGAGTGCAAAATTATAAAAACAAGCTGGCAAGAAACTGAAAACAGCATGAGGTAATTACAGCTTCTAGTTCATTTGTGAGAAATGCATTTCCATCTCACAATCTGGCAACTTGTTAGAATGAAGAGCAGAGGCAAATTTTATTTAATGGCCGTTCTCTGGTGTTTATCATCACAAAGACCTTCAAACCTTCAATCATGCATTATTTATAGGAAAATCTGAGTTTTAAAAACCTGTAATTTTGTCTTAGATTTTTTTCCTAAAAATGAATACAAATGGATTCAAAAACGCATCTTTGAAATGTATTAATATAGAATCTGATCATTGTTTTGATGAGAAGTATTTCATTTTGAGATCTCTGAACATCAATAACATCAACATGAAACAATAACAATAAAAGGGGTAAAATCTGGAAATTTGTTTCATCAAAGGTTGCGTTTTCATTTCTCAGAGGACTTTCAGTATGAACTTTGTCTCATGTTTCTGATTAGAAAAACAAAAACAGACACAAATGAGTCTATATTTGATTTTATAGAGCTATAAAATTAATTAAGTCTAACTTGCAGTTTCAATGCAGCTTCAAAGGGCTCTACAAGATCCTAGCCAAGGAATAAGGGTCTTATCTAGCTGAACAATCTGTAATTTTCTGAAAAAAGATAAATTTATATACTTTTTGCCACAAATGCTCGTCTTGCAATAGCTCTGCAATGCGCAGGCACATCTTCACACATTATCTAATCATGTTTGAAAAGTTGTGCGCAGTTAGTTTTTCTTCTTTTCTTTTTCTATTTTGGCTCAAAAAGGTAGGGTGGGGCGAAAAACTACATTGCATGTTCACCTTCAACTTCAAAATCATCCGACATTGTTGTTTTATTTGACTGTCTTTGCAAGTTCGCTGTGTAAACACTGGGTCGATACTTCCACCTACACCACGAGTGACCTTTCCAACATTTTTACGTAATGCGTGAAGTCGGACTGGTGAAAACAAGCATTTTTGGTAAAAAACATATCAACTTTTACCGTTTTAAGAAAATGACAGATCGTTTTGCTAGATAAGACGTTTTCCTCAAAAACCCTAATTTCTTTGCGACTAACAACAGTAAGACATGAATATCTTCACATGGTGGCGAGTAAATTATCAGGAATTTTTTATTCTGGAAGTGAACTTAAAAGTCAATATAAAATCTAAATATAAACTATTTTTCACACAAGTTTCAATGAATACAAAGTCATTCTCTGTTAAATAGGGGTAATTTAGATTAATTTATTGGGACATTTATTTGAGTCCCAATTTAGCTGAATTCACCATATATCCAATTTCAATGGAAAATGCATTACATTACAAAACTAACATGGGCTGCAAACTTTCATGTTGACTTGAGATCTCACTTGTGATTTTTCTTTCCTATTAGAGTTATAGATGAACTTACACAGGCGGATAAACTAGTTTTTGTTTTGTCGTCCCTGGTGCTGACCTAGAGAAGCTGGCCAAGTATTGATTTTTCATCTGGGTCTTCAAAGTTCACACTCCAGGGAAAAAAAAGAGCAAGAAAACATTTACAGACACAATCCAGGCCATCAGACCAGAACCAAGGATGACAAACACATCAACACCAACACCAGACGACAACACACATCACATGAATGCCAGCCGTATCACAAAAGGACAGAGCAAAACAATTTTTTTTTTACGTCTCCATAAAAGCCTAATATTACCTAATGCTAAGTCCAAAACTATCAATAAAACGAACAGTTTTACAAAATAGGAAATAAAAAGAATAGTTAAATGTCAAAAGCTTCAATAAAACTGAATGAATGAAATCAATGAATTTAATGGAAAAATGAGTCAAGACATATCAGTTCACTTACAGTCCCACATAGGAGTAGAAAAATGTGTTATACTCCAATTCGTCAGATACTGACGCTTGGTCACTCGTCCCTTTTTAGCGCACAAGGTACCCCTTCAGCATAATTTTTTCGACATGCAGGGTACTCCGTTGCTTTGAATAAGAAATCATTTGTCAATATAAAACACAGAATATAAAAGGCAGATACAACTACAGACACAATTCATCTGAAAAATATTAATATTCCAATTCTTCCAAGACAAAACAATTGATTTGTGAGAGGAATAATACCAAATCTCCATTTGCCATAAATCCTATGCACGAATTCAAAAACTGCCACCAAAAGAAACAGTCAGTTTGGATTGTGAAACTCCATTGGCTCTTGTGTGTCTCATTGCATCATGCTAAAGATCTAAATACTGCTTTTATAATAATATGAATTATTATACTGAATAAAAAATAAAAAGGTAACTGCAACTCTCACTTATTTTCGCAATTGCAAGTTTACATCTCACAATTTTTTTCTCAGAACTGCATGATATAAACTTACAATCGAGTTATAAAGTCAGAATTACGAGACATTTCTGACTTCTTATCTTACAGGTTTTGACTTTTTTCCAAGAATTTGTCTTTATAGAGTTTCTATCTTACAACTGTGCTATTATAACATGCAATTTCAATTTAATAGGTCAAACTGTGAGATATAAACTACATTTCTGAGGAATATCAGTCTTTTTTCCCTTAAAATTGGACTTTATATCTTGCAATTGCGAGTTTATATCACACAATTCTGAGAAAGAAAGTTTGAATTGTGAGAAAAAAAGTCAGAAATGTGAGTTTGTATCATGCCATTTAAAAAAAAAAATCTGAATTGTCTGATGAAAAATTGCAATAACCTTTTTTTTTTTTTTATTCAGTGGCGGAAATGGGCTTCCATAGTTTTTGCAATAATTTTTTTAATAAATTGTTTGCGCAATATAGGTTATATTGTTAAGAAGGGGTGGGATTAGGTGCTCATATATATAATATGATTTGTATTGTTAAAATGACATGCAAACCATTAAATGCAGCTTGATCTGATGAATACACTGCAAAAAAAAAGAAAGCTTTTCTTACTTAGATTTTTTTTTCTTGTTTCCAGCTAAAATATCTAAACATTTTTAAATCAAGAAGGATTTTCTAGACAAGTAAAAATTATTGTCTTGTTTTCAGACAAAATATGTTAAAATTAGTGAGTTTTTATTATCTGCCAGGGGCAAAATAAGTTAAATAATCTAGCTTTCTGCTTGAAATACGATTATTTTGCTTACACCATTGGCAGATTATTTTGCTTGTTTTAAGCAAAAACTAAAAAATTAATTTTGACATTTTTTTCTGAAAACAAGACAATAATTTTTACTTGTCTAGAAAATCCTTCTTGATTTAATAATTTTTAGATATTTTGGCTGGAAACAAGACATAAAATCTAAGTAAGAAAAGCATTTTTTGCAGTGTAAGGCATACAACTGAAAGCAACGGAATACCCTGTACGTCAAAAAAATTTACTGACCAGGCATCAATATGATGTGTGACCATGTTGCATGCTCAAATAGTCAAAGGAATTTACATAAACAAGTTTATAAATAATCTCCCCACCCCACAAAATCTCTAATTTTCTCTGGCAGTTTGGGTGTAGAACAACACCTACAGATGTAGCAGAAAACAGCTGGTTCATAGTTGCAATTTCTTTTGTCACTGGCCATAATTGTGACCTCGAAATGAAGAATAGGCATAAATTAACATCTTCAGTATCATGTAAAAAAGCACTGGCAGAGAATTGAACAAATAGTTGTAATCTGGGTCAGAGGAAGACATGAATTGTGTCTTTGTAGGAATAATACAAAAGTTCATTACCTCACAAATGACTGTCAAAAGCAAAGACGTTATTGAATGCGTCATCTATGGTGAGAAACTATACCACAGAAATTATTTTATGCAATAGTCCATTGTATTTCAAGGACAAATCTGTTTGTATTACCCACACGTCATTCCAAAACCCCCACCACAGAAGTAGACTTAGCCATATGACTTGTGCTACATGTGTCATATGACAGCTACACTAAAATGTAAGGCATTACTCATTTACAATCTTACCCTCCAGTGAGCTGTTAACTCAAAAAGCGCACACGTCCGAATCACAAAGTTGGTGAGTTGCACTAAGTACCAATTCAATTTTGTACCTGACTGACAGGTGGCTGCTTTTGAATGTAATGTGTGGATATGAACACTTGCTCCTCTGCACATGAGGCCGAATGCAAGGTATCTTTTAAATGATCTTTGAAAGGTACAATGTTAATGCAAACACAGCTGCAAACAATAGCATGTGTGCCACATCATGAAATCTGACAAGTACTTCAACTGAATCTGTTCATATTTATAATGGTTAAGCCTTGTGCATGTTCATATGCCTATGGTCCTTTATGCGCACATTATCATTAAATTTGTGTCGTAATGATGCAGAGAGAGTATGACCTTGTGAAATACAAGCTACGTTCCTAAATTCATGTTTAATAGTGAGAAAGCCATAGATAAACATTTCATCCCTGCACTGTAATTAATTAGACACAAAGGTTTCTTATTATTCATTGAAAGTCAGCGTGACCTGCCTGCTTGCATAAAGAATAAATATTTCAAAGTGAAGATGGTTGTTTTATTATGAAAACTTTGTCGTTTTTTGGTACAAACTCTTTGTAGATTGTTAAAGGAACAATTCAGCCAAAAATGAAAATTTGCAGAAAAATGTGCTCACTCTCAGGCCATCCAAGATGTAAATGAGTTTGTTTCTTCATCAGATTTGGAGAAATGTAGCTTTACATCATTTGCTCACCAATGGACCCTCTGCAGTAAATGGGTGCCGTCAGAATAAGAGCCCAAACAGCACAATAATCCACAAGTAAACAACACCAGTGCATCAGAAATGTCTGGTGAAGTGAAAAGTGTGTTTCTAAGAAACAAATCCATCATTAAGACATTATTTTAACTTTAAACCTTTTGCCTGAATCAGGAGAGAAATATGCACATATCAAGCACTGTTTATAAGCGAAAACAGTCCAAAACAGCTCTAAACAAATATTTTGGTGAATTTTGATGTTAGATGACAACAGAGGATGGACTTTCCCAATGGAGGAAATGTTGTAATGTCTACAGACTCATATTTTGGCCAGAAGATATGGTTTAAAATTATAAAGTTAATCATGAATTTATCATCAATATGCAGCTTTCCATTTCACAAGATGTTAACTGATGGACTGTAGTGGTGTGGATTACTTGTGGATTATTGTGATGTTTTTATCAGCTGTTTGGACTCTCATTTTGACGGCACCCATTCACTGTAGAGGATCCATTAGTTAGCAAGTGATGTAAAGCTACATTTCTTCAAATCTGTTTCGATTAATAAACAAACTCATAAAATGTTCATTTTTGGATGAACTAATATTTTAGGAAATTACACTAGCAAAATGCAAACGCTTCCGTGCAAGCAGTATCTATTTATTTTTTGTGAATAAATATGAATACTTTACTTGTTAATAAGGCCATGGAACAAAAAAAGCATGCATCTTTGCACAAGCCGACAGCATTTTTCATTAGTTCCAGTCAAAGTTAGTTCCACATCAGCAAGTACTGTGGCTTTGTTCATGACCTGGCAACATAAAATCATGAAAATGTCCCCGAGTGTTACTGCACTGGAATAAAAACTAATCACAGTTTAAGCAAAATTACAGACCGCAAAGTAGACGAACAGATCAAGACACCAACAAAAGACAGACAGTGAGAGATGGATAGATAACAAAGGACTCTAAAAGAACAGGATATGGACTGAAGAGATGAGAAACAATGAGAAGAAAAGAAGCAGAGGTGAGAGCAGCCGACTGTGACATATAGAGCTCTTCGAGAAAGAACTGAGGAAATGAATGACAGAAAATACAGAGAGGTTTAAAATCAGATTGTCTCTTACCTTTTAGTAATCTTACAATCTGTAAATGGAAAAGCAAAAGAAGAAGCTGTCAATGTCATTATCATGTTCCCAATCCCAACATCTTAATATGGTATATCGAATAAAACTTTGGAAATCAAATTTGTCTTCTTTTATCACAGTTATACAACATTAGAGTGAATGTGAAAAAGATTTAGACTCAGATTCAAGCAGATGTTTGTCATATCGAATTTTTAAAATGAAAAAGACTCAATTGACTGTTTCAAACAAAACATGTTTTCTTTGCAGCTTTGTTTGAATTGTTATATAACTGACACTTCATTATCTCATGAGGCCACGGGAACTAAAGCGCTGTCAGATTCAGAAAGATGTTTTGTGTCACTAGAACATTCAGTCCTGTTTGATCCACTGATAGAAGTCGCTGTTATATTAAATTTCAAAAGATGATTAAAAATATGAAAATGTACTTCAAGTTGACATGCTTATGTAAACTAACTGTCAGTCCCTTATGAACATCTTGTAAATTTTCTTGCCAGTGCACATAATGGAACTTACAGTGTCTGATCTTGAGTATTTTTCTGAGATTCTGACATAGTTTTTTATAGAAACATTTCCTTAGGTGTTCAAAAATATGTGCTTGTGGTGACATTTATGCAACAATATTACTGGGTTGTTTTATGCAAGTTTTGCATCAATTTTAAACTGAAATGTCCAGTGACATTATAAGCACAGCAAGCAAATTTTCTCAGAACAGTTAAACAAGATTGTGGCATGGATGTTTTATTACAGTTGTTGTCTTGTGTTGTCTTGTTTTGTTTAAACAAAGTACCACCTACACTAAACCTATAGTGTTAAAAAAAAAGTGAGATAAAAATGTATTTGCTAAAGCAACCATGCTATTTTACCTTTTTTACAAGGCTTTAAGGACTTTTGTTGAACTATGTTTCAAGGGCTCTGCATTTCAGTTGCAATGCTGTACCGGGTGCGCTACCAAGCAAGTTTACTACACAGAAAAAGTCATGCAAATGGCTTTTCATGAAAATTAAAAGTATTTCAGGGTAATAACATAGTATTGTGCTAGGAACCACATTTAAGTGAGTCTTTATTAATAATTTAATAATAATTGCTGGTGTTTTAATGCCATGTACAACAGTGTTTTAGTGCCCCCTTAAAAAATGAAAAAACCTTTAACTGTGAGCATCCACTCAGTGGGATGCCTAAGTTTACTTTACCATATACAAATAAATCCTAATCTAATCATGACAAACTATATATCGTTGATAGACAGATATTTGACCACTGTTTTGTGTTACAAATTATGTAGGAAAAGTAACAGATTAATTTATGACAACAGTGCACTTTAAAAAAAAATCTACATTATAACAGGAGTTCTGAACTTTGTCACAAAAAAGACTTTGTGTTTATTGCCCTTTTCCCTATAAGCTATATATCAGTAGAAAACTTAAAATCTCAAAATTCATCCTTTGAGAACCATTTTAAAATCAGACATTTTAACATTACCATGTAGACACTTGCATTACCATGTAAAAGGACATCAAAATCATATTACAAAATGTTTTCGTTCATGAATTATAAAAATGTATGTTTGGATGTTCAATGTTTCTGGATGTTTTTGGATGTTTCTATGTTTAAAGAAGGGAGTGACAGTTAAAGGGTTAAAGTCATAATATTTCAAGAATAAACTTGAAATTATGAGAATAAAGTTGAAATATTTTGAAAATAAAGTCAAAATTACGAGAATTAATTTGTAGCAATTACAAGATTAAAGTTAATAATATTATTTATTATATAAATTACTTAAATATTATATAACTTATTATTAACATTATATATTAATATTAATATATTATTATTTATTAATAAAGTATTATATTATATTATTATATAAAGTTAATAATAATACTTTGAGAGTATATTCTAGCTTTTTGCACATGCAAATGGCCTGGATTGGGAGATTCCAAAGCTGAGCTTTCAAAATCTTTCAGTTTTATACAAAATACAAACAACAGTATTGTATATTACAATAATATGTTTTCACACTCTTTAATTTGGCACGACAGATCACTGTATTTGCCTGTTTAAGTGGCATGTAAATCAGTTATCTTTCCAATTACAGTAAGACATTTGTTTCATTAAATTAGGATATAATGTTTTTTTTCCTTCTCATGTTCCTTCACATTTATATTGAGCTTTAAACTTAAAATAAAGAGGAAAAACACGTTCATAATTTGTAATTTGTGTTAAAACTGACAGAATTTGAAAGCTGAGCTGTGTTATATTAAAAGCAACAAAGCACAAAATTATTGTGATTACTAAAAATAAAATAAAAACTACAGAGTTATGTTGCAACTCCGATACAGCAATATTGCTCCACAATATGCAGTAGGAAATATATATATATATATATATGTTGCATTAGGAAATAAATATATATATATATATATATATATATATATATATATATATATGAGATCCAGTTCATGGATCTCTCTCCTAATGAGCTGATGATCTCAATCAGGTGTGTTAAAATAAGAGAGACATGCAAAATGTGCAGAGCAGGATTGAGAAGTCTACCAGACAATACTTGAATAACAAGATGAATGCAGTGTCTTAAAATCCTGTAAAAGCTAAGGATATTAAATGGAAATAGTTTGCAATGTTTTACAAATAACTGATACACATAAAAAAAAAGTCTTTTTGCACTGCAAGTCGCACAGGTTGGCATTGTTCATTGATCAGGCAATAAAATGTCTTCATTCGCACCCCAGTCCCACCTCGTCTCTACAAGTGCACAAGTGAGTTTTGCAACAAGAATAGCGCAAAAGGATTAGCAAAAGTTAAAGCGCCAGAATTTGAAGTTGTACTGCCAGATCTGAGACGTTGTAAGTGCCAACTAGAGGTTGTAGAGCGAAACTGAAGTAAAGTGCAATGTCGTACACATTTGTGTCTGTCATTTTGTTTATGGGAATGTCATTTTACACATTTGTAACTATTAATTTCCAACTTCGAAATTCAAAACACAGGTGTTTTGATTATCATCTTTGTGTGCAAATCGAACATTTCAGCTTTTCAGATCAGAGCTATGAGTGCAAATTTCAACGTACAAATATGAATATTTCTATGACAAGTTCTCACATTCTGATCAAAGAAGGAAAGGTCATTTTTATGTGAACTCTTTCTACAATAAAACAAGCATATTTATTTTTTGAAGCTCCTGAGTTTAAAAGGTCCTGCAGAGCAGAAAAGACGCGTGATCGCTCACATCAAAGACAGGAGACACGTGTCTTGACGATGCTGCAGCTCACTGAATCACACTTAACTACAGGAGCATGGAGAAGAGTGGACCGGAAAATACCAGACATGTGAAATGGCTGTAAAGATGGGCAAGGTCATTATGATGGATACAGATAGAAAAACACATCGGGAGGTCAGACAGACCAACACTCACTGGACACAGACTGTTTCAGCATCAGTCATACATTATTCTGATGTGATGTAAATATTTTAGATGTTCCTCTCTTTTTAACTCACAAGGAGATCTTAGTCTTTTTTTATCTTAGGAAGGCATTTAACTAAAATGAAAAACATTTTTAGTGGATCCATGTCACCTGTATGTGAAACATTCAAAAGCTCAAAAAATGCAAAGAAAAACTTACCATATACAAATAAATCCTAATCTAATCATGACAAACTATATATCGTTGATAGATAGATATTTGACCACTGTTTTGTGTTACAAATTATGTAGGAAAAGTAATAGATTAATTTATGACAACAGTGCACTTTAAAAAATCTACATTATAACAGAGGAGTTCTGACCAAGTTTGTCACAAAAAGACTTTTTGTTCGTTGCCTTTTCCCTATAACGCTTTAGAAATCATAAGAAGGTATATATCAGTAGAAAACTTAAAATCTCAAAATTCATCCTTTGAAAACCATTTTAAAATCAGACATTGCATTACCATGGAAAAAGTACATCAAAATCATATTACAAAATGTTTTCATTCATAAATCATAAAAATGTAAGTTTGGATGTTCAGTGTTTCTGGATGTTTTTGGATGTTTCTATGTTTTAAAAAGGGAGTGACAGTTAAAGGGTTAAAGTCATAATATTTCAACAGTAAAGTCAAAATTATGAGAATAAAGTCAATGTTTCAAGAATAGTCAAAATATTTTGAGAATTAATTTGTAGCATTTACGAGATTAAAGTTAATAATATTATTTATTATATAAATTACTTAAATATTATATTATCACTAATAGTATATATTAATATATTATTATTTATTAATTAATTATTATATTATATTATATTATAAAGTTAATAATAATACTTTGAGAGTATATTCTAGCTCACAAGGAGATCTTGGTCTTTTTTTATCTTAGGGAGGTATGAAAAACATTTTTAGTGGATCCATGTCGCCTGTATGTAAAACATTCAAAAATGCAAAGAAAAACTTACACAAATGAGCAAATTTTTAAAGTACACTCTTAAAAATAAAAGGTCTCTCTCTGCATCAGTGATTCCATGAAAAACCTTTAACATCCATGGAGTTTTTCCATTGCACAAAAGATTCTTTATAATGGAAAACGGTTCTTTAGATTATTAAAATGTTTTTCACACTAAGAAAATAATGGTTCTTATAAGAACTGTTCATTGGGAAACCAAACATGGCTCTTCTATGGCATCACTGCAACAACCCTGCTTTGCTCCCTTTATTTTGAAGAGTGCATAGAGCTATAAAAAATGATCATTTAGTCGGAAGAGTTTAATAAGAAACAACTGAGATAGATTTAATCTCAATGCTGTCTAGAAGTAATTGAGATAAAGCGATCTCATTCTTGATTCCCCGTAGAACTGCCTCGTGCAGATCTAAGTGAAGTGTGCCGTCTCAGAGGAACGGTGCAAACAAAGAAACGAGGACAGGAATTTTCCTTAATTTCCAGCAGTTTATTCTGAAGGTGACCAGTTGCTTAGAAACTACTTAAAGCTAATTAGCTAAAGCTAATCCTCCAAATCTGGAGCGCAGCGGTTGGTGCAGAGAGTGCTTTATTGCTTGGTGAATGTGGAACGGCAGGGAGGGACACTTTAGATCTGAGATGAAGAAAACCAAGAGCAGCAGGAAGATAATAAGTAGACTTCAGAACAGATTTTCCAATGTACAATTTTTCAAGGCCCACATGAACGCAGCACACGTCTATGTGATAAACTAATATAAACATTTGTATATGAATTACTTTAAAAAGCAACAAATATTTATACAATTTATAAGAAACTTTTTTTTTGTAAAGGGCTCAAAATCTACAAATGGTAAAATAAAATAACTAAATAAAATAATCTATTTTATGATACAATTAAATAATTAAAGGTAATAATTACAACCCAAAATAGGCTGTAAAATAAAAATCAGACACATAGTTACTAGAGACATCAGCAATAATCACATGGTGAACATTTATTAATAAGTGATTTAAAAATAGATATATATTTTCATTACATTATTAAACATATTAATAAATGTTATTTTTGGGTTCCTTTTAAGCAAGAAATATAGTCCTTTTTAAGCAATGGTTGAGTTAAAAAATTTGGTTAAACATTTAACCCAATCGCTGGGTTTGTTCATATTTTACTCAGCGCTGGGTTGTTTTTAAACTGTGTAAAAATGGATAATCTTTTATTGACAAATTAAACAACATTTTACCAAACTTTGTTAATTGCCTTAATGTTTTTTAAACACACTCTTTTTTTTTTTTTTTTAATAAAAATCACCTATCAATTTCAACGATTTTGCGTAGTTCATTATAATTATTTTATGGAAGTTTATTATGTGGCTTAAAAAATTACATGTTACTCAGAGACTGAGGCTTATCAAAAATGTTATATTCAGCTGATGCAAATTCTTTTAAAAATCAAGTTTTTTTTTTTTTCAGAAAAGGAGTGGTTTTGATGCACAAAAATTGTTTGTCTCTTATAACAAAATATATATAATTTTTATATATATATATATATATTTTTTTTTTTATTTTTAAAAAGTAATATTATTTTATATATATATATATATATATATATTACATTATCAAAGAAGAATGTCAAAATTATTCAGGAAAATAAGATTTTCTTATCAAGGCAATAAAATGTTGTGTTGCAAAAATGAGTACACCCTCCTGAAAGTTACAAAAAAAAAAAAATAGTTTAGGTTTAAAGCAATTTTTGATCGACAGTATATTGAAGCAAAACTTTTAAAGACAAGTAATTTCCTGACAATTAAAAGTGTTATATAGCCCACTGAATCATACTCAGGCTTAATGCTGGCAACAGTGGAACCACTTGGGAGAGAACTGCCAGCAGATTTATTTCTTAGCATAAAAGAGGACATTGGTACAAGAGGAATACCAAATCATTGTTTTAAGTGTGTAAATATGGCAGAAGTATCATATTAAAAAACTTGTGACAAGGGTCCTGAAATAATCAAGTCTTCACTTTAAGTTTTCATTTAGTGATTAGTGAATTTTTGCTGAAAAAAGAGGAGGAAAAAATACCATGCAAGTGTCTTAGAGCCAGCAAAAGCTATGAAAAGAGTGACAGTTTACCTCACAGACATGGTTGTTGTCGCCACTAGAATTACCTACTGTTGCCAAAGCACAATAAACTCATTTAGCCTCTTCCAAGGCTCGTATTTACAAAATATAGACTTTTGGGAATCCATACTCTTGTCTCAAGAGACCAAGTCAATCATTTCAGATCCAAAAGCATCCAAAATGTTCTGGTGTTGCTAGAGGAGGAGTACAGTGAGAAGTGCCTGGTTCCCACAGTGACGTTCAGCGATAGTAAAGCTCTTATATTGGGATATATGAGTGCTGAAGGTGTCGTGCTTTATCAACGCTGTCATGAATTCACACACCACCGTGTGATGTAATACAAAAAACTGGAACTGAAGATGCTACCCTCTCCTCATTCCCTGCATTGTTGGGCATTTTTTCAGCATGACAATGAACATATTCATTCTCCCAAGGTAAAAATACTTCAGTGGACATGTATTTCACCCAACCTTAACACTCTTGAGCAGCTGTGGAGACGATCTGAGCAACACTCTTCATTAAAGACCAGAGCATTTAAAGAGGTCGTCTTCCAGGAGTTAAACAGGACAGATGTGGCATTTTGTCTTGAATATGTACTCTCAGTGCCAACAATGGTCAGAGCAGTATATTTAAAGTATATTATATATTATATTAAAGAGGACATACCAAGTACTACAAGATTATACATTTGCTGAATTAAATCTAGGGTGTACTCATTTCTGTAATCCTTCATTTAAACCAAATTGTCTAATTTACTTATTTTACAGAAAATATCAGCATATTTTTTTTGTGTTTATTAAGTATGTTTCATTTTTTTTTTTATTATTATTTATTATTACATATATTATTTTAACCCATCATATTTTATTTAAATCCTGCTGTTAATACTAGTGAAAAACCCCTTTTTAAAACCGTTTTTTATTACCCCTAAGCAGATTCTGACTCATAGATTAAATTTAATAGTGCAAGTTATGCTTATTATGGTGGAGAAAAAAGGTACACTAAAATACATACATAAAAGGTTACATGTATATAACTGAATGAAACAGGGACATAAAAAAGAAGCAAAAGGGCATTCATCAATAAAGAAGCAGGGAAGCATCCGCGTTCCTTCAGAAGAAAACAAAACCCCCACCGCGTCCATGGAAGATTCCCCATACATTCTACAAAGTAAGAGCGAAGCATGGATTTCAATGAGGCAGGAGGTGCGAGAGCAGGAGAACGCGAGTTTGAAGATCAAAGCTGCTCTCCAGTGGAGAGCAACTCATTTAAAGAGCTCAGATATCGACATGACTTAAAATACCTGCTCGAGACGCTTGCTGAGCAGATCTGCTCTAATGAACAGTGGATTCTACCTGCAAACGCTGTCACAAAAAAATCCTTAAATCATCATTGATTTCCGACCCATACAAGATTTCAAAATGTTGCTGCTTTAATTTCACTTGCAGGCTCACTGATAGCTCCTCTGAAATACTGTTGATAGTCTGTTATTTACATGTGAAAATCACCCACGCAATGCTAGTGTGTTATGGGTGACTGCCAAGGCGTTGCAATGCAGTTGCTCAGTGGTTAACCACTTTGTAAAGTAAAAAAGCACACCTCTACTCAACAAGACATGTGATTTGAATTACACAATAGAGTTTCAACAACAATTGAGGACGAACTGTGGCAACTTCTCAAAGATGCTTAGAACAGCTTGCATGCAAACTGTTGCAAATGTAGGAAAAAGCTGTTTTAGAGACAATTTTTATTCATATATATATTATATATATATATATATATTTACATTACATCTAAAAATAAAAATGTACACTACCAGTCAAAAGCTTTTGAACAGTAAGTTTTTAAATGTTTTTTAAAGAACTCTCTTCTGCTCACCAAGCCTGCATTTATTTGAGCCAAAATACAGCAAAAGCAGTTATATTGTGAAATAGTTTTACTATTTAGAATAACTGACTTCTATTTGAAAATATTTTTAAAATGTAATTTATTCCTGTGATCAAAGCTAAATTTTCAGCATCAGTACTCCATTGTTCAGTGTCACACGATCCTTCAGAAATCATTCTAATATGCTGATTTGCTGTTCAAGAAACATTTTTATCATTATTATTATCAATATTTAAACAGCTGAGTACATTTTTTTGGGATTCTTTAAAGATCAGCATTTATCTGAAATAAAAAAGCTTTTGCAACATTATACACTATACAATTCAAAAGCTTATTATATATGTTTTAGGGAATTAATAATAGAAATTAATACTTTTATTTAGCAGAATGCTTTAAATTGATCAAAAGTGATTATAAAAACATTTAGAATGTTACAAAAGATTTCTATTTCAGACAATTGCTGTTCTTCTGAACTTTCTATTCATCAAAGAAAGCTGAAATAACAATAATAATAATAATAATAATAAAAATAAATGTTTTTTTGAGCAGCAAATCAGAATATTAGAATGATTTCTGAAGAATCTTGTGACTGTAGTAATGATTCTAAGAATTCAGCATTGAAATCACAGAAATAAATTACATTTTAAAATATATTCAAATAGAAAACAGCTATTTTATATAGTAAAAAAATATAAAAAGTTTACAGTTTTTGCTGTACTTTGGATCAAATAAATGCAGGCTTGGTAAACAGAAGCGACGTCCATATATACTTAGGATAGGACAAGATACAACAATTCGAAAATGTAGAATCTGAGGGTGCAAAAAATCAAAATATTGAGAAAATCACCTTTAAAGTTGTCCAAATACATTTACAGTAGAAATTTTACAAAATATCTTCATGGAACATGATCTTTACTAAATATCCTAATGATTTTTGTCATAAAGGAAAAATCGTTAATTTTGACCCGTACAATGTATTGTTGGCTATTGCTACAAATATACCCCAGCGACTTATGATTTTATTATATATATATAATCCTATAACGCACTATATATATATATATATATATATATATATATATATAGATAGATGGATAGATAGATAGAGATATATAGATATTCTTTTTGCAGATTCACATTTTGTACTGAATTTGCTCACAAGACAACAAGTACAACAAAACATACATTATTCAACAGATTTTGTACTTTTAAATGATATGATTAACATCAAATATTCAACAAAGTGTTGTAAAACTCTTCTCACTTCCTACAAAATATACAAGAAATCCTTGTGGAAATCGATCTTTAAATGAAAAAAAAACAAAAAAAACAAAAAAAATCACACTCTTATTCCCTTATTCAGAGGGCAGCTGAAAACGCTGGCATGAATCTCACTAATTAAGCACCCAACACCTACACTTAAGCCAGAGTGAAAGAGATGCGTCATGGGAAATTAACTGTACATCGTGGCACAAGGGCACATAATTGGCGAAAGTGAAGTTCACCTGAGGATTACAGGATAAGTATTAGTGTCATTCTTTATGAGTTGAATCACGCTGCTTTCTTCTGGAGAAAATCCACACATTCTGAATTATTAAAATAGAAGATAAGCTTATTAATAACACCGCATCGGTGGAAATTGCAGCCGAGTGGATAGTTAACCAGAGCTCATAAAACATGATATATGACATTCATATCCTGAAGATTTCATGCTGTGGTTTGGCCCATCATAGGCCAATGGTTGGACAAGAATCAAAGAAGAAGATTTTTGGATCTGTCTGCTCTGAAGAGAGGTCTAATGAATTCAGTCCTGGTGTACTTCTAGGACATTACCAGTTGAGAATTAGTTTTTTATTTTAGACCATAGCGAATATAATGCTGACACTTCAAATTAATTGGGATGTAAAATCTGCAAGGGGTTTCAATTATGCCATTATATTAAATTCTGCTTCCGTACACTTTTTGAGAATGGCTCCTTGTCCCTGAACTTAATAAATGTTCTCAACACAGCAGAACAGCTGAATTTGCGTTTTGGGAATGAATGAGTTTCTTTGAATTGGTCTTCGTAAGAGCTTCAAATGAGATTTTCTCAGAAGTTTCACAATGTTTTCTATTGCTTTAGTTTTTAATGTTTTCTAAGGTATTTCATCTGATCTTTTTTGATCTGAACAAACCCTAAATATTAGACTTCAGCCAAAAACGTAAACATTTCTAAAACAAAGAACTGAATAAGTACAGTCACTGCTGTTAGCTGTTTCTGCATCACATCACTGCTCAACTCAACAATCGCCTCAACCACAACAACTCACAATCCTGCCCCTCTCTCCATGTCGCTGCCAATTAAGGTTATTAAAAATTAAGAACAGACAAATTGGCTGCCTATTGGTTTAGTTTAAATTGAATTGGAATGACAGGAAGAGGTATTTACTGAATTGCAATATAGTTGCATTAGTTTCTATTGATTTTCCCCACATGGATTTTAAAATAGTCTTTTTTAATGCATTATAAGACATGAACCAAGCCAGCAAGATATGAGGTGATCACAATATCACAAACTTTGATTTCAAGCAAAAAAAGTATTTGAAAATCTGACCAAATGAAAAATGCAAAAGAATGTGTACTTAACAGTTTTAATAAGGGAAATAACTACAATCCCATGAAGCATTGCAAATGACATAATCAAATTAAAAACAATAGAGCATGTGATTGGTGCGATTTACTTGCCAGAATATAATAATAATAAAAAAAATTATATTATTGTTATTCCTATAACAGTAATGGCCATATATTGTGAAACAATCGCATTGTAAGATAAATGAAAATGAGTATTTCAAAGGTATATTATTTTTGCTTTACACTACAGTAGGGAAATTTCAATGCTTCTTTCCTAATTTCTACACTTGAAAGAGATATTTTGAATTTGGACTGCAGTATATTTAAACCGCTAGCTGTAAGCACTGCACTTTTAAGCTTTTATTTAGTTGGAAATAGCAGTAGAGCTTATATTTTAATGGAAAACTCCAGCTTCAGTGAAAACAGGCTTACAAAAATGCATCTCACTACAAATCTGGCGAATTGCTGTAATCATCTGCCACAAAAATAAAGCATAACTGGTGGCCGTTGTGTTCCCAAACACGTGTTAAACTCACAGCACATGCAATAAACAAGTTCAAGTTTTGAGGCACGGAAAACACTGAGCACAGCAAAAACGGATTTGATGAAGGGATAAAGCCGTATTGTGCTTTCAGTTTTAGTTTGTTTGATAGATACTGTGCCAAAGCATAATGGCCCAAAACCCAACTTTTTAAGAAGTGTAAATATATTTTAAAAACTACACTTTTTGCCTGGAAGGCCTATCATTACATATCATTCAACCACAATAACATTGATATTAAAAATACATTTACATCCCTGTTAACATACTCTCATAACTCACAATAAGTCTGCCTTTCAAGTTAATTTACTAGACATGATCAAATATATAAATTCACTCCAAGTATGTAGTTGAAGATTAAAAGAAGTTTTTAAGCTTCAAAACAATAGAAGTTTAATGTTTTAAGTTCTCCTGTACATTAGTTTTTGTCCTGATTAATAAAAAAAAAAATGATTTATAGAAGACACCTAATAAACTCATTCAGTGTAACAACAAAACAAATTGTCAGATATATTTAGAATCATTCGATGACATTAAAAGATTCTATTTAAGAATTCATTGTCATTTTATTGTTGAATTCTCTGCCACTATCCTTCAAACCGGTTTTGGCCATTTGTCAGCAAGATTTTTTTAGTCATTTAAAATGTAATACAATTTAAGATCATTGCACACCGAATCCGTGATTTTCGTATGCGTTTTTTCGTATTCGTCATCCTTTCCTATCAAAATACTTGTTACTGATGCGAAAACACAGAAAATCAAACCTGATCCAAAATTTTTTTTGGGAGGCAGTGTGTAAATGTGATTGACACAACGTGAGGTCGTATTTACTTTTTAATGTAAAAAAATTTCGGACAAAAATTTGTGTGCAATGACCTGTAGTATGATCACTTTTTATCTGACATATTTTGTACAGGCCAGAATGTGGTTTAATTTTTAAATACAGTCATGGCCAAAAATATCGGCAATTCTGTCAGAAAATTGTTCCAATTGCAAATGTTGTTTGCACTGGAACAACAAAAAAACAGAGAAGAAACGTCAAATTTGATACAATTTCACACAGACCTCAAAAACTGACTGGACAAAATGATTGGCACCTTGTCAAAATTGTAAGAAATAATTGCTTTTCAAGCATGTGATGCTCCTGTAATTTGTATTTAGACACACATGTGGCAAGTAACAGGTGTGGGCAATATAGTAGTCACACTTGCAACCAGTTAAAAAGGAGAAAAGTTGACTTAACCTTTGTGTTGTGTGTCACACTGAGCATGGAGAAAAGAAAGAAGTCTAAAGAACTGTCTGTGGATTTGAGAGAAAAAATTCTCACAATCCTTCTCGGAGAATGTACAGTGGACAGACAAAAGTAGAGCTTTTTGGTAAAGGACATCATGGCACTGTTTACGGAAAAAGAAATGAGGCCTTCAAAGAAAAGAACACAGTCCTATACAGTCAAAGATGGTGGAGGTTCAAAGATGTTTTGGGGCTGCTTTGCTGCGTCTGGCACTGGATGCCTTGACTGTGTGAACAGTATCATGAAATTTGATGATTACCAAAGAATTCTGGGGTGCAACATAGTGGCCAGTGTCAGAAAGCTGCGTCTCCACCAGAGGTCATGGGTCTTCCAGCAGGAGAACGACCCGAAATATACTTCAAAAAGCACTCAGAAATGGTTACAAACAAAGCACTGGAGAGTTCTGAAATGGCCAGCAATGAGTCCAGATCTGAATCCCACAGAACACCTGTGGAGATATCTCAAAACAGCAGTTTGGAGAAGGCATCCTTCAAATCTGAATGATCTGGAGCAGTTTGGAAAAGAAGAGTGGTCTAAAATTCCAGTTGATTCCAGAGAGGTGTAAGAACCGTATTCATGGTTACAGGAAGCGATTGATTTCAATTTTTTTTTTCCAAAGCTACTAAATATTAAGTTAAGGGTGCCAATAATTAAGTACAGTGCATTTTTTGGGTTCTGTGTGGAAGTGTATCAGATTTGACTTTTCTTTTCATTTTATTTTTTTTTTTTGTGTGTTGTTCCAATGCAAACAAAAAATAAATAAATAAACGTGCGAGGACCAAAACATTTGCAACTGCAACAATTTTCTGAGAGAAGGGCTGCATTTTCTGACAGAATTGCAAGGGTGCTGATATTTTTGGCCATGACTGTACATATA
The DNA here is from genome assembly GCA_033026305.1 of Cirrhinus molitorella. Classification (NCBI taxonomy): domain Eukaryota; kingdom Metazoa; phylum Chordata; class Actinopteri; order Cypriniformes; family Cyprinidae; genus Cirrhinus; species Cirrhinus molitorella. The sequence continues at coordinate 4,744,160 of CM065124.1, read as the reverse complement.
TTTATGAAGATTATTTCACCCATATTCTGACATTTTATTTTCAGAAAAGGTATCTGAAACATTAAAGAAGACACTTTTTTGCATTTATTTATGCTTTCTATAAATATAAAATCACTTTTGTAAATTTATTTTGATGTAGACAACGAATCAGGACATCTCGTCTTTGATCTATCTATCTATTAAACTTGTAAAAAAAAATCAAGTATTATTTCTTGCAGCGTATCTTGTTTGCTACCTCAATTCCAACTCAATTTAAATTCAGGCGCTCTCGATTCATTAATTTCTTAATGGCACACAGCCCTGCTGTCAAAGTTTCACTAATAAACCCCGTCTCGATACCATATCCCCACCCCACAGAATGCCTGCAGGCCAAACTGCGTTTCTAGAACATCCCGTTCTCTCCGGAGATGTCAAGACGGCCACTGCCCTTGTCAAGGCCATCATCGGGTAATGGGCCGTTAGCTTGTTGTTTTGGGACAGAATGTGTTGAGCTCTTCATCCCAGCGGTGGCAAAACTGGCATATCATGTCTGTAATGGAGCTTGAATCGAGTGCCGCTGAGACGATTGCTGATCTCGTGGACAGCGCTTACAGTCTCTTCTGGCCTTAGTTACTCTGATTTTACTGGCCTGATTCTAACGTGACCCTCCAAGCGTAACTTTTTAAAGCTGCCCTTGGTCTTTTGGCAACTGACAGTAAAACCACCTCCAACTAACCACTTAAAATATGAACCTTGGGCAACACGTGAATATTCAGCTGGGCTAAACACCTCCACAGTATCAGCTCTCGCAGCTTGACAAGTGCCTGACATTTCTCACCTTCAACCGTCAGTTTTCTATCCGCTTTAAGCTTTTTGCATAATTACATGTGATAATGCATGTGGAGCTTTGAAAAGAAGGAAATTGGGCTCATTGTTGGTGGCGTCAATTGTCATAAAGTATTACGCCTCAATGTGAGCAATTTAAATTCACATTACAGCATGATAAATTCATAATTGGGCACAAAGTACAAAATAATCAGACATAAAGTTTCACTTTGGAAACTCAAGTGAATATTAAATAAGAAATGAATCAAATGGACGGATAATAAATCCTGTACCTTTTGAATACTGATTATAACAGGATGATATACAGTATATGACAGTTTGTGAATTTATAAGTGTGCTTACTAGAGAAACTAAAACATTTTTTACTATTTGATAGGTTTAGTCAGATAGAACGGATAGAAAATAATAAAGCTGACATAACAAATTGCCAAAGTCATATCATGGTAATGCATGCTGCATAATTTGCACAGGTTAAACCGACTCTAAACTTTTTATATACGAAAAAGTTGTATATAAACTTACTGTCAACATGAAATAAAAATTGATCTCATTTACTTTCACTTTCAAGGACTTTTCAAGCACTATCTTTTTGATTTTCAGGGACTTCAAACAGAGATCTCACTTATTAAAAAAAAAAAAAAACACATAACATTTAAAATGAACTATTAATCTGGCAGCAACAGGTCCGTTTTCATTAAATATTCTTTTTACTCCAAAATAAACCTTAATATAGAAAAAAGGGTTGTATATTTCGTCTGCATTTTTGCAAATGCAGATGAGCAGCTATGATTATCAAATAGGATGGAAAGTTAAAAGTGACCCAAACCAACTAACACCACAAAACATCAACAAGCCAAAGTCCCATGTAAATCCATTGCAAATACTTACAGATGTTTGCGCTGCTGTTTTCCCTCCAAAATAAAGTCACTTCCAGGAGGATGATGCCATTGTGGAACTAGCCTTAAGACACAGGAAAAATAAAAACTGTTATATAATATTCCAAAAAATATGATTTGTTTGAAGTATTTTATACTCACAATGCTGCATTCATTTAATAAACAACACAGTAAAAACAGTAGTATTGTGAAAAATGATTACAACTTAAAATAACTAAAGCTAATTTATTCAGCATCATTGTTCCAGTCTTCAGTGTCACATTTCAGCTGATTTGCTGCTCAAGGAACATTTCATCTCATGTTGAAAACAATTTGCAATTGCATCATATTTTTGTGATAACCGTGGCACTTTTTTTAAATATTCTTATTTTTCTTATTTTTAATATTCTTTGTTGAATTGAATGTTCAAAAAAAGAGCATTTATTTAAAAAAATAAATAAATAAATAAAAAAATAAAAAAAATCACACAAATGCCATTACTCCAACTTTTTTATCAGTGTCCTTGCTCAATAAAAGTATTAAAAATGTTACTGAATAGTAGGGATGACTCAGGACAGAGTGTTCAAGATACTAAATAACTGATCTGAAAAACTGATACGAAAGCAATCAGGTGACAATGTGAGGACATTTTCTTCTTGTGCCTGATGCAAACAGCTAAATAAATTCTCATTTTAATAGATGAGATGAGAAAATGATGAGTCAATAACATCTTGTGTGTCGGATAAACAGATGAACAGAACAACTTCACTGTTGAAATAATTACAGAAATTAGTGAATTTTAGAACTTGAAGCTCTTGTGTAAAGAAAAACCATGGTATCAAGGTAATCAATATTCCTGCATGTCTTTCTGTCTCACCTTTTGCAGTCAGAATTGCAATGTCACCATTTACCAGACGGTACCGCAAGAATCCCTACAGAGACACCTTCAGCTGAAGAGGTCATTCATTTTAAAAAAAGCCCAAGAGGCTGTTTTCGTATTTTTACCAGTTGCTTTGTTTTGGTTTTCGCTCTGCCATCTATTTGCAAATTGCAGTGAACCTTTTCAATTAAGTCTGAATTGGCCGGGGTGACGCATGTCGCAGAGGAAGGGTGTTTCGCTGTGAGATAAGGCCACACTTATGGCTCACGGCACAACAAAAGTCATGTGGTTTCCAAATTGGTTTAAGGTATTCTGAGTCTTGCTATCGCTCAGGGCGAATGAATGTGACTGCATCCAAGCCAAGGCTCACAGTGTATGCGTCTGATGTGCTTTGCGGAAGCCTGTGTTGTTGTTGTATTGTACCACAGTGTTTTTTGATGGCACTCCTGGAGGCCACTTTTATGCACATTTGATGTTCTCTCATCTAATCAGCTCATTAGCCGAGTGCTATGCTTCAACTCAAAAACTGCATTGCGTTTGTTCAAACGTGAATGTTTATCACTTCAGTGCACATCTCCACAAGGGCTGCAACGTCACACACCCATTTACTCAGCAGGGGTGGAACATCTTCAAATACAGACGACACTTTAGTCATGCAAATCAGAGGTTTTGGGTATAATAACATTATATATTTGTAGAAATAAAAATAAATATATTTTTTATACTTACTTCTATAATATTAGACTAAAGTATACAAAATTAAATGTATTGAATTAGTTAAAAATATATTTAAGAAGTGAATTAATTTAACCTCCTGTTGTGTTGGGGTCAGCTCAATTTTCAAATTGCATGAAATACTGGTTAATCTAATTATTTTTCCATGAAATTTTCTTATTTGTGACCCTGGGCCACAAAACCAGTCATAAGGGTGAATTTATACATTATACAGGAATAAATAAGCTTTCCACTGATGTATGGTTTGTTAGGATAGAACAATTTATGGCCGAGATACAACTAATTGAAAATTTGGAATCTGAGGGTGGAAAAAAGATCTAAATATTGAGAAAATCGCCTTTAAAGGTGTCCAAATGAAGTTCTTAGCAATGCATATTACTTTTCAAAAATAAATGTTTGATATATTTACGGTAGGGAATTGACAAAATATCTTCATGGAACATGATCTTTACTTAATATCCTAATGATTTTGGCATAAAAGAAAAATCGATAATTTTGACCCATACAATTTATTTTTGGCTTTTGCTACAAATATACCCATGCTACTTAAGACTGGTTTAGTGGTCCAGGGTCACATTTATGGTTATAAATGCGCATGCAAAGTTTCAACACACAGATGTGTTTTAGAAAGGCTGTACAGTACAAATTGACCCCTCCATTGACCCTCATTGGTTTCCATGCAATTTGCTAAAAATTAACACTTTGAAAATCACTAAAGAGTGAAATATATAGGCTACAGAAAACCTTCACTGTACACTGTCAAGCACCAAAAATATGAAATACATGACAACTTTAGACTGAAAGGTTACTCGTTTTCAGAATCATCCCAGGAAAATTCACTGTTTCTTTATCGAGCTGAGTTTCAGAGAAAAAAAAAAACTGTCAGAGGTTGTTTTTAGTATCTCAGTTACTAGACTACTGCACTTCTGAAGAAAACTGTGAGAAAGCCATTTTACCCTCACAAAGGTTGGAGAGCCAGACACAACAAAAAGTGAGAGGAGGTACAGAAAGCAATAAACACTACACACACACACACACACACACACACACACAAATGTTATTTTAGTATTTATACCTTTTTTTGGGTCCATGTAGCTAATTTTTAACATAAAATGTTGTGATTAAAAATATAAACATTAGAAATAAGACAATAAAAATAGGATTCATTACATTTCTTAAATAAAAATAAATAAAAAAGCTATAACAGAGATTTTCTGTTTTTACATTAATCTTTAGGTTTTTTCATTGTGCTGATTTTTGGAAAATTGTGTGAAAACGAATGTGTGCACCAACACAAAAACTATATCCAGTGTTTTTTAACACAAAAGGGGTTACATTTTTATATTTTTATTAGAATTTTAAATTAAATTACAAAAATGTAATGATAAATATCTATTGACATGTTTAATATGAAAATAAATGTGTTTTGTGCCATCTACTGAAGTTAATTCAAATTTCGCCGGAATTTTGCATACAAATTACAAGACAGTTTACAACCTGGAAATTACGGTTTTCCGTGATGAGAACAGCATAAGTTTAGCTAAAACATAACTTAACGTATCAACAAAATATTTACAAAGGCCTTTATAATAGTGGAGTCATTGATAAATGAGCTCATGTTTTACCTGACAGACTTCACTCCTTTAGATATGAAGATGTTGACATTTACACTCGTTGACATTTTAAAAGAAAGAAAGAGCATTATGCGAAAGCCGAGCAGAGTCGTTAGCTGCTTATCTTCCGCACGAAATCCATTTAAACGGTTCACCTGCCCCGAAGCGTTCAGTGTGCGTCACAACGCCGCTAACGTTACCGCCAAAATGCCACCTGCTGACATGTTTCACTAACAGACACAGCCATGTCTGCTAAAATAAATCAAATGTATGTTTTCCATATTTTTTATATATAAATATACATACAAATATAAATTAAATAAATTGTTCATAAAAAGTGAATTAAAAGCCAGTTTTCTATCTTGTGATTTTTTGTTTGTTTGTTTTTATTATTTTTGTAGTTCTGAATATTTGATATTTACTTCTTTAAATAGTCTAATAAATGATTTATTATTTTTTCTATATATTGTTTAGACGTTTTCATTATTGCCGTTGACATTTACGTGAGGCAAAATAAAAGTTTGCACGACTGTTCAGTACTACTTCCTGTACAAATTTCACCCAACCAATTTAAAGCGAAAAAAAAAAACTATTTTGAACAGTTTATTTAACATTTATTCAAAATAAATACATTCATATAAATATAAAAACCCAAGAATATGCCATTTGGTGCCGTTTATGACCACAAATTAAAGTGAAATTGTGATAGTTTGTAATGTAAATCAATGCGATCTTTATTCCAGTAAAAACAGACATAAAATGTATACAAGATTGTGTATAACAGTTTTTCTAACAAAGCTAAGAACATGTTGTTAATTTAGAAGCCTTATAAATTCATGTATCAATACAGCTTAATATAAGGATAATGACTGCTTACTGAATCAGTAAAGCTAAATGTCAAATTATGTATGAGATTGAGTGTTAAAATTACAATTTTCCAAAGTATCTGCATACAAATAAAACTGCAAAACAACATAAATGATCAAAAGCAAGATAAGAACACATAGTGCAAGCCAGTAAAGTACACAGATCTCACAAGAACAAGATTTGATGAGAGCAGTTTTGAGAAGCAGAAAGTCATGAAGAGTTTTCTGCTGATCGCCATGAGAGCCCTCCACAAGGTGGTTGGGTAAAAAAGCAGGAAGGTGTTAGTATGCTGCGGAAGCTACAGGACGCTAGAACAGCCTGGAGGGGGAGCTGAGATGTCCATACTGAGATGTGCTGGATGTGGGGGCCGGGAATGATTGGAAAATGATCCAAGCTGTCTGGCTGTTCAACAGCAGGCGGTCTGAGATGCAACATGGCAATTCAGGTGTCTGCCAACTGAGAACAGTTGCCTTCCATTAAAGCAATTTCTACAGTGTCATTTTCTGGCACACTGTACGACATTCTGCAAAAGAGATGTATAAGGTGGTGTTTGTACCCTTACGCAATAAGAATGGATTTTTAAAATTAAATTTGGAGTCTGGTGAAGCGAAAAGCAGTGTTTATAAGAAACAAATCTATCATTAAAACATTTTAACTTGATTTTGGCCAAAAAACAAAAAAACAAAACAAAACATAATAACACTTCCTCCAGTTTTCGCTTTAAATTCCACCCACATATTTGTTTAGAACTGTTTTGGCTTGTAAACGGTGTTTGATCTCTCCTGATTCAGACAAGACTTTCTCCAGAGAAAGCAACATTATGGATAGAGGACTCAACTGTTTAAAGTCAAGTCCTAATGATGAATTTGTTTCTTATAAACATACAGCTGTCAGGATCCATTGGTACTGGTACATTTCTCCAAATCTGTTGTAATAAAGAAACAAACTCATCTACATCTTACTTTTGGGTCAACTATTCCTTTAAGAATGTTTACCTATTGGAAACCGACAAAAAAAGTGTGTTTTCACGAATTACGACGCAGCATTAATCGGCCATATTGGCGGCACTAAATGTAAACATTACCACTGAACCGAACCAAACTTGCATATTTCACTGATTATTACTGCTGAAAATGATCAGTTGCCGTCATGTTTTGGGATGTACTAATCGGTCGAACCAGGAAAAACATCTGGAATACTACAGACTGCCAAAAGTTATAACAAATCAAAAGGAAGTGTGCAAAAAACTGTCTGAGGAACAAAAGGTGTTTGTCTTGGCCAAACTGAACCAGGATTTCCAGGGCAAGAATCATGACAACATTTGTGTTTGTTCTTATCGTTTCTGGTCAGGTAGGTGAAATATTAGGCTAATAATTAATACTGCTCAAATATAATTATCTTTACCACCTGTTACCTTTAGTTTGTCAAAATACTGCACACTTTCCTGCTTACTAAGTCCTTCTCTATATGATTTAGCAGCTTCCACACGTTTTTTTTTTCTTTTGTCGTGGTTTATACAGCATAAATTAGCAGAACAACACATTAGGGCTGGTTTGAATAAGTTGGAAGCTTCGGTGGTAATCAATATCGAATATTCTAAGCTTCGGTGGGAGGGGCTAAGCATATAATAGAGGCAGAAATCTCTGTGTTGTCTGTTTGCATTTGTATTATGTCGGGAATCGTTCATCCAAACGACTTCACGCGTCATGAATGTGTTGCTGCAGACCCAAGGGAATTCCGCTCCAATATGCTCACACAACGAGTCTAGGGCAGTGGTTTTAAAATCATGGGTGGCGACCATCGGGTGGGTCGAGGGACTTAAAAAATAGGTCGCCAGGATGATTTCCGGAAGATGTATATATGTATGCAACGAAGTTAAAGACTCTGGAAAGGATGCGGGAAACTGCAAACGTACTTTAATAACAAAATAAACATTAACAAAACGAAAGTAAACGGCAGCTGCCTCACGCCAGACTCCATCTGTGTTTGCGTTGATCAGTCAGAATCCACTCACCGCTCAAAACGCCGGATTTTTGTTCAGTCCTGAGTTCTGCAAGCTAATTAATCCTCTCATTATAACAAAGCCTGTAGAGGCGCTTAGAATGCACGCTCATGCCGCTACGAGTTTTACGCGATCGTTAAAAAGAAACCGAAATTAAAATGCGCACGCGCATTCAAAAGCAATTTTAATACTGTAGAGCGCTTCCCCAATGCGCGAAAATTAGGTTATATAACATATCTAGGCTTTATAACTGTTGCTGTGAGTTCGTTATAGGATATAGGCTGCGTGGCGGACACGTCGAGGATTTGTTGTGTGTTGATTTTTCTTTCTGCGCCTATGTTAACAGATTAGAGCAGCCACACTGTCTGCGGAATACGCGCTTATATCAGGTGCGGTAACCACACTGCAACCGCTACCCCGCTACAGAATAGAAGTGAAGCGAATTTTTTTCCGCAGCAGTCGTGTAACAAACCCGCTCCACGTCCGCCACGCAGGCAGTGTGTCTCAGAGGCTTCGTTTGAAAACGGCATGCATCTCCGCTCACATGCTCTGTTAGGCAGGCTAGACAGCTCACATTTCAATGAACAAAAATATTTCTTTATATTTCAAACTTTAAAATAAATCACAACCAGGTTGCAAACTATAGTGACACTACTACACTCTTTTCTCCGTGGCTTGCTGACAGCTCTCCCCCTCCCGTTCACTAATGGGTTGTTTACATACAAGTGTCGCCAATATGGCCGAGCAACAAGTGCAAACCCTCTACTGAGGAAGAATGTATTCATGCAGTGCATTTCATTTCATATCAACCAGATCAAACCAGCAGGCCTCTCACCAGCTCTGAGAGCCTTTTAAGCATTAAACCACTTCACCACTCCTCCAAAACAAATTTGTGCTTCAGTATGAAACATAATAACTCAGTATAATAATTTGCTTCCTGCAGCACAGCAGAAACCGGCCGCTTGTATACGCAAATATCGATCTGTTGACAATCACTTAGTCGATTTTGGTGACGCAGCTGTTGCGATGTCTGCTCGTTTAGACAATTTGTAGTGGATAAACTAGATAAGGCTTCTTCTATGACAGCATACGGCGCCTTTCAAGGTCTCTGTGGGGATTTTGTCAGCGCCATTGTTGACTAAAGGCTTTGTACTGTCGAAAGAATCTTTGCAGACTTTTAAGGGTTCATGCGGCGAGCGTGCAACGGGGGCTCTGGAAGGAATCCAGGCCGGCTACCAGACTACCAGGACTTTGTTCTAGGAGTTTTCAGTCCGGCTTTCATTCATCTTTGATCATGAGAGAAGCGTCTGCTGACGTTACCGGAACAGCTCTGGTCCCCAGAGCGATCGGAACGCCAGCTCCGTGTTTACCCATTCCTTTCCCAGTGCCTCTGTTGTTTTACGCGGTGTTTCTGCACGAGCGGGTTTTGAACAGCTAAAGACACAAGAGGGTTAGAGGGAGCTTTCAATTTCTCTCTCAGAAGTGGCTGGATCACTAGAGGCCTGTCAAAACACTCTCGATGACACCTCAGGGACATGTTAATAGTCTCTGCGGCAGCTGACGTATGCTGGACTTGCACTGTCCCCCACTCATCAGCCGCGGCACCCGAGCGGTCACCGTCCGTCTCGAAGAACAGCCTCCTCTCCTCGGCGGTTTAATGCAGCACTTTCAGAGGCTCGTCTGCAGAATTCATTGCTCTGCTGTGGTGATACTTGCTGCTTTGTTACGTTCAGTGAGATGATGGAGGAGGCGGTGTGCAAATGGTTGCCTTCCGAGGGAGCAAAAATGAAACCACTTTAGTGACTTATTTGTGCATAAAAGCGTCTACCAAATGCCTATGTATTTGAAATGCTCTTAATAAATGAGTTTCAGTTGATTCCAATGGAGTTTGATGTAGCCTGTTGCAGCTATCAACTAGCAGCTATAAAGCCTCTTCAATCTTCAAAATATTCATTATTTTACCAAAATAAGAGTGACCGTACAAAATGTGTTATTTTTTTATTTAGTACTGACCTGCTGATATTTCACATAAAAGACGTTTACATAAAGTCCACAAGTGAAATTAATAATTTATAAAAATGACCCTGTTCAAAAGTTTACATTGGATTCTTAATACTGTGTTGTTACCTGAATGATCCACAGCTGTTTTTTTTTTTTTTTTTTGTTGAGTCCCTTGTTTGTCCTGAACAGTTAAACTGACTGCTGTTCTTCAGAAAAATCCTTCAGGTCCCACAGATTCTTTGGTTTTTCAGCATTTTCGTGTATTTGAACCCTTTCCAGTAACAACTGTATGATTTTGAGATTCATCTTTTTACACTGAGCTGAAGACAACTGAGGGACTCATATACAAATATTACAGAAGGTTCAAATGCTCAATGATGCTCCAGAAGGAAAAAACGATGCATTAAGAGCCGGAGGGAGAAAACTTTTTGATCATGGTAAAATTAATTTCTGAAGGGCAGTGCTAAATAAAATAAAATGTACGCATCTTCATACTGTTCAAAGGTTTACACCCCCGGCTCTTAATGCATTGTATTTCCTTCTGGAGCTTCGGTGAGCATTTGAACCTTCTGTAATAGTTTTGAAGTAAAAGTATTTGATGGATGTATAAAATGTCTTGAGAGCATTCATTCAGTATCATTATCTCATTTTTGACTGAGATGGATTTAGCTGGTTTTGCATCTGAACTCACCCCCTCTGAATAAATATAAAAGATGTATTTTCTTAATGATCACTAATATAATTCATGGAAAGATGGCAAAATTGAAATGTATTAAACGTATACTTAATACTTAATATACTTAAAAAAAAAAAAACATGCCAATATTTTCTGTAAAATAAGTAAATTAGACTATTTTGTTTAAATGAAGGATTGCAGAAATGAGTACACCCTAGAATTTATTCAGCAAATGTATAATATTCTAGTACTTGGTGTGTCCTCCAGAACTTTAAATATACTGCTCTGACCCTTGTTGACACTGAGAGTACAAGTTCAAGACAAAATGTTGTGTGTGACAGCGTTGATAAAGCACGACACCTTCAGCACTCATATATCCCAATATAAGAGCTGATGAACGTCACTGTGGGAACCAGGCACTTCTCACTGTACTCCTCCTCTAGCAACACCAGAACATTTTGGATGCTTTTGAATCTGAAATGATTGACTTGGTCTCTTGAGACAATAGTATGGATTCCCAAAAGTCTATATTTTGTAAATACAAGCCTTGGAAGAAGCTAAATGAGTTTGTTGTGCTTTGGCAACAGTAGGTAATTCTAGTGGCGACAACAACCATGCATGTCATACTCTGTGAGGTAAACTGTCACTCTTTTCATAGCTTTTGCTGGCTCTAAGACACTTGCATGGTATTTCTCCTTCTCTTTTTTCAGCAAAAATTCACTGATCACTAAATGAAAACTTAAAGTGAAGACCTGATTATTTTAGGAGCCTTGTCGCAAGTCCATTGTTTTTGAATGTCAGTGGTACTTCTGCTATATTTCCACACTTAAAACAAGGATTTGGTATTCCTCTTGTACCAATGTCCTCTTTTATGCTAAGAAATAAATCTGCTGGCAGTTCTCTCCCAAGTGGTTCCACTGTTGCCTGTTAAGTCTGAGTATGATTCAGTGGGCTATATAACACTTTTAATTGTCAGGAAATTACTTGTCTTTAAAAGTTTTGCTTCAATATACTGTTGATCAAATATTGCTTTAAACCTACACTATTTTTTTAATTTTTTTATTTTGTAACTTTCAGGAGGGTGTACTCATTTTTGCAACACACCATTTTATTGCCTTGATAAGAAAATCTTATTTTCCTGAATAATTTTGACAGTCTTCTTTGGTAAATGATCAAGCAGGCTTGTTGGAACATGATATCCCCAAATAATCCTAACATGTCTTCTAAGTGAAGAGTAATTGCTGAATTTGTTAAGTTTTAGAGGGGGTGTACTCATTTATGCTGTGTACATAAAATAAGACATTTCCTTTAATTCTCATTTTCTTTCATAACATTTTTATATTTGTTTTTTGCATTTGGCTAAAGAGTTACTTTGGAAAAGGCTTTGTGTCCTAAAACAAGGATATAACACAGAACATACATCCTAAAAAAATAGTCAGATGACAGTTTCAGCATCTTGTTTATATACAATGTTTGTTCTTAATGAAAAAGTAGAAAAACAAAGTTCCACAATGTCTGAAGACCGAAACAAAATAAATGTCTCATTAAGGGAATTTAGCGGCTAAAGAAATGGACATTATGAAGCACGTTACACAATATGAATGGCTCAAACAAACACTTACAATCTCTTCAAACATACAAACCTCAAGCATTTGACTGTTTATTTCCTTAAATGTTGGACCTCACAAAGCTTGCCTGGCTCATATTTCACCCCAAAATAAAAGAAACAAAGCAAAAATATATGGCATAAGCAAAAAAAACATATTTTTAAGATCATAACGTCATGTTTGTTTGTTTTGTCATTGTAGGATGACATGTAAAAAAAGTCAATCTCACTGTTAAAATAATCATATATTGCTTAATTGTAAAATATTTATACATTATATCGTGTTTGAAGTACTGTTTACCAAAAAACAAAAAAATTATATATATATATATATATATATATACACACACACACACACACACTCATATTCTTTTGATTTTGGGGTGAAATATGACATATGTTTTGTGCAGTGAATCTTGTTTCTACAAACCTGATTTCTTTGAGGTCAGAAAAGATCATGTTTATTTTACAGTACGAAACCATGATTCACCAAAACCTCCATCCAGAATAACTGATCAATAACAGATCAGCCAACAAATAAGTGTCACATTGACCTAATTTATCCACTAACTAGCTTCATCACCTCATTTTATCTAACAGGCCTGAGTCCAGGTTTTCCTCATGACGATGTAAACACAGAGCATATGGTGACCAAACTTCCTGAGAGATTTGTCATTTAGTTTCAGTCCGATAGGACTCTAGGAAGAGGGCTGTTCAGTGTCTGTCTGTGCTTCTGCGACCGTTTCATTTACAGCAGTAGAACTGATAGGATTGTGGGAGGGGCCATTTAAAGGATGCGCCTCACTGGGCGACTTCTGCGTTTTGATTGGTCGAGAGTCACTAAATACTGCTTCCTTGCTCTCTTCTTTAGTTTTGTCTTCTACTTTAACATCTGTCTTGCAGTTTATCTCGCCATCCTGCTCTTTCTTCTTTCGTTTCTTTGGGACGACGTGTTTATTTTCTTCTATCTTCAGCTCGATCTTCACTTCCTTTTTCCAGGCTCCAAATGGGAGGATGTCCTGGTCTCCACCTGAGCTTTCACACAGCGTTGGCCCCGCCCACTCTGGAACCTCCAATCCCAGGAGCTTCATCAGCTGACCCACGACCTCGTCTACATAGCCGTGGATAAGAAGGTGGGCGTGTTTGTCCTACAAAAAACAAGTAGACCATTTAAAGTGATAGTTCGTCAAAAAACAACATTCTGTCATTGTTTACTCAATTTCTTTTCCATGCAATGAGCATAACTGACAAATCACAGTGAAATAAATGTTTCTTAAGCAGCAAATCTGCATATCAGAATGATTTCTGAAGAATCATGTGACACTGAAGTCTGGAGTAGTAATGATGCTGAAAAGTCAGCTTTGCATCACAAGAATAAATTACATTTTAAAATATATTCAAATAGAAAACAGTTATTTTAAATCATAATAATATTTCAGATTATTACTGTATTTAACGTATATTTAAATAAATAAAATGTAGTCTCGGTGAGGAGAAGAGACTTCTTTCAAAAACTTTACTAATCCCAAACATTTCTTTGAAAATTACACACCTACGTTTCTTTTTTTTGCATTCTTCAGCCTGTCTGGGTGAAATATTTTAACTAATTTATTTCGAATAAATGCACACTTTAATCAATCACAGCAGAGTCAGATTACCGACTGACGTTACGAAACTACGCAAGAAATGTCAAACTCTATTTCTTTACACGTTAAGCCGCTATAATACCATAAATTCCCCTCCGAAATCTGACACGTGGAATAACTCATATGCATGTGTGTCAGGCTTTGAATTTCAAACAAGATTTATAAAAAAATAAATCCAATTTGGGAACTGAGACGTTGACAGGAAGTAGAAGCAATGAGGTAAAGTGGCAAAAACAACCTTGATTTAAACATGGGCAGATAACAACACGTCTAAAAATTAATAGGATTAATCCATTAAAAACATTCTAGGCACATGATGAGATCAGAAAGGAACGACGGACTAATGAAACAAGCTTAAGGGGAAATCCAGCCCGACTCTTTGATGGAGCTGCAAAGCTTTTTAATCAAAATTGTTTTAATAATGAGCATGAATGGTCAGACGGGGTTTAGCGCAGCTGTGCTTTTGATGGACGCTAATCTGAGCGTGCGTTTAAAGCTCACGTACTAACAGATTTCAAACTGCTATGTGTGTTTGTGTAAGCATGTGCTTTGTATGAGACACAGACTCTCAAATCTAGTGAGCTGCTAGTCCCTATTGACTTCCATAGTACAAAAAAATGCCAGCAACTGCTTGGTTAGTTCCTTTGTTAGTAACGCTCCCTCACTTTAGTAAATTGTGGTTATGTTGTACTAATTTGATGTCATGTGTGGTGCTCCATAAGTCTCTTATGCTCATCAAGGCTGCATTTATTTAATCAAAAATACAGTAAAAAATGTTAAATATTATTACAATTTAAAACCTGATAGTAAAGTTTGTAGACAAACTTTAAGTTGGCTTGAAAAAGTCTAGCCAGAAAGTTTTAAATGTTTGATGGTTTTCAGTTTTAAATAGTTTTCCGTTTCAAATAGTTTGAAAGATTAAAGTCTGAATGTTTTGAAGGCAATACAGTCTATTAGAAAAACAGATAGATCAGGTGTTGCTATGTGGTTGCTAGGGTAGCCAGGGCAGTTGCTAGGACATTGCTATGTGGTTGCTAAGGTACCTAGGGTGGTTGCTAGGGTACCGCTATCTGGTTGTTAGGGTGGTTTCTAGGGTGTTATGTGGGTCCTAAGGTACTTTGGGTGGTTGCTGGGGTATCCTGGGCAGTTGCTAGGGTGTTGCTATGTGGTTGCTAAGGTACCCGGGGTGGTTGCTAGGGTGTTGCTATGTAGTTGTTAGGGTACTTGGTAGGTGTTGCTATGCGGCTGCTAAGGTACTCTGGGTAGTTGCTAGGCTACCTGGGGTGGTTGCTATGGTGTTTCTATGTGGTTGCTAGGTATTTAGGGTGGTTGCTAAGGTGTTACTAGCATGTTGTTACCATGATTAACAAGTTACTAGCATATTGCTAACATGATTAACATGTTGCTATCATGTTGTTAGCATTATTAATAAGGTACTAACATGATTCTAGCATGTTTAACAAGTTACTAGCATGACTCTAGCATGATTAGCATGTTGCTACCATGCTTAAAAAGTCACTAGTATGTTTCTAGCATGATTAGCAAGTTAGCATGTTTCTAGCATGATTAGCATTTTACTATCATGTTTCTAACAGTATTAGCTAGTTACTAACATGATTAGCATGTTGCTAGCATGATTAACAAGTTACTTAACGTTGTTAGCATGATCAGCATATTGCTAACATGATTTAAATGGCTTAGAAATATTAGATGAGTTTGAATGAGTCTAAATAGATTAGAAATAATACATTAAGCGGAAGCTTGATTTAGGCTGCGTGTCCACCAAGGCGTTTTTCCCTGCGGCTAGTGTATTTTTTCCACTGTTCTGAATGGAAGCACTGCGTTTTTTAAAATGCCAGGAGTGTGCAGAGCGCTGAGCGTCTTTTTTGCGCTGAGCATTTTTGCGCTGAGCGTTTTTTCCTCAGCGCCAAGAGTTGAAGAATGTTCATAACGATAACTATATTTGCGTCCACACCAGAGAACGATAACTGTCTGTTTTTGTTGCATTTACACGACTTCAAACAGTAGATTTCCTCAGCACGCATGTTTCAAAGCGCATCTAAACAGTGAATCTAGCGTAAACTATCTGATCTATAAAGTAGTCAATGTAGTGGAATAAAACTAATACCGACTCTTTTTTACTGCAAGACAATGTTGTCCAAACCTGCGCTGAATTCCTGAGGTAATTTTGTGTTTTCTGTTACTCTGTTTGCTGTGCAGTGTCTGTTTGCTTTTCTGCAATGTTGCCTGTTATTTCAAATGCGCAAGCCTTTTACTTTTGAATTAAGTCTAATAAGCTGTCAGTGTTTTATCATTTATGAAAAAATCGTTCTGAAAGTGATCCCAACGATATCGTTGCCCTGTATAGTTATCGTTATAGTTGTGGTGTGAACTCTGCTATTCTCTTAAATTTAAAACGATGTTTAGAACGTTATCTTTATAGTTATAGTTATCGTGCTTGGTGTGAACGGGCCTTTAGTCTCAATGTATTCTGTCAGTTTAGATTTGAATTTTGACAGTTTGATGAGTCTTTGCTCAGTTGAACATTCCGTCAATGTAAGTCTATAGGATTTTTGGTGGTTTTGATAGTCTGGTTTACGAAAATCGTAAGCCGGATCAGTCTGAAAAGATATAGCAACCCGAGTCTGAAGGTCTGGGCCGAGTTTGGTGGTTGTAGCTTTAAAAGTCTAGGAGGAGATACATTTTAAAATTCGGTAAAATAGTCTTCTATTTGAATATATTACAAAACGTAATTTATTCCTGTGATCAAAGCTGAATTTTTAGCATCATTACTCCAGGCTTCAGTGCCACATGATCCTTCAGAAATAATTCTAATATGCTGATTTGCTGCTCAAGAAACATTTCTTGATATCAATGTTGAAAACAGTTGTGCTGCTTCATACCGTCACTTTTGAACAAAAAAGTATTCATTTTAATTAAATCTGAATGTAAATAAATTTTCCATATGTGTTTTGAGCTAGTCTCCATAAAAGACTTACATGTTTAGTAGGCTGTAGGTTGACTATAACCAGCTTCCCTCCTGTGCGTTTGGTTAGAAGAGGCAGATCTCCGCTAGGTTTAATTTGAAGAGATGTTCCCAGTGTCAAGGCCAGGTCAGCTCGCCTGTGAAAAGAGATGCGGAGTATCAGCTGCTGGGGTCTGTTGTTCTTTTCTCAGAACTGGTGAATAGGTACCGTTTACACGAGTCTCGGCCTCAGTTTGTTCACCTTCAGTCCATATGAGTCATAATGCACACACAAATGTCAAGCTACAATCTGATCAGCTTCTGCATTCAGACTCTGGAAGTGACTTTCTTTTTAACAGTCTGTTCCTGCTTTATTAAGAGCAATAAAAGGCCTAATTCATGAGTCTAAAACCCTCAGGTGCTCATTATAAATCGCAAACATCCTGTTGTTTCAATCCAGTTTCATTGTGATTCCGTTCATCATCGCGTGGTTCCTTTGTTGATGCAAATCTGTATTATTATTATTATTATGCAAAACCTGTCAAGAACATATCACATTTCACCCCAAAGGCATAAGAAAAATCAAGAAATTTGATTTAAATAAATATAGAAATAATATTTCAGGACAATCAAGAACAATGTATCTCATGTAATATTTTTATACAGCTTAAGTGTTATTTTAGTATTATTTGTCTATCATTTATTTATACTTTGACTTAGCTTTTATTTTTCATTTTAGTTTAAATTGTAGCCAATTTTATGTGGTTATTATTATTATTATTATTATTAAAATATTTCCATTTAGCTTTATTTTTTTTTTTTCAGTTTGAGCAATTTTAGTACTTATTTAACTTATTTTAAGTTAGTCACCAAGGTAGTATTTTCTATTTTTTCTTGTCTCTGTAATTTATATTTTATGAAAAATACAGTACAATTTTGAAATATTCTTAAATTTAAAATAACTTTTTTTATTTGATTATATTATAAAATGTAATTTATTTTTGCGACACAAAGCTGATTTTCAGCATCATTACTCCAGTCTTCAGTGTCACACGATTCTTTAGAAATCATTCTGATATGCTGATTTGCTGCTCAGTAATATTTTCTGATTATTATCAATGTTGAAAACAGTTGTGCTACTTCATACGGTCTCTTTTAAGCAATTTAATGTGTCCTTGCTGAAAAAAGCATTAATTTTAATTACATTTAAAATATAATAAATTTTTGAAGTACTGTTTTTTAAAGTACTGTTTCCATAAAGGAGTGAGTGTTTGTGTTTGGTAGGCTGAAGGTTGACTATAATCAAGCTGTTACCTAACGCTTATTTTATTTCAGATTTATTTTATTATTTTTGCTTTTATGGTGTTTCAAATAAAACAAATGTATTGTATATACACACATACTCAACAATAACAAAACATATTACTTTAAATGCAAATATAATGAACAACATAATTATATATAAGAGTGAGAATTAGATGAGGTAATGTGCTAATCAAAATAACTGAATGATGTAAAAAATCGTAAATTAAAACCCAAACATAAAGCTGTGTTTTTTTATGTAAAGGAATAAAAATAATAACAGTATTGTAATAAACATCTAATTACTAACATTCAACTATGACAAGACAAATCTGTACGATATTCAGAGACCTGAAATGAACCGTAACATGAGCTCAGCTGTAGTAGTTCAAGAGCTCGGTGCCTTTTATCATCACCATTTCTAAGCTTATCTGAGGTCTCTTTTTATCCGAACATCATTAACTTTAAAGTACACTCTTCAAAAGAAACTGTCCAATACTTATGTTTAATTAATTATACATAAAGAGATCATTATCCTGTACACAGCATAATGAATATCAGTTCACTAAAAGCTCCATTAATTACCCATGAACTACTATGACCTGGACGAAGAACATCTTTCTAAATGCATGACCAAAAGAGATTGGCTAAACCTTCCATTCACCTCAACATCTAAAATCTAGACATCTAGACCAAGTGAATGATTGCAGTAAGCAAGAAACTACTTCTGCTTTTCTTCTAAAGAAACCGCAAGTGACCTCAGACCATGAAAGAGAAAATTGAAAGAGTAAAAAAACAGAAAAGTGAGAATTACAAATCTTCTTTAAGTCTGAACAGGAGCTTGTAGGCACTTGATTGGTTTTCGAGTCTCATGTGGTCATACGAAAGTCATCAGCACCGTCCTGATTTCACCTGAACATACTATCAATTTCAGAGTCACTGTGAAACCTACATGCGTAGACAAGTTTTTACCAAAAACACAGTTAAAAGACAAAAGGTAGTCACATTTTAAAGTAAATTTGGTCAATTACATCACTTGTTAACTAATTTGTTATTACTTTGTGTAAATGGTGACTGATAATGGACAGTATCAAGGTTGCGTGAGTTAAGGCTTGTGCAGCCTGTCTGACTCACTGAAAAATCTAAACTAATAGGCGCAACAGCACACACAAAGAAACAAACACGAACAAACATACTGCAGGAGAAAAGAAGATGAATGTTGAATATTACATATGCCACAGCAGATCAATCGCGCATCTCCGAGCAACACATAGCGGTTTCATTGCTGAATGATTCAGCATTTTTGAACGAATCATATGAGTCAATGATTCAGTGAGCTATTCATAAAGACAGTCGGTCACTTGCTTTATTTATTGAATGAATTAGCCATTTGAACGCATTGGTTGAATCAGTGACTCACCGCCACCTACTGGTGGTTTGGTTTCATATTTAAAAGTTTTGCATTTTTCCAAAATTTCAGAATTAAATATTAAAAAAGCAAAATATTACTTATATCATATAAAATTTATGCATTTGCAATTTTACTGTGTAAATGGAACCTCTTATCATTAGGCATGGGACGATAATAAGGTAAACCATGGTTTGAAAGTCACAACCACTAAAATAAAAAAAAAACTAAAGTTTCAAAACCACTAAAGTTTTTAAATATATCTGTTCAAAATCACAACATTTAAAACACAAACTGGTTGCTCTCAGGTGTCTTTGCCACTTGCTGAGTGTTGAACGGAGAAGAGGCTGTGTGTGTGCGTGTAACACTTGCACACTCTCTCTCCTTATGTGTATGTGCACACATCCTTGTACCTCACCCTCCAAACTTAATCCAGGAAAGCTGAAACATTCCTGCATCACAACTTGGACTGAAAGATGAATGTGTAGAAAGTGAGCATGTCTCCAAAGACCTTGTTGAGCTGCAGATTTAACGACTGCATTTTTTATGTAATTATTTACAGAAATTATGTTTTGATTAGGTTTTTAATTATTGAGCTGCAGATTTAGACTCACTTAAGTGACTGCACTTAATTTAATTAGGAAGAATTCAATTATTCATTTTAATTATTTAGTCTGACATGTTTGCTCCAAAATGTTCTCTCTGTTTCTTAAAAAATAAAATATAGTGTTCAGTGGAAGAAAAGTTGTTGCTTTTTTTACCCAGACATTTAAAAATAACAATAATAGTTGTAATCTAAATACCATGATACCATGAAACCACAATATTTTTATCTAAGGTTATCATATCGTCAGAATCTTATACCAGCCCATGCATACTTATCATCATTAAACAGTCTCAGTAAATACATCTAAATTGCACTTTCGATGCAGCTTCAGTGCTTCCTCTGCATTTTGTTGATACTGATTTAATTTGAATGGTAACAACCATACAGAGTATTATTCTAACTGAATGTATTGATAACATTTAAGAATTTGACGTAAATGATGACACATACATTTAGAAAAATTTTTGAAAATATTGCACTTTATTAAAAAGTGTCCTAGAAATCATAAGTCAA
Organism: Cirrhinus molitorella; assembly: GCA_033026305.1. Classification (NCBI taxonomy): domain Eukaryota; kingdom Metazoa; phylum Chordata; class Actinopteri; order Cypriniformes; family Cyprinidae; genus Cirrhinus; species Cirrhinus molitorella. The sequence continues at coordinate 4,723,639 of CM065124.1, read as the reverse complement.
ATATCACAAATATGGTGATTAAAGTAAGTCCTCATAGAGCAGTGATGTGACTATTGCTTTAGAATGGATTACATTTACTTTGTCCCAAAGGACAGGCACATGTCAAGGCTTAATGTCGAGCCCTAAAATATGTGGATGGATTTTGATGTGAAACGACAACAGAGGATGGACATTTTCACTGAAAGAAATTATGTTTTTTGAGGCAAACATTTCAGATTTTTTTTCCATGTAGTGGACTTCTATGGTACCCTGTTTAAATGCAGCTTCAAAGGGCTCGAAATTATCCCAGCCATAGAAGAAGGGTCTTATCTAGCGAAATCATTGGTTATTTTCTAAAAAAAAAAAAAAGACAATTTATATACTTTTTAACCTCAAATGCTTGTCTTGTCTAGCTCTGCGTGAACTTTGTGTACTCCGGTTCAATACACTTAGGGTATGTTGAAAAACTCCTATCTCTTTTTCTCCTCCAACTTCAAAATCATCCTACATCGCTGCAGAAGTACTGACCGAGTTTACAAAGTCAACGCGCAAGGATGAAAGACACCTTTTACAAAAAAAAAAAAAAAGGTAAAACAGCAATGTAAGTGAGGTACAACAGTGATGTTGAAGTTGGAGGAGAAAATGAGATGGAAGTTCTTCGACATGCCCTAACTTTACTGAACTGGAATGCACAGAGTTCATGCAGAGCTAGACAAGACGAGCATTTGAGGTTAGAAAGTGTATGAATTGTCATTTTTTAGAAAATAACAAATCATTTTGCTAGATTAGGCCTTTCTTCCTCTGTTGGGATTGTTTAGAGCACTTTGAAGCTGCATTTAAACTGCATTTTGGAAGTTCAAACTCTCTAAGTCCACTATAAGGAGAACATTCCTGAATTTTTTTCCTCAAAAAAAAAAACAAAACAAAAAAAAAAAAACAATTTCTTTATGACTGAAGAAAGAAAGACATGAACATATTGGGTGACAAGGGGGTGAGTAAATTATCTGTACATTTTTGTTCTGGAAGTGAACTTTTCCTTTAATAACACATGTGAGTGTTTATATATGAATGATCTCATTCTTAAATCATGTAGTATCTAGTGATCTTGTAAACTAGGAAACAGTTATATTCCAGAAAGACACGTGCAGCGTTGTAGCACTATGCCCTAAAGTGAACTCCTGACAGGCTAAACAAATGAACGAATGTATTACATTCAATAAAAACACTGGAGGAACTCAAATTGTAACTACTGTGCATTACAATTCGAGCATTCTGTCTACTTCCAAGGTCACTTTTATTTTCTTTCAAGCTCCAGTGGATTTTAAAAGCATGTGGAAGCCCAGAGGACATTGGCGGGTCAGATGTGCAGCAGGTGTTGCGGGATGTTTTGTATGCATGTGTATCTCTGTGTCGAGTCTTGTGAGACTGCTATACGTTCGCTGTAATATGATTAAGCTGGTGCTGCTGATACAATAATAATGACAGAGCACTCTTGTGTGTTAATTTGACCTGAAACTGAACTAGTTAGAAGAAATTAAAAGTGTTTTGATAAACCAAACCATTTGCATGCATCACATCAACAATTTTGATGGCTGACAACACTGTACAGGAACTGAGATCAATCTGATATACTGATATAATGTATATAACTGTAATACACAGTAGCAAATTGACTACTGATGCACCTGTGTATAAACTATATCCATAATTCATTGTAGTTTTGCAATATACTGATCTGAATTCATGATTTATTGCTCGTACATTCCTGTGGACATTTTAAAATTGGCACGAAACCTTTCTGCTGTGACATAATGTGACACTGGAGCTCAAAATCAGTTGTATTTAGCACAGGTATATTTGTAGCAATAGCCAACAATACATCGTATGGGTCAGAATTATAGATTCTTTTATGCCAAAAATCATTAGGATATTAAGATCATGTTCCATGAAAACATTTAGTAAATTTCCTATTGTAAATATATTAAAACTTAATTTTTGATTAGTAAAATGCATTGCTAAGAACTTCATCTGGACAACTTCAAAGGCGATTTTCTCAATATTTTTATATTTTTTTTGCACCCTCAGATTCCAGATTTTCAAAAAGTTGTATCTCAAAATATTGTCCTATCTTAACAAACCATAAATCAATGGAAAGCTTATTTATTCAGCTTTCAGATGATATATAAATCTCAATTTCAAAAAGTTACCCTTATGACTGGTTTTGTGGTCCAGGGTCGTATATCTAAGCAAAACAGTTTCTTTAATGAGACTTGATTTGTCGGGAATTGGATTGCTAAAACAAATGATGCATGGATAAATAATTTATAATAAACATGGTTAAAAAAAACTAAAACGGTCCATTTTGATTTAAATTTTTAAAATGTTATTTTAAACTGATTTTTGAATTTTAACTGATTTTTAACATTACTATTATAGTTTAACATTTTGAATTAGTTTTTATTTTTATATTTATTTTTTTTCAGTTGATGTTTATTTTATAGATGAAGTCAAAAGTTTACATACACCTTGTAGAATCTGCAAAATGTTAATTATTTTACCAAAATAAGATGGATTATACAAAATGCACATCATTTTTAGTACTGACCTGAATAAGATATGCACTGATGCTCCAGAAGGAAACCTGAAAACGTTTTGAATTTAAAGATCAGGGTAAATGTAACTTATTTTGTCTTTTGGGAAATATGTACATTTCTGTAGCTTCTCAAGGGCAGTACTAAATGAAAAAAATATGATATTTAGGCAAAAAAAGAAAAATGTACATATCTTCATTCTGTTCAAAAGTTTATACCCCTGGCTGTTACTTCATCGCGTTTCATTCTGAAGCATCAGTGAGCATTTAAACCTTATGTAACATTTGCATACGAGTCCCTCAGTTGTCCTCAGTGTGAAAAGATGGATCTCAAAACAATACAATCATTGTTAGAAAGGGTTCAAATACACAAAAATGCTGAAAAACTAAAGAATTTGTGGGACCTGAAGAATTTTTCCATAGAACAGCAGTCAGTTTAACTGTTCGAGACAAACAAGGGACTTGTGAACAACCATCACTAAACAAAAAAAACACGGCTGTGGATCATTCAGGTAATAAAAACTTTTGAACGGGGTCATTTTTGTGAATTCAACAATTGTTTTCTCGTGTGGACTATATGTACTTTTTTTTATGATTCTAGTTCTAGTTAACTGTAATAGCCTAGCAACCAACTGATGAAAAGTTTTACGAAAAAGTATACATAATAGTAAACCTAGCACCATCTTTGAATTGCCTTTCCTAAATTCACCTGTCAATCACCAAACATACTCATTTTTATTTTAGACCTGTAATTGCTACCTGCCTTGTTCTCAACGAGCACCATTCTTGATTCCCTATATAAATGGCTCTCTCTCTGTATTGTTGAGCACACCTTCTCATTATTGGGATATTTATCTTCCTTACCGACATGCTTCATCAGCTCTATTCAGGTCTCTGTCAGGCAGTGAGTCCTCCCAGTCCAATATAGTGCTGATCAGCTTCCCTCTGCAGAGAAAACACAAACACACCCTTGGAGATGAGAGAGAGCAAACAGCTCATGACAAGCACAGAAATTTGAGGGGGCATATGCGCAAGGTGCGTGCTTGCTTTTTTTAAAATGTTTTATGTACAAATGCGTCAGACAGACTTAGTCTTAGTAAGCGTCATACGGCACGTTTTTAAGGCAGCATGTCAACTTAAGAAACCAGCGCATCAGTGTCAATATATTTTTATTCCTTTACATGCTGTGGCTAGTAATGTACAGTCACATGTGACTAACAGAGTTATCACTAACTAAACCATTTTCGTTACTTGAAATAAAAGCTAACTGAAATAAAGTATTACAAAAAAGGCTTATTTTATTTTAGTTCTAATTTTAATTAATTTTATTTACTTTTATATCCTTTTTTTAGACTATATTGTAAATAAATAGTACAGTTTAGTCCTATTTCAAGTTCAGTTTAACTTGATGTACTAAAATAATTAAACTAAAACTGAAACTATATTGGCAATAAAATAAATGAAATGACTAAAACTTTGCAAAATACTAATAAAAACTACAACAGTATATTAATGATACTAAAATAACACCGGTGATGTAATTACATGAAAATACATTTTAAATAAGAAAAAGTACAAAAGTATATTTAGTAATCCCAAAAATACTAACGAATGTTCTTATCCGTTGTCTTTAAATTGATCCTAAAACAAAACTAAATTAAAATTATTGGAAGAAAAAAAAAAAAGAATCTTAAATAAATAAATCCTAAAAAAAATTTTTAATTTGTCCCTGAAGAACAGTGGGAAGTCTAACTGTTCAGGAAAATCAAGTGTGTGTAAACTTTGGAACAGGGTAATTTTTATAAATTCAACCATTTTTTTTTATGTGGAATATCTTATAGGTCAGTACTAAATAAAAAATATCATGCATTTTGCACATTTCCTCTTGTTTTGGTAAAATAATTTTTGCAGATTCTGCAAGGTGTATGTAAACCTTTTCCTTCAACTGTATATTATTATTACTAGGGATGTGCATAAGTTTTCTGAAGTGAAACTAATAACCAGAAATAAACAACTGATTGGTCATGATTATGTATGACTCAACTTCTTGCTTTGAAATTCAGTAACAACTCTACAAAAATGAGTCAAACAGGGAGCTTGTTTTTAATCTCAGGCCATAAATATGACATTCTTCAGCAGGATTCTGCACATACGAGAGTGTAAAAAACGTATTCCTTAAGATTGTTGTAAATCCGGTCCCTGAAGACGTAACACTTGCCTGCTGCAATGTCAGAGGGTGCTCAGGGCTGGATTATGAAGCGGGCCAGGGGCCATTAAATCCATAGGTAGCACAGCCTGAGACTGACAATGACAACTGAGGAGGTCCCTCGAAGCAAACAATGTAAGATGACCACTAGGGCTCCTGAAGGTCCTCAGCACATGCAGAGACTTACAGGCTACTAAGAGCTCTAACTACTAATGTCAGCCATCCGAAGTGATTTGTGTGTGCTAGAAATGAAATTCTGACTTCCAACCATCATGGAAAATCATGATAGACCGATCAAGATCAATTTCTCTAAAACTGTGCAATCACCTGCAAGATCGGAGTCCTCTTGAGCGCGTGACGTCGCAGTAGCGTCCGGTTGGCTTCAGACCCATCACTCCGATTACAGTGTCCCGAACATATTGCCTGAAACGGCCCAAGACACAAGTGCTTATTGCTATGACAGCTGCAGTATCTGTACACGACCCATTGCCTCCTTCGATAGAGATTTGTGTGTGATCGATAGCTCTGCATTCTCACAGGGTTTATCTGATAGACACAAAGCTATGATGCACACACACAATCGATACCGAACGTTCAATGTCAAACATACAGTGTGTGCTAGAAAAATAAAACTGAATCAATGTTTTTGGAAACTGTAAATTTATCAAAGACCTTGTTGTAAACAGAATTAGTTTGATTTATTTTAGTGCTGTCAAATGATTAATCACGATTAATCACATCCAAAATAAAAGTTTATGTTTACATACTATATATTTGTGTACTGTGTATATTTATTATGTATATAAAAATACACACACATGCATGTATATATTAAGAAAAATATTTTAGATGTACATCTAAAATATTTACATTTATTTATAATCTAAATTGTATACAGGTATAATAATAATAATAAATACATGTATGTGTGTGTATTTATCTGTACATAATAAATATACAAAGTAAACACACATATAGTATGCAAACATGAACTTTTATTTTGGATGCGATTAATCGCGATTAATCATTTGACAGCCCTAATTTATTTACCTATTTTCTGTCAAAAACTGGTGGGATTATACACTGCTCGGCAAAAAAAAAAAGAGTCACTGTTTGGATTTTAATAGGCAAATACTTAAGAGTCTATGAATGGATTATTATTACAGTAATTATTATGTTTCTAACATGTTATATGTTTGCCAACGGTTCCTTTAACCCTAAAAGATGGAATGTGTGGCTTTTCATTTTTTCAAACAACCATTTACAGAAGATGTATCATGGCCATATTCCAGGATGACAATGCCAAATTAAAATTGTGAAAGAGTGGCTCAGAGAGCATGAAGAATCATTTTCACACCTGAACTGGCACCTTAACCTCAGTGAAAGTCTTTGGGATATGCTGAAGGAGACTTTACAGAGTGCTCACCTCTTGCATTGTCAATACAATATCTTCACCAAAAATGTAAGCATCTATTGATGGAAATAAATGTTGTGATGTTATCTCCATCAAGAGGCTCATCAACTTTTGGTCAAGATCATTTATTGACAATGCAGGAGAGCAAGCACTGTTTAAAGTCTCTTCCAGCAGCTCCTCCAGAGGTTAAGGTTAGGACTTGGAGGAGCCAAATCAGGTGTGAAAATGATTCTTCATGCTCTCTGAACCACTCTTTCACAATTTAAACCCTGATGAATCTGGGCATTGTCACTTAATTTAGACTTTTTTTTCTGAAAACAAGACAATAATTTTTACTTGTCTAGAAAATCCTCCTTGATTTAAGATTTTTTAGATATTTTGGCTGGAAAGAAGACAAAAAATTCTAAGTAAGAAAAGCATTTTTTGCAGTGAACCTACATTAAAGTCTTCGAACATTAATATTTAAAGTTAAGCTCAATCAACAATCCAAAATGTCCTCATCAGAACAAATTTATCATTCATCGCTTGCTCGCTTGGATCCTCCGCAGTGAATGGATGTCGTTAGAATTAGAGTGCAAACAGCTGATAAAAAACATCTCAAAAATCCACACCACTCCAGTCTCCAAGTTGTTTTAACCTTAAAATGTCACTTCCAGCATAAATTCAAATCCATAATGCATAACACCTCCATGAAAAAAGTCCATCTCCTGTTGTTCCTTCACGTCAAAAACCACCCACATATTTGTTTAGAGCTGTTTCTGCTTTTAAATGGTGCTTGATTTGTGTATATTTCTCTCTTGATTCAGATGAGACGATTTTTTTTTTACTGGAAAAAGCAATAATATGGGCCGAGAACTTGTATTTTAGCTGGAAACAATGGTTTAAAGTTAAACTAATGTTAAACTAATGTCTTAATAATGGATTTGTTTCTTGCAAACACGCAGCTTTGGGCTTCACAAGACATTAACTGATGCACTGGAGTGGTGTGTATTACTTGTGGATTATTGTGGTGTTTTTATCAGCTGTTTAGACTCTCATTCTGACGGCACGCATTCACTGCAGAGGATCCATTGGTGAGCAAGTGATGGAGTGATAAATTGATCTAAATCTGCTTTGATGAGGTAAGCAGGCTAGCTCCATTTATATCCACTGTACCAAACTTAAGCTAGACTGAAGGTTGTTTCCACCAGTGTATGTTGCTGGTCAAATAAATCATTTAAAGGCTGTCTTTTTACATCATTATCAGCCCTTAGCAACCAGTACCACAGCAACAGGTTAAAAACAGTCCTGAATGTCTTGTACTTGTTAAACTACAGTGGTTTATTCTTGACGTGTGCAGACAGACTTCAGAGAGATCGATTACATACTTGCCACACTTCTCGCATTCTTCAACAAACATGTTCCCGTGCAGCTCAGACAATCGATCCCTAGCAGATACAGAAATAAATAAACAAGCCCAATAAGAAGAGAAGAATGAGTAAATGATGATACAATTCTGTCAATATGTGAAAATGACTGTTCATATCAGTTCAAAACAATGTTATTTTAGCATAATTCAGTTTTATAAGTTTTTAAAATTTGTTTTATTTTTATATTTTCATAATTAAGGTTTTAGTATTTTGTATGTTTCTGTCATTTCTGTTTTTCAACTTTGTAATTCAGATTTAGTTATTTTAAAACTTTACTTTTAGTAATTAATCAGTTTTTATTTTAAGATTGAAAGTGGTATTTAGTATTATTTATATACTGTTATAAATTGTATTAATATTTTTTTTAAATAGTTTTTATTAATATATTTGTTTATTTTAGGTGTCATTTTTTGTCTTCGTAATTTCTATTAGTTTTGTAATTTCTATTAGTTTATTTTCAAATCAGCGTTATTTTAGCAAAATACTAGAAGTTTTATTAATTTTTTAATTTGTTTTTATTTAATGTTTTAATTTCTCTTTTCAATTAAAGTTTTTGTAATTTTTTGTGTTTCCGTCATTCTGCAAGTTGTTTTTATTTTTAATTATTATTTTAGGTGTAGTTATTTTAGTACTGTAGTTTTATTATTGAATTAGTTTTTAATTTTAAGTTTTTTTTATTTTAATAACATTTTATGTTATTTTTCTTGTCATTTCTTTTTTTACATTCAAATCAGTGTTATTGTTTTAGTATTCATATGCTGATATAATTGTTAGCAATATTTTTTATTTGTTTTTATTTGTATATTTATACGTATATTCATGAGTGTTCTTTATAATTAAAGTTTTAGTTTTTTGTGTCTTTGTAATAAAAAAAAGTTTTAAAATAATAAATTCTTCGTTTTTTTTACTTTAACAAAAACTAAACAAAAAAGCACAACTATTTTTTGGCAACAAACTAAAATAATTTTTTTTTTTTTATATTTTATTTTATTTACTGAGTATTTTTTAGTATATAAATGTTTAAGTAATGAAAAAGTACAGTACAATAGATGACTGAGGGCTTTTAATTACGTCTGCCTGTATAAAATGTGCAATTCATCATGTCAATATGCTAAATTCAACATTAACAGCTTCAAGTCATTTGCCTAGAACAAGACATGCTGATTGCATTCGCTCGCGGCAAGAGAAAATTAAAAGAGCTAATCAACATGACACATCTGACATCACACGCAGGACAGAGGTCAGAACTTTAATCAAAATGATATGAGAGACGTGGGAACGGCATGAAGCCAGCCAATCAGACTGGATGTTTTTGTGTGTCATTTTGTGTGTCATTACCTGGGGAAGCCAGAGCGCAGGTGAAGGCCGTCTACGTTCTGGCTGATGAGGTATTTGAGGTGGCCTGTTCTCTGTAGCTGCAGCAGGGACATATGAGTCAGACTGGGACGGGCGTCCTCAAACGTGGTGTTGAAGTGAGGCGTCTCGCCTCTCTCCTCCATCGTCCACACTCCATTTGGACCTCTGATAAACAACATCAGCACAGAGAACACAAATACGCATTGGTTGAAATACAGTCTTGTCTTGTTTCAGTCAGAAGTCTTTCTGGGTCATATTCTAGAAAAAAAAAAATGGAATCTTCCTTGATCTTTTGAAATATAGAGCTTTGAAATTTTATTTTATAACATTTATAAAAAAAGCCAAACTGCTAAAAAGTTCTGAAATCTGTGGAATCTATGGTATTAACATGCAACCGTGCATATTTACAATGTATATGTATGATAAAAGTTTGCAACAGAAGACATTTTTTGCACAAAATTAATACTTTTATTCAGCGAGGATGCATTGGTCAAAAGTTCAAAGTTTCCACAAAAAATATGAAGCAGCACAACTGTTTTCAACACTGACAGTAATCAGAAGCAGTAAATCATTCTTGAGCAGCAAATCAGCATATTAGAATGAATTCTGAAGGATCATGTGACACTGAAGACGAGTAGTGAGAAATAGAAAACAGCCACTTTAAATTGTAATAATATTTCACAATAATACTGATTTTACTAATCAAATAAATGCAGCCATATTGAGCAGAAGAGACTTCTGAAGAAAGATATACATGAGATCTCACGAGTGGAACAAGTCTTTATTAACTGAGACACTAACATTTAAAAAAAATAGATAGAATATAATTTTTTAAAAGACTTAAGCAATGAACATTGTGTCAGAACTCAGAACCTCTAGTAAATTATGTTATTTGGTTTAGGTTTCTAATCTTTTTTTAATTCAGAATTGTGCAACTTTAGTTTACGTTTACTACTGCATTTAATTTGTTAAAATAGAAGTTTAATTCAGTACAAGTTCATATCAAAATGTACCTATATTTTTTTGCATATTGTGTTTTTCAGTTGAATAAAATACAGTTTTTCCCTATATATTTCATCATTGAGGATTTTTTTTAAAGGGGGGGTACAACGGTGTTTCCGTGTACTCAGAGTTGTTTACAGTGATAGTTTGATTCTCATGCTAAGCATGGCCAAAGTAAAAAAAAAATAATTAGGACGAATGATGGAGAATTTCTGTGCTGAAAATCTTACTTCCGGGTTGGTACAAGTTTGATTTTTTTTTTTTTTCGGTCGTGGATCTAATGATGTAGACGCTGGTGGAACTCCTTATATAAGCATTTCTCCTGGAAAAGTGCGCCCGCACACACGTCGACCAGAGTAGCGTGAGACCGCACCCAAAAACGCACTTCATCTGGAAATTGTCGGCAACGCTGCATAGGATTTGTCTGACAATGTCTCCAAATAAGTGTGTTTTTGGATGTGAGGAAAAGTTTACTGTGTTTAGCTTCCCAAAGAACCCAGCATTACTTGAACAGTGGATGCAGTTTGTTTTTCCGGGGCAGAAGTGCGTTTGTGTATTCCCGTCATTTCAGTGACAAATGTTTTATAAACAAGGCCCAGGTCGATGCTGGAATTGCACATCGTTTGCTATTAAACCATGGAGCGGTCCCAGCGAAAAAGATCCCAGTCATGTAAGCACAACTGCATCACATTTCTGTCTTTTGTTGGAAATCTGCTTGACTCTGTAACTCCGCCAACAGCAGGCCTCCAGGAGCTCTGCTTTTTCTGGAAGGAATAGGAAAGCTGTGTCTTTCTTTTATAAATATGATAAAACTAAAGACTTTTCGTGAAAATTAAGGATGCAGTACTACTCTATAGGTACTCAAGATTAACATGAGATTAGGTGAAACTGTGTATGTTATGTACCCATTAAAAAAAAGTTTTAAAGATCTAGTCTTGTGTCTCGTCTCGTGGGATAAGGGTCTCGTAACACCCCTAATGTATAGTAACGAAAGCCAAAATATTAAATGTCATGGATTAATATTTACTGAGTAATCCACTATTTTGTAGAGGGGGGGGGGGTCAAAATGGCAATTTTCACGTGAGATTCATATTACAGGGGGATAAAAATGACTTTTGAAAGATGGCAGCATCATAATGTTATTTTTACACAGATATCGGTAGGTCTGTTGCTAAAATTTGTTGACTATAGCAATCTTTGTTGGATTATATGCCAATGGTGACCATTCAAACATCATATTTTACAAAACGACCCACATTTGGTTTTTGATCACTGAAAGTGGTCATTTTAACGATTTACTCCTGGAGCCATAATAAAATTCCAATATCAAAAGTCTAAAAGCCAATATCTAAAAGGGAATTAAGATATCTTTAATACTTTTTGGCGCATAACGCAACAAAGATAGGTAAAAAAAAAAAAACCTGTAAAAGTAATATTAAGATGCTGCCATCATTCTGAAGTCATTTTAACCCCCTGTAATTTGCCTGAATCTCAGGTGAAATTTGCCATTTAGACCCCCCTCTACAAAATTGTGGGTTACTCAGTAAATATAAATCCATGACATTTAATATTTTGGCTTTCATCACTATAAATGTCCATCTTTCTTTTTTTTTTTTCATAAAAAATATTTGCAAAATAAAAAATCTGAGCCTGATTTGGCTGATTTTGTCATGAGTTTCATTCCCAGTGAAATTAAACAGTAACATTCATGCCTTAAAATGCAAGTCAGTTTGGATAGAAATAGAAATAGAAATAGCTGAATAAAAATAATTATATCAGAACTACAGTACACACTTGTGTTGCTTTAGGTTTGAAAATTGTGTTAAACTCTTTCTGGTGCAAAAAATCTTGACTAAAATTATAAGTGTTCTTCAGGAGAAAAGAACAGAAAGACTCTCGAATCCCACAAGCCTTCGTCTCCTGTCTGATCCTCTCCCTCTGTGATTCAGTGAGCACTGCTGAGCTGAGCTGCTGGGAGTCTTGGATGACAAAGACGGGGTTTTAGTTATCATGGAGAACAGCAGGAGGTCACTGCTCTTTCTTATAACTGCGGTTGAAGTTACTTAAAGTGAACTTTTGAGTCGTCCCTCTAACAGGCAGAAAGCTTGCTCTTGTGCACTAGGGAGTTCGCATTAACACACACATACACACACACAACAGCCAATTCTGCTGAAATCCGGTTTGCTTTTTCATGCTTTCCTAGTTACACGCATGCAGCGGCTTTCCTTGCCTGACTTATCAAAAGTTTTCTGTTCTTACTAAACTTGGATAAGCTCTTACAAGTACTACATAAACCCCTTTCCAGACTTTAGGCTATTGATCAAAGTTATGTACACACAGCGGCTTATTCTGACCAAGAATCACCCGCTTAGACAGAAAGAGGGTGTCTGACTGACACGTTAACCGCCAAACACAGTTAGCTTTTCCTTAATTTGACATTTGGAGGCGGGCAAATCTGAAATCGGATGAAAACTAAGGTCTGCTTGCTCACTAAGAATGAGTGACTCAAATGAAACTCTCGACTGTCTTTCAAAGATTCAATGTCAAAAACATTAACAAATGCATTATTTAGTTCTTCCCGAAGTGGACCGGTAAGTTTGCTTCCAGGCGCATTTATAGAAACGTGCACTCTGACTTTGGGAAATTGCGTCAAGCCGAACAATCAGATTGGAGCTCAACGTTTGAGAAAGCTCTTGACATTTTTCGCGTGTAATACGCAGGTGGTCAGTAAACAGCCTGAGACTATGTATGTCCCAAATAAGCTCTCCACTTATGAAATACTGCATAGCACACCAACAAGCTGTGCAATGTAGGAAATTGAAAGGAGAAAGGATTCTAGTGAACTGCTGTTTAGATGCATATGCCTGCAGAATATTAAAACACTCAGCCATGAAAATGTGTCAACCTGTTCCCTTGAAGCAAGACCAGAGTGTCTATATGAATTTTAAAACAATAGTTTAACTGCAAACACAAGCATTATATTCATCCTCACATTGTGCCATACTGCTATTTATATTTTTTTCCAAAAAATAAAAAATAAAAAAATTGAAATCCACACTACCATTCAAATGTTTCGGGTTAGTACAATTTTTCTTAAGAAATTAATAGTTTTATTTAAAAAAGGGTGCATTAAAATGCTCAGAAGTCACAGTTATAATAAAAAAACAAAACAAAAAAAACATTTTAATGCTGTTCTTTTGAACTTTAAATTCATTACAGAATTTGATTCTTTACAGAATGCATTCCTTTAAAAAAAATGAATAATGGTTTCCACAAAAATACTAAGCAATTTTTAACGTTCATAATAATAAGAAATGATTCTTGTGCATTGAATCAGCAAATTAGAAAGAAGTAAAATAATAATAAATAATAAATAAATAATAAGAAAAAATAAATAATTAATAAATGCTGAAAATTACATGGAAAAAAAAAATTACATTTAAAAAAAATACACTATCAATCATGTTTTTGAGTAAGATTTTTAGTGTTTTTTTAAAAGAAGTCTCTTCTGCTCAACAAGCCTGGATTTATTTGATCCAAAGTACAGCAAAAATGATAAAATTTTGTAAATCTTTTTACTATTTAAAACAACTGTTTTCTATTTGAATACATTTTAAAATATACTTTATTCTTGTGATTTCAAAGCAGATTTTTTAGCATCATTAATCCAGTCACATTTTGATTTAAAAATCATTCTAATATGCTGATTTGCTGCTCAAAACATATTTATTATTATTATTATGTAGAAAACAGCTGAAAATAATTTTTCAGGTTTCATTAATAAATACAAAGTTCAGAAGAACAGCATTTATCTGAAATAAAAAAAAATTGTAACATTATAAATGTCTTTATCATCACTTTTGATCAATTAAAATATTTTAGATAAATTATTTTTTTTGGATCTTTTCTAGTCATAAAAAAGTACTCAATTACTTAAATAATCAATGAAAGTAATACTAATAATAATAATAAAAATAAATGTTTCTTGAACTGCAAATCAGCATATTAGAATGATTTCTGAAGGATCATGTAAAAATTTAGTTTTGATTACAGGAATAGATTACATCTTAAAATATAGTCAAATAGAAAACAGTTATTTTAAATAGCAAAAAAATCTTTGAAATTTTTACTGTTTTTGCTGTACTTTGGATCAAATAAATGCAGGCTTTGTGAGCAGAAGAGACTTCTTTAAAAAAAGGCATTACAAATCTTTTGACTGGTAGTGTATTTCAAATAGAAAACACGTAATATATAATGTATAATGTAATATAATGTAATAATATTTCATAATATTACAGATTTACTGTATTTTTGATTAAATAAATTAAATAAAAACATTTAAAAAAGCATGCAAGCTCAAAATTCTAGTTTTGATAGAAAAAGCATGTTAAATAACTAATATTCTGCAAATGGCAGGTGCTATGACTTTCATCAGTAGAAGTGTCCCTTGGGAACCAAACACCTTTTGCATTCCACAGAAAAATCTAATTTGGTTCAGATGACATGAAGGTAAGTAAATGGTGACAGAATTGTCATTTTATAGGTGAACTATTGCTTTAGCCCTACATGTGCTCTCGACAGTCAGACTGAGTGCCTATTTGCACCTATAGAAGCCTCACCTTTGAAAATAATCTGTCAATCAAGATTTGACAGACAGGTGATCTTATGAAAATTTCATATGAGAGAACACAGGAGGAAAAATGCACAGCTGCCCACCGCATCGCACACGTTTCTTCTGATAACGAGTCAGACGAGCCGACGGAATGACAAAGAAGGGAAGAAAGGAAAACCAGCCGGGTGAAAGGAGGAGAATAAATGTAACAGGCGTCACTCAACGTGACATCAGCACCCTCTAAAATTAAACCCCCTGCGCACAGCGTTGAGCAATTACAATGACAAACTAGCAGAAGGTGAATCCAATTAAATCGCCACTGAAATTCATGGAACATTAAAAATTTGTACATCAAACACAAATCTGAAAGTAAACCAAAGTGAAATGAGGTCAACGCAGCTCAGCAGTGTGGAAAAGCACTGCAAACACACACACACAGGCTCTTATCTTGAACTTGAGAATTAGACTGTAGGGCTCAGGGTTATTATAAATAACTAAAAAAAATAATAATAATAAAAGTAAAAATGTCATAAACACAACAAAATTACTAAACCATTAAAATTAAAATAATATATAAAAAATTAAGTAAAATAAAATGAAATAAAATACAAACTGATAATAAAATAGCTCTGGACTAGTGCTACACCAAGAAGTGTTTTATCTGAATTAAGGATGCACAATATTATCGGAATCGGCCGATAGTGGCTTTAAAAGGATTAGTTCATTTCAGAACAAAAATTGACACATAATATACAAAACATAAAAAACGAATTTCTTTACGACTGAAGAAAGAAAGACATGAACATCTTGGATGACAAGGGGGTGTCAGTTTTCATTTTTAAGTCAACAATCAATTAATCGTTAACCTTAATTCGGGCTCTATGATTTCCTGTGATGTGGAAAACGTGGACGGAATCGCGGAATCCAGTCATAAAAACGGAATTTTCTATTTAACACGGAATGAGTAAAATTTGAGTAAAATTTATTGTTAGCTTCCAGCCGCAGCTGTATCCAATCTAGCCACAACCAGCATCAGTTACAGATATTCACGTTAACCCGACAAAATAAAAGTTTGGTTTAACTTGAAGATGACAGAAATATATTTTTAATATTTAGAACTACTACTGTTGAAAAATAATTACAGACTTTTTCTTTCATGTTTTAATTTTAATAGTAAATCCCCCTTACTTGCCAAAAAATAAAAATTGAATAAATATAAAATAAATTAAATTAATTTTTTATGCCTTCTGTTGATAACCAGAAAAATATAAATATATAACACAGAATTTCTGAGGAAATTAAAATTATTAAAATATTTAAAAATATTGTAAGAATAAATAAAAGTTGTTATGGATCCAAATAATTAGACATGATGAAACCAGAATTTGGTAACAATAAAATTCAATATTTCATAGGGCCCTAAACATATAATTTTTGTTAAACCTTTAATAAATTGATGTTAGTTTCATGATTTTAATGAATTAGACATGCTTTTTTGATTAATACGATTTTATTTAACCTTTAAAAAGGAGTCCAGAAAAATGAAAACAAAAAAAACTGAATCCAGAAAAAATAAAACCGAAAAAAACAGAATTTTAAAAAAATAAAATGGAATTTGGGAAAAAATAAAATGGATTTCATAGGGCCCTAGTTCCGCTAAAAACATCTATTGCAGTGGCATATAGCCACCGGCGTGACATAAATGCTACTCAAAACGCCAGCTTCCTCACCGGAATTAAAGTTTTTTTTTTGTCTAAATAAAAGGCTAGTAGGAGGACTGAAAATTAAGAGAGCGTGCCATAGTTCTGTTTGGGATCATTTTACTGTTTTCTGTTTCATATCCAGTAACGAATGTGCCTTTTTAAATGGTTTAATGGGGCATTGTTGTATTTTAGAACACAATCACAATGTTTGTAATTGATAAAATGAATAAAATGATCTCCAATTTGGAGCGAAAGCCTTTATCAGCAAAAAAAAAAAAAAAAAAGAACAGCATGAGCGCAAAGGCGCACAGCAAAAATTATGCGAAATGATGCCGGACGTTGGCTCTGGTTTTCAAGTAAAGTCAAGACCGCTTCTTAAACCAGAGAAGGTAAACATGTCTGTATCAGACCATCATCTTTACTTGTAAAACTTAATAACAAGATTCGAGAAAAAAAAAAAAAAAAAAAAAAAACTTAAAAAATTTGAAAGCAAACCATCCGAAGCCGGGCTTATAACATAGCACAAGAGGAACTCCCATTCACAAAATTCAAATTACAAATAATACTACTAATGAAAGAGTTGAATGTTAACCACTTGATTGTTGTTTATTTAATTCAACAAATAAGTTCTTGTCAAAAAAAACGTAGTTTATCATTTTTGATCAGGAGACGTAGTGTTGTTTTGGGTTGTGAGACAGTGTTGAACATTTCGGTATCGGCCAAAACGAGATGAAAAATATTGGCATATCGGCAAAAATCCAATATCGTGCATAATCTGAATGTAAAGCACCTGCCATATTTCATGACAAATTTATAGTAAGAATGAATGAATTAATATTCTGCATAAAAACTGCTATTTTAGAACAATTAATATTTTCTAACCATTAATTTTCTCATTATTGTAATGATAAAAATAACCTCAATACCTCATCCTCATTATTGCAATGTAAAATAAAAATAAATAAAAAAATGGTCGGGTTAATTGTTAATCTGTAAAGCACAATTGTGTTTGAACAGGATAATGAGAGTCTAATGATAATCAACATAGAGATTAATGAGAATTAGTACTAAAAAACAAACAAAAATCCAGACACATAATGACAATGAGAACTGGGGTCCCTAATGTTTAACTTGGGATGAAAATGTCACAATGCAATAACGTCTTAATGGTTCTTAAAGTAGTTTCTTATTCTTTAATGGATGATTTTGAAGTGCACTGCAAAACAAACGAATGTATAATATGTCAGCTTCACCATCTAAGTTACATAAACTCAATGAGGTTCAGGTCTGCTACAGATTAGTACTTTAGAAATAGTTCCAATCAGATATTTGGAGACAATGCATCTATAGGCTCCTAACTATCTGTGGCATGTAGATCGATAATACGATAAAGCAAGCAGGGCTCATCTTCACATCAGCCACAACTGATCAATTATCTGGCGTAAAACGGGGAGATTCAATGTAAGATAGAAAAGAAGCACTAGAATACAGCGCTCTAGGCATTATTCAGGGACGGTCCAAGAGCTTTCTACTAACAGAAAATACTGAGACCAGAATTACAATACAATTCTCCCATTAATTTATATTAGACATGTCAAAGTTTATAAGAGCATTCTTTCAAATGAATGACTTCTCTTTTTCCTTTGATGTGGCTTTGTGATTCCAAGGCCATCATGAGTACAAAACTAAAGCATGCATTTGTATTTTATTTTCAGTAAACTAAATTAAAATGAGAAATGTTGGCAACTAGATAAAAAAAAAAAAGTTTAGTATGCCGTATTTTCAATGCATGACCTTCTACATTGATTAAATGTAAAGTATACAAGATATTGAAACATTCAATGTTGCATATTACTGCTTCACATTCTTTAAAAAACTGTGGGCAGTATGCAAACACTCCAAAAAGATTTTCAGCTGTTACTGCTACTGAAACTGCATATCTCCCTCTAGTGACGACTTTCTGTAGTTACCATGATTCTGTCAGTCTTTCTTAACCCATCCTCATTTGAGGCCATATAAATTAGAGAATTCAGAGGCTTCAGTCCAATCAGCGGGCTACATATATATAAAAGCAAACACATAAACTGGACCAACACAGAAATAAATACGGAAGCAAACAAAAGCTCTATTTCTGGTTACGAAAAGCATGGTTTTGGTTATTTCCGAAGGATTAGGTCCACAGGATTATCCCCGTTTCCTTCTACTGGGCTGCCAGAAGATTAGGAATGTGGGTGGAAAACATAAATACATCTCTAGCCATTGGCTTTAGGAAACAATTATAGCTCTGTTGGTGGCATTCCATAGAAAATATCTATAAATATTTTACTCTTGATCATGACTTTAAAGGGACTGTGAACACACTGAAAATCAGTGCACAGCTCTAAAGATGATATGTGTATCTTGAACATAAACAAGATTTAAAAGTTAATGAAAAAAAAAAAGATTTTCAATGAATAGTGCAAATATGCACACAAAGCTATCGTATGGCTTCAGAGGACTTGTATATGAAGCAAAAAAAAATTATGGTGCTTTTTTGGTCTACTTTAATGCTTTAGTCACCATACTCTTTGTTGCTTTTTTAAAATAGCAGTTTGGAGCGCCCTCTACCATAACACAGATGAACAGCAAGAACAGTTTCTACCAGCTTCCCCACAAACAAATTAATATGTAAATAAATCAGCTATGATCCCATTAAAGATTATACTTTCAGACATTTGAAAATTATACTAATGCATGAATGTTTGATGCATCCGTGCCAGGCTTTTGATCATTAACTATAACCATTAAAAAAATAATAAAAATCCTTATGTTAAAAAAACTAAAAGAAAATATAAAACCACTTAAACTTACTGTTATCGACAAAATCAAACCATAAAAACTTCAAAAAATAAAATAAAATGAACTGAAATAAAATAAATTAAGCAGTTAATTCATTAAAATCAGCTAGTTGCTGAAGCAACATTTCTCATTTATATTTAAGTATTAAATGCACAAAATAAATAAACTAAAATGAATACTTAAAAACTATAAGACATACTATAACTTTACAAAACAAACTATAATATACACTATATTGGCAAAAGTTTTGGGACACCCCCTTCTAATGAACAGGTTTGACTACTTTAGTAATTTCCATTAATGTTAATCTCAATGTTTAAGGATATAATGATATTCTGGGGAATTGTGTCCTTCTACTTTTATAGCAAAAGATTGGACAGGATCCTTTTTTATTCTAACACGACAATGCCTCTGTGTATAAGGCAAGGTTCATAGAGAAATGTTTGATAAAGTTAGTGTGGAAGAACTTGACCGGTCTGCATAAAGCCAAGTCCTAATTCCAGCTGAACACCTCTGGTGTGACTTTAAATGCAGACCTTCAGCCAAAAACTCAGACCAAACACCAATGACTTGTGTATATGGGTGCAGTCATTTTAGACCTTTCCAAAACTGAAGCAACAGAGATGGAAATACAATTTCTAAATATGTGAATTATGCTTCCATCTTTGTTGCTACAGTTTTGGAAATGCCTTTTTCTTTTCTAAAGAATGGGGTGTCCCAAAACTTTTGTCCATATAGTCAGTATATGCCATTTTGAGTTTTTGTCTTAAGGTCTGCATTTAAAGTCACACAAAAAGGGTTCAGCTGGGATTAGGACTTGGCTTTATGCAGACCAATCAAGTTCTTCCACACTGACTGAATCAATCATTTCTTTTTGAACCTTGCCTTATACCCAGAGGCATTGCCATGTTAGAATAAAAAAGGGTCCTGTCCGAACTTTTGCTCTAAAATTAGAAGGACACGATTCTACAGAACATCATTACATGCTTAAACATTAAGATTAGTTCATTAGCAGGGGGTGTCCCAATACTTTTGTCAATATAGTGTATCAATGATACAGAATTGTAAAAGTCTGTCTGCAGTACCTGAAGTCCGGGATCCCTGTGGACGTGCTGATTCCAGCTCCTGAATGCACCACCATGTACTGTGATTCCCTGATCCACTGGGCCAGTGTCTCCACTTTAGTCTTCAGCTCCTCTGGGCTGTCAAACACCTGTACACACATGCACACAAACACATTAATGTGTGTGACTTATGACCTGCACTACAAACAGCCCAACTGCTGCCTCACTAGTAAATGGTCAAAACGATTGTACATCAGCTATTTCAAATGACTTTTTTTAATATGACATAGCGCACTATTTATGCTTTATACTTAAGTTTGATTCCGAATATAATCATTACTGTTAATAGTGTTCATCGTTTGTTTGATTACGTCAATATTAACTGATTTGACATGGCACCACTAGCAAGCTACTACTAAATATATTGTAGAATCTTTAGTTTTCTGTAAAGTGCTTTGCAATGATTTGTATTGTGAAAAGTGCTATACAAATAAACTTGAATTGAATTATACTGTACATATGAACTGAAGCTGAACTGAACTGCTTGCATCTTGAATCCACAATTGTTTTTGTTGTAAATTCAGAAGATCTGTGGCAACATCTGCAAGATACTTCAAGAGATCTACCTACAAAGCTACAGTACTGTTAAATGTTTTAGGAACTTGTGAAAAAATTTAAATGAGGATGCTGTCAAAAATAATGTCATAAATAGATTTTATTTATCAGTTAACTTCTATTAACTTAATTAAATTAACTCTTGGTGTGACCATCCTTTGCATCTACAGCAGATTTTGCCCCAAGTGCACTTGTGCATAGTTTTTCAGGTAGCTTTGCAGGTAGGTTTCTTAAAGCATCTTGGAGGCGTCACCACAGTTCTTCTGGATTTAGTCTCTCAGTTTGTAGTTTCTTCATGTTATTCCAGACACACTTGGTGATGATGAGATCCGATCTCTGTGTGGAGCACTGGCTGTTCTCAGACTCCTTGTGCAAACAAAAATCTCACTGGATTACAACAGTTAATGGAAAGTATAATGCTTGTAAATGTAAACTGATATTTCCTACTGACACTACAGCAAAATATATAAATAACTGACTTTTTGTTGGTGAAAATACTAATGGCCTAAGACTTTTGCACAGCACTACTGTTAGGGCTGTCAAATCGATTAATCGCGATTAATAAATAATTTAATTGGATGAGCTGCCGATATAAAAGTGTACCTGTAACTGTATATTATTGTTGTTGTTTTTGTTATATAGCAATACTTGACTTGAAATTAACGCTGTGTGTTGCTTGGCAACCATAAACAGTCATACAGTTGTGCTAGTGAACTGTTACCTGGCGGGAAAAATGCGATTCTTTTATTAATGACCTTTTTTTCATTAACCTCAGGTGACTTTTATTATCTTAAAATCGTTTCCCCTTTCACTGTGGTAAAATCAAAGTAACACAGACCTCATGTTTTTATTATTAGCAAATATTACTTCAGTAACTGCTTAACGTCAATGTTTTTGTTCAGATTTATTTAGTAGCGATTATTTGCACACGCAACGTACAGAGACTGAAATAGCTTTAAATACCGAATAACAGTAACATTTTGTACAGGAAATATTACACATGACGGTAGTGTGCATTAAATGAAGCTAATTCTAGCTAGCCGGCTAACGGCAACAAATGTAAACATTACCTCCGGGAGGCCGCATATGCCTTTATCCGCATATGGGGAAAGTCCTGCGGCGTAATTCACCGACATGACTCACTTTCTGCTTAAAAGGTGCGTTCAAATTAGTTAGTTAAAGCAAGAGTTTCTGATCTTCCGTTCAATCGGTTTTGTGTGTTGTTGGTTCTCCGTGTGACGTCACGAACGTGTGTTCTTCGTGGAGTTCTGCTCTGCACATCCTCGATTACGTCAGCGCGTTAGCGTGCAGGTGGTGGATGAGCTACTTAGGTGAAATTTGTTTTCCTTTCCATCCTCATAATAGAGCTATAAGAGCTTTGTTCCATAGATATGTTGGAAATATGATTTCGTGATATTGTTTCAAATATGATATTGTTTAGAAAAACGTAATTTATCCCCAAACTGATATCTAAACGTAGGCCTTTTCGTAGTTTATTTTGCTAAACAGTATTTTTTTTTCAAACAAATATAAGAAAAAAGGTAATGACTTCATAACAGATGTCATAGAACTGCTGTTCACTTGAGTTGTTTTTAAAAGTGTTTTTTTTTTTTTTTTTAAAGAAACAGGCCTGTTTTGTTTGGTAGGCCTGACTCGGAAAGTGATGCATGGACAAGTAGAACATAAAAAAATAAAGTTGTAAATTATAACTGAAATACATTTTACAAGAAAATACAATTTGCATCTTTTACTTTGAAAATTCATATGTAATTCAATATAGGTAACAAAATATGACAAGAACTCAGAGTTAAACTCAGTGTCAGAACAAATTCATCTTGATAATAGCAGATAACTTTAATTGAAATGTATATAATGGATTACAATCAACCAAAAATCCAGACAACTGTTAGCATGACAAGGTTTACTCAAATATTAACACGTTGTTGACCAATTACCAAGCAATGCTTAATTTTGTTCAGTCTGTGGTGTTAAAAGTTCGCATTAGCAATTAAAGAAAAACACCTAAGCAAAACATGGTCAGGTTAAGGTGTCTGAATCATTTTTTTTTTGTCTCAAATCACATTTACTGTTAATCCACTGTATGAATATTTTTTGGGGTATAATATGTCACAGTTTATTTGGCTATCCTCAATTAAATAATTGAACTATAGTGTCCCGCACCCACTAGTAAAAATATATCTTGTATCTGAATAATTTTTGGTTTGACTGCATCTATGTAGTAGCGCAGTTGACTAGCAGGTGGCGCTACGGGCCCGCGCATGTGAGTCGTGACCGCGCTCGGCTCTCATCTCCTCCTCATCCTCCCGTCAGGTGCGGGGGGCGCGAGCGTGACATGTGTCGAATAGAAAGTGAGCGTCGCGTTTCCAGCTGAGCGCGTACTCTCTCCCGGCGCGTGTGCGTGCGTGTGTATGTTGTTATTATTATCGCGCTCTCCGCCGCGCGCAGAATGGCTAGATTCACCCAGACTGAAGCGAGGAGGCAGCAGCAGCATCCTCAGCAGCATCCTCAGCCTGCCCACGCCAGCCTGCTCCTCTCTGGACCGGGGGCGGTACCGAGCCAGGCAGCGGCACCACTGCTCCTGATCCCGCACCAGCCCCAGTACGCGCACATCACCTTCCCCAAGCCCATGAACGGCTCAGAGCCCATCTCCATCCACCCCGACAACGGCACCATGAAAGACCAGGATGCCATCAAGCTCTTCATAGGACAGATCCCGCGCAACCTGGAGGAGAAGGACCTCAAACCTCTTTTCGAACAGTTTGGAAAGATCCACGAACTGACTGTCCTCAAGGACCGTTACACAGGCATGCACAAAGGTAACGATGATGCTTTTGAATGGCTGGTGAGGGCTTTGGCCACATGAGTTAGCTGTTATATTATGCATTAGGAGCTAAAAATATGTTGCCTCGTTATTGTTCTCCGCTGCTTACTTCTAAACAGCAATTTTCTTCTGTTGCGCATTTATTCTTTACGCACAGAGCGTGGTCTTATTTTGCACTCATTCTGGTCTCTCATATAGCACGGCCAGCACGACTACAAGCGATTGACATCTGACAGCATTGATGGAATTCAAACCAAAGTCTTTTTAAGACTAACATAGTCGTTTTTTAATGCAATACACTAATGCATTGTAGTTGTGTGTTTGCGCACTATTCTTATGAAATATGAGATTTGTATTAGAAAACATGTGTAGACATGGGCTTTTATGACTTTATAAACATATGGTTGCATGCGCAATTGTCCTTTACACACTGTGCAGGCTACCCCTGTTCTTATATTTTATCTCGGTGTGCTGCCTTATGCAATATTAAACCACCCTGGATATGATTTCAACAGATTTTCAAACTGATCTACCTCTCACTCTTTAGAGTGACAACATGCAAATTCAGTGTTTACTCAAAATACAAAAATCTGAATTCTGGTGCACATAGATTTATTCATCAGGCACACTGTGTGTTCTCATCCTAACCACATTTCCCTCCCTCACACTGTTTTTGAGCACAGTCAGTACTATTGCAACTGATTTCCATCAGTACATGCTGTCAGATGCCATTCAAACCTATCTCTGTCACTCTTTTTCGACTAACATGGTCTATTTCTCATGTAGTACATGCATTGTGTTTTGTGCTCGTGCACTCTGTGCACCTGGTAAACATTTATTATACAATATAAGATTTGTAATGGATACGCTATTGTTTACTTAAATTATAAGCATCAAATTTATTCTGTTGCTTGTACGCAAGGCAATTTATTTCCTGTGTTATATTGAACCACGCTCAGTATGATTGCAACTGATTTCCATCAATGCATGCTGTCAGATGTCATTCAGAGCCGTCTGATGTTGACAGATCTCTCTTCTTCTATTTCTCATGCGTTGTGCTTTTCAGCTTGCGTTCATCCATGTCATGACAATAAAAGGATGCTGGATGCACTGTGGTCACTCCCACTTGTGTATCATCTCGTATTTTTGTGTGTGCTCGCAGAAGTAGGGCAGCCCCGCTTTGCGCGCAGATGATGCATACTAAGAGCTCCCAGTGCGCGACGTGCACTCTTCTTCACTATGTGAAATGAGACATTTGGTGTGATATTTCTCATTCACAGCAAAACGTGAACCATACATTATGTGCTAATTTATGCATATAAAGAAATCACAAACCCACTAAAGGCTCAGTGTTTCTTTGCTTGGCATTTAAGCATTTAATGCAAGTATGCATTGTTTTTTCCATATTCTCAAACAAAATCGCATCTAAATTAATACACCAAGAGAAATTAGGACATGACTCTTTAGGAAGTGGGTGGTTTGTCATGAATTCTTTTAATGGTTTGTAAAAAAAAAAAAAGGTAGGCCATTTTTTCATTGAATTGCCAGGCAAAAATTTGTCAATTGTTGTCATACAGTAAGAGTATACACTAAAATAAAGGTTCTTTATTGGCCTCAATGGAAACTTTCCATTGCATATAGTGGAAACGGTTCTGTAGATTATTAAAATGTTGTTTGCTATATGAAGACATTGGTTCTTTTCAACCAAAAATGGTTCTTCTGTCATCGCTGTAAAATAAACCTTTTGAAATCTTTATGTTACCTTTTAAAAATAATGCATTACAATATTGCGTTACTTTCTAGAAAAGTAACTAATTACATTATTTAGTTACTTCTTATGGAAAGTAATGCGTTACAAAAAGATCATTTCTTAGCAAATGTAAAAGCCCTTTCACAGAATGAAATAAAATGAATAGGCCTAAAGCTGAAGGAAAAGTTAATTCAGATCTGTACAGTAGAACTGCAGGAAAAGGAAGTTCAGCACTCTTCAGCAATGAGAAAATTGAAGCACAAATGTTTAAGTTTTGTTTATTAGTACATTGCAAAAAATTATTTTCTTACTTGTTTTTTTTGTCTTGTTTCCAGACAAAATATCTGAAAATTCTTAAATCAAGAAGGATTTTCTAGACAAGTAAAATTATTCTCTTTTTTTTCCAAAAACAAGTCAAAATTAAGTGTGTTTTTGCTTGAAACAAGCTAAATAATCTGTCAATAGGGTAATCACAATACTCTTGTTTTCTGTTTAAAATAAGTTTTTTGCTTATCCCATTGGCGGATTATTTTGCTTGTTCTAAGCAAAAACTTACTTAAGTTTGACTTGTTTTTCTGAAAACAAGAAAATAATTTTTACTTGTCTAGAAAATCCTTCTTGATTTAAGAATTGTTAGATATTTTGGCTGGAAACAAGACAAAAAATCTAAGTAAGAAAAGTATTTTTGCAGTGTATGGTTGAACTGGATCAACAAAGGTCAGCAGCAAAGTCGTTGGTTAATAAAATGGGATTAAATACATAAAGAAAACACAAAGTAACTGACGTTACTTTTTTGAAAAAGTAACTCAGATATTTTCTTGGGAATGAAAAAGTAATGCGTTACTTTACTAGTTACTTGAAAAAAGTAATATTATTACGTAACTTGCGTTACTGCATAAACTGTAACATATTATACCCAAAAATTCTTCATACAGTGGACTACCAGTAAAATTGCTAAAAATATGGGACCAGAA
This sequence comes from Cirrhinus molitorella, assembly GCA_033026305.1. Lineage (NCBI taxonomy): Eukaryota > Metazoa > Chordata > Actinopteri > Cypriniformes > Cyprinidae > Cirrhinus > Cirrhinus molitorella. The sequence goes on along the minus strand of CM065124.1, from coordinate 4,697,285 downwards.
ATTATTCAGACACTTTGACCTGACCATGTTTTGCTTAAATGTTTTTTCTTTAATTGCTAATGCGACTTTGTACACCACAAACTGAACAAAATTAAACATTGCTTGGTAATTGGTCGACAAAGTATAGATAGTTTTGTAAATATTACCATACTACTAACAGAATTTTTGGTTACCTTTCTATCAAAGTTATCTGACATTATTAAGATGAATTTGATCTGACACTGTTTAACTCTGAGAATGATAATGTGAGAAATGTTGAAGGTGCATACATTTTGGCTTGACTGTATATGGAGAGCATTTCAGATTATTTGATTGTGGAAGAGTTTGATGAGAAATGTTAGAGTTCATTTTGAAATCTCTTCTGAAATTCTAGAAGATATATGTGAGATACTAAAGCTCATTCCAACTCTCTCTTTCTTAGCTGGATCAGAACTGAATCTAAACTCTATGTACAATATATATTCCGGTATTTTAAATAAGCTTAGAATAATGTTAGCAATAGTAAAAGATTTAATATTCCTCGATTTCTTTTTAGTCTTAGGCAGGTCATCTTACTTGACTGAAGCTCTAATTTGATTTGAGAGCTGTGCTAGAGGGATATGTAATACTTTTCATATGCATTTTAAACAGACAGACTCTTGCCCAGGTTTTTTGTGATTATTTCATTTATTAGTGAAAGAAAACTTAGTCCTCTAATTCATTGAAACCATCAAGTTAATTGAACTTGAAAAGCCATTTAAAGCAACATACTCCTCTGTGAGTATCTGCGTCCCCCTCCCTTCTTCTGCTCAAAATATTCCCTCTTTCTGTCACGCTCAGAGGCACACACATGCTCACGCACACACCGCACAAATGAATAATGGTTTATGCCCATAGGAGGGTGCGAGAGGGAGGATGAATCAGCGTAGGAGGCCTGTCACAGTCGCAAACGCGCACACACACGCTCTCTGTTGACTGCTGTCTCAGTGGGACGTTATTAGTACAGTGCTGTTAGATTATCATTTACATTGACATTAAATTACTGCTATGAAATGCACTTTATGAGTGTGCAAGACCTGCCACAATAGGCCGAGGGTGAAATCGATGGAAAACAACATTAGATGCACATTTCAATTACTCTTTTTCACAGCCTTGCTAAAAGAATAGAAAAAGCCAGCCTAATGTGGTTCACTGGCCTTGTGTACTGTTAATGTTGCAAAGTTCATCAGATATGAAATTAATACAGTTTCAGCTGACAATAGTGTCATTATTCAGCTCAGTTTGCTTCATTGCTTATTCAGTTCAGTTTGATAACTGTGTGAACATTGCTGAAGATCATTAGATAGGAAGCAAACTCGGTTCAACTATAAAGCAGCTCTACAGAAGTTAATAGTGTCATTATTCAGCTCAGTTCAGTGTTGATTCAGTTTAGTTCAATAATAGTTCATCAAATTATGAAATGAATACAATTTTAGCTATAAAGCTATAAATCCAACAAATTTGAAAACAATTGTTATTATCCAACTCAATTTAGTTCAAGTTTAGTTTTGTTTTCACCTAATATCAGTACAGTCAAATTGATAATATTACTTAATATTAAGTATTTTTTAAACCCCCAAGTGAAAAAAATGTGTCAAAGCATAATGGCCCAAAACACAAATTTAAAGAGCCTTTAAAGACCTTTTATGTTAGAATAAGAAGTTTAAATATAAAGTATCTCAAAGAAGTGAGTACACCCCTCACATGTTTGTAAATATTTTATTATATCTTGTCATGTGACAAAACTGAAGAAATGACACTTTGCTACAATGCAAAGTAGTGAGTGTACAGCTTGTATAACAGTGTCAATTTGCTGTCCCCTTAAAATAACTCAACACACAGCCATTAATGTCTTAACCGCTGGCCACAAAAGTGAGTACACCCCTACGTGAAAATGCCCAAAGATTGTCGAGATCCTGAAACTGAGCTGCAGCACGGTGGCCAAGACCATACAGCGGTTTAACAGGAAAAAAACAGGCCTTGCCATGGTCAACCTAAGAAGTTGAGTGCACATGTTCAGCGTCATATCCAGAGGTTGTGTTTGGGAATAGACGTATGAGTGCTGCCAGCATTGCTGCAGAGGTTGAAGGGGTGGGGGGTCAGCCTGTCATTGCTCAGACCATACGCCACATACTGCATCAAATGGTCTGCATGGCTGTCATTCCAGAAAGAAGCCTCTTCTAAAGATGATGCACAAGAAAGCCCGCAAACAGTTTGCTGAAGACAAGCAGACTAAGGATATGGATTATTGGAACCATGTCCTGTGGTCTGATGAGACCAAGATAAACTTATTTGGTTCAGATGGTGTCAAGCGTGTGTGGCGGCAAACAGGTGAGGAGTACAAAGGCAAGTGTGTTTTGCCTACATTCAAGCATGGTGGTGGGAGTGTCATGGTCTGTGGCTGGGGAGCTACAGTTCATTGAGGGAACCATAAATGCCAACATGTACTGGCCACAGGGCAGTATTTCGACCCCAAACACACCTCCAAGACGACCACTACCTTGCTAAAGAAGCTGAAGGTAAAGCTGATGGACTGGCCAAGCATGTCTCCAGACCTAAACCCTACTGAGCATCTATGGGGCACTCTCAAACGGAAGGTGGAGGAGCGCAACGTCTCTAACATCCACCAGCTCCATGATGTCCATCATGGAGGAGTGGAAGAGGACTCCAGTGGCAACCTCTGAAGCTCTGGTGAACTCCATGCCCAAGAGGGTTAAGGCAGAGCTGGAAAATAATGGTGGCCACACAAAATATTGACACTTTGGGCCCAATTTGGACATTTTCACTTAGGGGTGTACTCACCTTTGTGGTCAGCGATTTAGACATTAATGGCTGTGTGTTCAGTTATTTTGAGGGGACAGCAAATTTACACTGTTATACAAGCTGTACACTCACTAAGTGTCATTTCTTCAGTATTGTCACATGAAAAGATATAATAAAACATTTACAAAAATATGAGGGGTGTACTCTGTGAGAAACTGTATCTTAAAAACTATACCTATCGTTTTGTACCATCATGTGACCAAGATAATATTGAGACCGTTTTGCTATCATGATATCTCGATATTGATAATATTGTTACATCCCTATGTAAAAAATATCTCTAAAACCAGCTGGTTTAAGATGATTTTTCTTTTATACCTAAGCCACATTTTAAGGCATGAAAACCTGTTGGCATTTTACTAGTCACGATGCCTTCAACTGTTGCCTATACTGCTTCTAAGACATTTATTTTGGCCAAATTTTAAGGCATCATCACACATGCCCTTCACAGCAATCTCAAAATGCACTGAGACAAGCAATCCATGATGGCAGACCATAAAATAGGTCAGTGTGCAATTATTTTCTTTATGCAAGCATTTGTTTGTGCTATTCACTCTGAATTTTAGTTTTTACAAAAGGGCAGATGTGTATTTGTGTGATGCTTGTGTGCATCACATTAGACAAACAGCCACAGCGGTAAGCATTAATCATCACAAGCAGCATGTTTACCAGCTTCCCTTTGACCTGCGTTCACATGCACACATTTAATCAGGGTTGTCAATAAATGCCGGGATCGTGCCGTGCGAGTAGGTGCGTAAAAGCTTGTTATTCAGACTAACGTCGGCACACTTAACAGCGCGGAGAGAGGAGCGAGGTGAAGCATTGAGGTAATTACTGTTTAGCATGATGTCAGATTATGAAAGATGTTATAGGGAGTATTGGTTTTGTTGAGAAGGGAATTATGGGTAATGAACCTGGACTGCATGCTGTAGAAGTATCACAATCATGATTCTCTTGATCTGTTTTATAATACAGTATGTTTTACATGCATTTGAAAGTACATCTCATCTTCAAAGTCTGAAGTGCATTGTTAAGAACAAAGGTTCCTCAGTGGTTGAAGCCTCTTCTGATCAAGAACCATTTTTAGCTTTGGGGTTTTTGAGTTGCTATATTGTTATAAGGTTCCATTATGGTGTTCCATTATAGATCCTTCAGATCTTCAAATGTTTTTTTGGGACTCTTTAAAGCACCAGCAGGTTTTCTAAAGAGCTAGGGGATAGAAAGTTGTTTGTAAAACGTTAAAAGGTCTGTCTATGGAATTAGACTGTCAGGCTGTTTTTCCCTTTATTTTTAGGAGTAATCCTTTATCTTTTTTCAAAGTAACCTTGAGACATTGAGCTCTTTTGGCTCAAGAATGAGGTCTTTAATAGTGCATGTATAGGTTTACTTATAGAATAGTCAGTGCAGTGTTGTTTTCATTTGATCTCCACATGAAAATGGCTGCATTTAGTGTCATATTAGCTCATTTGGACCAAATACTGTATAGTATGATTGCTATGTGATGATTATCAGAATGTGCATTTGTTATTGTCAGGGTGCGATTTGAAAAGCAGAGGGGGGATTCTTGTGAAAACTTTTTTCTCTCTCCATAGGCGGAGGTTGACCCAACTCCAATAAGACTATAGTCTAATTAACCTAGTGTAATCTGTTAACAACGCACATTAGAAACGCGTCTTTTAGGCAAGTACCACATAATGAGTGTCATAAAATGTTTTTAATATGACGGAAACTGCGTCTAACATTATCACAATTTAATAAAAACATTGTAACTTGGGCTTAAATCAAAACCCAACCTATAATGTTTTTCGCGATACGTGCTTTGAATTCTCACAGAATTTCCACTGTTATTCAAACAACGAATAAATTATATAGAGAAAGCGAGCAAAGAGCATCAACGAAGCTTTTGAATCAGTTATCACTGCGTCGCAAAACGATTCACTGTTTCAAAGCGCTCCAGTCGGATCCCTTATTGCGAGAATTCAAAGCGCGTATCGCGAATCATTTGATTCAGAACAGGAATTCAAAGCGCGTATCGCGAATAATTTGAACCAGAACAGGAATTCAAAGCGCGTATCGCGAATCATTTGATTCAGAACAGGAATTCAAAGCGCGTATCGCGAATCATTTGATTCAGAACAGGAATTCAAAGCACGTATCGCGAATCATTTGATTCAGAACAGGATTTCAAAGAGCATATCGCGAATCATTTGATTCAGAACAGGAATTCAAAGCGCGTATCACGAATCATTTGATTTAGATCGGATCTTTGGAGCGAGTTCGCGGGATGTTTTTATCCCCACCGGACAAATCGCACCCTGGTCATTGTCATAAATGTTGATGTATTTAGATATGCACATGTACAGTTCATCTTTTAAGTTGTTTTTTTTGGGCCAATGACACATCATGCAAATTGTCCAGTAGTCATTCCTATTTCAAATGAATGCTGTTCTTTTGAACTTTCTATTCATCAAAGAATCCTAAAAAACAAAATGCATCACAGTTTCCACAAAAACACAAAGAAGCACATCTGTTTTCAACTGTATTACTAAAAAAATGTTTTTTTTTTTTTTTTTGGAGCAGAAAATCAGCACATTAGAATGATTTCCGAAGGATCATGTGACACTAAAGACATGGTGATGCTAAAAAAGTCAGCTTTAAATCACAAGAATAAATGACATTTTAAAATACATTCAAATGGAAAACACTTATTTTAAAACGCAAAAATATTTCACAATATTACCATTTTTACTGTATTTCTGATCAAACAAATGCAGTTTTGGTGAGCACTAGTGTATCACATCATTGGCTATTTTCATAGAATAGAAGAATTAGCTCCCTTTAGAGCAGTTTCAAAACCTTTCACATTACTTTTCACATCACGTTATTGAAAAATCATGAATTTAGAGTAAATATGTTGTGATATATTTAATTACAGCTTATATATGTGTACACTGTGCATGTACTTTATATATATAAATGTGACAGGCTCAGAGAACAGAAGGCAGATCGCAGCTGAGAGAAATGATGTCACAATTACATTTTCAGACAGAAAAGCTATATATAAAGATAAAGTCATATAACGTAATGGCTATTTAATGTAAGGGTAATGGAGGGTAGGAAGTCAACCGTAATTGCATTTCATAGCCTTTCCAACATGTGTAGATAAAAAACCTGTGAGAGGAACACATTTCTGAGCACATTTATGATCTCTGCGCGGACAGTTCTTTACGCTTCCGACAAATAATAGAAGCAGTTGCGTAATATGCCCTTAATCTTCAGTGTGCATTCTTCAAATCTTAAGTCATGTTGAAGTTTGTAGATTTACATTTTTCAGGTTAATGGTAAAGCATTGCTTCTACATTTTGGCTGCAGTATGTGGGATACTCATTTACATTTATTCCAGTCCTAAAGCTGTTTTATGCTGAAGTCGTTCAGACGTAATGAAGTCACGCTGAGTTAAAACTCACACATATAATTGCCAATAGAGTCTTTAATTTAGAAATAACCTGTGTCCAGAAACAGTTTGGCTTCCAGTGTTTTGTGTTTGCTGGGCTGAGATTTATTTTAGAAGAGAAAATGAAATTACTACAACGGAGATTTTAATATAATTTATAGCCCATAATCCAGTGCGGCCTGTTTTTGGAGCGTTTGGGGGCAAACAGAGGAGATAAAGTTGTTTTTATGGAGCCACAAAAACCTTTCTTTTACTTTCTATCTCCCTATCATTCCCTCTCCTTCTCTTGCTTTTCCTTCCCACCAGCCTGTGATGAAATGTTATCAAAAGAGGATTTTAATGGAAAATGATAAGGAGATGACTATCATCTTCTGCTCCCAGAATGTATTGATCCGAGCTTGATACAACACAGATACCAAATGCGCAGAATAACACCGCCTGAATCCAATTATCTGTCTCTATCTTAAATTAGCCGGCTTGTAATGCTCTGGTGTATAAAGCCAAACGCTGGGTTTCTCTCTGTAAGAGCTGTGGTTGTGCTTACTGTCCTGAATGAACCCAGTCGTGACTTTGATTGCTTGTTTTACTTAACGTTAACATGAAATGCCATTTGCAACAAATTTTGACTCATTTCTGATTGAAACAGGATAGTTATATAATGGCTTTCAGAAAAATATGTAAGCACAACTGTTTTTAACTGTGATTATAATAAGAAATGTTTCTTGAGCAGCAAATCAGCATGTTAGAATGATTTCTGAAGGATCATGTGACACTGGGGATAGAAAGTTGTTTTTAAGATTTAAAAAGGTCTAATTGAATTAGACTGTCAGACAGTTTTTTCCCCTTTTTAGGAGTAATTCTTTCTGTATTATTAAAGTAACATTAGACATTGAGCTCTCTCAGGTCGAGAAAGAGTCTTTATTAGTGCATATGAAGTTGTACTTATAGAATAGTCAGTGCAGTTTTGTTTTCACTTGATCTAGACATTAAAATGGCTGCATGTTAGTGTCATATAAGCCTAATTCTGTATTAATTTGCATGGAATCTGTATATTATGATGATTGCTATAACATGGTGATTCTTTGAATGTTCATTTGTTATTGTTGTAAATTTGGATGTGTTTAGATCTGCGCAGGTACAAATAATGATTTTCCAACAATAATTTTTATTTCAGATAAATGTTGTTCTTTTGATCTTGCTATTCATCAAAGAATATGACTCATTTTTGACTGAAACAGGAAGGTTGTGTAAGTTTTCAGAAAAATATGAAGCAGCACAGCTGTTTTCAACATTGATAATAAATCAGCATATTAGAATGATTTCTGAAGGATCATGTGACACTGAAGACTGGAGCAATGATGCTGAAAATGCAACTTTGATCACATGAATAAATTACATTTTACAATGCATTTACATTGTAAGCAGTTATTTTAAATTGTAAACATATTTCACAATTTTTAATGTATTTTGTAATCAAATAAAAGCAGACTTAGTGGCTTTTTTAAAAGAAAAAAAATACTTTTTACTATTTTTTTCTATCAAGGATTGATTCAATTTTGAAAAGTGTGGTTCACTTTTACAAAGTGTACAAAAACAGTTTTCTTTGGAATAACGTATTACAGTAAAGTTTTCACAATAAGACCAGGAAAGTGTTTTTTTCACCCTCATTTGTTTACCAAAGGGAAACCATTTTATAACAGTTTATAAGGTTTAATTTTTTTTATCATTAGTTAACTAAATTTACTAACATGAACTATATATAAATAATTTCATAGTTAATGTTAATTTCAACGTTTAATAACAAATTGTTAAAATAAATTATTTATCTATTAATATTATTTAATTACTGTATTTATTACTTAACATGAGAATAATACTATACCAAATGTTGCATTCTTAAAAAAAAAGGTGCAAAGCTGTCACTGGGATGGTAAAGTACAAAAGCTAAAAAAATACATCTTATTTACCCCTAAACGGAATTAATCACACAATTTTTGTGAAATTAGTCACGATTAATCGTGATTAATCCCATCTAACATTTAAAGTTTTTAATTATACTTTTATATTGCAATAATTTTACATTCAATCTTCAAATTAATGTAGAAAGAACATAAAGAAAGTATATTTTTAATATTTGTCACTTATACCAACTGTTGATTTTTTTTTTATATACAGTAGGCCTATGCTCGTAAAGACGTTCCACGTCTAAATAAACGCAATTCTTTAGCAGTTGTGGGTTGGCCAAACCTACACTGTAAAAAAACAAAAAACACAATTTGTTGAGTCAACTTAAAATAATTTGTTACCCTGCTGCCTTAAAATGTTAAGTTCAGTCAACTCAAATAAGTTTATTCCAGTTGAAATGTTAAGTTGTACTAAGTGAAAACTCAGATATTCGAGTTGACTAAACTAAATATTTGTTTGTTGAACTTAACAGGTGTGTTTGTAACTCGACTGCCTTAAAATTGTAAGTTGAATCAACTCAAATATTTAAGTTGTCACTTAGTAAAATGTAAAATTTCAGGTTAACTTTTGAGTTGACTGAACTTAAAATTTTAAGGCAGCCAGGTAACAAATTATTTTAAGTTGACTCAACAAATAGTTTTTTACAGTGTAGACCTGAAAAAATAATTGCCTGTGTTAACACGCTAATTTTGACACCACTAACTAATACCTTAAAGCTACATATTACATTAATACTATATATTAGTACCTTAAGTGTATATATTAGTGCTGTCAAATCGATTAATTGTGATTAATCATATCCCAAATAAAACTTTGTGTATACATAACATGTGCGTTTACATAAATGTAAATATTTAAGAAATAAATGTAATATATACAGTTGAAGTCAAAAGTTTACATACACTTTGCAAAATCTGCAAAATGTTAATTTTTTTACCAAAATAAGATCTTGTATTTAGTACTGACCTGAATAAGACATTTCACATAAAAGATGTTTACATTTAGTCCACAAGAGAAAACAATAGTTGAATTTATACAAATGACCCTGTTCAAAAGTTTACATACACTTGATTCTTAATACTGTGTTGTTACCTGAATGATCCACGGCTGTGTTTTTTGTTTAATGATAGTTATTCATGAGTCCTGAACAGTTAAACTTCCCGTTGTTCTTCAGAAAAATCCTTCAGGTCTCACAAATTCTTTGGTTTTTCAGCATTTTTGTGTGTTTGAACCCTTTCCAACCATGACTGTATGCTTTTGAGATCCATCTTTTCACACTGAGGGACTCATATGCAACTATTACAGAAGGTTCAAATCCTCATTGATGCTTTAGAAGGAAAAAACAATGAATTAAGATCCAGGGGGTGAAAACTTTTGAATAGAATAAAGATGTGTACATTTTTCTTATTTTGTCTAAATATCTTATTTTTTTCATTTAGTACTACCTTTCAGAAGCTACAGAAGATACTTGCATGTTTCTCAGAAGACAAAATAAGTTACATTTACCCTGATCTTCAAACCCCTCAACTCTTAATGCATTGTGCTTCCTTCTGGAGCATCAGTGAGTGTTTGAACCTTCTGAAATAGTTTCATCTGAAAACTGAAAAAATAGGCTTTCCACTGATGTGTGTTTGTTAGGATAGGGCAATATTTGGCCGAGATACAACTATATGAATGCCTGAAATCTGAGGTGCAAAACAATCAGAATATTGAGAAAATCGCTTTTAAAGTTATCCAAATTAAGTTCTTAGCAATGCATTTTACTAATCAATAATTAAGTTTTGATATATTTATGGTAGGAAATTTAACAAATATCTTCATGGAACATGATCTTACTACTTAATATCCTGATGATTTTTGGCATAAAATAAAAAATGTTCATTCTGACCCATATTGCTACAAATATACTCGTGCGACTTAAGACTGGTTTTGTAGTCTTAAATAGCATATATTTTGTACCTTGTAGTGTAGTTCATTGTTATGCTGATGCATTAATTAATGTTTATTACAAAACGTTGCCTCCTTTTCAGCTTAGCTTCCAATTTCAATAGGTAATGCGTCAATGCGGGATAGTAAACTGTAAATGTCAAAACAGATTCATTGAGCCTTTAAACTAGTTTTACAACCTACTTTAATCTGTTCTGGCATAGATGAGCTGCTAATGAGATTGTGTTGATTTATAGAGTATGTTAGTTGTTTGCATGCTGTGCCTGTGTTTGTGTATTATAGCGTTGGATTGTTGTTGAACGGACACAGGTGTGCAACACGAATACATATGAGAGCTGTTACACTCGTTGCTCTCTCTAAACGTGTGTGTGTGTGATTAGTTCTACATGAGGTGGTCCGTTCGCTCCGGACACGCGGCTGCGCTCAGAGGGTTGGTTTGGGTCCATCTGAATGTGACTGGTTTAATTAAGGTTTACAGGTTACGCTAGACTACTGCTCCTATAACGGCAATCGTTACAAGCCAATTATACTGGAGCTGAGAAAATATCGCTGTCAGAACAATGGATGGGAAAGCGAACAGCCTCCAGATCGCTCCAAACTGCTTTAATATTCTTTTGGATTCTTTGTCTGATCTCGGAGAGCCGGCTCTGAGGGGAAATGCAGTAGTTTTAATTCAGAATATAATTAATTTATTTGTATTTTAATTTTCGGCTGAGTGTGAATATGAAGATGCATTTAGAAAAGAGGCTGAATAGAAAGGAGTGCGCCTCTTAATATAGTTGTAATTAATTTTGACCTTTTTTAATATTATTTTTTGCAATCAACTTGCAAGACAGAATATAGATAAGTCAGGGTTTAAAGCGCTATTGAAAATGCCTCTAATCAAGCTGATTGCTAGCCAAAATGTGTATATATTGGGAGTTAAGGTAATTTAGGACAGATCTACCATTCTTTTTAATGACTAAAATAGCTTAAATTACTTTTTTGACAATGAGGTTGTTAATCGATGGTATATGTTTCTGTAGAAGCCATAATTCAGTGTTAACAATCTGTGTTATTTTTAGTTCATTTTATATGATATTTATAATTTGAATAAGCTTTTATTATCATATTTTAGTTTTCATTTTAAGTGCTTTTATTATTTTTAAAATTAAATTTATGGCAGACCATAAAATAGGTCAGTGTGCAATTATTTTCTTTATGCAAGCATTTGTTTGTGCTATTCACTCTGAATTTTAGTTTTTACAAAAGGGCAGATGTGTATTTGTGTGATGCTTGTGTGCATCACATTAGACAAACAGCCACAGCGGTAAGCATTAATCATCACAAGCAGCATGTTTACCAGCTTCCCTTTGACCTGCGTTCACATGCACACATTTAATCAGGGTTGTCAATAAATGCCGGGATCGTGCCGTGCGAGTAGGTGCGTAAAAGCTTGTTATTCAGACTAACGTCGGCACACTTAACAGCGCGGAGAGAGGAGCGAGGTGAAGCATTGAGGTAATTACTGTTTAGCATGATGTCAGATTATGAAAGATGTTATAGGGAGTATTGGTTTTGTTGAGAAGGGAATTATGGGTAATGAACCTGGACTGCATGCTGTAGAAGTATCACAATCATGATTCTCTTGATCTGTTTTATAATACAGTATGTTTTACATGCATTTGAAAGTACATCTCATCTTCAAAGTCTGAAGTGCATTGTTAAGAACAAAGGTTCCTCAGTGGTTGAAGCCTCTTCTGATCAAGAACCATTTTTAGCTTTGGGGTTTTTGAGTTGCTATATTGTTATAAGGTTCCATTATGGTGTTCCATTATAGATCCTTCAGATCTTCAAATGTTTTTTTGGGACTCTTTAAAGCACCAGCAGGTTTTCTAAAGAGCTAGGGGATAGAAAGTTGTTTGTAAAACGTTAAAAGGTCTGTCTATGGAATTAGACTGTCAGGCTGTTTTTCCCTTTATTTTTAGGAGTAATCCTTTATCTTTTTTCAAAGTAACCTTGAGACATTGAGCTCTTTTGGCTCAAGAATGAGGTCTTTAATAGTGCATGTATAGGTTTACTTATAGAATAGTCAGTGCAGTGTTGTTTTCATTTGATCTCCACATGAAAATGGCTGCATTTAGTGTCATATTAGCTCATTTGGACCAAATACTGTATAGTATGATTGCTATGTGATGATTATCAGAATGTGCATTTGTTATTGTCAGGGTGCGATTTGAAAAGCAGAGGGGGGATTCTTGTGAAAACTTTTTTCTCTCTCCATAGGCGGAGGTTGACCCAACTCCAATAAGACTATAGTCTAATTAACCTAGTGTAATCTGTTAACAACGCACATTAGAAACGCGTCTTTTAGGCAAGTACCACATAATGAGTGTCATAAAATGTTTTTAATATGACGGAAACTGCGTCTAACATTATCACAATTTAATAAAAACATTGTAACTTGGGCTTAAATCAAAACCCAACCTATAATGTTTTTCGCGATACGTGCTTTGAATTCTCACAGAATTTCCACTGTTATTCAAACAACGAATAAATTATATAGAGAAAGCGAGCAAAGAGCATCAACGAAGCTTTTGAATCAGTTATCACTGCGTCGCAAAACGATTCACTGTTTCAAAGCGCTCCAGTCGGATCCCTTATTGCGAGAATTCAAAGCGCGTATCGCGAATCATTTGATTCAGAACAGGAATTCAAAGCGCGTATCGCGAATAATTTGAACCAGAACAGGAATTCAAAGCGCGTATCGCGAATCATTTGATTCAGAACAGGAATTCAAAGCGCGTATCGCGAATCATTTGATTCAGAACAGGAATTCAAAGCACGTATCGCGAATCATTTGATTCAGAACAGGATTTCAAAGAGCATATCGCGAATCATTTGATTCAGAACAGGAATTCAAAGCGCGTATCACGAATCATTTGATTTAGATCGGATCTTTGGAGCGAGTTCGCGGGATGTTTTTATCCCCACCGGACAAATCGCACCCTGGTCATTGTCATAAATGTTGATGTATTTAGATATGCACATGTACAGTTCATCTTTTAAGTTGTTTTTTTTGGGCCAATGACACATCATGCAAATTGTCCAGTAGTCATTCCTATTTCAAATGAATGCTGTTCTTTTGAACTTTCTATTCATCAAAGAATCCTAAAAAACAAAATGCATCACAGTTTCCACAAAAACACAAAGAAGCACATCTGTTTTCAACTGTATTACTAAAAAAATGTTTTTTTTTTTTTTTTTGGAGCAGAAAATCAGCACATTAGAATGATTTCCGAAGGATCATGTGACACTAAAGACATGGTGATGCTAAAAAAGTCAGCTTTAAATCACAAGAATAAATGACATTTTAAAATACATTCAAATGGAAAACACTTATTTTAAAACGCAAAAATATTTCACAATATTACCATTTTTACTGTATTTCTGATCAAACAAATGCAGTTTTGGTGAGCACTAGTGTATCACATCATTGGCTATTTTCATAGAATAGAAGAATTAGCTCCCTTTAGAGCAGTTTCAAAACCTTTCACATTACTTTTCACATCACGTTATTGAAAAATCATGAATTTAGAGTAAATATGTTGTGATATATTTAATTACAGCTTATATATGTGTACACTGTGCATGTACTTTATATATATAAATGTGACAGGCTCAGAGAACAGAAGGCAGATCGCAGCTGAGAGAAATGATGTCACAATTACATTTTCAGACAGAAAAGCTATATATAAAGATAAAGTCATATAACGTAATGGCTATTTAATGTAAGGGTAATGGAGGGTAGGAAGTCAACCGTAATTGCATTTCATAGCCTTTCCAACATGTGTAGATAAAAAACCTGTGAGAGGAACACATTTCTGAGCACATTTATGATCTCTGCGCGGACAGTTCTTTACGCTTCCGACAAATAATAGAAGCAGTTGCGTAATATGCCCTTAATCTTCAGTGTGCATTCTTCAAATCTTAAGTCATGTTGAAGTTTGTAGATTTACATTTTTCAGGTTAATGGTAAAGCATTGCTTCTACATTTTGGCTGCAGTATGTGGGATACTCATTTACATTTATTCCAGTCCTAAAGCTGTTTTATGCTGAAGTCGTTCAGACGTAATGAAGTCACGCTGAGTTAAAACTCACACATATAATTGCCAATAGAGTCTTTAATTTAGAAATAACCTGTGTCCAGAAACAGTTTGGCTTCCAGTGTTTTGTGTTTGCTGGGCTGAGATTTATTTTAGAAGAGAAAATGAAATTACTACAACGGAGATTTTAATATAATTTATAGCCCATAATCCAGTGCGGCCTGTTTTTGGAGCGTTTGGGGGCAAACAGAGGAGATAAAGTTGTTTTTATGGAGCCACAAAAACCTTTCTTTTACTTTCTATCTCCCTATCATTCCCTCTCCTTCTCTTGCTTTTCCTTCCCACCAGCCTGTGATGAAATGTTATCAAAAGAGGATTTTAATGGAAAATGATAAGGAGATGACTATCATCTTCTGCTCCCAGAATGTATTGATCCGAGCTTGATACAACACAGATACCAAATGCGCAGAATAACACCGCCTGAATCCAATTATCTGTCTCTATCTTAAATTAGCCGGCTTGTAATGCTCTGGTGTATAAAGCCAAACGCTGGGTTTCTCTCTGTAAGAGCTGTGGTTGTGCTTACTGTCCTGAATGAACCCAGTCGTGACTTTGATTGCTTGTTTTACTTAACGTTAACATGAAATGCCATTTGCAACAAATTTTGACTCATTTCTGATTGAAACAGGATAGTTATATAATGGCTTTCAGAAAAATATGTAAGCACAACTGTTTTTAACTGTGATTATAATAAGAAATGTTTCTTGAGCAGCAAATCAGCATGTTAGAATGATTTCTGAAGGATCATGTGACACTGGGGATAGAAAGTTGTTTTTAAGATTTAAAAAGGTCTAATTGAATTAGACTGTCAGACAGTTTTTTCCCCTTTTTAGGAGTAATTCTTTCTGTATTATTAAAGTAACATTAGACATTGAGCTCTCTCAGGTCGAGAAAGAGTCTTTATTAGTGCATATGAAGTTGTACTTATAGAATAGTCAGTGCAGTTTTGTTTTCACTTGATCTAGACATTAAAATGGCTGCATGTTAGTGTCATATAAGCCTAATTCTGTATTAATTTGCATGGAATCTGTATATTATGATGATTGCTATAACATGGTGATTCTTTGAATGTTCATTTGTTATTGTTGTAAATTTGGATGTGTTTAGATCTGCGCAGGTACAAATAATGATTTTCCAACAATAATTTTTATTTCAGATAAATGTTGTTCTTTTGATCTTGCTATTCATCAAAGAATATGACTCATTTTTGACTGAAACAGGAAGGTTGTGTAAGTTTTCAGAAAAATATGAAGCAGCACAGCTGTTTTCAACATTGATAATAAATCAGCATATTAGAATGATTTCTGAAGGATCATGTGACACTGAAGACTGGAGCAATGATGCTGAAAATGCAACTTTGATCACATGAATAAATTACATTTTACAATGCATTTACATTGTAAGCAGTTATTTTAAATTGTAAACATATTTCACAATTTTTAATGTATTTTGTAATCAAATAAAAGCAGACTTAGTGGCTTTTTTAAAAGAAAAAAAATACTTTTTACTATTTTTTTCTATCAAGGATTGATTCAATTTTGAAAAGTGTGGTTCACTTTTACAAAGTGTACAAAAACAGTTTTCTTTGGAATAACGTATTACAGTAAAGTTTTCACAATAAGACCAGGAAAGTGTTTTTTTCACCCTCATTTGTTTACCAAAGGGAAACCATTTTATAACAGTTTATAAGGTTTAATTTTTTTTATCATTAGTTAACTAAATTTACTAACATGAACTATATATAAATAATTTCATAGTTAATGTTAATTTCAACGTTTAATAACAAATTGTTAAAATAAATTATTTATCTATTAATATTATTTAATTACTGTATTTATTACTTAACATGAGAATAATACTATACCAAATGTTGCATTCTTAAAAAAAAAGGTGCAAAGCTGTCACTGGGATGGTAAAGTACAAAAGCTAAAAAAATACATCTTATTTACCCCTAAACGGAATTAATCACACAATTTTTGTGAAATTAGTCACGATTAATCGTGATTAATCCCATCTAACATTTAAAGTTTTTAATTATACTTTTATATTGCAATAATTTTACATTCAATCTTCAAATTAATGTAGAAAGAACATAAAGAAAGTATATTTTTAATATTTGTCACTTATACCAACTGTTGATTTTTTTTTTATATACAGTAGGCCTATGCTCGTAAAGACGTTCCACGTCTAAATAAACGCAATTCTTTAGCAGTTGTGGGTTGGCCAAACCTACACTGTAAAAAAACAAAAAACACAATTTGTTGAGTCAACTTAAAATAATTTGTTACCCTGCTGCCTTAAAATGTTAAGTTCAGTCAACTCAAATAAGTTTATTCCAGTTGAAATGTTAAGTTGTACTAAGTGAAAACTCAGATATTCGAGTTGACTAAACTAAATATTTGTTTGTTGAACTTAACAGGTGTGTTTGTAACTCGACTGCCTTAAAATTGTAAGTTGAATCAACTCAAATATTTAAGTTGTCACTTAGTAAAATGTAAAATTTCAGGTTAACTTTTGAGTTGACTGAACTTAAAATTTTAAGGCAGCCAGGTAACAAATTATTTTAAGTTGACTCAACAAATAGTTTTTTACAGTGTAGACCTGAAAAAATAATTGCCTGTGTTAACACGCTAATTTTGACACCACTAACTAATACCTTAAAGCTACATATTACATTAATACTATATATTAGTACCTTAAGTGTATATATTAGTGCTGTCAAATCGATTAATTGTGATTAATCATATCCCAAATAAAACTTTGTGTATACATAACATGTGCGTTTACATAAATGTAAATATTTAAGAAATAAATGTAATATATACAGTTGAAGTCAAAAGTTTACATACACTTTGCAAAATCTGCAAAATGTTAATTTTTTTACCAAAATAAGATCTTGTATTTAGTACTGACCTGAATAAGACATTTCACATAAAAGATGTTTACATTTAGTCCACAAGAGAAAACAATAGTTGAATTTATACAAATGACCCTGTTCAAAAGTTTACATACACTTGATTCTTAATACTGTGTTGTTACCTGAATGATCCACGGCTGTGTTTTTTGTTTAATGATAGTTATTCATGAGTCCTGAACAGTTAAACTTCCCGTTGTTCTTCAGAAAAATCCTTCAGGTCTCACAAATTCTTTGGTTTTTCAGCATTTTTGTGTGTTTGAACCCTTTCCAACCATGACTGTATGCTTTTGAGATCCATCTTTTCACACTGAGGGACTCATATGCAACTATTACAGAAGGTTCAAATCCTCATTGATGCTTTAGAAGGAAAAAACAATGAATTAAGATCCAGGGGGTGAAAACTTTTGAATAGAATAAAGATGTGTACATTTTTCTTATTTTGTCTAAATATCTTATTTTTTTCATTTAGTACTACCTTTCAGAAGCTACAGAAGATACTTGCATGTTTCTCAGAAGACAAAATAAGTTACATTTACCCTGATCTTCAAACCCCTCAACTCTTAATGCATTGTGCTTCCTTCTGGAGCATCAGTGAGTGTTTGAACCTTCTGAAATAGTTTCATCTGAAAACTGAAAAAATAGGCTTTCCACTGATGTGTGTTTGTTAGGATAGGGCAATATTTGGCCGAGATACAACTATATGAATGCCTGAAATCTGAGGTGCAAAACAATCAGAATATTGAGAAAATCGCTTTTAAAGTTATCCAAATTAAGTTCTTAGCAATGCATTTTACTAATCAATAATTAAGTTTTGATATATTTATGGTAGGAAATTTAACAAATATCTTCATGGAACATGATCTTACTACTTAATATCCTGATGATTTTTGGCATAAAATAAAAAATGTTCATTCTGACCCATATTGCTACAAATATACTCGTGCGACTTAAGACTGGTTTTGTAGTCTTAAATAGCATATATTTGAAAGGGTGCTGCCCCAGTGACAGTTTTGTACCTTGTAGTGTAGTTCATTGTTATGCTGATGCATTAATTAATGTTTATTACAAAACGTTGCCTCCTTTTCAGCTTAGCTTCCAATTTCAATAGGTAATGCGTCAATGCGGGATAGTAAACTGTAAATGTCAAAACAGATTCATTGAGCCTTTAAACTAGTTTTACAACCTACTTTAATCTGTTCTGGCATAGATGAGCTGCTAATGAGATTGTGTTGATTTATAGAGTATGTTAGTTGTTTGCATGCTGTGCCTGTGTTTGTGTATTATAGCGTTGGATTGTTGTTGAACGGACACAGGTGTGCAACACGAATACATATGAGAGCTGTTACACTCGTTGCTCTCTCTAAACGTGTGTGTGTGTGATTAGTTCTACATGAGGTGGTCCGTTCGCTCCGGACACGCGGCTGCGCTCAGAGGGTTGGTTTGGGTCCATCTGAATGTGACTGGTTTAATTAAGGTTTACAGGTTACGCTAGACTACTGCTCCTATAACGGCAATCATTACAAGCCAATTATACTGGAGCTGAGAAAATATCGCTGTCAGAACAATGGATGGGAAAGCGAACAGCCTCCAGATCGCTCCAAACTGCTTTAATATTCTTTTGGATTCTTTGTCTGATCTCGGAGAGCCGGCTCTGAGGGGAAATGCAGTAGTTTTAATTCAGAATATAATTAATTTATTTGTATTTTAATTTTCGGCTGAGTGTGAATATGAAGATGCATTTAGAAAAGAGGCTGAATAGAAAGGAGTGCGCCTCTTAATATAGTTGTAATTAATTTTGACCTTTTTTAATATTATTTTTTGCAATCAACTTGCAAGACAGAATATAGATAAGTCAGGGTTTAAAGCGCTATTGAAAATGCCTCTAATCAAGCTGATTGCTAGCCAAAATGTGTATATATTGGGAGTTAAGGTAATTTAGGACAGATCTACCATTCTTTTTAATGACTAAAATAGCTTAAATTACTTTTTTGACAATGAGGTTGTTAATCGATGGTATATGTTTCTGTAGAAGCCATAATTCAGTGTTAACAATCTGTGTTATTTTTAGTTCATTTTATATGATATTTATAATTTGAATAAGCTTTTATTATCATATTTTAGTTTTCATTTTAAGTGCTTTTATTATTTTTAAAATTAAATTTATTTTATTTTATTTTTTGGTTTAGTAATTTTAGTGCTCTAAAATATTAAACATATTTGAAAAATTTACTTTACTTTTTTTTTTTTTTTTTTTACATCGATTTTTTATTTATTTATATTTTACCAGTTATATTATTTTTGTTAAGATTTGTTTTTTTTTTTTTTTACATGTAATTCATTTTATTTCAGTTTTAGTCATAGTACTTCAACAAGTTTTTTTTTTAAGTTATTTGTCTGATATTTATATTTTTATCTCAGCTTTATTTCAGTTAATGAAAATGATTTTTAATCATTTTAGTACCTCTGCTTAAATATATTTATTTGCTAGTTTTAAATTTTATTTAATTCAATTTAATTAATTTAATTTAATTTAACATTTTTAAAGTTATTGATTTTTGTTAATATTTATTTATTTATTTATTTTAGTTTTAGTCATTTTAGTACTTCATCTTTTACTTTCTTTGCGTTTTTTTAAGTTTAAGTCATTTCATTTCAGCTTTATTTAATTTATTTAATGAAAATGATTTTTAGATTTACAATAACAACGCTGTTTACCGTTAATGTTTTTTAAAAAAGTATTTTTTATGTTTCTTTTTAACTTATATTTATTTTTAATAATATATTTATATTTCACTTTTTAATATAATTTTAAGTACCAGCTTAAATATATTTATTTGCTAGTTTAAATGAAAAGAATTATTACATTTTTAGCTTTATTAAAGAAAAAAAAAAAAAAAACAATAATAACACTATTCACAATTATTGTATTATTAAAAAGTATTTGACATTTATTATCCAATATTAATGTTTTTTATTCAAAGTTGTTTTTTTTTTTTTTACAATAACAATGCTGTTTACCGTTAATGTTTTAAAAAGGTATTTTAAATTTTTAAGTTATTGTTTTTTAATATTTTTTTTTAGCTTTATTTATTGTTTTTATTTCATTTGTAATCATTTTAGTACCTCAGCTTAAATATATTTATTTGCTAGCTTTTAATTGAATTAAATTGAATTAAATGGCATTTTTTATCTAATATTAATACTATTTTTAATATTTCTATATTTTTGTTTCAGCTTTGCTCATTTATTTTTTTATTTTATTTTATTTGCATACATGCTATAGAACAGAATAGAATAGTAAACAGAAGCCATAGAGTGTTGCTCTTAAATGTTTTGGGGTAAATGTATTCACGTGCCTAAAGTCACTCTCACACATCCATGAGAGAGAGAGAGAGAATGACAGACGTGACTGATGCCTTATCATGGCCATTGGAAATCATTTCTAGCTGCTCGTTTGGGACCAAAGGCGTTGAGCTGAGGTTACAAGGTCAGGGCAGCCAAAAAAACACTGTGGGAGGGTAGTAACCCAGTTCCAAATTTACTATGTACTTTAAAAGTGGCATTGTGCATATTGTCGACTCTCATGACAAATCGCTTGTGATGTCTTTTATTTGTAAGTCACGTTGGATAAAAGCAGCTGCTAAATTAATAAATGTAATAGATGTAAATGTATGTTAATTCAAAGTCAAACATCATTATTACTGTTGCTCAAACATTAAAATATAATCCTTTTGAATACTCAGAACACTCAGTGGCAACAACCCAGAACACGCTTGCATCAAAACAGCAAGTTTTTGCACAGGCAGACATCACTCATGTTTGCCTCAGAACATAAAAATCTAGTTTACAACTCTGTTTTTGTGATAAATGGCAGAGTGGAAGCGTAACACAGCTTTGCATGTGTAGGTGTGTGCAGTTCCGTGTCTGATTCTCGTCTCATTTTTACAGGCTGCGCGTTCCTCACCTACTGCGCTCGTGAATCAGCCATCAAAGCCCAGAATGCATTGCATGAACAGAAGACTCTACCAGGGGTACGTCTCTTTTAATCTCTCTCTGTATGTCTCTAATGGCTTTTTGTTTCATCTATTTTAGGCAGAAAAGGTCTAACCGTTGAACGCAGTTCACTAGCAACTTCAAAATGATGTTGTTTTTCTGCGTTCTACTCATATGTTTTGCCTTTTTTGCGACATGTAATCAACATTCCTTATGTAGGAAAGCTGAAAGGAATAGTTCACCCAAAAATCTCTCTCATGTTTCTTGAAAGTCTTTTTATGAAAATGTACTTAATTGCACCAAAACTAAAATTGGAGTAGACTTTACGTTGAAACATTTTTCACTCAGAAATTGCTTGGAATTCTCATAAATGGTTACAAATGGCAAGTAACACATTGAATTATACATGAAATTTTAAAGGTAGAAAGATTGAAGTGGTATTTTTTGGTAACACATTCTCTAAAAAACGCTGGGTTAAAACAACCCAATTTGGGTTATTTTGGTAACCCAACGCTGGGTCAAATATGGACAAACCCAGCATTGGGTTATTTTAACCCAGCCAGTTGGGTTAAATCTTTGACCCAACATGCTGGGTTGTTTTAATTAACTCAAATATTGAAAGAAAATTACTATTGATGGCTTAAAATTAACCAAAAATAGTTTGGAAATTAAAAAGTAGACACAAAATTACTAGAGGCAACAGTAATAATTAAACTCGAAAACACCCATGGACAAAAATATAAGACAAATTGATTTATGCAGCATAGTTTTCAACTTTGCATACATTTACACAGGTTTAACAAGCATTTTAGAAATAAAAAGTTAACATTTTAAAGTAATATTTAATTCAAGTCTATTAAACGGTTCTCTGTTATCCTTTTTAACCGAAATAGTTTCAGCGGTCAGTGAGATTGACCCAGCCACTAACCCAACAGCTGGGTTACACAAAAAACTACCCCACACCGGAAAAATAACACAACATAATGACCCAACAGGCATAACCCAGCAGTTGGGTTAAAAAAAAACAAAAAACACCCAGCGTGTAATTTTTGTTTTATTTACAACTTTGAAAAATGAGATTGATGGCTATCAAAAACAAATAAATACATAAACAATTGAGCATATTATTATTATTATATTTTTAATCTATTTTTTTTACATAAAAATATTCTTTAAAATTTTTTGAACATTTTTATTTTAGATGTTCAAAACAATGCTCAATAATTTTAGTACCAAGGGATTGAAGGGATTTCAGTCACTCTAGTTTTTCTTTTAGTATTTATTAAATCATTTATCCTAAACAAAATGTGCATTTTGTTATTACATTATCAAAAAAGAGACTCTTGAGTAGCCTGTATTGTAGGGATGTAATGGTATTTTCAATATCATGGTATTGCGATCGCAAAACTCTATATTTAATATATATATATATATATTGTAGTCACATGGCGATATGAAACCATAGGTCTTTCGGGCAAAAAGTGTAGTTTTTAAAATATTAAATATATTTAAACTTCTTATTCTAACATAAAAAGGTCTTTAAAGTTGTGTTTGGGCTGTTATGCTTTGTCAAATTAAATAAAACCGCGTTTCAAGCGTTTCAAAGCGAAGCGTGCATTCCGCTCAGGCAATTAGCTCTTGATCCGGTGTTTTCCACACCTCAGAACGGCTCAGTTCACAGTGAATAAATGCAGTGAACTTGTTTAGTGCATGTGCTGGGAGTTTAGCACGCGTTTGGGAATGCAATGGCCACCAGTTATGCTTTATTTTCGCAGCAGATGATTACAGTATTTCACTAGATTTGTAGTGAGACGTTTTCATTGAAACTGGGGTTTTCTATCAAAATAAAAGCTCTACTGCCGTTTCCGTTAAAATACAAGCTTTAAAGTGCAGTATGAATTGCTGACAGCTAGCGGTTTAAATGGGTAACGTTACTGCAGTCCAAATTCAAAATAGCCCTTTCAAGTGTAGAAATTAGGAAAGAAGAATTATAATTTCCCTGCTGTAATGTAATGCAAAAATAATAAACCTATGAAATATTCATTTTAATTTGTTTTACAGTGCAATTGTTTTACAATATATGGCTGTTACTGTCATAGGAATAACAATGATATTAAATTGTTGTTATTATTATTATATTCTAATATAATAATAATTTGGCTTCCTAAAACACCAGTGTGAATGTAATTTAGACTGAGACCGTATTCCACAAATAAAAAAAAAGTTCAGGTACAAGTCAATTCAATGACATTTTTCGGACTTAAGTTTTCTTAGTTAAGAACATGGGTTGGAGCTCTTAATTTTGAACCTCAAAAAAACTTTCATTGTGCATAAAAAGAAGATCTTGATAAACATTTTGATAAAAAGCAGCTGCTTCTGTGGCCTAAAGAAAGAAGAAGTGAGTAGAAAATGGTAGACTTAATTTTTTGGGTGAACTATTATCCTGAAAGTACTGGAAGTGTCAATTTCTCAAATAAATTTCAATCCTATAACATCCGGTGGTCACTGGTTTCTGAGAGCAAACACATCCGTCAGTTGTTTGTGTGTGGCAGATGTTAAACATGTTTGATTTCATCATGCCTTCGGCTCTTTACTGTCAGCCTGCTCAAGTTCACCTCACACAGAGGAAATTGTTTCATTATGTGTTTTTCTTGCTAATATAAAGTAATGTTATGATGGCAGAGCCGAAAAGATGTAGCAGATACATTGCAGAGATTACTGATGTCTCTTTTTTTTGTCCCCATTTGTTGTCTAGAAACTGCAGTTGTGATATTAAAGAGATTTCTCTTTCCTATGCACTTAAAGGAATAGTTCAATCAAAAATGAAAAGCTGCTGAAAATGTACTCACTCTCATGCCATCCAATATGTAGATGAGTTTGTTTAGAGAAATTTAGATAAATGTAGCATTGCGTCACTTGCTCACCAATGGATCCTTTGCAGTGAATGGGTGCCGTCAGAATGAGAGTCCAAACAGCTGATAAAAACCTCAGTATAATCCACAAGTAACCCACACCACTCCAGTCCATCACTTAATGTCTGTTAAAGTGAAAAGCTGTGTGTTTGTAAGAAACAAATCCATTATTAAGGCATTTTTAAACCCTAGAGCATCAATTTAAAAAGTTACACATAGGTTCATAGAGGACAAAAATGTCCATGTCAAAAAAAAGTTATAGAGGTTTTAGTTTATGAAAATGATTTGTTTTCTCAACTATTTGCAGTGCATAAGGTTGCACAAAGGTTAACTTTAAATCATTGCTTCTGGCTAAAATGAGTCCATAATCCATAATATTGCTTTCTCCAGTAAAAAAAAAAGTTGTTGTCTTGAATCAGGAGAGAAATATGCACAGGTCAAACACATTTCACAAACCAAAACAGTCCAAAATGGACCTAAACTAATACAGTTTGTGGGTTCTTAAAAAGAATCATTTACAAAATCTAAAGAACCTTTTTTTCCCCACTATGAAGAACCTTTTGTGGAATGGAAGGATTCTATGAATGTTGAAGGTTCTTCATAGAGCCATCAATGCTTGTAAAGCATCTTTTTTTTTTGAGTGTATGTGTGCAAATGGAGCTGTATATTTAGATGTTGTGGGTTCCGTGGGGAATGCAGCGTGAGTTAATCAGAGGTGAGCTATAGGGTTTGTTTGGCTCATGTACTCATGTTGGACTGTCATGAGCAGACATGTGGCTGCACATTCATACGCTCCCGTGGGGTCTATCGCTGCCGTGAGCCAGCTGCCGGAAAACACAATGCTGGAAAAGAGCCGCAGTAGATTTATGTAAAGGTTACGAACATTAACCTTGTTGGATCGCACACACAGTTACAGAAAAACACAATATGAATATGTTCACGTTGTATGTGAACTTACGGAATTTATGCACAGATACATACAGCTCAATCTCAAAGAACCTTTCAAGTACATTTTCAGGTCACATTTTGCATCAACTTTAAAAGAAAGAATTAAAAAAGTTGCCCAATTTGGCAATTCACAGGTGGTCTGTTGGCATTGTCTTGTCAATCAGTAATGAATTTTAAATTAAATGTTTAATAAAAAAAAAGATATAATAAAATAAAAATGTATTAAAAATTTGTAGAAAATTTTAAGAAAAAAAATGTGTGGATTATTTATTAATAAATAAATTAATAAATTTGACTGACTTTTACCTTAAATGTTCTCTTTTGGTGGAATGACCTATGCAGTTCAATCTGTTTGCTTTTTAGTTATTATACAATAACTAAAAAAAAAAAAAACGCACTAGCTTGTTTTATTCTTTTTCTATCCTATATGTTTTCTTTTTTTATTATATAATAAAAAAAATCCTTGCTCTTTTGTTGCATTTGATTGCTTCCATTGTCCTAATTTGTAAGTCGCTTTGGATAAAAGCGTCTGCAAAATGGCTAAATCATCATCATCATCATCATCATCAATAATAATAATAATAATAATAATCTTTGTTTTTGTTGTGTTTGTTATTCTTGTTTTTACAAATGTTTTCACATTTAAAATTATTTAAATTTTTAACAAATATCCTATGAAAAATAAATGTTTTATATTTTAAGTTTGGGGTAGAATATCTTTATTTATTTATATTTATTATTATTAATAATTATTATTATTATGTAACTTTTTCACATTAAAATTATTTTAATTTCTTTATTTTTTTCTTCCAAATATTTCATTGAAACTACATTTTTGATATTTTAAGTTGGGGGGTGTGATTATTATATTTATTAATAGAAATAGAAATAATAATAATAATAATTATATATATATATATATATATGTATTTTGTTCACATGAATGTACTTTAGTGTCATGATACAAATACCTTATAATACAGAAAATACATTTTTAATATTTTAAGTTTGGGTGGATTATTATTATTACTACTACTACTACTACTACTATTACTATTATTTATTATGCAAAAATCTTAATGGAAAGTACATATTTGAACTTTAAAATCTGGGTTGAAATATGACTCATAATCTGATGTCCAAGCAAACCTGCTGGTCTTAATGGGACATGTAGCACAGTAAATTATGTTAATATTAGTCATCATTTTCAGTTTAAGATGTGTATAACAAACCCTAAATGTCTCTGAATGGAGCCCGATTATAGAAGCGGGCGTCTTAAAAAAGGAATGAGCTACTTTTACTTGGAGGTGTGTGTTTCTGTGTATGTGTTTGGAGTGGGGTCACTGTAAAAGAGAGCAGTAGAGCGTAATTTTAGGCTGGAGAGCCTATTTCAGGAGCAGACGGGGTGTCGGTGGAATAACAGTCAGTCATGTGACACCTGAACTGGTTTAGAAACAGGAAACAGCAGTCACTCGCTGGCTTGTATTTGTCATTCAGCTCTGGGATTGGGACAAATGCTTTTAGTAAATGCGGTTTGCAAGATTTAGTTCGAGCTTCGTTAGTCACGCCGAGCCAGATGTTTGACAACTGGCGTCATTTTACACCAGGTCCTAATCAGATGCAATGCAATAAAGCAGCAAGTGAATTTAGCACTTGCTTAATAAGGGAGGAAATTAAGGGTTTCCACCAAAATATAAAGCAGCTCAACTGTTTTCAACATTAATAATAATCAGAAATGATTCTTAAGAAGCAAATTAGCATATTAGAATGAATTTTGAAGGATCATGATGCTAAAAATTCAGGTTTAATCATAGGAATAAATGACATTTTACACTATTTTCACTATTTTTAATGTATTTTTTAATTGAATAAATGCGTTAGTGAGCATAAGAGACTTTGAGTTCATAGATCTAATGCAAAACAGATGAATCGAGCGCACAATCAATCAAACAGACGTTCACTAATATTGATTAATGCGTGTTGTATTGTTATGGAGGGTGCGAGCTAGTCAACCCTGTTGTATAATTCACCGATTTCCCATGAAGTCAGACGACGCAACTGAAATGTCTGAAGGAAATTTATGGTGTGTGTGTGTGTGTGTGTGTGTGCGTGCGTGCGCCGTTTCCTTACTTTCCTTTTATTTAAGAGCTCTATCGGGTTGTCAGATTGTATTGTTGTACTATGAGGAATTATTGCGCTCTGGTTGGTTCAGCCACAAGAACTAC
Source organism: Cirrhinus molitorella (assembly GCA_033026305.1). Taxonomy (NCBI): domain Eukaryota; kingdom Metazoa; phylum Chordata; class Actinopteri; order Cypriniformes; family Cyprinidae; genus Cirrhinus; species Cirrhinus molitorella. Next base: position 4,669,938 of record CM065124.1, on the reverse strand, counting down.
AATATAATTCATAACTAGGGTATTTATCAGAGAGATGTCTGGGAAGCAGGAAGAGGAGAGAGACGGAGCGCAAAAGAATATAAATAGAGGGAGCTGGAAGATGAATAGAGTAATATGTGCAGGAATACGCCGGGGCGCGTCGAGTTTAGAGGAAGGGAAAGTAAAACGAGAGATGGTATACGCAAACAGGGTGACGAGGGTCATGTTGACAGCCTTAGGCATATATGTGCACTTTTCTGTGTGTGTGTTGAACAGAAAGCCACAGCCGGGCCGGCAGAGTTCCCGCATCTCCATTAAGCGTCTGCGGAAAGCGGGCATCGGGGCTCGAGAGGTCAGTGGAGGAAGATGAGAGAGACGAGAAACAGCGAGTCTTACAGTTGTTTTGCATTCGTATGAGACATTATTGGACAGTTGGGACAGAAAGGCCATTATTTTTTCATCTCAAATAAAAGAACACTGTAAAATGAGATCAGAGGCCGAAAAAATACATATGAATCCCTGCCGAAGGCACGTTTGGTGCTAGCCTGACATTTGGCCTGTAATTTTTCAATCCTTCTTCATTTTTTTTGTTTTCTCCAATTTTTTATAGTCAACAGAAGTCAGGGCTCCCACACTCATAGTAAACACTGAAAATATCAAGGTTTATTCATATTTTTACATGGGGATTGCTGGAATTTAGTAATCATGGCAGATCATCATTTAGTGTTTTTTTTTAACTAAAAAAAAAAAAGATTTAGAATGATTTTTGAAGGATCATGGGACACTGAAGACTGGAGTAATGATTATGTGAATTACAGATATAAATTAAATGTTAATGTATATTATTATAGAAAAACATTGTTTTTACATCGTAATAATATTTTTTCTGTATTTTTGGTCAGCCTCGATAAGCATAAGAAAGTTCTTTATAAAACAAAAAATCTTACTGATCTGTCAGTAGTAGTCAGTTTGGGGCCTTTTTTTAAAATTATAAATATTTAATGCAAATGTACATCCAATAAATGGCTAATTAATTAATCAATTTAAAAAAAATCTACATATATATATATATATATATATATATATGCACACAGCACACACACACACACACACACACACACGCACACACACTCTACTGCTTAAAAGTTTGGGATCAGTAAGATTTTTTTAAACAATTTCTTATGCTCATCAAAGCTGAGTTCATTTGATCAAAAATACAGAAAAAAAACATAATATTGTGAAATATTATTATGATGTAAAACAATGGTTTTCTATATTAATATACATAAAATTTTAATTTATATCTGTAATATCAAGAATCATTACTCCAGTCTTCAGTGTCACATGATCCTTCAAAAATCATTCTAATATGCTGATTTATTATCAATGTTGAAAACAGTTGTGCTGCTTAATATTTTTTTGGAACCTGTGATACTTTTGTTTTAGGATTCTTTGATCAATAAAAGGTTAAAAAGAACAGCATTTATTTTAAATAGAAAGGTTTTCTAACAATATTGTTAACAAATTGTACAGATCCCAAACTTTTATATATAAATGAATTAACAGCACTACAAAATACATACAATATCCAAATACAATATAAAAATATATGAGCTCACTATATATTGGCTAGAAATCAGTTTTGTGCAATATCATTTGACTGTTTTTTAACATCCAGTAATCATAAACAACTGAAAAATCATGGAAATGTATTTAGTTAAAATGGTGTAGGGACCCTGGAAATACCATTCGCAACCTGTTGCGAACCATGTGACATTTTTCTGAGAGAAGCATGGAATCCAGATTGTAAATATGGTACATTTTGCCTTCTTGTTGACTTCACTGACCAGTGTTTTCAAACAGAGCATAGAGAGATTGTCGTATAGCAATTCAGAAAAAAATTTCGACCGACTTCTGAATTGACAGAAAATAATTCAAAATCGATTCCATTTGATACATTTACATTATTTTTTTTAGTTCAATAAAGCGAATCCCTGCAGGGCTGATTCACCGGAAGACACAACGATAACAGGAAAAATCATTGTGGACACACAGGTCCGCATATATTTACAGAAATTAAGGAGCGTAGGACAAAAACAGAAAAGAAAGCTTTGTGTGGCGAATTATTAGTATGCAACCATTTCATACGATAAACAATTCTGGCGCTGTGTTGAGTCACCAATGCAAGATCTGTACTCTAAAGCAGAACCAGTTGAGTGTATAATGTGGCTATAGGAGTCTATAGTGGTTTTCATCACCATGTATAGATTGTAAATAGCAGTTGTGTATTTTCAATAACTCTGAGGCTTTGGGAAGGATCACAGCTGGGAGTCAATCTCAATAGAGCTCAGCTGTAGATACACAGGATCTGTGTGTGTGTGTTCATTCTCTATCCGCTGTTCTCGACATCCTTCAGCGCGGCACAGCTTGAGGGATCTATAGTTGCCATAGAAACGGCAGCAAGCCTGTTATCAGTGTAAGTGTAATGAGAAAAAAAATGCAATTTCAGCCAGCACACATGCACACACACGCAAACACGCTGCCAGTGGACGACCGTAGTTGCACCTTTGCTTTTCTTCGCCGTCTTGTTTTACAGTTCATCTAAAGGCGGTGTATATTCCTCTTACATGCTCAGTTGAGTTCGCTGTTAGTTAATCTGCATCGAACGAAGCCGTTCGCTGATGGTTTGACTTATAATAAAAACAGACCTAAATGAGTTTGTACAGTAAGTGAGCTACACTATATTGCCAAAAGTATTGGGACACCCCCTAATGAACAGGTTTGACTACTTTAGTCATTTCCATGAGTACTAATCTTAATGTTTAAGCATACAATGATATTCTAGAGAATTGTGTCCTTCTATTTTTATAGCAAAAGTTTGGACAGGACCCTTTTTTATTCTTTTTTTTTTCACTTATTTTTATGCACGTTTTGGAATATTGCATTAAAAAACGCTGGACGGATGCACATAAGTTCTAAAAATGCGTATGAAAAAGTATGCGCACAATTGAGTAGGATTAACTTTTTATCTGATAAGATAAAATGCACATAAACTACGATGGAAAAACATTTACTGAATCAATTTCTCCATGCACATAAAATGTTGTTTTGGTCATTCTCAAATGCCCAAGCAAAGTTTGTCATCACAGTATTTCTGTATAATTGTCTTACATGACTGCGTTTCCAAACAGCAGGCATCTTCTGAAAGCAGTGACTGCATTTATTGTGTTTCATCTGCTTGCTCTGAGGTGCAAGTAATTTATTATATATGACAATCATTGTATTCAGTGGCTTCTCCTACTTTTCTTATTGATATTTAGTTCCAGTTTATCAGCAAGGGACGATTTTGTTTGCTTTGGCTCGTTGGATGGAAACGGTGCTTTATTTGCAAATGTTTTAATGTGATATTCCAGTTTTACGCATAAGTTAAATTCACATCTTTGGATGGAAACATAGCTAACGCCTCTGTGGATAAGACTCCTATGGAAATGTTTGATTCAGTCAGTGTGGCAGAACTTGACTGGTCTGCATAAAGCAAGTCCTAATCCCAGCTGAACACCTCTGGTGTGACTTTAAATGCAGACCTTGAGCCAAAAACTCAGACCAAACACCAATGACTTGTACATACGCTATATTGCCAAAAGTATTGGCACACCCCCCAACTTTAGTAATTTCCATGAGTACTTATCTTCATGTTTAAGCATATATGACCCTGGACCACAAAACCAGTCATAAGGGTCAGTTTTTGATATCTGAATAATGAAGCTTTCCATTGATGTCTGGTTTGTTAGGATAGGACAATATTTGGTCGTGATACAATTATTTGAACATCTGGCATCTGGCAAAAAAATCTAAATATTGAGAAAATTGTCCAAATGAAGTTCTTAACAATGCATATTACTAATCAGAAATTAAGTTTTGATATATTTACTATAGGAAATTTACCAAATATATTCACAGAACCAGATCTTAATATCCTAATGATTTTTGGCATAAAAGAAAATGGATCATTTTGACCCATACAATGCATTTTTGGCTATCGCTACAAATATACCTGTGCTACTTTTTGTGGTCCAGGGTCACATATGATGATATTCTAGGGAATTGTGTCCTTCTAATTTTATAGCAAAAGTTTGGAAAGGACACTTTTTTATTCTAACATGACAATACCTCTGTGTATAAGGCAAAGTTCATAGAGAAATCACCAAACACCAATGACTTGTACATACACTATATGGACAAAAGTATTGGGACACTCCGTTCTTTAGAACAGAAAAAGGCACTTCCAAAACTGTAGCAACAAATATGGAAGCATAATTCATGTATTTAAAAAAAAAGTTTTTGTCTCCGCAAGCTTTTATTTTAGCGGGTTGCTGTTAAATGTGCTGTTTTAGCGCTGTCGAGTGAAGTGTGTCAGTCATTGTTAAATCACAACATCTCATGGTTTACTGCTTGCTAAACTAAAGTAGTTCTGAGTAAATTTGAACTATATTTCAGCTAATCTCAGCTCAAGTCTTTTTTCTGTGTGCTGCTGTGTTCTGCAATGGCATGAAGGCTGAATATGAGAATGAGGCCTTTTACATAACAAGTCATAGAGAGAGAGAGAGTTCCATGTTGCTGCCACTTGGCGATGACCTACAATGTAGGCGCACACAGTCACACATCAAAACGAATAACGATCCAATGCTGCGCTCATGAATTCTAGGTCACTAAGTCCCGCCCCCATGCATGTTTTTCTTTTTTCATTTCAAAGTGCAGCAGTAATGTGATGTGCTGCCGGAGTCGGCCTCAGGCGTGTGTGTGTGTGTGCGCACGTTTGTTTATGAGTGCACTTTATCAGATGTGTGCATACATATGTATGCTGTGGTATACTGGTGTGTGTGTGTGTGTGTGTGCCCCTCAGCAGCTGGAGTTGTGATTTCTGCTGACAAATTCTCCATGTTGTCCTTCATCCTCAGTGGTCACACCACATCTGCCTCACAAACAGACCTGTTCAAGTGTGTGTGTCAGTATGAGGGCTGAATGGCATGATGGTATGTGTGACCCTGGGCCACAAAGCCAGTCATAAGGGTCAATTTTAGAAAATTGAGATTTATACATAAACTAAAAACTAAATTAATAAGCTTTCCATTGATGGTATGGTTTGTTAGAATAGGACAATATTTGGCCGAAGTACAGCTATTTGAAAATCTAAAATCTGAGGGTGCAAAAAAATAAATAAATATTAAGAAAATCGCCTTTAAATTTGTCCAAATGAAGTTCTAGTAATGCATGTTACTTATCAGAAATTAAGTTTTGATACATTTACGGTAGGAAATTTTGATCTTTACTTAATATCCTAATGGCATAAAAGAAAAATCTATCATTTTGACCCATACAATGTATTTTTGCCTTTTGCTACAATTATACCCCAGCGACTTATGACTGGTTTTGTGGTCCAGGGCAACATATGCTGCTTTACATTATTTATTAAAAATACACACAAAGGTAGTGGTCATACAGTAAGAATATAGAGCTATTAAATATACAATAAACTTAAATATACGATACTGTTCATAATTTTGTTTTTCATAGACCTTAAGTTTGAGCTATTGGGCTTTTTGTTTTTTCATAGTTTTTTTTTTCAGACTAGAGGAAAAAAATCATCCAAAAGACACTGTTAAGTGTTTCTTTTATAGCACTTTATCTATTTGTGTCAATAGATTTCAGTTTTCTCAAAATGATTTTTTTCTCCTATACTGAGCCATAAATCTCCACTTAAGTAGCACTTACAGACACCAAACTTTTTTTTATTGTTTTTATTCCTGTCTATATCCTGAAGATTTTTTGTTCATATATGATTTGCTTGATTATATACAACATTTTATTCCCCCCAAAATTGTGAAAGTTGTTGTTTTCTGTCTGTTCTAAGTATTTTCTGAATTATAGAGTGACAAAAATGAGACCCAATATTCCCTCTGTAAAAACATATGACTCTAATATAAACTGACAAATTAGCACATATTTAATCTAATAATGTCTCATTTGCATATTTAAACCGAACATTTTAGAAAACTTGTAATACAAAAAATGTTTGCAATTATCAATGTAATCAATCAACTGGGTAAGTAAAGAGATAACTATTAGTTATTTTTTTAGCCTATGCACCTGCAATGTCTCACCTTAACAGTTGAATGCTTTTATTCAGCAAGCATGCATTAAATTGCTCAAAAGTGACAGTGAAGACATTTATGATGTCTAATCTAAAAAAGAAATGTCACATTTTCCACAGAAATATTAAACAGCACAACTGTTTTTCAATGTTGGAAATAATCAGAAATGTTTCTTGAACATCAAATCAGCATATTAGAATGATTTCTGAAGGATCATGTGATACTGAAGACTGGAGTAATGATGCTGAAAATTCAGCATTGCATCACAGGAATAAATTACATTTTACAGTATATTCACATAGAAAAGAGTTATTTTAAATTGTAATCATTTTTCACATTTTCAGTGCTTTTACTATATTTAAGAGTGCATAAAAGCAGCCTTGGTGAGCATAAGAGACTATTTAAAAATTTAACTGAAAACCTTTTGAAACTTGATGGTTGTGTATATTGGAAAATTTGGATGAAAAATTACTTTATATCGCGATCTCTGACTTTTTCTTGCACTGTTTTCTAGTAATTCTGATCATTGGTTAAGAAGAAAATCTAAGAAGCTTTACGCTTAAGGATACATCTCCATTTAGGAGAAATAATTGCAATGTTAATATGATCACAGTTGTGATTTTCTCTTAACCTATACATCACTAACTCCTGCTCTGTGGGTTTATGTTGGTTTATTTAGCCCTGAAGCATAAAATCCAGCATATAAGTGCTGTGTTTGTTTTATTAGGACTGATGTAGACTCACACACAGACTGTCTAAGCATAGATTTTATGGAGAAAAATGTTGATCATAAATATAATGATCAACACATTTGCATCTTTGATGTTTTTAAAAGAAGTCTCTTCTCACCAAGGAAGCATTTATTTGTTTTAAAATACAGTACAATTTTGTGAACTATTATTATGATTTAAAAGACCTCTTTTCAGTTTTAATATATTATGAAATCTAATTTATTCTTGTGATGCAAAGCTGAATTTTCAGCATCATTACTCCAGTCTAAGATGCTGATTGCATAACGCATATAGTTGCATTGCATTATTGCTAGATTTAAAAACATGCTAAAGAAACAGTTGCATTTTTTTGTAGTACGTTTGTATGGTTAAGGTATTTCCATCCTATGTAGATTGTTCCAAATCAGTGATGTGAATTTTACATACTTCTGTCTATGTAGGCAGTACACTCTGGCTTAGAACAAAACCTGTGAGTTTTATCTACCGCGTGAAAGAGGCTGCAGTGGATCTGTGGTAAATGTTATTGACAGGCAGCTATTTTAGGTCTCGCTCACGGCTGCCAAACGCATGATGTAGAGCTGCTGTGTTTGGCACCAAATAGCGCTGTCATTTTGTTTGTGTTAGTGAGTGTGATGCTAAGCTCTCAGTGTCCTGCTTGATTTAGTGAAGTTGACATGAAGATGCTTTCTGCAACACCTCAGAGTGTCTGTCCGGTCCTGAGTGAGCTTGCATGGCCATCGTCATCAGTACTGTGGTGTATATAGCTAAAAAATGGCAGTATTCTTTGTATTTTAAAGATATTCTACACATATGTGACCCTGGACCACAAAACCAGTCATAAGTTTACAAATATACCCCCAAAAAATCTAATTGTTGATTTTTCTTTTATGCCAAAAATCATTAGGATATTAAGTAAAAATCATGTTCCATGAAGATATTTTGTACATTTCCTACCGTAAATATATCAAAATTAAAGTTTTGATAAGTATTATGTATTGCTAAAACTTCATTTGGACCACTTTAAAGGCGATTTTCTCAATATTTAAATTTTTTGCACCCTCAGATTCCAGATTTTCAAATAGTTGTATCTCGACTAAATATTGTCCTATCCTAACAAACCATACATCAATGGAAAGCTTTTTTTTATTCAGCTTTCAATAAAAAAATTACCTTTATGACTGGTTTTGTCATTGTTTCTCAGAAAAAAAATAAATAAATTTGAGTCTTATGAGTCTTTGAGTCGTATAATATAATCACTTTGCTTGCGTAGTAAATGTATTTTGATATAAGAATGTTTAGATATCCAGTTAACACATATAATGCGTTGTAAAAGTATGTTTAATGCATTGATCATGAATTGTAATGGACCCTAAAATGCATCGTATGGTCTGATAAATAATAACCTGATTATAATGTTATAATACATATATAATACTTCACTATTCATTGAACACACCTTTAGAAAATATAATACATTAAAACATTTCAGATGTAACAAGGAATCTGCAAATACTATAATTGCATTTTAACTTTGGTTATGAGTGTTTATGTAAAGATGCAATGCATTATATGATTATGAATATCTTGCATTATACACAAAGGCTTAAAGTGTTATTGATATTTGTACTGGAAAGCAAGGAAAAAATACTAAATAAGCATATCATTTGTAACCCTGGACCACAAAACCAGTCATATCGGTTCAATTAGTTGATTAATGGATTAACTGATTTATGGTTTGTTAGGATAGGACAATATTTGACCGGATATACAACTATTTGAAAATCTGGAATGGTGTGCAAAGAAAATCAAAAATCACCTTTAAAGTTGTCTAATTGAAGTTTTAGCAATGCATATTACTAATTAAAAATTAAGTTTTGATGTATTTAGGGTAGGAAATTTACAAAATATCTTTATGGTAAATGATCTTTACCTAATATTCTAATGATTTTTGGCCCATACAGTGTATTTTTGGCTATTGCTACTAATATACCTGTGCTACTTAAGACTGGTTTTGTGGTCCAGGGTCACATTTTTGCAGTGTAGTATTTATGTAAATGCATCTTTAGCACTGATAAAATCCACATTTAATTTAGGACTGAATAAGTTTAGACTTTGTTAATGTCCTCTATTTTTACATTATCCACATAATTCATCATATTTTCACAATCAATATTGTCTTCAGCTTGCTTTGATAGATGCTCTCAGCAGAGATTCAAATGCTGGGGTTTTGGGTTGCAATGCGGAAACAATCCTATCTAAGTGAATTTGACTTCTAATTAAATCTGTGAAATAACATTTATTGTAGACAAACACATTTTCAGGAGGCTTGACTTGCTTGTGTCTACTGCAGACACCTTGTAGCTTCAGTTCACTATTGAAAAATGTTTGCTTTTTTGAAATACAAAATTACACAAATGCATATGCTGACTGAGAGCAATGTTTTATGGGAGTGGGCAGTTACTCTTGAGATTTTTCCACCACTGGACGTAATTTGAGCTCTGCCACGCCCCTCCATGTGACATCATCAGCTCATGTGATAACAGCAACGTCTCTGATTGGCTGATCTATGCTAGTTCTTCACTCTGAATTCAGCAATTAAACTTGATTTTAAAAAAATGAAGCTGAAACACTGTTGAAGTATTTGACTTAAATTAAGTTGAATTCACATCATATAAACATATGATACATATACTGCTCTTTTAAGCTTATATTTTGACGGAAACTGCAGGAGAGCTCTTATTTTAAAGGAAAACTCCAGCTTCAGCGAAAACAAGCTTACAAAAACACATCTCACTACAAATCTGCTGCGGAAAAAAAAGCGTAACTGGTGTCCGTTGCGTTCACAAACGCACGCTAAACTCACAGCACATGCAATAAACAAGTTCAACTGCATTCATTCACTGTGAACTGAGCCGTTCTGAGTTGCGGAAAACATCCGATCTCTAACTTATCAGTTGAAGAAAGTGCGTGCTTGGCTTTGAAACGTGCAGCGAAAACAGACTTGATGAAGGGATTAAGCTATATTGCTAATGTAATGCTAATTGCTATATTAAACTACACTTTTTGCCTGGAAGACCATGACATGTGACCATGATAATATTGGAAAGGTTTTGCGATCGCGATATCACGATATAGATACATTTGTTACATCCTTACTGTATAAGTAAAATGCAATCTGGAATAAGTCATTACTAAACTTATCTTTAGGAAGTAGGTTTAGCTTTTAGGTTCCTAAGCTCAAGACAAAAAACGACATATGGGTGAGTACTAAATATTAATTTTTAGGTGAATTATTCCTTTAATAAACCACAAACTGGATTTTTCCTCCACCCCATCCACCAGCTTATTTGTGTTTGAATTATTCTGGCAAAAACACGAGTGTGTGAGAGCGGATGAAACGATAGCTATGGAAGGATTAAAGGAATCCTGCTATAAATGGACTGTTTTGTTCCTGATTAGCTTTATGAATTATAACGAGACTCGAGAATCTCATTTTCCTCTCTGTGTGTGCTGTCGTTTGGCTTTGCCAGTTTTAGATGGAGAAAGAGAATATGTTAATTTTATAATACATATATACACACACACACACACACACACACACACACACAAATGGGCATCTATGTGTGTATGATCCAATACTGCTTATGCTGCATATAAAATCACACTATATACATATATACACATATACACTTTTTTATTTATTTATTTAAATCATTAGTTTTAAGTCTAGTAAACACTAATAACCCTGTTGTTTTTATGTAAATAAAAATTGCTGCTATACATTCTGTTGGTTCCTCAGCTGTCTCCTTAATACAGAAAGTCATTTTGACTGAAAGCACAATAACCCTGACTCTCTCTTCTGCAGTCATGTTCTCCAGCTGCTTAAGCAGATTCACTTGTTGATGGCGAGGGACGGGGGAATATTACAACCTAAAGGTCACTGTCTCAGACCCCATTACTGTCTGAGACGCTTTATCATTCCCAGAATATCTCATAAGCGCACACATCTCTGCCTTACTCTACACTTCATTTCTTCAGTTTGCCTTCGCAGGCCTTTTTCATTTTTACAAAAGATTGAGCTATTCATTTTGCTTTTGCTTTCGGCCCACCTCACGACAGATAATGCGGCTGTAGCCCACAGGAGGAAAGAGCGTCTCGCTGTCTCTCTGTCTCTCTGTCTCTGTCTCTCTCTCTCTCTTGTCACCGCTGCCCTAATGCACAGGTAAAAAGAAAAAAAAAACATGTGAGTGTCCCTATAGGAGATATAAAAAGCAACACATAAAGCTAGAAACCTGGGAGGGAATAGTTCACCTCAGAATGAACGTTCTGTCATCATCATGAAAGATATTATGCTCCAGAAGTGGCATAAAAAAACAGTGTTACATAGTATGTAGTCTGTATGACTTGAATGCTGTATTCCAAGTATATTCAGATGTCTTATTATAGCTTTTTGTGAGAAACAGATGCAAATATACATTATTCACTGCAGATCTGAAGCTCTCAGATCAACATTTGTTGAGGTCATTGCCGTGACTGAAAATAAAAGTTTATGTTTAAAACTGATGTGATGCATCAAAAGTGGGCCGTACACAGCAGAGGAGATGATTTTAGGTACATAATTACGTAAATATAAGTCTTTTTTTTCACAAATGACTTCTAAAAATTTACTCACACTGGTAAGTGCCTAAAGAAAAATCTGTAAAATTACTAGGTTAAAAATCTGGTTGATGTTAAGTTTACATTAAGTTGTGTAAATTTTAACATTTTGATGTAAACTTAATGTTTACATTTTCTGAAGTCATTTAATAATGTTTACATTGTTTACATTAACCTAAACTTGAAGTAAACTAAATTTAAACATTAACACAGACTTAATGTAAACTGAATGTAAACATTAACATTAACTTAATGCAAACTTAGTGTAAACAGTAAGCTAACTTAAGTTTACATTAAGTTTGCATTATACACAAAGTTTAGTTTAAGTTTGTGTTAATATTTACATTACGTTTACACAAAGCTTAAATTGTTAAAGTTATGTTTACACTAAGTTTACATTATGTTAAGTTTACCCTAATGTTTAGATTAAATTTACATTTAATTTAAGTTTAAGTTAATATTACATTAAGTTTGCATTAAGTTAAGTTTACACAAAGTTTAGATTAATTTTGCATAATATTAACTTTACACAAAGTTTGTATTAAGTTACATTTATGTTTACACTAAGTTTACATTAGGTTAAGTTGACGTTAATGTTTGTGTCAAATTTACATTTATTTAAGTTAAGTTTACATTAAGTTAAGCTTACACAAAGTTTAGATAGTTTATTAATATTTACACTTAGTTTGCGCAAAGTTTAAATTGTTTATGTTAATGTTTACATTTAGTTTACATTAAGTTTAAGTTAATGTAGACATTAATGTAAACTTAACTTAAACTCAAATTTATGTGAATTTAATTTAAACATTACCTAATATAAACTTAGTGTAAACACTGTTTACATTAATGTTTACATTAAGCTTTTGTTAATGTTTACACTAGGTTAAATTTATGTTAATATTTATATTAAGTTTACATTAAGTTTAATGTTTGTGTTAACTTTACATTAATTTAAGTTAAAGTTAGGTTTACATTAAGTTTGCATTCAGTTAAGTTCAGATTAAGTTTGTTCATATTTACACAAAGTTTACATTAAGTTTACACAAAGTTTAAATTAAGTTCTAGTTAGTTTACACTAAGTTTGCATTAAATTAACGTCAGTGTTTGCATTCACTTTACATTAAATTTGTGTTAATGTTTACATTTAGTTTACATTAAGTTTAAATCATTGAAAACATTAATGTAAACTTAACTTAGTGTAAACAGTTTACATTAATGTTTACATTAAGTTTGTGTTAATATGTACACTAAGTTTACATTAGGTTTGCATTAGGTTAAGTTTATGTTAAATGTACATTAAATTATTTATGTTAATGTTTACGCTAAGTTTGCATTAAGTTTATGTTAAGTTTATGCTAACTTAAGGTTACATTCTCTTACATTATATGGGGAAAAAACTATAATAGATGTAATGGGACATTTCATGTAATTTTAAAGTAAAATACTGTTACATGTACAGTTATTCAAATCAGAAGTTGCATTTGTTAACACTAATGCACTGTGACCGAACATGAACATGAACATTTTTTATAAACTAACATCAAATTTTAATAAATGCTGTAAAAATGGCATAGCTTACTATTAGTTCATATTAGTTAATGCATTAACTAATGTTAGCAAATGAGACTTACTTTTAGTAATTTGGTATACTGTATTAACATTATCTATATTAAAAAAAAATCATACTGTACATTTTGCTGTACATTTAAAGTCAATCTGCAATACTTAATGTTGCTGATATGGCTGCAAAACGATTAGTGGCAATTAATTCGAAATAAAAGTTTATGGTTACATACTGTATGTGTAAGTGCTGTGTATATTTATTTTGTATATAAATACAGACATACACGTATATATTAAGGACAAATATGTTTTATATACAAAATATTTTGATTTATATATAAATGATATACAAGTGTTTAAGTGTTTATATACAATACATACAATTTTCATTTTAAATATTTACATATAAGTGTGTGTATTTAATATATATATACATAATAAACATACACAGTACACACATATAGTATGTAAACATAAACTTTTGAATCGATCAATCGCGACTAATCGGTTTGCAGCCCTAGTCGCTAACATATTTTTTACGATGAAGTTTTGGCTGCCACAGCTGCTGTTTTATTACTGTAAATTTCACAGATTTTGCTGTTGCATGGGCTACAGATTGCAAATGTCTTGCACTGAGAGTGATTTTTAGTTTGCTTGTGTGGTCTGTGATTTGATGGGCTGCTCATACAGTACGGCCGAGAGAAAGGAGGAGACGCGTATATTGGCCTGAATAGATATCCATTTAAATTGGCCCTCGATTACAGCAGGCCTCTCGCTTTGACTCTCGCTCTTTCCATATTCTGCAGAATTCCTCTCATTTATAATTGCATTTTTTCCTTTTTCATCTCGTCGGCCCCGTGCTGAAAGACTGACAGCTTAATCAGAATTAATTGGCCGCTTGCACCATCCTCCATTTCTCCTTCCTCTCTTGTAATGTTTTATTCATCTGTAATTTTGTAATGCAAAATTAATTGCATTTAATAATACATTGGTACTGTATAGGTTAGAGACAGATCCACATTAATGTACGAGTGTTTAGCACGCTGCTGACGTTAATTAAACGAATGGCTAATGAAAAGAACGAGGGGGGAGAGAAACAAAAGGAATGAGAAACGAAACAGAGAAGAAAAACAAGCTGTATATTATTTTCAGAACCATCGAATGGATATTAATACAGAGGCGGTGGTCTTGTTTAAAATACAATTTTTTACTCATCGCATAACACTTCGAGTGCATCGAGTGTGATTTATCTGTGCGCTCTGGGCCTTTTAGACGGCCAATCGGTGAAGCCCTTTGATTGCATCTGATTGGCTGTCATGAATGCAGTGAAGATGATTGGCTTTATCAGCACACTATGTGTGTGAGCTGAAGATTAAATATTATTTGAAGATGATGACACAGTGGGGATTTTTTAAAGAGGCCGGATGGGAATACAGAGATAGATTATGAATATTAAAGATTTTGATTTATTTGGTGTGAAATATTGAAGATTCAACGTGGAAACCACAAAGAAATGATCAAAAAACAATCGTAAAGCGTAACTTGCACTTGTTTAGGTTAAGACAGGGTGGTAGAACGTTATATATACCTGTATATGTTTGTTTATATATATGCTTGGGAATATATTTTCATTTTGCATTTACAGTTATTTATTTAGCAGCAGTTGCTTTTATCCAAAACAATTTACAAATGAGGAATACTGTAGCAAACGGGAAAGAGTTTATTTGTTTATATGTAACTTATTAATGTAAGCCATTAATTTATATAATTTTATTATATTTATTTTTTTATTTTATTTAAACATAATATAATATAATATAATATAATATAATATAATATAATATAATATAATATAATATCCAAAACAACTTTAGTGAGAATAATTTTATTTAATATTTAGATTTATTAAGATATGCATTTATTTCTTTCTAATCTGTTAATTTATATTATTTAATTAATGGAATCTATAAATGTGTACATTTTATTACATTTACTTGTTTTTTATATTTATTTATATATAATGTTTTTATTTATTTATTTTTATTTTTTTAAACATGGCTCTTCAGATCAGAATTTGATGTCAAAACAATTCATTTCATAATATAATATAATATAATATAATATAATATAATATAACAATATAGTGTGGTAGGACATTATATTTAGATTTCCTAGTGAATATATTTACATTTTTTTATTCATTTTTATTTATTTTTACATTTTTACAAAGAAAAGATAAAAGTTTATTTGTCTTTTTATTTATTAATCTATGCAGTTATTTATTATTAATCTGATAATTTATTTAGATTAATTAGTGTAATCTATAAATGTATACATTTTATTTACTTATTTATTTATTAAGCTTTTATTTATTTTATTTTTTAAACATTGCTCCTCATTCTCTTAGATAGAATTGAATAGAATACAATGTTTTTTTTATGACTCTTAATTTCTTTTATGTAAAGCACTTTGAATTACCATTGCATATAATATAATATTTTATAATATAATATAATATAATATAATAATATTTTTCATGATTCTTTTAATTCCTTTTATTGAAAGCACTTTCAATTACCATTGCCTTGCCTAGAATAGAATAGAATAGAATAGAATAGAATAGAATAGAATAGATCAGATTATCCAAAAATGATTATTCAGTATTCTATTAAATTAATTTCTGTTGAATTAAATGTATGGCAAAAAAGTGCTATATATTGTGACATATAATCATCATTTAAAACTTTTTTACCAGCAACCAATTCAGTGTGTGTTTGCGTGTGAATATGTGCATATATGTCAGTGTGAGCATTGATACATAATTTACTATAGTAAAACAGTTTCAATGGCATGGCATTGCTTAAAGCTCGAGAAAACACAATCATTTATTCAGAGAGATTTGACTGAACGTTCAGAACGGAGAGAGAAAGTGTTAGATCAGTTAAAGAGAATATGTCAGTGCTTTACATAATTCATTTGTGAATGGTGCCGCCGTTTCGGGACTCGTTTTTAGGCGTGTGTGAGATCGTGTGCTATAGAGGTGTTGTTTGTCCTTATAGAAACGCTTCCCACAATGCATCAGTGCGGTGGCGAACAGTTGGTCTGGGGTCTGTGGGGAACACACATGATCTGAGACGCTAATGCATTGTGCTTTGTGTTACTGTATGGGGATCCGCTTTGTGCGTCAGCGTCTCTTCTAACTCTTCTCTCCGTTTTTTTTTTTTTTTTTTTGTCAGAAGTGTGAAAAGTGTGTCGTGCTGAGCTGCATGTGTGATTTCTAACAGAACATTTGCCGCCCGAGCCACCCGACAGGTTATCTTTATATTTCACACGTTCACATGTTGGGATAATGCATAACAGGCACGTGGAAAAGGGGCGATGGTTTTAGCGAACCATCTGGAAACTCTTCAAACAGGCTGCGGTTAGAAATTAGACCTTTTGGAACGTGCTGATTTTATGCTAATGCAACTGGTTTTCAGAGTAAATTATTGGTATCATTTTGAAAGCTTGTCTCCAGGATATAATCGCAAGGAAAATTAGTTTAGGTTAGTAAATGAAAAGTTACTGCTGATACCGAACAGTTAAATCTACTTGGTTAGTAATGTTTAGTTTAGTTTAGACATTGCACAGTTAATTAACCACTGCTTTATTTTTTCCGGAGTTCATACATTTAATTTGATTTATTCTTTTTTTTGTTTTGTTTTAATACCATTTTTAAAATCTTGCATTAATTGTTACATTTAGCTTTTTACATTTTTTTTTGTTTAAATAATTAAAATAAATAAATAATGTTTTATTTTTTATTTAAACAGGTGTTTAAATACAAGTGAAAGCATTTGTAAATATTTACATTTGTATTTTTTTTTATAGAAAAGTTACATATCTAACATATAAATGAATATAAGTTAAGTAGAAAAAAGTATTTAAAAATATTAATATTTTTAAAAATATTTGTATTACATATATTTAACTATAAAACAAATAAAAGGTCATTTGCATCAGATTTATCTTGTTTCTCGTGTCGTATTTAATTGCAGCAAATTTAACTAATAAAGTTAATTTTACTTATTTTTTATTGTGTATTTTATTTTATTATTTTTTATTGATGTTTTAGAGAAGTTCTTTAAATATATAACTAATTAATTGCATCAAATTTAATTGCAGTTATGTAAATATGTAACAAATGAAATTGCAGCAAATATATAAAAATTCTCACTTTCTTTTTTTTCTTTTCTTTTCTTTTTTAGTTCTTTATTTCTTCATTGGTCTTCTATTTTTTATTGTTTTTATATGTTTTTATATATATATAAAAATACATTACAGTTATGTAAATATGCAACAAATTTGATTGCAGCAAATTGAACTAATTTCTCACCAGTGGTGTTTTATTTTATTTTATATATTTTTTAGAGAAGTTCTTTAAATATGTAACTAATTAATTGCATCAAATTGAATTCATTTCTCATTTCTGGTCTTATAATTTATTATTTTTTTTTTTTTATATATAGAAAAAATATTAAAATATATATAAAATGCATTTAAATTACCAATCATATGTATATACAATGCAGTGACTTATTTTTAAGAGTGTGTATTTTTTATATCAATGAATTTTCTTTGAATATGAAACAAAAAAAACAAAAACAAAGTTATTTGCGCATTTTTTACTGTTTTACCAGAAGTTCTGTTGTTATTCAACACTTTCAAAGTCATACATACTCCAAATGTGGAATATTGACCCGCTTTTTCCAAAAATACAGTTAGTTTGACAGTGCAAAACACACTAGTTTGATACACTGAATTTACTACAGTAAAAACAGAGTTATTGCACAGACATTAAATCTCATATGTGAGCCTGGACCACAAAACCAGTCTTAAGTTGCACAGGTATATTCATAGCAATAGCTCAAAATTATCAGTTTTTCTTCTATGCCAAAAATCATTAGGATATTACGTAAAGATCATGCTCCATGAAGATATTTTGTAACTTTCCTACCCTAAATATATCAAAACTTAATTTTTGTTTAGTAATATGCATTGCTAAGAACTTCATTTGAACAGCTTTAAATGCTATTTTCATAATATTTAGATTTTTTTGCACCCTCAGATTTTAGATTTTCAAATATTGTCCTATTCCAACAAAACCATAAATCAATGGAAAGCTTATGAATCTCAGTTTCAAAAAATTGACCCTTATGACTGGTTTTGTGGTCCAGGGTCAAATCTGCATGTATGCATCTGTGTTTTCACCGAGTGCATGACACATGAACTGTTGTCTCCCATTGATTTGCTCAGCGCCTCCTGCTCTTCTTCCTTCCTTCTCTCTCCACTGCTGTGAGTCCATGAAGAAGTGAAGACTGTCTTTCTCTCTTTCGCTCGTCTCGTCTTACTCTCTCTGTCTTTCACAAACACACTTTCTCACTCCTTCACTCTCTCTCTCGCACTTCCTCCAACACTCTCCAGCCCCCACTCAAGAAGCTCTTCTGAAGAGCGTGTTTTCAAGCTGCACTGTGAGTATTTCTATGTGTGTGTGTGTGTGTGTGTGTGTGTGTGTGTGTGTGTAGGGGTTCGTAATCCTGCGTGGGTGAAGCGTTTGCTGCGCAGGGAGACGGAGTGAGAGAATCGAGCATGAATATAGCCTGAGGAGGAGACGAGTGAGAGTTTGAGATTAGAGAGAGGATGTGTCATGAGATGAAGAGAAACACAAAGAGGAATAGAGCAGCACATCACTGAAGACTGGGAGGAGACCAGAGGAGAAGAAAGGAGAACGGATGAGGAGATGAGATAAGAAACAAGCAGTAGATACAGAAACATGGACAGATTACAGTTTGGAGTTGTAGAAATAACTACGTTTTGGTGTTTACCTGTGAGGTTGCAAAGGTGTTCAGGTCAAAATGCTCACTGAGGCTGCATTTATTTGATCAGAAATACAGTAAAAACAGTAAGAATGTGAAATATTATTACAATAATAATAATAATAAACACTTTCTATTTGAATATATGTTCAAATGTAATTTATTCCTGTGATGCAAAGCTGAATTTTCAGCATCATTGCTCAAGAAATCTTCAGAATCTTTATTCTCGTAATATTTCGACTTTATTCTCGTAGTACTTCAACTTTAAGCTTGTAATATTTTGACTTTATTTTGTAATATTTTGACTTTATTCTCGTACTTCAACTTTATGCTCATAATATTTCGACTTTATTTTCGTAATATTTCAACTTTATTCTCTTAGTATTTTGACTTTATTCAGACTTTAATAATTTCTAATAGCATCATTATTATCAATGTTCAAAACTATGACTGTTTTTCAGTGCCATGTAAAAAATTTAATAAATAAAATCAAAGATTACGAGATTAAAGTTGTAATATTTCTAGTCGTAACGACTGCGTTTTAGTGCCACGTAAAAAAAAAAAGATCTAAGATTGCTAGAATAAAGTGACAATATTTTGAGAATTTAAATTGAAATTACGAGAATAAAGTCAAAATATTATAAGAATAAAGTCGAAATACTATGAGAATAAAGTCGAAATATTACAAGAATAAAGTCAAAATATTAAGAGAATAAAGTCGAAATATTAAGAGAATAAAGTTGAAATACTACGAGAATAAAATTGAAATATTACAAAAATAAAGTCGAAATATTACAACCATAAAGTTGAAGTACTACGAGAATAAAGTCAAAATACTACAACAATAAAGTCGAAATGTTACGAGAATAAAGCTGAAATACTATGATAATAAAGTCAAAATGTTACAAGAATAAAGTAAAAAAATTTCAAGAATAAAGTTGAAATACTATGAGAATAAAGTCGAAATGTTTCGAGAATAAAGACGAAATATTTTGAGAATTAAAGTCAAAATTACCAGAATAAAGTCAAAATATTATAAGAATAAAGTCAAAATTACCAGAATAAAGGTGAAATATTATAAGAAGCTCGTAATATTGACTTTATCTTCGTAATATTTCAACTTTATTTTCTTAGTATTTCGACTTTATTCTTGTAATATTTCAACTTAATTCTTGTAATATTACGACTTTATTGTCGTAGTATTTAGACTTCATTCTCATAATATTTTGACTTCATTCTCATAATATTTCGACTTCATTCTTGTAAAATTTCAACTTTATTCTCGTAAATTTTCGACTTTATTCTCATAAAATGTTGATTTTATTCTCGTAATATTTCGACTTTATTGTCATAATGTTTCAACTTTATTCTTGTAAATTTTCGACTTTATTCTCGTAAAATTTTGACTTCATTCTCGTAGTATTTCAACTTTATTCTCATAATATTTCAACTTCATTCTCGTAATATTTCAACATTATTCTCATAATATTTTGACTTCATTCTTGTAAAATTTCAGCTTTATTCTTGTAAATTTTTTACTTTATTTTCATAATATTTCGACTTTATTCTCATAGTATTTCAACTTAATTCTTGTAATATTTCGACTTTATTCTTGTAATATTTCGACTTTATTATCGCAGTATTTCGACTTTATTCTCATAATATTTCGACTTAATTTTTGTAAAATTTCAACTTTATTCTCGTAAATTTTCTACTTTATTCTCATAAAATGTTGACTTTATTCTCGTAAATTTTCGACTTTATTCTCATGAAATGTTGACTTTATTCTCGTAATATTTCGACTTTATTGTCATAATATTTCAACTTTATTCACGTAATATTTTGATATTATTCTCATAATATTTTGACTTCATTCTCGTAATATTTCGACTTTATTCTTGTAACATTTTGTCTTTATTCTTGTAGTACTTCGACTTTATTCTCATAATATATTGACTTTATTCAATCGTGCATTCAGGGTGTGAGTTTTGTTGAACTGTGAGCATTATTGTGATGCTTACTTTAGCAAACACAACTGATGAGTTCTGTCAGACAGAGTCACGCTGCATTGTGAAAAGTATGTGCGTGTCAGTGTTCGAGATGCACAGTCCAATCTGAGCGTCTCTGAAATGCAATTCAAATATATTCATAACTTACATTAATGCGGGATGTTTTTTCATGAGCCATATTTCTGCTGTAATGCATGTTCATATGCTCATCCAGCGCCTGACATCCGCTCATGCTCTCGCTCTCTCTCTCGCTGTCTGAGAGCAGTCAGAACTGGTTTGAGGTCAGTTTGAGTACAGTTCACCATTTCTGGCTTTTACTGAAGCAGTGTGCCATTATCTGAGCTCCACACACACACACACACACACATGCACGCGCAGTAGGGCCGTTTCATAACACTATCGATTAATGCCGTGGCACAGATAACAGAATGCATTGTGGGTTTGAATGTTGACACTGCTCTCCTCATCAAATTACAGAATAGGCTGCGGTGTGTGTGTGTGTGTGTGTGTGTGTGTGTGTGTGCATATGCTGTGTGTAAGTGTAAATGTGGGCTGTTGTATCTCTAAATCAGGCAGATTATAAAACAGGTTTGTTTGTGTCAGTCATTTGGTTTCTGGCATGCAATTATGCTAATTCCACCAGCAAACTTAAAGGGTTATTTCACCCAAAAATGAAAATTAGCCCATTATTTATTCATATGGCTTGTATATGACTTTCTTCTTTCAGATGAATACATTTGGAGTTATATCAAAAATTGTTCTGGCTCCTTCAAGCTTTATAATGGTAATAGGCAGATGTTTCTCTTCAACAGTCCAAAACAAGTCCAAATAAAGGCCTCCTGTAGCGAATCGATGCAATTTTTGTAAGAAAAATATCCATATTTTAAACGCAATCACTTTAATCTAGCCGTAAGGCACTTTTTATTACGGATGGATGTGCTTTATTGGACTTCTTTTGGATTGTTGAAGAGAAACACCTGCTCATTGCCATTATAAAGCTTGGAGGAGCCAGAAGAACTTTTAAAATAAATGTGAATAAATGTGAAAAATGTGATTTTTTTTTTTTTTTTTAGATATATGTCAGTATTGGAGCCCCTGTTAAAGTTTTTTTCCATTTGAATTTTTTTTTTTATTTTGTTTTGGTTTAATTTAGAATGTCTCAGTGAATCAAATTCCATGACATTCTGTATATTACAATAAATTCTAAAAGACTGGATTCTTTAAAGACTGACTGCACTAGTGTTACGGCAATAACATATTCTTTAAAGTAATGGAAATTTCCTGAAAAAGTATTCCCCTTCAGGCCATCTAAGATGAGTTTGTTTCTTCATCAAAACAGATTTGGAATCAGAAATAGCATTACATCACTTGCTCACCGATGGATCCTCTGCAGTGAATAGGTGCCGTCAAAATGAGAGTCCAAACATCTGATAAAAACATAACAATCCACAAGTAATCCACACCACTCTAGTCTATCAGTTAACATCTTGTGAGGCGAAACCAGTTTGTTTGTAGGAAACAAATCCATCATTAAAGCATTTTTACTTTAATCCATTGATTCTGGCCAAAATATGAGTTATCTATCCATAATGCTGCTATCTCCAGTCAAAATGAAATATGCACAGATCGAGCAGTGTTTACAAAACAGTTCCAAATCAGTTTTAAATAAATATGTGGGTGAATTTTGATGTGAGAGGACAAGAGTAGATGGAATTTTTCACTGGAAAAAACACTATTATGAACTCATATTTTGGCCGAAAGTGATTATGTAAAATTAAAACATTTTAATGATGAATTTATTTCTTACAAACACAACGTTTTTAAAAGTAAAAGCTTAAAAAAGAATGGTCATATTTTATTTTATTTTATTTTATTTATAATTCAGACTCCACATAGATATTTGTACTGTTTTTGTAATAATAATAATATTGACAACAACAACAGCTAAATGTAATTTTCTAGACTACAGTTTATTATTAATAAATGGAACAAATGATGGTAAATAGAATACAATTTTCCAGCTACATTTTCCTTTTTAAATTAAAATCTGAAAATAAAATAAAATAAAATACAATTATTTACCAATAGATCATCTGCAGTGAATGGGTGCCGTCAGAATGAGAGTTCAAACAGCTGATAAAAACATCACATTCACAAGTAATTCACACCACTCCAGTCCATCAGTTAACATCTTGTGAAGCAAAACCTGTCTGTTTGTAAGAAAAAAATACATAATTTTTACTTGAAACCATTGCTTCTTGACAAAATATGAGTTTTCTCTCCATAATGTTTCTATCTCCAGTCAAAATGTCTGAATTAGTAGAGAAATATGCACAGATCAAGCACTGTTTACAAGCCAAAACAGCTCTAAACAAACATTTGAATGGATTTTGATATGAAAGAACAATAGGAAATGAACTTTTATACTGGAGGAAGCGTTATTATGGATTACAGATTTGTATTTTAACTAGACGTGACGAATTCAAGTTAAAATGTCTTGATGGATTTGTTTCTTACAAACATGCAGTTCATAAGATGTTAATTGATGGACTGCAGTGGTGTGGATTATTGTGATGTTTTTATAAGCATGTATTTGGACTCTCATTCTGACGGCACCCATTGGTGAAGTGATGTAATGCTAAATTCCTCCAAATCTGATGAAGAAACAAACTCATCTACATCTTGTATGGCCTGAGGGTGAGCACATTTTCAATTTTGGATAACTATTCCTGAGTATCACTGATCTGTTTAGCTGTTTGAGATGTTCTGAAGTCCCCAGTTTGCCTGCTGTAATTAGTTATTACCCTTAGATTCATATCACAGCACCATCTGCTCTGGAGAGACATGCTGTCAGAGAGAGAGAGAGAGAGAGAGAGAGAAAGCGAGCATGTCTGTTAGCAGCGCTTATGTAACATAATGATGCTGCTTTTTAAATGGGATGATGTTGCACTCAGATGATCAAAAGATCATGTTCTTATAGCCACCATGAGTTTTGTTCGCGCTTTGTGCTCCTGCATCACGGACAGGATGTCAAAATATTTTGGGAACGTGATAAGTGTTGTTCATTTTGTCTTATTTTTAGTGCCTTGAATGCTAAAGTGCAGGAATAACAACCAGCAACAAGTCCAGGAACATCCTAATGCCAGAGCAGCGCAGCCCGATTCCGTTGTCAAGGCAACACGATCGATGTTTCCTCTGTAAACATCTCGCTGACATTCTCTCTCTCTCTCTCTCTCTCTCTCTCTCTCTCTCTCTCTCTCTCTCTCTCTCAGAGCTGTGCAGATTCTAGTTAGAACCAGAAATTCTGTAAAGAATTTTACAATTTCTCATTCTTTAGAGAGCCATCTACAGTGTGTTCTGGTGCTTTAAAGAAGCCACTGAAATTAAGAACCTGTAAATGGAATATGAAGAATGTTTTTAATGTCCAGTGTAATGTTTTAATTGGCGCTTGGTGAGGCTAGAGGTTTATATAATCAGTCCACATGAAATATTTGTACTGTAATAATAATACTAATAATACTACTAATAATAATAATGATGATGATGATGATGATAACTGCTAAATGAAATCTTCTATAGTAGTTAACTACAAGAGAATAAAATTATTAATACATGGAAAAAAAATGATGGTAACTAGATTTTCTTTTTTAAATTCAATTTTATTTTATTTTCTAATTAGATTTTTCTTTTTCAATTGAATTCTGAAATCTTGAAAAAGCGTGCTCTTACTGTATTATTTTATTATTATTTTTTATTTGATTTTATGTGTTTATTATTTTATTTCAGATCCCACATGGATATTTGTACTATTTGTTCTGTTGTAATAATAATAATAATAATAATAATAACAACAACAAAAACAACAACTGCTAAATTAAATTTTCTACTACAGTGGTTAACTAGATTATTAATAAATGGGAAAAAAATTGTGACTAGAATAAAAATGTATAACTAGATTTTCCTTTTTAAACTGAAATCTTGAAAATGTATTTTTAATTTAATTTTTTAATTTAATTTTGTTTAATTTATTATTTAATTTTATTTAATTTATTTGTACTGTTTTTGTAATAAAAACGACAACAATTGCTAAATTTAATTTTCTAGACTACAGTAGTTAAATAAAAAAAGAATACAATTATTAATAAATTGAAAAAAAAAATACTAAAACTAAAATCTTGACAAATTATTTATTTACATTTTAGTTTAGTTTAGTTTAGTTTATAATTCAGACTCCACATGGATTTTTGTACTGTTTTTGAAATAAAAAAACTAAAAATAAAAAAAAATGCTAAATTAAATTTTCTACTACAGTGGTTAACTAGATTATTAATTAATGGAAAAAAAGTGACTAGAATAAAATTTTACAACTAGATATTCCTTTTTAAAATGAAATCTTAAAAATTTAATTTAATTTAATTTAATTTAATTTAATTTAGACTCCACATAGATATTTGTACTGTTTTTTGTAATAAAAACAACAATTTCTAAATTAAATTTTCTAGACTACAGTAGTTAACTAAAAAAATACAATTATTAATAATTTGACAAAAAAATGCTAAAACTAAAATCTTGACAAATTATTTATTTACATTTTAGTTTAGTTTAGTTTACAATTCAGACTCCACATGGATTTTTTTTTGTTCAGAGAATTTGTGTCTTACACAGTGTATATTGTTCATAAATACATACACACACATGCTTTCATGTAGTCTTATTGTTGCCCTTTTATACAAACACTTATTTTCACCTGCTGTGTTTCTGCATCACACACACACACACACACACACACACAGTGTTTCTCTCAATGATAAGTCAGTAATGGATCTGTGATAGCAATGCTGGACTGTAATTGGATGGTTTTTCAGCACTTGTCATCTGTCTCTCTCTCACCACAGACAGCGGTGGGAGTCGTTATCTTGGCGGGGTTTCCTGAAAGAAAAGCAGTGCTGTTATATATATATATTTCTTAAGATCAGATCACAGTCGCTGTTCTCAATCTCAGCGCTGCGTTGACGAGGATCTCCAGGGATTACAAACGCTGAGATGTCGAGCTGTCGAGCTCTTATTCTGCCATGATCTCTTCATACTGATACTCTGATATTAGATGTTTTTAACATCCATAGTTACGAATAGTCTGGAAATCTACAGTTCGCGAAATACGAAATAGCAATTATTATAACTAGTTAAAAGGGTTTTATAAATCAGCTTTATATTAGCAATCATTTAAAGAAGTCTCTTATGCAATATTACTGTTTTTTTTCTGTATTTTTGATCAAATAAATGCAGCCCTGATGAGCATAAGAAACGTCTTTAAAAAAGTATTAAAAATCGTATTGATCCCAAACTTTTGAGTGGCAGTGTGAACATACACACACACACACACAGTAGTTTTTTTTATAATGCATCTTTAATAAATGTAGAGAGGGAATTGAACCCGGTTCATTCTGTTGTGTGTGTGTTTGTTTGAATGCTGTTGCATACTGTGTCATCAGCATGTAACGCGCTGACAGACTCGTTTATTTCAGTCCAGGGAAGAGCTGACGGCTGATAACGATGGTAATTTATGACAACTGTGTGAAAGCAAATGAATCGCAGATGTCCGTCAAAATCTCGTCGCTCTTTCATCCCAGACTAATGAAACGTCTGCAGTTCCTTGCCGGGGCGTAAAGGATGGCCACTTCTTTGTTTGCCTGTTTATTTGTGTATAAATCATAAGTTTGGAGATGACCGACAGGCGACAGACAGCTGCCTCGCCTTTGCTTTTCTCTCAGTTTCTAAACAGAACATTTAGTAATGACTCAAGAACGAATGGTTAAAGCAAGAGATGAAAAGTTGATGCTCAGATCCTCTGTGACTTTCATTCTTTAGTGGAACACAAAAAGAAGATTTTCTGAAAAGTGTTTTTCATGTTCATAGAATGAACACCAAACATTTTTCCCAATGAAAGAAAGTCATACAGGTTTGCAATGAATGTTTGTTTTTGTGTGAACTGTCCTCTTAATTAATTCTCAGTTCTTGTTTATGTAGATCCAACACGTAACTCGATAAAAAGTTTGTCAAGACGAACTTGCTGAACAGTGGTTGCTAAGGTATTGTTTAGGTGTTCTGGGTGGTTGCTAGGTTGTTGCTTTGTGGTTGCTAAGGCATTCTAGCTGGTTGCTAAGGTATTCTAGGTGGTTGCTAGGGTGTTACTAGGCAATTACTAGACCGTGATTGTTAAGGTATTGCTTAGTTGTTCTGGGTGGTTACTAGGTTGTTGCTAAGGTATTCCTAAAGTATTCTAGGTAGTTGCTAGGGTGTTGCTAGCCAGTTACTCAAGTGTGGTTGCTAGGGTATTGCTAAAGTGTTCTAGGTGGTTGCTAGGGTGTTAATAGGCAATTACTAGACAGTGGTTGCTAAGGTATTGCTTAGGTGTTCAGGGTGGTTGGAAGGTTGTTGCTTTGTGGTTGCCAAGGTATTCTAGCTGGTTGGTAGGGTGTTGCTAAGGTATTTTAGGTGGTTCCTGGGGTGTTGCTAGCCAATTACTAGAGTGTGGTTGCTAGGGTATTGCTAAAGTGTTCTGGGTGGTTGCTATGTGAATGCTGATGTATTCTAGGTTGTTGCTAGGATGTTACTAGGCAATTACTAGACTGTGGTTGCTAAGGTATTGCTTAGGTGTTCTGGGTGGTTGCTATGTGGTTGCTAAGGTATTCTAAGTGGTTGCTAGGGTGTTACCAGGCAATTACTACAGCGTGATTGCTAGGGTGTTGCTTAGATATTCTAGGTGGTTGCTAGTGTGCTGCTGGGCAGTTGCTGGAGTGTGGTTTCTAAGGTATTGCTAAGGTATTCTAGGTGGTTGCTAGGGTGTCACTAGGCAATTACTTGAGTGTGGTTGCAAATGTATTGATAAGGTGTTCTGGGTGGTTACTAAGAGATTCTAGGTGGTTGCTAGGGTGTTGCTAGGCAATTACACAAAAAGTGTGGTTTCTAAGGTATTACTAAGGTATTGTAAAGTATTCCAGGTTGTTTCTATGTGGTTGCTAAGGTATTCTAGGTGGTTGCTAGTGTGTTGCTAGGAAATTACTAGAGTGTGGTTGCTAGGAGATTAATTAGGTGTTCTGGGTGGTTGCTAGGTTGTTGCTTAGTGGTTACTATGGTATTCCAGGTGGTTGCTAGTGTGTTGCTAGGCACTTACTAGAGGATGGTTTCTAGGGCCATTACTAAGGTGTTCTGAGTGGTTGCTAGGTTGTTGTTATGTGGTTGCTAAGGTATTCTAGGTGATTGCTAGAGTGTTACTAGGTGATTAGTCATGTATTGTAGTTTATAATGTATTGATAAGGTATTCCTGCTGGTTGCTAGGGTATTGCTAAGCTGTTTTGGGTGGTTGCTTGGTTGTTGCCACAGCGGTTGTCAGGGTGTTCTTGGTGGTTGCTGTGTGGTTCCCAGAGTGTTCTGAGTGGTTTCTGTAGTGCTTTCTTGCAGTTGCTAGTATGTTTCATCATATTGCTAGCATGTTTCAGATATATGTCCAATGTTAGTTGCTAGGCTTTGTTAGTGACCTAGTCTCAGAACATTATGAAATCCACTTAGAACACCACAAAGCAAATGCATAGCAACACCCTGACAGTGCCTCCTCAACACCGTAGTATCATAGTATCAACAGCATAACATTTATTTGGAAGACAACATAGAAACTGCATAGCAATAGCATAGAACCATAGGAAAAAGTTGAGCCCCTCTCACATTTTCAATAACTTCATTATTTTTGAACTTTTCAAACTATTTTTAGTTGGTGACTTTCCGTGTTCTGTCACTGTTCAGATCTGTCAGTTTCGCCTGACTGACAGGTGCTTTTCAAACGCTGCACTAATTCCATTAAACCACCAACTGGCAGCTAAACTCTCCACACACACGCTGTTGATAAGGTTACAGCGTGATCACGCCGAGCCTGTCAATCATACGCCTGGCGGAGGTTAAAGGTCAGTGTTGTTAACTGCTCTCACACACGCAGAGAATGCGCTGTGTATTCTAAGAGCGTACATACTCACACTTGATGATCTCCAGACATGGTGGGCACCAGTGACAAGCCATTATTCATTTTGCATAATTACATCCTTAACACCAATCATCGATGTCTCGCCATGGAAACGTGCCTCGCCATGCAAACGTGCCTCGGAGGAATATTCTGGTCTGGAATACTCACAGACCCAGGGGAGCGATGCTCGCTAAAGACCCTAGAGAGTAACGCACAGATGATCAATATCAACTTGGGTCAGTTTTCTCATTTAGCTCAGTGCTGCAATCTATAAATACATCTATAGATGCTGATATGAAGTGTGTGTGCATGTTTTATACATACACAGAGGCTAAATTTAATTTTACTAAATGCTTTTAGCAAGTGAATTGAGGAAATGTACTTTCCCTAAATACTTTACTGAATATGGAATTGTATTTTGCATGCATTTTTGTCTTTAAAAAATACACATTTGAAATGGCACCTGTCATGCTTGTTTTGCAGAAACTTTTTGCTTTACAAACACAAAATCTTAAAGGAATAGTATGGTAATTTCCTGAGAATCTACTCACCCTAGTTGAGATGTAGATGAGTTTGTTTCTTCATCAGATTTAGAAAAATGTAGCATTACTTGGTCACCAAAGGATTCCTCTGCAGTGAATGGGTGCCGTCAGAATACAATATTATAGATTGTGGAGTCATATTTTAGTTGGAAGCAACACTTAATGATGCACTCGTTTCTCACAAACAGTTTTTTACTTCAAGATGTTAACTGATGGCCTGGAGGGGTGTGGATTATTGTGAGGTTTTTATTAGATGTTTGGACTCTCATTCTGACGGCACCCATTCACTACAGAGGATCCATTGGTGAGCAAGTGATGTAATGCTAAATTTCTAATTTTCTCATAGTTACAGTCAAACTATTCATTTTTGTACTGTTACCAGTTAACAAAGCCACTTTTTAAATGCCTTTGGTTCTTGGCAAGTGTTTTGGCCCCTGTGGGAAGGGTCTGATGGAAGGCTGAATCGAGCTTAGGGTTGCCAAGGAGACCCAGTGTGAAACAACAAGCAACTGTGCAGTTTCCTTCATCCAGAACATCACATTTCTGACTGTTTGTCTTTCTGGCCAGCCCTTAAATTTTAATGCAGGGTTATTATAGGCAAATAAACTAAAACATTTTTGCTACTTTGAATGAAATAAACGTTAACTAAACATAAAACATTAAATAAATATATAAAAAATAATAATAATAATTAGTCAATTTTAATTTAAAATTAACTTGATGTTCTAAAATGATAAAAACTAAAATAATAATAATAATAAAAAACTATATAGGCATACAGTATTAGAAAATTACTAAAAATTAAAAAAATATATAATAATAAAAACTATAATAAATATATCTGTGATACTAAAAAACAGTGATGTTTTGGTTGAAGTGTACTCACATTTGTTTTTCTAGCATGATAGGGGACTTTCCATTGACTTGATTTTCTATTGATTTCATCCTGAGCTAATGATCATTTCCATCCTTTAACCCTAAAACTAACCTTGACTCAACCTTTCTGCATTTATAGATTTACATTAAGATATTATTTATGTGCATTCAGCTGTTTTTCTCAAGGGACCATTGTTGTTCCCCACCATATAGTTGATTCCAGGTTCCTCTATCCTTTACGGGGACATTTGGCCCTCACAATAGAGTCTAAACCTGACCCACAGATATACAGGAGAAATCGAACTCCTCCATCTTCCCTGCTGTGCTGAATTCAGGGCGCACACTGCATTTGCTGTTGTAAAATGGGATAAATCATTTTAGAGCAGTGTGTGTGTGTGTGTTCCTGTGGATAACAGTGTGCTGTCACACTGAACAGTGAGAATCTGTGCTGGTTATACACATGTACAGGTTTATGGCTGTGAACAGGAACACAAACAGCTAGGGATGTAACAGTATTATCAATATTGTGCTATCGCAATAGCAAAACTGCCTCGATATCATCTTGGTCACACAATGATATGAAACAGTAAACAGTCTTCCAGACAAAAAGTATAGTTTTTAAAATATATTTAAACTTCTTATTCTAACATAAAAAGTCTTTAAAGTTGTGTTTTGGGCCATTATGCTTTGGCACAGTATCTGTCAAACCAACTAAAACTGAAAGCACAAATATGACTTAATCCTTCATCACCAGACTTCGTTCAGGTGATCGGCTCGTGATCCGGTGTTTTCCGCACCTCAGAACGGCTCAGTTCACAGTGAATGCAGTGAACTCATTTATTACATGTGCTGTGAGTTTAACATGCGTTTAAGTATGCAACGGCCACCAGTTATGCTTTATTTTTGTGGCAGATGATTACAGTTTTTCACTTGATTTGTGGTGAGACGTGTTTTTTGTAAGCCTGTTTTCACTGAAGCTGGAGTTTTCCTTCAAAATAAAAGCTCTACTGCTGTTTCTGTCAAAATAACAGCTTAAAAGTGCAGTATAAAGTGTAGAAATTAGGAAAGAAGTATTGTAATTTTCCTACTGTAGTGTAAAGCAGAAATAATATACCTATGAAATATTCATTTTCATTTATTTTACAGTGCAGTTGTTTTACAATATATGGCTATTACTTTCATAGGAATAACAATAATATAAAATGTTATTTTATCATCATTATTATTATTATTATTGTATTCTGAATAGTTTGGCTTCTTAAAACATTAGTGTGAATGTACAGTATACCACATATAAAACAAGGGTTGAGTCCCCTTTAAAGTTCAGGTTCAAGTCAATTCAATGAATTGTATCGTTCATTGAACATGGGTTGGAGCTCTTAATTTTGAACTCTCAAAGTGTATTAGAGAGACTTATTCTTACTTAAGATAATTTAACTTTAAAATGTACATAATTTTCTTTTTTTTTTCTTAATTTAGCAGTAATATTGTATCGTGGACTTCATATTGTAATATTATTGTATTGTGAGATATCATTACATGCCTACAAACAGCTGTTTTGAACATTGTGGACTTTGAAGCAAAACCATTTTGCATCTGAAATACTGTATTCTGATTGGTCAGCTGGAGCTTTGTGCACTCAAATATTTTTGTATAAAGATACTAAACTGTCCAAGGCAACTGGTTTCCTACAGAGCTGCATTAGTTCCATGTCTTTTGTTTTAAAATGTTTTAACTCAAATCAATATTTCACATCCATTTATTTATTGTTTATTTATGCAGTAAACAAGAGAATGTACAGTCAGCTGTGATAAAAGACTCCATTAATGTCTGGCTGACTGTACTGTACATTATCCAATACTTATACAATTAATAGTTTTGGTTGTAAAATCTGATTGGATGAGTGAATATCATTCAAAAAGAGCAGTTAAATGCAGATCTGTCACTGTATTTCTACACACCAATAAAAGCATAAACAGCTTATAGCTAGAAAAATAAACTATATTGTTTGATAGAAAAATAGCTTATTGTGACACTTATGGTTATATTTATCATATTCATGTTGCAGAAACCACTAAATTAGAATGGTTTTACAATGATTATAGAGTATTGCAGCTTACAACATAAACCAAATGTGATAAACCTTGAGTGGACAACCTTGAGTGGATTATTGTGCATTAAATTACTGTTGCTCAAAATGCAAACATCTTTCATAATGCAGAATCATGCATTGTGTGTGTGTGTGTGTGTGTGTGTGTGTGTGTTTAGGGTGACTGTGTGACGTTACCCTTCATTTCTCTCATTTCCTCCCTGTGTCTGTACTCAAACATTGATGCTGTTTGCTTTCAGCCGCTGCCTCATTTGCCCGAATAAAAATTTATGATGACATTTTCTACATTCCATAAAGTATTCATAAATGTCATTACTAATATCTCTCATAGATCATTTAAATTGATCTGTGTGTCCGGTGTGGCACAGCAGGAGCCGTGTGGATGTTCTCGCTGACGATGAAACCTCCTGCTTACTCTGGGTTATTTCTGTTATTTTATGCTATAGGATTCTGCAGGCAAACAGTGTTTAAAGGAATAGTTTATCCACAAGGAAAATTTGCTAAAAAAATGACTCATCAAAACATGTTTTGAGAAGTATAGCAAAGCATTAATCGCTTGCTCACAAGTGGATCCTCTGCAGTGAATGGGTGCCGTCAGAATGGGAGTCCAAACAGCTGATAATAACATAATTTCGGCATGAAGTGATGGTTTAAAGTTAAAATGCCGTAATGATGGATTAGTTTTTTTTTTTTTACAAACACACAGCTTTTCGCTTTATAAAATGTTAACTGATGAACTGGAGTGGATAGTGTTTTTTCTTAAGTTGTTACATGGTTCTTTGTCGATTAATTTCATTTGTAAGTTCTTAAAGTACCAGAACTAAAGTTTCCAGAACAGGGTTTTTGCCATAGAAGAAGCATTTTTTAGTGTTTCTTAGTGTAAAGAACATTTTAAAAATCTAAAGAATGTTTTTCCACTATAAAGAAGCTTTGTGGAATTCAAAGATTCCATGGATGTTTCAGATTCTTAATAGAACCATCAAATGCCAATAAAGAAGCTTTATTTTTAAGAATGTAAGGGATGAAACGTGATTCCTTTGACATGGGGCTGTAAAACGCGTCTTGGCTCCAGCTGGAACCTTTATTAGACGGACAATAGGCGATGTGAGTGAAACTCCTCAGGGGCCAGAAGTCGAACTTATTCTCGTATTCTTTCTGTCTCGGTCTCTCATTAGTGCCGTGGAGAGATATGACACAGGGACGGAGGCTGATGCAATTACAGTGAAACTGATTGAAGGAGAGGTCAAATTATCACAGCAATGATTGTCCTTTGTCTGAAAGGGGAGCGTGACATTCTGCAGTGATTAACGTGTCAAAGAGAAAAGAAGCGAGGGAGAGAGACATGTGAAGAGGGGTTTGCTCCGTTCTATAGCTCCTGATTATAATGTCACGCCTCATCCACTGTCACGCCTGCCGTTTTATTTGAGGCTGCGACTCGCTGATCATGTGGAAAACAATCAGATCCAATCAGAACCAATCAGGGCTCACTTCAGCACGGCCTCCACCCCACTACGTGTGTGTTTGGGTCAATGGAGTCTAAACAGCATGTGGATTCATGTGTATAGATGCTAATAGATTGATATATTAATTAATTCATCAGTATTTGACCATTTTTGTTATTATTTTTTTGCAATTAACAGTAGTTTTAGCTCTTCTTTGTATTGAAATACATGCCAGCGGATAATGCACAGTTCCTTTTTCCAATGCTTTTGAGTGAATTTTGAGTAAATGTTGTACAAAAATGATAATTTCACTAGATTGCATTACATCATATTGGTGTATGTGTGTATATATATATATATATATATATATGCTCTTTACATATATACTGTTTTTTATTTTTAGTATTTAGTCAAACATTGAAATTTTAGTTATTTAGTTATGTGCTTTTGTCATTTTTATTATTTATATTAGTTTTAGTATTTATTTTACTTATTTTATTTCAGTTAGATGTCAAAACAACATTTACAGTGTTTATTTAAATCTTTTTAAGTTTATATTTTTAATGTAATTTGTATTTTTTCAGCTTTGTTTCAATTAGCAAAAAATGATTTTTATAGTTTTAGTTGATCAGCACTGGTTTTGGAAATTATGGTGTAATTTTTGCAAAAAATCTGTTTTTTTTTATTTTATTTTTATTTTTTTTAATATTGCGTTTTGAGTGCATTTTGAGTGCAAATGTATTGTATGGGTCAAAATGATCGATTTTTCTTTTATGCCAAAATCATTAGGATATTAAGTAAAAATCATGTTCCACAAAGATATTTTGTACATTTTTAACTGTAAATATATAAAAACGTAATTTTTTATTAGTAATATGCATTGCTAAGGACTTCATTTAAACAACTTTAAAGATGATTTTCTCTATATTTAATTTTTTTTGCACTCTCAGATTCCAGATCTTCAAATAGTATCTCGGCCAATATTGTCCTATCCCAACAAAACATACATCAATGGAATATCTTATATAACTGGTTTTGTATATGCATTTTATGTACTTATTTTTAAATATTTGTATATATAAATAGTGTGTGGTGTGATAAAAGGGACATGAAACAACAACAGCACAGCTATGGAGGAAATCAGTTTCCTGGGACGATGATCAATTATACTTTGTTTAATTATATATAGTGGTCATTAAGTGAAATGCTTGACCACAGAATGCCATGACTGATCAGTCAGAATAAAGTATACATGTTTGAGTGTTAATATCAGCATTCATTTTCATTTGTAGATTGGCAGACTTTGCCTTTTGGACGGTTTCTGCTGACTCTACTGCATATTACCATATTAAAGCTTGCCGGATATGATTTTCAATTAGCGAAATTAACCTACAGACTCACGCATGCACACGTTCATATGTCCTCAAGAACACGTGCACGCCCCACATGCACGTGCACATGCACAGCACTCTTCAGGAGTTCTTCTGGCCCAGTAAATCAAGGCTGTAGTGGCGTCGCAGGGGAGCTGTCCGGCACATGTGGTGCTGAAACACTCCGCAGAGGCTCTGTGACTGTGCATTCAAATGGATCCTTCCACAAACACACTCACAGATGTGCTCAAACACACACACACGCACGTCTTTTAACCCTCTGCAGCGGTGAAATATTGATGAGAGCCTCATAATGGGAAGAGGAGAGGCTGTGTGAGAAACTCACACATGAATTATAAACACGAGATCATGCCCCGTCTGTGTGCTCAAAGTGAAGACATCAATATTATATGGCAGAAATTAGACAGCCTTTCCACTTTCACACACCTCGTTCACCTATGGATGGCGTTCACAAATGGACAAAACTGAGGAATTCTTGGATCCTGTTTTTTATGATTATCATTAACTGCTGTGACATTTTGAGTACATGTTGCATAAAATCAACACTGCATTTCATCAAAAAACTCATATGCCAGGTTATATAAGTTTGTGTTTTTTGAAAGAAATTAAAACTTTCATTCAGTGAGGATGCATTAAATACGGTGCAATTAAATTGATGAAGACATTTATAATGTTACAAAAGATTTCTGATTATAAATAAAAACTGTTCCTTTGAACTTTCTATTCATGAAAAAAATCAGTGAAAATGCATAAAATCAGAAATATTTCTTGAACAGCAAATCAGAATATTAGAATGATTTTGAAGGATCATGTGACACTGAAGACTGGAGTAATGATGCTGAAAATTCAGCATTTTATCACAGAAATAAATTATATTTTAAAATGCATTCAAATAGAAAATTTTAGATTGTAATAATATTTCAGAATATTACTGTTTTTACTATATGTTTGACTGTATATATGCATTCCTCACTTTCTATTAATCAAAAATCCTGAAAAATGCATTTGATCATGGTTTCCACAAAAATATGATGTGGCACAACTGTTTTTAACAGTGATTTAAATCAGAAATGTTTCTTGATCAGCAAATCTGCATATTAGAATGATTTCTGAAGGATCATGTGACACTGAAGGCTGGAGTAATGATGCTGAAAATTCAGCATTTTATCACAGAAATAAATTATATTTTAAAATGCATTCAAATAGAAAGTTTTAGATTGTAATAATATTTCAGAATATTACTGTTTTTACTATATGTTTGACTGTATATATGCATTCCTCACTTTCTATTAATCAGAAATCCTGAAAAATGCATTTGATCATGGTTTCCACAAAAATATGATGTGGCACAACTGTTTTTAACAGTGATTTAAATCAGAAATGTTTCTTGATCAGCAAATCTGCATATTAGAATGATTTCTGAAGGATCATGTGACACTGAAGGCTGGAGTAATGATGCTGAAAATTCTGTTTGCATGACAGAAATAAATAATATTTTAAAATGTATTCAAATAAAAAAATAGTTATTTTAAATTGAAATAATATTTCACAATTTTACTGTTTTTACTGTATGTTTAATCAAATAAATGCATTCTCAGCGATCATAAGAAACTAGGGGCTGTCAAAATTCTATTTGCATGACAGAAATAAATTACATTTTAAAATGTATTCAAATAAAAAAATAGTTATTTTAAATTGAAATAATATTTCACAATTTTACTGTTTTTACTGTATGTTTAATCAAATAAATGCATTCTCAGCGATCATAAGAAACTAGGGGCTGAAACCCAAAATTCTGAATGCACTTGGCTAAAAACTGAAACCGAAAATGCTTTGTAATAATAATTTATTATTTTCTTAAATAAGATAAAGTAATTTTGTAAGACTTTTTAAAATTGAACTCTGAAAACTGAATTAAAAAAACACACAAACCAACCACACTTTTATTAAAATTGGACAGAAAATATATTCATGTTAAATACTGGTATATTATTTTTATTCAATTCAATGCAACAGAATCAGATATGTGACACTGGACCTCAAAACCAGTCATATTTTTTTCCATTGATGTATGGTTTGTTAGGATAGGCCAATATTTGTCAGAGATACAACTATTTAAATATCTGCAATCTGAGGGTGCAAAAATAATAAAATAATATAAAATAAATATTGAGAAAATGGCCTTTAAAGTTGTCCTTTAACCCTTTAACTGTCACCGTCCCGTCACCGGGACGCCTGCGTTTACTTCACCATATTTCAAATAAATCCTAATCTAATCATGACAAAATATATATCGTTGGAAAGGTCTAAGACTCCTAAATTTATATTTTACCACTGTTTTGTGTTACAAATTATGTAGGAAAAGTAATAGATTAATTTATGACAAGAGTGCACCTCAAAAAATGTACTTCATAACAGGAGTTCAGACCTTTTTCACAAAAAGACTTTCTTTGTTGCCTTTTTTTTCTATCACGCTTTAGAAATCATAAGAAATTATATATCACTTGAAGACTTAAAATTTCAAAATTCATCTTTTGGAAACCATTTTAAAATCAGACATTGCATTATCATGGAAATTGTACCTGAAAATCATATTACAAAATGTTTTTGTTTATGAATGATAAAAAATTTGAATGATAATACATTTGGATAGTGCATTTTCATGTCTATGTTCACAATAGGGAGTGACAGTTAAAGGGTTAAAGTTCTTAGCAATGCATAATTCTAATCAAAAATTATGTTTTGATATATTTACTGTAGGAAATGTACAAAATATCTTTATGGGACGTGATATTTATTTAATATCCTAATGATTTTTTTTTAGAAAAAAATCAATATTTTTTTG
Source organism: Cirrhinus molitorella (assembly GCA_033026305.1). Lineage (NCBI taxonomy): Eukaryota > Metazoa > Chordata > Actinopteri > Cypriniformes > Cyprinidae > Cirrhinus > Cirrhinus molitorella. The sequence continues at coordinate 4,631,773 of CM065124.1, read as the reverse complement.
TCTATTTGCTACAAACATACCCGTTCTACTTCACATATAACTGTTTTTGACTAATTATCCAGATGAAGCAGAGCAACTCAATTACATTTTAAAACATATTGACATAGAAAACAGTAATTGTAATATTACTGTTTTTACTTTATTTTCACATACGGTGTGCAGTCTACTGCTTATTGTACAGCAGTAATGGTAGGCTGGCCGTTCTGTCCACATCCCAGAGGCTTTCCTACACAACACAGACATCCTGATTAAGTTCAGATGAATTCTCCTCACATGCTCGACTGTACGCTGAAGTGAACACTGGAGGAAAGCCAACATGCAGCCAGCTTTAAATTATAACATTACCCATGATTCCTCAGGCAGCCCGTGCACTGTATATACAGCGCCAAGTACCAGTATATGATCTAGAAATCTGCATTTAATAGCCTCCATCAAATGCATCTGAAAACACAAGTCTGATTTTTGCGTGCGTGTTTGTTTTAGCTAATTCACTAATTCAATTATATTTCATTTGAATTTATTAGAAGCTTAAGTAAACATTGTCTAGATGTGGCATTTAAGCACAGTGACGATGTAATACAGGATGAGGAACAGACGTGTGTAATCATGTTTGATCTCGTGCATTAATCTTATTGTTCACATGCATATTTATAAAGGTATTATTAGCTCCGTTTCAAAACCTAGTGAGCGTCCTCGCTGTCTGCTGTTTACATAGGCAGCTGACTTATGAGACAGCATTTAAACTGTAGCGGAATCTCTTAAGTGTGTGATTTAAACACTGTATATAGGCCGAAACTTTATGTGGTAAACAAGTAGTTAATCTGTTGCTGTTTTAACCATGTGGCATACATAGAATATTATCTAAAATTACACATTTTTAATTTAATTTGTTACTTTTTGATATTGAATGAATTATAATTATATTAATTTAATTTTTTATATATTTTTCTGTGTTCTTTATATGATTTTCTTTTGTGTTATATGGAAGCCCGTTTCCAGCACTGAATAAAAAATAAACAAAGTCAGATTGCGAAATATAAACTCACAATTCAGATTTTTTTTCTCACAATTGCTAGTTTACATCTTGCAATTCTGACTTTTTTCTCATAATTGTCTCATATAAACTCGCAATTCTGACTTTTTTTTTGCAATTGCAAGTTATAAAGTCAGAATTGCAGGATATAATCTCACATTTGTGAGAAATAAAGTCAGATTGTGAGATATAAACTCGCAATTCAGATTTTTTTTCTTGCAATTGCTAGTTTATGTCTCGCAATTCAGACTTTTTTCTCATAGTTGTGTCATATAAACTCGCAATTCTGACTTTTTTCTCAAAATTGTGAGACAAACTCACAGTTGCAAGTTATAAAGTCAGAATTGCAGGATATAATCTCACAATTGTGAGAAATAAAGTCAGATTGTGAGATATAAACTCGCAATTCACATTTTTTTTTTCTTGCGATTGCTAGTTTATATCTCGCAATTCAAACTTTTTTCTCATAGTTGTGTCATATAAACTCGCAATTCTGACTTTTTTCTCAAAATTGTGAGACATAAACTCACAGTTGCAAGTTATAAAGTCAGAATTGCAGGATATAATCTCACAATTGTGAGAAATAAAGTCAGATTGTGAGATATAAACTCGCAATTCACATTTTTTTTTCTTGCGATTGCTAGTTTATATCTCGCAATTCAAACTTTTTTCTCATAGTTGTGTCATATAAACTCACAATTGCGAGTTCTAAAGTCAGTATTTCGAGTTATAAAGTGAGAATTGGGAGATATAAAGTCAGAATTGCAGGATATAATCTCACAATTGTGAGAAATAAAGTCAGATTGCGAGATATAAACTCGCAATTCTGACTTTTTTTCTCATATATATATGAGATATAAAGTCAGAATTGTGAGATATAAAGTAAGAATTGCAAGATATAAAGTCAGAAATGCGGGATATAATCTCACAATTGCAAGAAATAAAGTCAGATTGTGAGATATAAACTCACAATTCTGACTTTTTTCTCAGAATTTGGAGATATAAACTCAATTGCGAGAAATAAAGTCAGAATTGCGAGATACAAGATCACAATTCTGAATTTTTTCCTTGCAATTGCGAGATATGAACTTGAAAAAAAAAAATACTGATATGTTCACAGAATTGCGAGTTTATATCTCACAGTTCTGACTTGATAACTGACAGTTGTGAGATATAAAGTCATAATTCTGACTTGCAATTGTGACTTTTCATCTCACAATTCAGATTTTTTTTCTTGCAATTGCATGTTTATATCTCGAAATACTGACTTTTTTTTAGTTTTTATCACAATTCTGACTTTATAACTCGAAACTGCAAGTTTGTTTCACAATTCTGAGAAAAAAAGTCAGAATTGTGAGATAAAAAGTCGCAATTATCTTTTTTTATTTTTTATTCAGTGACGGAAACTGGCTTCCATAGTGTCAATACCCATCAAAAGCATTTATAAAATAAATAAATAAAATAAATAAATAAATAAATAAATAAACAAATAAACATAAGTTTTTTTTTTTTTTTTTTTTTTTAAGAAGTGTTTTTACTTATTTTAACTAATTGACATATGTTTGTCTTGCACTATACGACATAATATCTTAAACTCAGTCAAAGAGGAAATATGTGATGCTGCTTTGGCATTAAAATGCTGTCTAGGTAGGCAGCTCACTAGGTTTCGGAGCAGAGCTTTTATTATTGTGGTGTTTGTAATATGTATGTGTACTGCATGTGTGAGTACCTATTAATAACTGGCATTAAGCATGCGGTCTGTAGGGAGCTGCTATTGTTAAGATGAACTACTGTGAGGTCCGGCACAATGCTGTCGCGTTTCTACAACTGTCTCATTACACACACACACACACACACACACACACACACATACAATGTGTGGTTAGTCACTTAGTGTCTTGTTTATTACCCACACTACAATTCCCCAAGGGTCACTTCGCTGACCTGCACACACACACCCCGCCTCATCCATTTTAATGCTCTGTTCACAGACAAATATGAAAGTCTGAATATTTCTGTCTTTGCTGACTTATAGGGAAAGTATGGGGGGGGGGGCATTAATGCTAAATGTTATCTTTTATCCAGTTAAAGGTATTATATGCATAATAATAATTTAAATCTCAAATGCTCTCATTATATGCATAATAATAATTGAAATCTCAAATGCATTAATATCACATTCACAAAGTATATATACCGTTGTCATTAGTATCATTGTGATACTGTTATATTCTTTATTCTTTATTAATAGTGTGAATTTTTTTTATTTTTTATATTCATATTATCTGTTTTATTTTTAAATATATATATATATATATATATATATATATATATATATATATATATATAATGAACATAAATTCAGTGATTTATCTTTTTTTGTTTAATACAATATTATTTACAATACAATATTACAATATTATTACAAATATATTTGTAAACTAATATTTATTATAATAAACTAAAATGAGAGAATGAGAGAAAATGTATTATAAATAATAAATGAATAATAAATTGTAATAAAAATGTTATAATTAAATGTTGTTGGAATTAAGATTTTTTTAAATGAATGTTCTATAAAGACATGCATATTTAATAAATATATATATGGTCAATTTGCCCCTTTTTTAATCTATAATTAATTTTGAATGGACTTTTTTTGGCATTATTATTATTTATTTATTTTTGTTAGTCATTTTTTGTATATTTTGTACGTTTTGGTTATTATTATTATTATTGGTTAAAAAGACAATAAATAATAATACTACAATAATTGTGAACTAATATTTATTATAAGTAAATTAGAATGAGAGAAATATATAATATTATATAATAATATATATATAATATTTTTAAAATAAGAATGAGAGAAATATATAATATTATATAATAATATATATAATATTTTTAAAATAAGAATATGTATCTTTTTAATTAAACATAAATAATAAAAAATGAATAAATAAATATTGATTAGTTATTTAATATAAAGTTTTACATTTATATATTTTCTTTTTGGTTAATTAAATATTATTGCAATTATTATTATTTTTTTTTATGATTGTTCCATAAAGACATGCATATATAATAATTTGTCAATAAACATTTATGGTCAATTTGTCCTTTTTTTATCTACAAAACTAATTTTTTAAGCATTTAAACAAACACCTTTAGACTGAAATAGTTTAATATCACAAGAAACATAAATTCACTGAAGTGTGTCCAAATATTTGACCAGTTGTTTATTTAGCCTAAGGGTCATTCTCACTGACAGCAATTTAAGGCGACAGAGCCACTAAAAATCATTCAATTTTAATGGAGATTCGAAGCAACATGAGCGACTAAGGCTGTACAACTTTATTCAAATTCATAGCGACGTGATGCAATGGCTACCAATGTGAGTTCAGATACTGAAGAAATACCGCAGTTGAGTCCTGCCAACGTCCTTCAGTCTGAACGCACCATTATATGAGCCATCATGCCTTTCATACTAGCCTAAAATGGTCTTTTGAGCGGCATGGAATGGCAATGGAGCAATAAGCCGAGTCCCTGTAGCCAATCAAAGGTGCTGTAGGCTTTTAAAGCAGCAAATAACCATTCAAGGTTGCATAAAGAGAGCGATTCGGTCACTTTCCTTGGGGGGAATAGACTCTGACGTATCTAGATCAAACTGTGACAGATGTGGAACCTGGGCAGGAGTTATCGGGCCAAGGTAGCAGCCCAGCAGTGCAAGCGCATTGATTCACACAGCTAAAGCTGCCTCGTATTGATCCTGGAGGAGTGCAAAAACAGATTAGAGATAAAACCCTTCTCAAATCACACTTTATTAAAGCCGCCTTGGAATTATTACAAACCAAACAGGCGAATGACCAATCGGCCCGTGCTAGAAATGACCGATCGGACAGAGGAAAGGTCTGTAAACGTCTTAGATTTTCCAAATGTCATTTGAGTATCAAACAGACACATTTCTGGACACATTCGCATCCGTTAATGTGACAATACGAGTGCATTGGAGTCTTTATTGAGGCTTTGAATGCTGCCCAAGGGGTTATCGATCTCTCGTTTGGATCAAACATTGATTGTTTGAGATTGTGTCATATAGTTTTAGAGATCATGAAAGGTCAGCTGACACTGATAGAGTGGCTGTGTTTGCCCGAGGTTACTGTGTTATTGTCTCACTCTTTCTCCTCAGGGTGTTTTGGCACTGTCCACCTGTCTTTAGCCCTTTGTGTGTGTGTGATTGATTTGTTAGGCTGTGTCCCAATTCACATGTGCCCATCTTGCTAGGTAAGAAATACATTGAATTAAATGTGAAAATTTGAAGTAGAAATAGTACTCCGTTATGTATTTGCACCCTTGAAAAATTAAGAAGAATTACTGATAGCATTATCATTTTAATATTATAATATTGAGAATAAATACATGCAGTGAAAAAAAGAAAATGTATTCTAAATAATAAATAAATAAGAATAAATTGCAATAAAAACTATTATATATAATGTATTTTTAATAAAACATAAATAATAATAAATAAATGAATTAGTTATTTAATGTTCATTTTTAAATATATATTTTTTATTTGTGTTATAATTAAATATTATTGTATTCTTTTTTACATTTTTGACATGTCTTTATTATTTTACTTTAATATCTTTTATTTTACATGCTATTATTTTATTTTATTTTATTTTATAAATGCGTTTAAGTTTTATTTTTATCTTATTTTAAATTTCTTGAAGGCATATCATTTTTAGATGATTTTTAGAGTATGCAGTCTTAGGCTAATGTTGTTTCATTTTTTATTATTTTACTTTAATATCTTTTTATTTTACATACTATTATTTTATTTTATTTTATTTAATAAATACATTTAAGTTTTATTATTTATTTTATTAATTTTCCCTGAAGGCATATTATTTTTAGTTGATTTTTAAAGTATGCTAATAATTTTTATCTTATTTTATTTTATTTTATTTTATTTTAATAAATATATTAACGTTTTATTCATTTTGTTCAAGGATAATTTTTTTATTATAAAAAAGCACTTATTAATTAATTTTTTTTTTCACATTAATTCTTTATTTATTTATTTATTTATTTTTAATTTCTCATTCACTGCATGTCTTTATTATTTTACTTAATATCTTTTTATTTTACATGCTATTATTTTATTTTATTTTAAATTCCGTGAAGGCATATTATTTCTAGTTAATTTTTGAGTTTGCAGTCTTAGGCTAATTGTTGTTTTATTTTATTTTATTTATTAAAGTTTTATTTATTTTGCTGAGGGACACTATTTTATTAAACATATAAAAAAAGAAATTAGGCATTTAATATGAAATCACTTTCATTTATTTATTAATTTTTAGTTGATTTATAAAGTATACAGTCTTAGGCTAATGTTGTTTATTTTTTTATTTTATTTTATTTTAATGAATATATTAAAGTTTTTATTCTTTTTTTCTGAAGGATAGTTTTTTATTATAAAAAGGCACTTTCATTTATTTATTTATTTATTTATTTATTTAAATTCCCTGAAGGTATATGATTTTAGTAGATTTTTTTAAAGTATGCAGTCTTAGGCTAATGTTGTGTTTTTAATTTAAATAAATATATATATATATATTTTTTTTTTTGAAGGATAATATTTTATTATATAAAAAAAGAAGACATTTAATATGAAAAGCACCTTTATTCATTTATTTGTGTATTTTTCTCAATTCCCTGAAGGTACATAATTGTAAGTACATTTTTAAAGTATGCAGTCTGAGGCTAATGTTGTTTATTTTATTTTATTATTATTATTTTTAAATATTTTTAAATACATTTAAGTTTCGTTTTATTTTTGAATTTGTACTAAAATGTTCTTTGTCATCACTGGCAAAATACAATAACATACAAACAAACAACATAGTACTTTCAGAGAATAGTACTGTAGACGTATGTGATTGGGATGCAACCATTGAAATAGGCTTCCAGTGTAAAATGTATGTATGAAAAAGTCCAGAATGCTAATGGGATGCAATCAGCAGGAAGAAACTTTCAACAAAACTGAATTTGCAAACTAAATCAAAAGTTATCTGTCACTGTACATGTAACTAGATGAGCCTCTGAATGCCACTTTACACGAGTACATACTCAGATGTGTCCCTGCGAAGGCCAGACGCGTCCCAAGCTGCAGATTTCTGCAGAGTTAGCATACGCCGCTACGCCAGATCCTCTTCTCCTTTAGTTCCTCATAATTTGACGTCTAGACGGATGGTGGGCTCATGCACGCCTACTGTTTCAGCGGATTACGCGTTATATAAGTGCAACTCTATTAAAGCTTCAGCATCATTTCAGCATTATCATCCTTTAGTACCTTCTCATGAAAATGCACTCAAGTCATTCTGTGAAACGAATACCTTTTTCTAAGTAGGACATTTCTGTGTGTGTGAAACTGGCAACCCTGTGCATGTGTGTGTGAGTACATTAGATCATATATCTGTGGTTTGTGTGTTGATGATATCTGTTTGACTCCAGGAGGTACAAATCTCTTAGTAAAGACTTTTAGTTGTTTCTTTATTTAATACAGAACAATAATAATGTCTACTTTGTACTTAAGTGATCTCATCCCACTCCAACAGTTCACTAAGCTACTTAATAAATTATAAGAAAAAATAAACCAGCAAACTGGTATATTCTGGAACTGACATTGACACTTGAATGACTTTTTCATTTGGCAAATTGGGCACAATTGTCAGCTAATAACAATAATCTCTCAATGTTAAACAAATTAATGACAAATAATAATGAATAAAATATCAAACAATAATATATGCAATGAAAGACAGGAATGTTATTTATTTATTTAATTTTAAAATAAATATATTTTTATAAAAAATAATTAAATAAATATATTTTTATAAAAAATATATATTTTTAAGTAAATATTAATTTTTATAAAATTAGCTAGATTCAGTCAGTTAAAAAAAGATTCTAATGACAAATAATAATTCATAAAATGTCAAACAACAATATATGCAATGAAAGACAGTAATGTTATTTATTTATTTAATACATTTTAAAATAAATATATATTTAAATACAAATACTTCTATTTTTTAAATAAATATACTAATTTAATTTATCAAATTAATTAAATATTAATGTGTGCAATGAAAGACAGAATTTATTTAATTAATTGATGTATTTATTATGGTGAAAATATAGGTAAATAATGAAAATATGAATTAATGAGATTGTATAAAACGGTTAAAAAAAGTAAACAAAATTCAAAACTTCTGTTAATCTGCCACAGATATCAGCCTAATAATATTAAAATAATAGTATGAATAAACTTAAAGATATATAATGAAATACATGAATTTATGAGACTGTCAAAAGTACAAAAATGAAAAAATAGTTTAAACAAAAATAATATCAGCCTAATAATATTAAATAATAATATATGCATTGAAAGACATTTGTATTTTATTTTATTATGTTGAAATATAAGGAAATAATGCAAATATTAATTCAAAAAGTCAAAAGTTTTAATATTGCATAATATATTTAATACATTACATTTTTGATATTAAAAATTAAATGCAATGGAAGACAGAAATTAAATGTAATTTAATTTAATTATTTGGGTGAAAATATAGGGAAATAATGCAAATGGGATTGTATAAAATTAATTTAGTCAAAAGTTGCAAAAATGTAAACAGAAATTCTAAATGTCTAAATTCTAAATCTGGCACAGATATAAGTCTAGTAATATTAAAATAATAATAATAATAATAATAATAATAATATATGCAGTGAAAGACAGGAATATTTATTTATTTATTTATTTATTTATTTATGTGGTTAAAATATAAGGAAATAATGCAAAAATTATTTCATAGGATTATATAAAAATAATTTAAGTCAAAAGTCCAAAAATAAAATAAAAAATTAAACAAAAAGTCAAAACTTCTGTTAATCTGTCACAGATATCAGCCTAATAATATTAAATAATATGTGCAATGAAAGACAGGAATATTTATTTATTTATTTATTTATTTACAATATACACAACTGGAATTTATTTATTTATTTATTTATGTGAATGGTGAAAATATAGGGAAATAATGCAAAAAATAATTCATAGGATTGTATAGGATTCAAAAGTCAAAAGTAAAACAAAATGAAAAAATAAAAAAGAGTAAAAACTTCTGTTAATCTGCCACAGATATCACCTTAATAATATTAAAATAACATAAATAAAGATAAAGGTATACAATAACTACAGGAATATAGTTTCATTCTTATTTTATGACATTGTATAAAATTAAATTGTCAAAAATCAAAAAAATATTTTAAACAAAAAAAAAACGTTCAAAAATATAAACATTTGGTTTATTTGCTCATTCTCAACCTAATAATATGAAATAATAATATATTCAATGAATTTTGTCCTTAGAGATGAAAAAGTGTATTGAATTAAATTGAATGATAATAAAAGGAAATACTGCAAATAAGGGTTAAAAAAAATATTGTTGTAAACATGAAAGAAAGAAAGTCCATGTGTTTTGTAAACTCCTTATTGGGACAAAGCAGTCGTGCATCGATTGCTCTCCTTCCTTCCCAAACGAAGGTGCTGGCGGAGCGCTAACAGTCCGGCGCAGGGACACGCTGTTGTCTGTGGCGCTGTAATGAGATGAGTGTCTGTGTTGTGTTCAGACTTCCTGCTCCTGAGGGAGACGACAGGAAAACGCTGCTCGTTAATTTCTTTTCTGAGGCCCAGAGTTCTCAAGGATTAATCAATGTTAACCTGCTTTATCAAAGACACTTATTTTGCAGATACAGGAACGTCCTGACAGCAGGGTCAATATCAGGAAATATCTCAGAGAGCCCTGTACGCGCCTCACACTGATGGAAAATCAACCTCCACCAAAGCTCTGGCCCAAACACAACTGGTAGACGCTCTGTTTCATTTGATGGGACGGGGCTGTAGGGTCTGTAAGGGATTTAGGTGCAGTCCGTTCATTGGGTTACACTGTCTTCATGGCCATGTTTGATTTTCACAGCCATTTTCTGGAGTTTTGTATTGACTTTTATGTATTTTTAATGTTTTGTTGCCTGAATGTGGTGCACAAATCCCTCACAGCTCTTATCAGTTCCCATATTTCCATCATGTTCACTAGCAAAAATAAAATAAAATACAATAAAACACAATAAAATATCAAATTAAATTAAATACAATAAAACACAGTAAAATATAAATATACATTTAAATTAAATTAAATAAATATTAAATTAAATGATATTAAATGAAATTATCTGTAGTTTTATATTAACTTTTATGCATTTTTAATGTTTTGTTGGCTAAATGTGTGCACAAATCCCTCACAGTTCCCATCAGTTCCCATAGTTCCTTTATGTTCACTAGCAAAAATAAAATAAATATAAAATAGAATGAATATAAAATAAAAGTAAATTAAATTATTAAGAAATACATTTTCTGGAGTTTTATATTGACTTTGTTTGTTATGCATTTTTAATTGCCTGAATGTGGTGAACAAATCCCTCACAGTTCTCATATTTTCTTTTATGTTCACTAGCAAAAATAAAATAAAATTAAATAAATTAAATAAAATAATTAAATTAAATTGTACTAATTACAATTCAATTCAATTAATGCTTTTTTAAAATACTTTCTATTAATTAAAAATCCAAAATAAAACGTCTAATGTTTCTTGAACAGCAAATCAGCATATTAGAATGATTTCTGAAGGATCATGTGACACTGAAGACTGGAGTAATGATGCTAAAAATTCAGCTTTGCATCACAGGAATAAATAACGTTTTAAAATATACTTAAACAGAAAACTGTTCTTTTAAATTGTAAAAATATTTCAGAATATTGCTGTTTTTACTGCATTTTTAATCAACTAAATGCAACCTTGGTGAGCAGAAGAGACTTCTGGAGAGAAAAGTATGCGTTTTGAACTAGATGAGAAGAGAAAGGAAGGTTTGAACCGCCACGAGCCGTTAGATGATCAACGATTATCTGTCAGGCTGTGATGCGGGTGTCAGTGATGCGGGTTATGAGAGCTGTCAGTCAGCCCCGATTCTCAATCTATAGAAACGCCATCCATCAAACGCTCCCGTCATTGGCCACCTCAGGCTAAGCGCTGATAAACGGCACGGGCGTTTGATGTTCTGATTGGCTAAAGCGCCTGAGGGGGAGGAGACTGCGCTTCTGTCACTCTCAAACTGCGTTTAACACCTGCTTTGATCTCCCACCTTCATCTGAGCGATGGAGGAGGAGAACGGGACGAGGAGGAGCGATGTTTACCCCAAACCTTACATCTGTCTCTTTCTCTCTGTCTCTCTGTCTGTCTTGAAGATGTCAGATCTGAAGTGTGCTCATTGCTGCGGTTATCTGACATGGCAGCTCTGTGTGTGTGTGTGTGGTCAGACGGATTGAAGTATGTTCTCATCATCACCTGTCGGTCTCTCTTCATCTGTCTCTCACTCTCTTTAAGTCTCCTCCTCTCTTATAGTTCATAAACATCTGTCAAACATCTGTGACCTCTATCTGTGTTTCTTTCTGTACACTCAAAAACATATGTAGGCTTGGATTTAAAATGTATTTGAATTGCATATAAATCCATCCTTTTGGAATACTCAGTTTTAACATAAACTAATTCAAATAATGAGATAAATACTGTATTTGTCAGTCATATGTAAATGAAAACTGGTAAGAAACACTTGAGATTCATGCCATAGTTTATTATTAACTATGCATCTATTTGTTTTTAGTAAAAAATCATATTTTCAAAACACCTTTATTTAAATTGCCCAGACTCAGCATAAATCTACGAAAGTTTCTGTTATGGGAAACAATAATATTGGTAATTGTGAATTTTATCTTATAATTCTGACTTTGTTTTAGAATTGCCAGATGTAAACACAAACTTGTGAAATATAAATTTAGAAAAAGTTTTAATTTTGCCTTTTTTTTTTTGCAATAATTGCAACTTTTCTCTTACAATTTCTCAGACTTTTTGTCACACCATTGTGAATTATATCTCACAAATCTGATTTTTTTCGCAATTATTTTCTCTGAATTGTGAGATATAATTGCAAGATGTAACCTCAGTATTCTGAGGGAAAAAAATGCAGAATTGTGAGAGATAAATTCAGAAATTAAATTTAATTTTGCAATTCTGTTCTCCAAAGTTTTTTTTTTCTTTTTTCTTTTTTTGCGCTATTTGCAACTTTTTTTATATTTCACAATTTTGATTTTATATTTCAAAATTTTTCTCAAATTGAAATTCCTTTTTTTTTAGAATTATGAGATGTAATCTCAGAATTCTGAGGGGAAAAATGCAGAATTGTGAGATATAAATTCAGAAAAAAAGTTTTCATTTTGCAATTCTGTCCTCCAAAGATTTTTTTATTTTATTTTATTATTTTTTTTTGCAGTAATTGCAACTTTTTATCTCACAATTCTGACTTTTTTTTCACGCAATTGTGAATTGATATCTCAAAATTCAGAGTTTATATCTCACAGCTCTGACTTTTTTCATAATTCTTATCTCAGAATTATGAAATATAATTGCGAGATATAACCTCAGAATTCTGAGGAAAAAAACATATAATTGTGATATAAATTCAGAAAAAAATGTAATTTTGCAATTCTGTTCTCCAAAGGTTTTTTTTTTTTTTTTTCTTCAGTAAAACGTTTTTCTCGCAATTGTGAATTTATATCTCAAAATAATTTAACTTATTAACAAGCTCATGGTTCTCTGATGTTGGTTAATGGTCACATGACCTGGAAGTAAAAATATGTAAATGTAATGTTTTTTTAGTGAGGAATATTTTAAAGCTCCACCCATTTATGTTAAAGACATGGGCTCATTAACATAAGACCACCCACATTTACACATCCTATTCATTATTCAACAGCTTGACCAATTCTGATGAACTACACCATTAGAGGTCATTTACATATGAGATTTTTCAAGGTACAGGTAGTAAAAACCAATCTTTAAATCTACTTGCTTTATTTATATGCCATTATTCATTCTTTTTAATCCATTTTCAATTAACATATAAAGGTCAGGTTAATTTAAAGGTGATTTATAGATTTATATTTTTATATTTTTATGACTTATGACATTTTTAAAGGTGCGATAATAGGCCTAATTCTCCTGGAATAGTAATTGTACTAACATTTTATGTACTATATTTATTTTTGTTTTCATATTCATTCTTTTTAACACAGACTTATATATGATTTTTAATTTCTTTCATATTTATCTTTTTTTGTTTGTCTATTATTTAGAAATATGATAAAGGTACTTAGTGAAAACAGACTTGATTTTATATGATTTTATAAATTTATATATATTTTTATTGACTTTTATATTTGTCTTTTTTGTTTAGTATGTGTATTGTTTTATTTTACATATGGAATAATTGCAACTTTTTATCTTACAGTTCTGACTTTTTTATGCAATTGTGAAATTATGTCTTATAATTCGCAATTTTGATTTTATATTTCAAAACTTTTCTCATATTGAAATTCTTTTCTCAGAATTATTAGATGCAACCTCAGAATTCTGAGGAACAAAATGCAGAATTGTGAGATAGAAATTTAGAAAGTTTCATTTTGCAATTCTGTTTTCCAAAGATTTTGATTTTTTGCAGTAATTGCAACTTATCTCACAATTCTTACTTTTTTCACACAATTGTGAATTGATTCTCAAAATTCAGAGTTTATATCTCGCAATTATGATTTTATATCTCACAACTCTTTTTTTCACAATTCTTTTCTCAGAATTATGAGGTATAATTGCAAGATGTAACCTCAGAATTATGAGGAAAAAAGAATTGTGAGATAAATTCAGAAACAAGTTTTAATTTTGAAATTCTGTTCTATTTATTTATTTATTTATTTATTTTTATTTTATTTTGTTTTTTTTTGCAGTAATTGCAATAATATAAATATATAAATATAAATATAAATTCTGAGTTTATATCTCACAACTCTGACTTTTTTTTGCAATTCTTTTCTCAGAATTATGAGATATAAACTCAGAATTCAAAGATATTAACTTAGAATTGCAAGTTATAAACTGGTAAAATAAAAACGAATACTTATATTTAGCATGGATGCATTCAAAAATTTCTATTTTAAATAAATGCTGTTCTTTTGAAGTTTCTATTCATCAAAGAACCCTCAAAAATGTATCACCATTTAATAAATGTATTACATTTCATAAATAAATAAATAATAAGCAGCACAACTGTTTTCAACATTTATAATAATAATAATACATATTTACTGAGCATTAAATCAGCATATTAGAGTGATTTCTGAAGGATCATGTCAAGGACACTGAAGTTGGAAGTAATGATGATAAATTGCATTTTAAAATATATTACAATAGACAACAGTTATTTGAAATTGCAATAATATTTGACAATATTACAGTTTTTTTACTGCATTTTTGATCAAATAAATGCAGCCTTGGTGAGCAGAAGAGACTTTCAAAACATGAAAAATCTTAATGACCCCAAGCCTTTGAACAGTAGTGTGTTTTATTAAAAGCAATCCTGAAAACAAGATGAAAATGATTTATTTCATTAAAATAGCTGAGCTTTTTTGTGAAAATGAAGAAACCATCATATGGCTCTATTTTAGTTTTTTTTAGAAGGTAGCTGCTTATGTAGACAGCAGACTGAGTCTGAGGACAGCATTTAAGTGTGACATTCGAGACAGGACCTGTGTGTCTTCCTCCTGATGGCTCCCGTCTCTCTCTCTTTGTGTGTGTCTTTCACGCTGTCAGGTTTCTGGTAGCTGTAGTTTTATCTGAGCAGCAGAGGGTCCATTAAAGCTCCGGTTCAGGTGATTACAGCGTTTGTAAAGGGTTTAAATGCACGCAGGCGGCGTTGGGTTTCTGCCCTCGGGGACGGAAGATAAGCAGAACCCTCCGGAGATCCACCCCTCCTGCTCCTCATTAACGCCACACTTCTAGACGCTTCCCCCGGTTTTGTACCGTATCAATAGGCGGCCGGCGCTTTCTCCTGAACGTAATTACAGAGCTCATGGAGTCAGCAGGGCAGGATATAGTCCTGGGAGTTTATTTACCCTCGATTTTAGGGAATCATAAAGAAAATAAGCTCCTTATTAAAAAGCCGGCTATTGTTTGGCTCAAACGGTGTAATTATGGGTTCGAGAGGTTAGACTCGCTGCCACACCGCGGTAAAAGCAACTATGATGATGCCGATGAAGATCAGGATGATGATGATGAGGTTTGGTTGCAGATCAAAGGCACCAGTTATCAATGCATTATAAGCTTAAATATACACTTTTTCGTCTGACGAACAACTATGAGATTTACCGTATTGACCTGAATATACGTTTTTTTTCTTGGAAATACACAAGGGGCGTAACAATCATTTCAGAAGTGAGGGGGACAGATATTTAAATATATAATAATATATCTAATAAAAATAAAAATAAAAATTAAATATTTAATATGATATATGTATACACACACACACACACATAACATTTCTGTAATATATCCACTACCAGTCAAATGTTTTTTTTTTTTTTGTGCATTTATTTTATTTATTTATTTAATTTGTTCTGCATTTATTTGATCCAAAATACAGCAAATTTATAGAAAGTAATACTTTTATTTAGCAAGGATGATTTAAATTGATCAAAAGTAATGACAAATACATTCGTAATGTTACAAAAGTATTTAAATGCTGTTCTTCTGAACTTTCTATACATCAAAGAAAATTAAAAAAATTCTACTCAGCTAATAATAATAATAATAATAATAATAGATGTTTTTGAGCAGCAATCAGAATATTAGAATGATTTCTACACTCAAGACTGAAGTAATGATGCTAAATATTAGCTTTGAAGTCACAGGAATAAATTACATTTTAAAATAGGATATTCAAATTGAAAACAGTTATTTTAAATAGTAAATATATTTCACAATATTACTGCTTTTGCTGTATTTTGGATAACACTAATGCTGGCTTGGTGAGCAGAAGATACTTCTATAAATTAAAAAATAAAAAGTAAAAAAAAAAACTTTTGCCTGGTAGTGTATATATAGACAACTTTAATTTTTCGCTTATTTTTAGCTTTTAATCGGCTATAAGAAATCAGATACACTGCTGAAAAAAAACCCAATAATAATACATTTTGTTTATATACTACAAGCACTTTTTTTTTTTCATTTTTATCACATAATAAGGCAGAATATGTTCTATACTGTAATAAATGCTATGTCAGTTAGCACTGCATTGTTTACTTATCTTTATTTATTACCTGAACTTGAAAAACACAAATAAACCATATATTGTCGCAACCATGTATTTCAGGTCTTCATGTTTCCAAATGTGTTATTCATCTCATAGTAGCCTACCAACATTTTACCAGTATTTACAATACATTCAAAACTAAAAAAGGAAAAGGAAAAATAATTTAAGAATAAAAGAAGATTCAAAAAGCCTTTTTCCAAAAGGTACATCTTGAAAAAGGAGGGTCATCTTATAACCAGGGTTGGCTTATATTCAGATCAATACAGTTATATTTCAATAATTTAACTTATTGGCAAGCTCATGGTTCTCTAATGTTGGTTAATGGTCACATGATGTGCAAGTAAAAACGGTATGTAAATGTAATCTTTTTTAGTGAGGAAATATATAAAGCTCCACCCATTTTTGTTAAAGACAGGGGCTCATTAACATAAGACAACCCACATTTACACATCCTATTTATTATTCAACAGCTTGACCCATTCTAATGAGCTACACCATTAGAAGCCATTTACATATGAGATTTTTGAAGGTAAAGGCAGTAAAAACCAATGTTTAAATCTACTTGCTTTATTTATATGCCATTATTCATTCTTTTTAATCCATTTTTAATTAACATATAAAGGTCAGGTTAATTTAAAGGTGATTTATAGATTTCGATTTTTATGTTTTTATGACTTATGCCATGTTTAAAGGTGCGATAGTAGGCCTATTTTTTACTGGAATAGTAATTGTACTATAATTTTATGTACTATATTTATTTTTGGTTTTTATATTCATTCTTTTTAACACAGACCTTTATATGATTTTTAGTTTCTTTCATATTTATCTTTTTTGTTTATGTCTATGTCTAAAGGTACTTAGTGAAAACAGACCATTTATTTCTGCTTGAATAGTAATCTTAATATTATTTTACCTTCTATATTTTTTGGTTTCATATAATTTTTTCTTTTTTTAAATACCAGGCGTTTATATGATTTTTGAATTATTTTAAATTTATATGATTTTAATATTTATGTTTTTATTGACTTTTATATTTGTCTTTTTTGTTTAGTATGTGTATTATTTGAATTTAAATATGGAATATATATACTTCACTATATATATATATATATATATATATATATATATTATTTATAGCATTTTTATTTTTTGTAGTTCATGATTTTTTTCTTTGTTATTTAATTTTATGTGATTTTTAATTGGATTTCTTATAAAATATAGTTTATATAATTTACAATTTAATTTAATTAATTTATAATTTTTTATGGGTTTATGAGTTTTTAATTTGTTTATTATGAACATCAAATTAATTTAAAGATGATTTATAGATTTAGATCTTGGTGTGATAGTATGTCTGCTGGTATAGTAATTATAATATTTATTTTTTGTTTTCATATTCATTCTTTTAATCTGACTTTTATATGATTTTTTAAATAATTTCTATGATTTATTAAATGATAATTTTTATGTTTTTTTTTTTTTATGTTTGTCTTTTTCAGTATGTCTATGTCAGTTTACATATAGAAATTTAATAAAGGTACATAGTAAAACAAACCATTTAATTCTGCCTGAATAGTAATTTATTATTTTGTTCCTTTTTTTAAGATATCTGACTTTTATATAATTTTTGTTTTTTAACAACATTTTATTTAAAATGTATATTTTATCTTCTTTTTTTCACATTCTTTCTTTTACCATATTAATCTGACCTTTTTCTGATTTAATTCATTTTGACTCTTTAATTATTTCAAACCAGAATTTCATATGATTTTTATTGGATTTTTTTATTGTTATATAATTACTAATATTTAATATTACTAATGTTTATAATTATATATTTTTTACAGGTTTATGACTTTTGTTTTTTCTTCGTAAAACATTTTAAATTACAAAAGAAATGTACTTATAAAAAGCTTCTCTTGCATTCATGATCATAAACAGTTGAAAATGGTCATGTAAAGCTGTATCATGAGTGTTTTTGGTGCAAGAAACGTTGACTAACATTATACGTGAAAGCACAGAATATGACCTCCTAACGTTTACGTGCCTCACTTTACCGCAGCACTCATGCTGGATGTCATTATTGCCTGCAATACACTTCATTCCAGACGTGAAAGCGTATATGCATGCATATTTTACATAGTCAGTGCCATATAAATCTCAGTAAGAGAACCCATCTCTCACTCTGTGGGTCCAGCGCTGGTGTGGAGTTGAAGATCACAGCGCATTCATTATTTACAGATCTTAAATCTGCAGCATTAAGAGCCCAAAGCGTTTTAAAGGATCCTTGGATGTGTTTACTGGATTCTGGGCCTGAATAAATAGGCTGTTAAGATGCAGCGGTGTACTGTAGATCCGTCTCTGATTAAACAGACTTCACTACAGACTTCTGATGTGTCCCGGGAATATCAAGCAATCTTTCTCTATGAGTTCACAGGAGTCTTCTGAGAGGTTTTCTTCACCCATTTTCTGGTTTCTTTGCGCTTAAAGTGGGACTGAATGAGTGTTTTACTGTCTTCCAAACTTCGTCAAGGGTTTTAAGGGATCGTATGAGGCAGCACAATCATTATGCAATCATTAAACAAACATTATCTTATTCTCTCTAAATTTTAAGGCAGCATTACATTTGTCCTTTGCAGAGAATGCAATTCTTTTCCCGTTGCCTCCTGTATTTCAATGTAAATTATTGAAATTATTTGTGTGAGTTGAGTCTCTCTTGCACTTGATTGCTATTTGTGAAGATGTGGAGCAGATAATTTAGTATTATTTCTACACTATTTTAGTATTCATATTTAGAATTAACTTCAAATGACGTTTTAATATTTTTGTATATTTTATGTTTTCAATATTAGTATGTATGTATATATATATATATATATATTTAATTCCAGTTTTATTAATCTTAGTACTTGAACTTTTGAATTAGCTTTTTATATATATTTTCAAATATAACTTTATATGTAATATAATATATTCTTATTATATATTTTTTTTGTTTTCTAAATTACTGTCTAAATTACAGTAAAATTTGTAGTAATTTTGTTTTTCTTTTTAATATTTCAATTTGAATTTAATTTATTTTTATTCCAGTTTTAGTATTTTTTATACTTAAACTTTTGAATATTATATATATTATGTTTTATAATATTTTTTTATTTTTTCTTTTCAATTTTTTTTATTGTTTGTTTTCTAAATTCATTAAAATGTTTAGTAATTTTGTTGTTCTTATTTATTTATTATTTCTATTTAGCTTTATATATTTATTTTTATTTTTTTTTTATTGTAGTATTTTTATTTTATTTTAGTCCAGATTTTGGTTTTTGTATGTTTTTTTATTATTCTTTTTCTATTAGGCTTTCATTTATTTTTATTTCAGTTTTATTAATTTTAGTACTTACATTTTTGATTTAGGTTTTTTATATTATTTTATATTATTGTGTTTTTGGTAATTTTAGTTTAAGTTTTTATTATTTCATCATGTGCTTTTGTTATTCTTTCTTTAAATATTTATATTTGGCTTTAATTTATTTAATTATTATTATTATTTTGTCTTTTAGTAACTAAACTTTCAGATTTTATTGTTTTAATATTTGTATATATTGTATGTTCTCAGTATTCATTTTAATTTTAGTTTAGGCTTTGGTAATTTTGTTATGTGTGTTTCTTTTTCAATTTTTTTTTTAGGTTTAAGTTTGGCTTTGATTTATTTTTATTCCAGTTTTAGTAATCTTAGAACTTAAACTTTTGAATTAGCTTAATATAATATAATATAATATAATATAATATAATATAATATAATATAATATAATATAATATATTTGATTTTCTAAATTCAGTAAACTTTTTAGTAGTTTTGTTGTTCTTTTTAATATTTCTGTTTAGCTTTAATTTAATTGTTATTTCAGTTTTGTAATTTTAGTACTTAGACTTTTGAATGAGCTTTTTATAATATAATATAATATAATATAATATAATATAATATATAATATAATTGTTCTAGATTCAGTAAAATGTTTAGTCATTTTGTTGTAGTCATTTCCATTTAGGTTTAATTTAATTTATTTTTTTTCAACATTTTTTAAATATTTTATTTATTTTTATTTTTAATGATTTTTAATAGCTTTAACAGTAACAACACTGATTATCATGATATGTTTACACAGGGCATGTTATTGCATTCAGTTTTTTAGCATTTTTGTTTTATTTAAATACACTAGACATCTTTGACCATTGGTATGTGTCTTGCTGAAGGCTTTGTCATTTGCCACGAGCGTCCTGTTTTTCAAGACTCCACATCAAGAAGTCCAACTTTTAAAGCATGTCTCCTGAACCTGGTTCTGTTCCCTTCCGCTCCGCTGCATCCAGCGCCCTTAGTATGCAGCTGTCTATGTAGACAGTGATGCAGCTCACTAGGGTTTGGGGCTTTTGTGTGTGTATTCCAGGCAGAACGAGTAAGCCAGTGTTGAAGTATGTGTGTGTGGATGATAGAGCTAGCATCATTTACATATAAATGAGAGTTTGCCGATCACATGGGCTGTGACCCCATTCATTCTGATGGTCAGACACTCTCGGTGCGGCAGGTGCCACCGCTGCTGAAATTATACCCATGCACTCGCCCTCCAGCGCCCAGCACTCATTTATGATGCGTTTCCTGCCTGACAGGAAGTCAGGGGTGCAAAGAGCAGGTCACTGGCATTTGGCGTCCGTCGCATTCTAGCTTGGCACCAATCAGCGTAACATTTAAGTGGGAAGTGAGTGAGTGTGTATTTGTATGTGTGTGTGTGTTTGTGTTTTCATACTTGCGTGTGTAATGTGTGCCTGTGTTTTTGTCAGAATCACTGGTGCGTGAGAAGTTTGTCATCAGAGCATCCTCTGATGTGGGAATTGTGGGCTAATACCCGTTTTCAAATGTTTTTTCTTTTTTTTTTTTTTACTTTTATTATAATGCTTTTGAATTATTCCAAAATATTTTTCACAGCTAAAAGGAAAGTTAATCTAAAAATGATAGTTCTCTAACCGTAGGTTGATGGCTTGGTTTTATTATTTGGTTACAATATGAGAATGCATTTGCATAC
This sequence comes from Cirrhinus molitorella, assembly GCA_033026305.1. Classification (NCBI taxonomy): domain Eukaryota; kingdom Metazoa; phylum Chordata; class Actinopteri; order Cypriniformes; family Cyprinidae; genus Cirrhinus; species Cirrhinus molitorella. The sequence goes on along the minus strand of CM065124.1, from coordinate 4,610,338 downwards.
AAACAGCTGTAGGATATTCGAGAGCTATGACAGATTCTTTGTTTTTTTTTATTTATATATTAAATTATTATTATTATTTTTTGTCATTTCTTGACAACTCCTTGTTTATATATATATATATAGTTTTCAAAGTTCAGTTTATTGTCTTTTGTTATTCTTTTTGATATTTCCTGATATTTTTGATATTTCTAATTAGCTTTAATTTTTATTTCAGTTTTTTAGTCATTTTAGTACTCGTCTGATTGTCTCCATCCACATCAAAGTAAATCAGATGTAATTATGCTTTTAAAAAGCATATTTTGAACAAGCTATTTCAATATTGTTATATATTTGTGAAATAATTTGTTTTTGTTATTTAGTTGTGTGCTTTTGTTATTTATTTTTTTATATATGGCTTTAATTTATTTTAATTTCTTAGTAATTCTAGTATTTAAACTTCTGAATTATTATTATTTTTTTTGTCATTATTCATTTTAATTTGAGTTTAAGGTCTAGCAATTTTATGTGCTTTTGCTATTCTTCTTAGGTTTTTTTTTTTTTTTTAGATTTCTGTATTTTTTTTTATTCCAGGTTTAGTAATTTTAGTGCTTATATATTTAAAAATTAACTTACAAAAAACTAATATATATATATATATATATATATATATATATATATAGTTTTTAAAATTCAGGGTTTTTTTATTTAATGTGCTTTTGTTATTCTTTTTAATAATTCTAATTAGCCTTAATTTCATTTTAATTTTATTTCAGTTGTTTAATAATTTTAGTACTCCTTGTCTCCGTCCAAATCAAAGTAAATCAGATGCAATTATGCTTTTAAAAAGAATATTTTGAATTACCTATTTTAATATTGTTATAATACATACACACACACACACACACATATATATATATATATATATATATAGTGTGTGTGTGTGTGTGTTTATATATATATATATATATTATTTCAGTTTTAGTAATTTTAGTATTTAAACTTCTGAATTACATTTGGAAAAAAAATAAAATGTAATTTTATTTCCTTTTTAGTCATTTTAGTACTCCTTGTCTCCATGCAAATCAAAGTAAATCAGATGCAATTATGCTTTTAAAAACTATTTTGCAATTAATTAATTTTAACAACCTAATATATACACTGTAAAAGTTCTAACTAAAAAAAAGTGTACTGGAGTTTGTTTTACAAGAAAATATTATTTCAGTTTTTCTACTTTAATTTAATGTGTCACTTGCTATTACTTTGTAATTGTTTGTGAAATTTACCAGCACTTTATTTTGTAGATTATTACTTTAGTTTTTTTGTAAATGTTGTGCTTTAAATGTAAAATATTTAAAATTTGAAAAATCTTCATAGAATGTTAAAGTGATGTTAAAATTACAATGTTATATTTGCAGTTAGTCGTCTTTTTCACATAATTTTTGCCTATACTGAATATTCAGAGATTTGTCTCCTTTGCTTGAATTTCACCTTTCATAGTTGCCAAATGTGACCAGATGTGGACTAGTGGCCTTCACTCATGCGTGTTTATGAACTCATTTACATTTATGCATTTTGGCAGATGCTTTTCAAAGCAACTTACATTGCATTCAAGGTACATGTTTACATTTGAATCTTGTTTTCCCTTGGTGTTGCAAGCACCATGCTTTACTGTATGAGCTACTATTCTTTTGCTGCCTTGCAAACAGTGAGTTTTTAACATCAGCAGATGCGTGTTTGTCGGAAAAGCCTCTCATCACAGACGTTCTGCTCCAGATCTGGTCACGGGTGTAAACAGGAGTGAGTGTGAATGAGTGTAATCTTGTCCTTCCTCTCACGGACTCACCCCGTCATTCTCCCCCGTCGGCTGTCGACTTCACCCTCTCTCTCTCTCGATTCGACTCGTCCTCTCACATCACAGCTGTCATATCTCAGGCAGAGCGACGTGAGGGGATGTAATTCTCAGTGACAGCTGCGCTGTTTAAATGCAAACACATATGCATAAGCCTGCAAGCCAAAGCATGCGCTCTGTGACTCAAGCCCAAGGAAGATGCGTCCTAATGTTGCCCAAACTCTGCTCAAAAAACACTAGAAGAATTCTATCATTCATTAAATATTCATTTATTTGTTTGTTTGCTTGCTTGCTTAATTGCTTACAGAAACTACATACAGTATTTTACAGAATAAAATTCCTATTTTGTTTTCTGAAATGTTCTGCAGCATAAATACAGCGATGAATTAACGTCAAGCACGCAAAACATGCACAAAACACACATATTTGGAAGCGTGTGAATGAAAGATGTACATGAGCATTTTTTACTTCGTTTATTTTGTATAGCTTATTGTCCACACGCCAGTAGTTTGTTTTGCTTTAAATTCATTTAAATTCAAATTCACATTTCCCATTTGTAATAGATGTTGTTTATTGTTTCTAATTGTTTCTGTTGTTTCTTCTCTTTATGTCTTCCATTTTTGTTCTGTTTTATTAATGAATTGTATTTAAAAGAATATATAATATTGATTGATTGCAATTATGTTCATAAATCCAAGTACACATTTTCAAACCATTATGTTTCCTTTTCTATGGGATTAAAGGGAAGTTCATCCAAAATGATAATGTATTTTTTTATTTTATTTTATTTTATTTTCAGAGCTTGACAGCCGTTCATCACATTTATTTAATTGATTGGTTTGATCAAATTTTCCCCCATGGTAAAAATATGTGAACATGTTTGCATGCATTTTCTGCTCTGTTGTTGTATTTTTTTATTTTATTTTATTTTATTTTATTTTATTTTATTTTATTTTATTTTATGTTATAAAATATATAAATAAACATATGCGTGTTCCACAGAGTCACATGGAGTTCAGCCAACATGAGTTTGAGTAAATGAAGACAGAGTAGTGACTTTTGTATGAACTATCCCTCCAGTGTTACCTTCTCCACAGATTAAACACTCACAATACCACATGCATTCACAGCCTCGTTTGACTTGCATACGAGCCGAGGAAGAAGCTGAGCGCAGAGCAAAGGCGAATTAACACGGTGAGAGTACAAACAAGCAGATCTGCAGCGCAGCAGAAGCTCTTCCCCGGGCTATTCTCCATTCTGCTATGTAGACATTTCTCTGTGCTGAGTCTTACAGAAGTATGAATATGAAATCTGGTGTCGAAACACTTTTCATTGTGTAGAAGCTGGCCTCCGTTCGCTGTTCGTCTCAAACTACTGTCTAGTCTCTTGTCCCTCCTCGTTTCCCCTTCCCTCGTTCAATCTCGTCATCTTTTCCTTTCTTTCGACCTCCTTTTCTGCCTGTGTCTTTGCCAGTCTTTCTGCTTTCCTGTCTCTTTCGCACACTTGCATTTTAGTTGCTTTTTCATAACCAGGTGTTTTTATTATTTTTCTTTACCTTAATTGTCATAAAATTCCTTAAAGGAACCGTTTACCCAAAAATGTTTTACTCAAAGGATGCTCTGCAGTGAATGGGTGCCGTCAGAATGAGAGTCCGAACAGCTGATAAAAACATCACAATAATCCACAAGTAATCCACACCACTCTAGTCCTTCATTTAACATCTTGTAAAGCAAAAAGCAGTGTGTTTGTAAGAAACAAATCCATTATTAAGACGTTTTAACTTTAAAACTGCTGTACTCTATACATAATTTTGTAATTTCTAACAAAAGTTGTGACTTTTGGCTTCACAAGGTGCTAACTGATGGAGTGGAGTGGTGTGGATTACTTGTGGATTATTGTGATGTTTTTATTAGCTGTTTGGACTCTCATTCTGACGGCACCCATTCACTGCAGAGGATCCGTTGGTGAGCAAGTGATGCAATCCTACATTTCTCCAAATGTGATAAAGAAACAAAGTCATCTACATCTTGGATTGCCTAAAACATTAAAATTTTTGGGTGAACTGTGCCTTTAAGTAATTTTATCACAATTGAGATAAAGAAAAATACCTAAAAACTTCTAACTATGAAAAAGCAACTAAAATTCTCCTCTGCAAGTGTGCAAAAGAGACAGGAAAGCATAAATACAGGCAAAGACACAGACAGAAAAGGAGGTTGAAATAAATACATTTTTATCAGCTGTTTGGATTCTCATTCTGACGGCACCCATTCATTGCAGAGGATCCATTGTTGAAGTGATGCAGTCTTATACTTCTACAAATCTGATGAAGAAACAAACTCATCTGCATTTTGGATGGCCTAAAACATTAACATTTTTGGGTGAGCTGTTCCTTTAAGTGATTTTATGACAGTTGAGATAAAGAAAAATACAGAAAAACTCCTGATTATGAAAAAGCAACTAAAATTCTCCTCCGCAAGTGTGCGAAAGAGACAAAACAAAAACACGGCACCCATTCACTGCAGAGGATCCATTGGTGAGCAAGTGATGTAATCCTACATTTCTCCAAATCTGTTCTAATGAAGAAACATCTATTCTAGAGAAAATGCATTTACGGTGTTAATGGGATGTTGTTCTGAGGAGCAACTTTTTTTATATATGGCTTTAATTTATTTTCATTTCTTAGTAATTTTAGTATTTAAACTTCTGAATTATTATTATTATTATTATTTTTTTGTCATTATTCATTTTAATTTGAGTTTAAGGTCTAGCAATTTTCTGTGCTTTTGCTATTCTTCTTAGGGTTTTTTTTTTTTTTTTTTTTTAGATTTCTGTTTTTTTTTATTCCAGGTTTAGTAATTTTAGTAAAAATTTAGTTTAAAAATTAACTTACAAAAAAAAACTAATATATATATATATTGTGTGTGTGTGTGTGTGTTTATATATATATATATATATATATATATATATTATTTCAGTTTTAGTAATTTTAGTATTTAAACTTCTGAATTACATTTGAAAAAAAATTTTTTTATTTTATTTCCTTTTTAGTCATTTTAGTACTCCTTGTCTCTATGCAAATCAAAGTAAATCAGATGCAATGATGCAGTCTTATATTTCTACAAATCTGATGAAGAAACAAACTCATCAGCATTTTGGATGGCCTAAAACATTAACATTTTTGGGTGAACTGTTCCTTTAAGTGATTTTATGACAGTTGAGATAAAGAAAAATACAGGAAAAACTCCTGATTATGAAAAAGCAACTAAAATTCTCCTCCGCAAGTGTGCGAAAGAGACAAAACAAAAACAAACAAAAAAAAGCAGAAAGACAGGCAAAGAAAAAGAGGTCAAAAGAAATACATTTTTATCAGCTGTTTGGATTCTCATTCTGACGGCACCCATTCACTGCAGAGGATCCATTGGTGAGCAAGTGATGTAATCCTACATTTCTCCAAATCTGTTCTAATGAAGAAACATCTATTCTAGAGAAAATGCATTTATGGTGTTAATGGGATGTTGTTCTGAGGAGCAACATCTTCCAAACGGCTTATTCTCATTGATTTCAAAAAGAAATAAGTGAGATATGAAAGAGATCTCACTGTTTTATGTGCATTTCTCTTATGAGCTGTCTTTTTCTTCATTAACTCTCTCTTATGGAGTGTGCGGCCTAGATTAGAGGAGTATGTTGTTGTTGCCTGCAGTCACATACAGTCATCTTCTGTGTGTCTGGATACAGCCGTGTGTGTGTTTCTGTTGTATTGATTTTATTTTGGAGCAGAGCAGGATATGTTTTAGCTGAGCCCTAAGGGAGAGACGGAGAGACAGGGAATGAGAGCGAGAGACTGAAACCGAGAGAAGGAGAAATCTAGAGAGCAACTCACTCGCCCACAGCTAGTGTTGATGTTGATGTCAGCAGATCACATGAACATGAAAATCCACACTCCTGTCTATCACTGTGATTCCAGTGCTGTCGCCAACACCTGTAATGAGCTCCTGAAGCTACAAAGCTGATTTGTGTACACTACTGTTCAAAAAGTTTAGGCTCAGTGAGATTTTTTTATTAAAGAAATTAATGCTTTTATTGATCGAGAGTACATTAAATTGATCAAAGGTGACAGTAATGACATTTATAATGTATTTCAATTTTAAAATTTGAAGCAGCTCATCTGTTTTCAACATTGATAATAGAAATGTTTCTTGAGCAGCAAATCAGCATATTAGGATGATTTCTAAAGGATAATGTGACACGGAAGACTGGAGTAATGATGCTGGAAATTCAGATTTGAATAACATGAATAAATTACATTTTAAAATATATTGACATACAAAACAGTTGTTTTACATTGTAAAAATATTTCACTTCATATTTTACTGTTTTTACTGTACTTACAGTTTTTTTTTTTATGTATATTATGGCACGATATCTGATCTGATTGGAATACCATCTGAATGATCACCATATTCAACATATGAAATATCATATTATTTAAATGGTACTTCAAAGTAAATCAAGTCATTATTATTGTACTTTTTTTTAAAATAGAAATATATATTACCTACTTGGTTTATTTAGTTATTTATCTATTTAGTCCTAAAATCAAAACTCGACCATTAAATATTATTAAAATATATTGCAAACAAAAGCAAAATCCCACACAAATTAACATACCAATTTAACTCTTTGATTCTAATGCAAATATAGTATAATAGTATAATATTCTGACTCAAAAATAGTGTAATAAAAAAATAATAATATTCTGCTATAACGCCAATGATTATATAATATTCTGAGATCATGCAAAATTCCACACAAATGAGCACACTTAAAACTTTACAATAAAACTTTCTGATGTAATGCCCAAATTAAACTTTTTTTTTTTTTTTTGCATTCAGTCAGTGGAGTTTTAGTGCAACAAGATGATGAGGATGCCGACACAAAGCTGCTGCTTGCCCAATAATTAAAGCAATGGAGATGGAATATTGATTTGAGTGTAAATTGTTTCATTATTTGAGAAGAACGAGAGTGTGAAATGATGCAAGAGACTTGAAAGTAGCACGATAGCTATGGAGAAATTCAACTGCCAGGGACGATCGTCAGTCAGTTGAGGCCAAAGTTTTACATCCCGCTTTCAGAATCTGCAAAATGTTATCATACAAAATGTATGTTATTGTTTATTTAGTACTGACCTGAATAAGATATTTAACATAAAAGATGTTTACAGATAGTACACAAGAAATTAATAGTTGGATTTATAAAAATGGCCCTGTTCAAAAGTTTACATACACTTGATTCTTAATACTATGTTGTACCCTGAATGATCCACAGCTGTGTTTTATTTATTTTTTATTTAGTGTTCATGAGTCCCTTGTTTTTCCTGTACAGTTAAACTGCATGCTGTTCTTCAGAAAAAAAAAAATATATATATTTTTGTGTATTTGTGTAATAACTGTATGATTTTGAGATCCATCTAGTCACACTGAGGACAACTGAGGGACTCATATGCAACTTTTACAGAAGGTTAAAAAACTCAGTGATGCTCCAGAAAGAAAAAAACATGCATTAAGAGCCAGGGGTGAAAACTTTTGATCAGAATGGAGATGTGTACATTTTTCTTATTTTGCCTAAGTATCTTTTTCTTTTTTTTTTGTTCGTTTAGTACTGCCCTTCAGAGGCTACAAAAGATAGTTACATGTACCCCAGAAGATAAAATAAGTTAAATTAACCCTGATCTTTAAATTCAAAAAGTTTTCACCCTTGGCAGCATTAATGTATCATTTTTCCTTCTGGAGCATTAGTGAGCTTTTGAACCTTCTGTAATAGTTGCAAATGAGTCTCTCAGTTGTCCTCAGTGTGAAAAGATGGCTCTTAAAATCATACAGTCATTGTTGGAAAGGGTTCAAATACACAAAAATGCTGGAAAACCAAATAATTTTTGTGACCTGAAGGATTTTTCTGAAGAACTGCAGGAAGTTTAATTGCTCAGAACAAACAAGGGACTCATGAACAACTATTCATTTGTATAAATTTAACTATTATTTTCTCTTGTGGACTATATGTAAACGTCTTTTTTGTGAAATATCTTCTTCAGGTCAGTACTAAATAAAAAACAACATGCATTTTGAATGATCCCTCTTATTTTGGTAAAATAATGAACATTTTGCAGATTTTGAAAGGGGGATGTAAACTTTTAAACTCAGCTGTATACAGTTTAATGGTCATTGTTCAACAAAACAAAAATGAGCAATCAGAATCCGGCATTTCAAGTTATGTGATACTTCATTAACGCCACTAAAATACAATCAGGCATTACAAACAGCTTCTCAAAAGGGTTTGAGGATGCTATAATTTGATGAAAGATTTGGTACGACAATTTGCGTCTAACGATCAATAACGAACAAAAGTCCCTGATGAAATGTGATCGAGCTCTGTTTGATAGCAAGGCTTTTCGACTTTCAGACTCTCATGATATCAGATTAGTTCTATTTTTTGGCGTCACACCTCAATCCTTCACGAACCCACACAACGGCTTCACCTTTGCTTCGAAGCATCTGCTTTAATCAATGCTGCTGCGGTGTTATCTAAATAAAGTCTTTTCACTGAGTGAGTTTGAGGTCTTGGATGTCTTTCAGTGGCCGCCGGCTCGCAGAGAGCTCCTCTCACCCTGTTCAATCTGAGTTGTGGGGAGCGCAATCAATACGTCCATTAATTCTACTTAGCGGCGCTGTACACTACAACCAGGGGCTGGAGGCCACACAAAGGCAGGTGCGATTGAATGGCTGACCTTTTGAAGCCAAGACCCCCGCATCGATCCGCTGTATTCATGACAGCTGAGTGAGGGGGACGCAGCGCTTCGGATGGGCGGCTTAAAGCAATAGTTCACCAAAAAATGAAAATGATTTACTCTTTTTTTAAAAATCGTGCAGTTATTTTGTTCATGTTCAACACGTTTTGACTCTTTTCTCAGTTTGGAAAACTTTAAATGATGTGAACATTGCATTACAGTGAACACTGTGATGAGAAAGTGAACCTGAATAATATGTTTGGTATCTGTGCTAAAGAATAATTTAAAGGAATATTACCCCAAAATGAAAATGTTCTGAATATTTATTCACAATGGCGCAATCAAAGATTTAGATGAGTTTTTCTTCATCACATTTGGAGAAATTTAGCATTACGTCACTTGCTCACCAGTGGGTGCTCTGTAGTGAATGGTTGCTGTAAGAATGAGAATCCAAACAGCTGATAAAAACATCACAATAATCCACAAGTAATCCACGCCAATTCAGTCTATCAATCAATGTCTTGTGAAGTGAAAAGCTGCATGTTTGTAAGAAACACATCCATCATTAAAATGTTTTAACTTTAAATCGCCAGTTTTGGCCAAAATCTGAGTCCATAATTGATAATAATGCATCCTCCCGTGTAAAAATAAGTCCATCTCCTGTTGTCGTCGTCAACCATTGTGAATGGTGTTTGATCTGGGGGGGGAGACAACAAACAAACAAACAAACAAAACATTTTTACATTTAAATTCAGAATAAAAAAAAAATAAAAAATAAATAAAAAAAAGGAATTTTGAGATTTAAACTCAGAGAGATAGATTTGTTTCTTACAAACACACAGCTTTGTACTACACAAGATGTTAATTGATGGGCTGTGGTGTGGATTACTTGTGAATTGTTATGATGCTTTTATCAGTTGTTTGGACACTCATTCTGACGGCACCCATTCACTGCATAGGATCCATTGGTGAACAAGTGATGTAATGCTACATTTCTCCAAATCTGATAACGAAACAAACTCATCTACATCTTGAATGTCCCGAGAGTGACATTTTCAGCAGATTTTCATTTAGGTGATCTATTAAATTTTACAACTCAAATAGCAAACAGCTTTATTGAAGAATTCATTAACAAAAGAACAAGCTTCACATTTCTGCTTGTAAACCTTTCATCCCCCCCTCTTGATTTCCATTGTAAATGCATTGCTGTAAATGCATTGCTCTTTATTGTCTGTGGACGACAGCAGACCGCAGATGCTAAATATTCCTTTAGGGATCAGCAGTGAATGTTGGGATTGAAAGGTTTACTGTCAGTCTCTTACATATTAGTGTTTTTTAAGTTAGTCATGTGTGTCTTGAGGTGAGATAATCCACTGCTGCTCTGGTGTATGTTCATGTGGAATATTCAGGTTTCATGTAAATGATTACGTGACAGATGGTGAGAGACTTCTTCCTCACAGCGTTCTTCATTTCACTCTCTAAATAACAAGATAATGAACCTCACTGCTCAACATCCACTTGAGTCTGTCATGTTCACCAATACCACAATGTTACCAGATACACTACATTGCACGTCTTATGCTCATCAAATACAGTTATATTATGAAAAAAATAAATAAATAAATAAAAATAAAAAATAATAATACTATTTAAAACTATTTTCTATTTGAATATATTTGAAAATATTATTTATTCCTGTGATGCAAAGCTGAATTTTCAGCACCATTACTACAGTCTTCAGTGTCACATGATCCTTCAGAAATCATTCTAGAATGCTGATTTGCTCAAGAAACAGTTGTGCTGCTTAATATTTTCTCCTAGTTTGTGTTTGGATCACACAGCCCTGTTTGTGTGTGTTGTTCTGAAAGTGTTTGCAGCAGTGAAATGCTAATAGGTTATCAGTGCACTCTGGAGACATTAAAATGAATGGTTTCCTTGCAGCCGTGAGGGGTCACTGCTCACAGGACGTCCGCAGATGATGAGCGGCCTGCGCTGTGAACCGCAATCCACTCTCACCTGTGTGTCCTCAGATGAGAGTGTGTACATGCACATGGAAGTGTGTGTGTTCTGATGTGCGCATGCATGCACCTGTGTCTATCTCCTACATCTCATTATATAGCTGAAGACCGGTTGTTTAACTGGCCATTGGTTCATTATTATTTTTCTGGATATATAAATTAGTTTTTTGCATGGACTATTGATTAAATTAATTTCTACCCAAATGAGATTCATGATAAATTAAACTAAATGCATTGAATGTGGGCTGCAAAATTAGTAGATAAATTAAACAAATAAATAAAAGGTAATTCTGACTTTCTATGTCACAATTTTGACTTTTTTTTTCGTCACAATTTCTTAGAATTGTGAGATATAAATTCTGAATTAAAAAAATGGAATTTTAAGATTTAAACTCAGAATTTCCGACAAAAAACAAACAAACAAACAAACAAAAATTTTTTGAGATTTAAACTTAGAATTCTAAGGAAAAAAAAAAATTTCATTTCTAGATTCAAACTCAGAATTCTGAGAAAAAGAAAAACTGAATTTCAAGATCTAAACTCTGAATCCTGAGAAAAAAATAAGTGAATTTTGAGATTTAAACTCAGAATTCTGACAAAAAAGGAATTTCAAGATTTAAACTTAAAATTCTGAGGAAAAAAAAAAGAATTTTGAGATCTAAACTCTAAATTCCAAGAAAAAAAAATTATTTTGAGATTTAAACTCAGAATTCTAAAAAAAAAAAAAAAAAAAATGGAATTTCGAGATTTAAACTCAGACATTTTGGCACACAACAAAAAAGGGATTTCAAGATTTAAACAAAGAATTCTGACCAAAAAAAAAAAAAAAAGATTTTCAAAATCTAAACTGAGAATTCTGAGAAAAGAATTCTTAGAAAAAAACTTAGAATTCTGAGGGGAAAAAAAAATAATTTTGAGATTTAAACTTAAAATTCTGAGGAAAAAATAATAATTTTGAGATCTAAACTCTAAATTCCAAGAAAAAAAAATTAATTTTGAGATTTTTTTTTTAGTTAGCAACAAATTAGCCAGCTAAGCTATGTTTGTTTTGATGTGTGTGTGTTTCCCTTCCTTCACAGGATAGCCATTAGTAAACAGGGATTCCATAAAGTGGAAGCCCCGTATAAATAATGTGGCGTCAGTGTTTTTGCCCAGAAATCTGCTGCAGTCATCAGTTATACAGGGCAGCTGTAAGTACAGTAGAACATGAGAATAAACACTGCATGCTTCCAGATTTATGTATTTACTATAGCATGTGTGTATGTGTGTGTGTGCAGACAGGTGGATCGTTTGTCTTTATGACAGCACATTTATGACAGTTATTATTATAAAATGAGCATCGTAAAGCATAATTGAGCGCTGACAGCCTCGTGTTCGTCTGCGCTGCTTCACGTGGGAGCGGTTTGGTGGTAACACTCTGTATGTTGGAGATAATGTTGCTGTAATATATATTGAGAATCGTTATGAATTGAAGATGAGATGTCTGGTGGTGCGGGGTTAAAATCTGTCCCCCGTGTGATTCTGTTCTCGCCAATGCTGTTCTGAAATGTTGTTCTTTTGAGGCACAGTATTTACAATTAAACCCTCTTATTTCAAAAACCATGGTATTATATTCTTAAACTACTTTAGAGTGTCATATCATACGTTATTGTAAAAAAATAAAAAGCAGTGTTGCCAAGTCCACACTTATCCCTCGGAATTTGATTACTTTTATATTGTTGCTGCTGGGTTTTTTTTAAGGTTGCGGATTGAAGGCGGAAAACCCCACCCCCTGGGAAACACGTTTTAATCTTGTTTTGTGTTGTTTTGTTACGTTTTATTGTGGTTTGATGCATTTTGTTAAATATTTTGTTACAAATTTGGTAACCCTGCTGTTAATCAACCTTCCAAACATAAACAAAACATGACAGCTCATTAGTTTTTTGCATTTTCAGCTCATGGACTGTTGATTAACAATTGAAATTAATTTCTACCCAAATGAGATTCATGATAAATTAAACTAAATGCATTAAAACTGGACTGCAAAATTAGTAGATAGAGGTAATTCTGACTTTCTATGTTACAATTCTGACTTTTTTTCTCACAATTTCTCAGGATAAAAAAAAAATGGAATTTCGAGATTTAAATTCAGAATTCTGACAAAAAAAAAAAATTCATTTTGAGATTTAAACTTAGAATACCTACCAAAAAAATGGAATTTCGAGATTTAAACAGACATTTTGACACACAACAAAGAAAAAAAAACAAAACGGAATTTCAAGATCTAAACTCAGAATTCTGAGAAAATAATTCTGAGAAAAAAAATGTCTTTAAACTTAGAATTCTGAAAAAAAACCCATCTCTGTCGATGGCGGTTTAGTTAAAGTCTTCGAACATAACGAAACTTTGGTTGCTGTAATATTACTTTAGTCAAAAAAAGCACATACCAAATGATGAAGACGGCAATTTTTATTTTTTTTATTTTTTTTTTTTGAGAGCAAGTTTTCTTCTGTACACACACAAAACAATAAATTTGTTGCCAGATTTTTAATGTGGTTGTCACTCCTGCAACTCTTCCTGAACTTTGCAAAGGCAATGTTCACAATGTAAAGTTTCGGGAGTGGCAACCTAAATACAGAAGTAAATCCCCTAACTTACACTTGAAGGGTTGCCATGTCCACTTATTATAAGTGACACTTATTAAGCTTTTTGGACACAGAAAGCTTAATAAGAGATTCATGATAAATTTAATTTATCATGAATCTCGATCTATTTTAAGATAATAATGTAGTAGTTTATTTTATAAAAGTAATTATATGCTTGTTCTTATTTGCTGTTTTTTATAGTAGTATCTGGCAACACTAAGTCAAGCCTCCTTCCCTCTGATTTTTATTTTTATATTTTTTGCATCAGTCATTAACAGCCAGTTCAATTCAGTTGTTTAATACAGTTGTCACTCCCGTAAATTACTGAATTTTATGTGTACAGGATAGGATTAAGCACAAAAAGGTGAACTGGCAACCAAATGTAGCTGCAGTGTGTATGTGGCCCTAGATTGCATGCATAGTAGACGTTGTAACATGCACAAAGCTCTGTGATAGATTTGTAATTGCGACTTCAGAAGTGGGAGGTAAGACCTTCCGACAAGCATGTGTAGCCTGCATAATATATGCTGCTACTGACACCACGACCCGCACTGTATGCTGCAAATGGAAAGGAAAAACGGCCCAATTTTCGCAATTCGCCTCCCGCTGGCACAAAATTTATTTGTGGCCCTTAGTGAAGTGATAGCAATCTTTAAAAAAATGCTTCAAAATGTGCAAAGGCGTGGAGGGTTGTATTGTTATTGTGTATCGCTCCTGTATGGCTCGCCTCCTAAGTGAGCGATAGGTCCCCATTAGCGCTGATGTTGACTTCCTGTCGCGGCTGTGGCCCGTCTCGCCTCCCGCTTCCTGTTGCGACTCAGCCCCCAGTGTGCCGTCGCCGTGACAACTCCATACAGGAGAGTCTTTCATCACCGCTGCCACAGCGATGTCGCCACGGGCAACCACACAACTCACCTGCTGTACCCGTCTCTCTGTACATCTTCATTTTTCTCAGTGTAGCGCTTCTGCTCGCTCCGGCTCACTCCTTGTCAAGAATTGCTTTTACATTTTTTCAGCTAATGTTGTATAACAAAATATTTTTATAAGCTAGGTTAAATGTTCATTTTTTTGTCCATGTTTTGTTGTGGATGCTTAATAAGATGAATTGCTGTAAATTAAAAAATCCTTCAGTAGTTGTAAATTTAAAACTAGGTTTTATATTTACCAAGAAAAATGTGGTGTTTGGCACAGTTCAAGGTGGTTGCTTGGCGGTTGCTATGTGGTTGCTAGGGTGTTTTGGGTGGTTTCCACAGGGATTGAGAGTTTTTAGCATGTGGTTCATTATGGGTGTTGCTTAGTGTGGCTGTTAAGGTGATTTGGTGTTCTAGGTGGTTGCTAGGGTGTTTTAGGTGGTTGCTCAGGAGTTTTTTTGGGTAGTTGCTAAGGCCTTACTAGGTGGTCACTAGGGCATTTTGGGTGGTTGCTAAGTTTTTTTGGTTTTCTGGGCAGTTGATAGGGCGTTACTGGGCGATCACTAGGGCATTTTGGGTAGTTGCTAAGGTGATTTGGTGTCCTGAGTGGTTGCTAGGGTGTTTTAGGTGGTTGCTCAGGAGTTTTGGTGGTCTAGGTGGTTGCTAGGGCATCAGTAGGTGGTCACTAGGGCATTTTGGTTGGTTGCTAAGGTTTTTTGGTTTTCTGGGCAGTTGATAGGGCATCACTGGGTGGTCACTAGGGCATTTTGGGTAGTTGCTAGGGTGATTTGGTGTTCTGGGCGGTTGCTAGGGTGTTTTAGGTGGCTGCTCAGGAATTTTGGTGGTCTGGGTGGCTGCTATGGCATCACTAGGCCAATTAGGTGGTTGCTAAAGTGTTTTAGGCTTACTAGCTGGTTGCTAGGTGATCACTAGGTGGTCACTAGGGCATTTTGGGTGACTGCTAAGGTGTTTGGTGTTCTCAGCGGTTCCTTGCATATCACTAGGTGGTCACTAGGGCATTTGGGTGGTTGCTAAAGTGTTCTGGGTGGTTGCTAGGTGGTCACTAGGGCATTTTGGGTGGTTGCAAAAGTGTTTTGGTGTTCTCAGTGGTTGCCTGCGTATCACTAGGTGGTCACTAGGGTGTTTTGTGTGGTTGCTAAGGTGTTTTGGTGTTCTGGGTTGTTGCTAGGGTGTCACTATGTGGTCACTAGGGCATTTTGGGTGGTTGCTAAGGTGTTTTGGTGTTCTGAGCAGTTGCTAGGGTGCCACTAAGGTGTTTTGTGTGGTTGCTAAGGTGTTTTGGTGTTCTGTGTTGTTGCTAGGGTGTCACTAGGTGGTCACTAGGGCATTTTGGGTGGTTGCTAAGGTGTTTCGGTGTTCTGAGCAGTTGCTAGGGTGTCACTAGGGTGTTTTGTGTGGTTGCTAAGGTGTTTTGGTGCTCTGGGCAGTTGCTAGGGCATCACTAGATGAGCACTAGGATGTTGTGGCTGGCTGAGTGTTTTTTGGCACATTGCTATATGTGGTTAAGGTTGCTAGGGTGTCACTAGGGTGTTTTGTGTGGTTGCTAAGGTGTCTTAGTGCTCTAGGCCATTGCTAGGGCGTTGCTAGGTGGTTGCCAGGGTGTATTATTACTATGATTTCCTGGCCTCTAGATATGTCCTGGGCCCCTTACAGTGTGATTTTGCATATTTTTTCTACAGGGCATAAATCACATTTTGTGAAATTTATGTCAGGAGCACAAATGCTCCAGAAAAAGAAGTCAGAATAGTGAGATGTAAAGTTGCAATTTCCTTTTTTTACTTTGTATTTAGCATTGGAAACAGACTTCCATAGCTGGATGAGTTCTTCACTGAAGTTCAACTTTTATTCCTGTGTTTCTGTCATTTAGTCTCTCTGCCTGTTAGTCTGGTTTAATATACAGCGCTCCTGGTCCATGGCCTGTCGGCTTTGATTTGGAGGAGGTGCTGTGATTTCCTGTTGTCGAGGGCAGAGTCACGTACAGGATGCAGAACGCTGTCGTGATCTGATCAGCTTTCATTCTTCTTATCAGATTACAGATTTTAAAGCTGCTCCACACAAAAACATCTCAGGGTCGACTTATTAGATGTGTAAGATTGTGTCTCTCGCTCTCGTCGTCTTCACACGCTCGTCTTCCTCCTCACATCAGACGCTAAACAAATGCAAATGTGCGTGTTTGGGCTTTTCTGTGCATCACAGCACACGCTTCGTATTCATGAAAGACACAATGAATTTGTGCCTCTGTGCTCCAGGAAAAAGGCATCTAACGAATTCAGAAACATCCATCTTTAAGCGTGAACTGTAATGAAGAGAAAATGCAATGAAGAGAGGGAAGTTTAGATGGAAATTAAGAAGCAAATGTGAACGCAGAGATGGAGTGATGGAACAAAGCAGGGTTAAACAGATGCTACAGACCTCGCCTGACCTCAGTGGTTTGTTCTTTTTAACTTGCAATTATGTTTCATTGACGTATAAACTTTGTTTCTCTTTAAATCCTATGGACATTTGTACACGTGAGCAGCTCGTGATTCAAAGTTTTCTGTGTCTCAGAGCATCTCAGTTCACAGTAAATGCTGTTCCCCACAAACTTCATCTCTGCATGCACTCTGAGTTTGGGTCGATTATAACATGCATTTAGAAACACAACATGTGCCAACCATCTTCTCAGACTTGTAATGAGAAGCACTTGTAAACCAGCTGTTATCAACAAAAGAGAAGCTTTAAGGGGGCACTTTTTTTCCAGCAAAATAATAATGGTTCAACATTCAAAAATAAAAATATTAATATTGTAGTTTTATGTTTGAACTGTAAAATTTTCCTAAATATTATTATTTATTTTTTTGTACAGTGAAATAGTTCAATAGTAATTGCATTTACTATTTTATGAAATTATTATTATGATTAATAACAACAACAACAACAACAACAACAATAATAATAATAATAATAATAATAAAAGATTTAAGGGCTCCATGCAGTTTTCCACCAAAATAATGAAACAAAAACAAAAAAAAGAAGAAGAAATTAGGGCAGCCATAAATATTAATATTGTAATTTTATGTTTGTACTCTAAAATATTCCCATATTTATTTACAGTTTATTTTACAGTGAAATTGTTCAATAGTAATCATATATTTTTTTAAATATTTTATTATATTTTATTTGTTATATACTGGTTTAATGATGAAACCAAGAAAATAAAGAAATTAAGACCACCATAAATATTTTAACAGTCATTTTACATAATTTATTTTTTATTTAAAAGTGAAATAATTGAATTTTTATTTGTATTATTATCACATTGATATATAATACATTTTTTGACCAAATTGTACAAATGAGCACAGCAAAAATAAATAGATAATAATAGTAATATAATCATAATAATCATAATAACAGTAATAAAAATTATTATTATTATTATTATTGTTATTTTATCTAATCACTTTTTTGACCTGTACTTTTTTGTACTTTTTTGAACTGTACTACAAATATAATATATATATATATATATATATATATATTAGATTTTAGGGGAAAATATTAGATATTTAGTTTATTTTTTCTTATACAGGGTGGGCCATTTATATGGATACACCTTGATAAAATGGGAATGGTTGGTGATATTAACGTCCTGTTTGTGGCACATTAGTATGGGTGGTGACCATGGTGGCCATTTTGAAGTCGGCCATCTTGGATCCAACTTTTGTTTTTTCAATAGGAAGAGGGTCATGTGACACATCAAACTTATTGGGAATTTCACAAGAAAAACAATGGTGTGCTTGGTTTTAACGTAACTTTATTCTTTCATGAGTTATTTACAAGTTTCTGACCACTTATAAAATGTGTTCAATGTGCTGCCCATTGTGTTGGATTGTCAATGCAACCCTCTTCTCCCACTCTTCACACACTGATAGCAACACAGCAGGAGAAATGCCAGCACAGGCTTCCAGTATCCGTAGTTTCAGGTGCTGCACATCTCGTATCTTCACACCATAGACAATTGCCTTCAGATGACCCCAAAGATAAAAGTCTAAGGGGGTCAGATCAGGAGACCTTGGGGGCCATTCAATTGGCCCACGACGGCCAATCCACTTTTCAGGAAACTGTTCATCTAGGAATGCTCAGACATGACACCCATAATGTGGTGGTACCATCTTGCTGGAAAAACTCAGGGAACGTGCCAGCTTCAGTGCATAAAGAGGGAAACACATCATCATGTAGCAATTTCAAATATCCAGTGGCCTTGAGGTTTCCATTGATGAAGAATGGCCCTACAATCTTTGTACCCCATATACCACACCATACCATCACTTTTTTTGTTCCAACAGTCTTGGAGGGATCTATCCAATGTGGGTTAGTGTCAGACCAATAGCGGTGGTTTTGTTTGTTAACTTCACCATTCACATAAAAGTTTGCCTCATCACTGAACAAAATCTTCTGCGTGAACTGAAGGTCCTGTTCCAATTTTTGTTTTGCCCATTCTGCAAATTCTGTGCGCCGATCTGGGTCATCCTCGTTGAGATGCTGCAGTAGCTGGAGTTTGTAAGGGTGCCATTTGTGAGTAGCTAATATCCGCCGAAGGGATGTTCGACTAATGCCACTCTCCAGTGACATGCGGCGAGTGCTACGCTGTGGGCTCTTGCTGAATGAAGCTAGGACAGCCACTGATGTTTCTTCATTAGTGACAGTTTTCATGCGTCCACATTTTGGCAAATCCAACACTGAACCAGTTTCACGAAACTTAGCAAGCAGTTTGCTAACTGTAGCATGGGAGATGGGTGGTCTCATAGGGTGTCTTGCATTGCAATCTGCTGCAATGACCCGGTTACAGCGTTCACCAGATATCAACACAATTTCGATCCGCTCCTCACGTGTTAACCTCTTCGACATGTCAATGGCTGTGAACAAAGAGAAACTTGTAAATAACTCATGAAAGAATAAAGTTACGTTAAAACCAAGCACACCATTGTTTTTCTTGTGAAATTCCCAATAAGTTTGATGTGTCACATGACCCTCTTCCTATTGAAAAAAACAAAAGTTGGATCCAAGATGGCCGACTTCAAAATGGCCACCATGGTCACCACCCATCTTGAAAAGTTTGCCCCCTCACATATACTAATGTGCCACAAACAGGACGTTAATATCACCAACCATTCCCATTTTATTAAGGTGTATCCATATAAATGGCCCACCCTGTATATATTTTTTTCGATTATGCTTATATTTATATATAAATTTGTATTTTAGATTTTAGGGGGAAACATATTTGATTGTAATTGTGATGTAATTATATATATACAATTAGAATTTTCCCCCCTAAAATCATGCAGCTCTAAAAAAAACATTGCTGAATAGTTTAAAAATAAAAGTAAATAGCATCTCAGATGATTTGAAGAGAAATGTTTGAGTTCATATTAATATCTCTGACTTTTAATTGAATCTTGGCAATGTAACTCATCTGGATCTCTAGAAGAGACACATGAAATTACTAAGCAAAAGGAAAACGTATAAATTGATTTTCTTTGATGCCTGAGAGATGCAACTTCATTTAGATTTAATTTGAGATTTTTTCTTTCCTCTTCTCATCTCACCTCATCTGATTTCGTACAACTCTTCAGTGTAACTCAAACCCACAGCAGATGTACCGAAGTCATGATGCGAGCCTGACGTTGAAATGGCTCATGTATGCGCGCGAGTATGCGAGTGGCTGCGGGTTCCCGCGGCCAGTGGGCTTCTGGGAGTTGACGTCTCTGAGCTTCAGTGGCTCTGACAGCTGTGAATCCGGGAGCGAGACGACGCGCTCCTAACCTGCTCCTCTGGCTGTCTCTGTCTTACACCTCCACATTAACCTTTCTCTCTTCCTCTCTCTCTCTTTCTCTCCCGCAGATGACACGGCCTATTCAGGTGAAGCCGGCTGACAGCGAGAGTCGAGGAGGTAAAGAGATTTCATTTCTACCTCACTTTATTGCTCCACACTCATTTATTTTCTCGCTCACTCTCTGCTTCGGCCGTTGTGTGCCGGTGATCTTAACTTTGACTGGTTTTCACTCTATTCAGGGTTCTATATACAACATCTGCGCTATTTATTGATGTGATCTATTTAATTGTTAAGGTTTTTGCTGCTTTTTATTAACGTGAGCAGGGGAGGATATTGGGAACATTTGGACATAAGCAGGTGTGCACTTTGTAGCATTTTTAAGTTGATAAATACAATGTCAGATGGATGTCTTTGGTTTGTGTAGGCATTGAATCTTGTTTATTTTCTGTTTCACACCATGCAAGATGCTGTCAAGTTGCAAATAGTTTGTTTTGCTGTGCTTTGTAACATAATTTTACAGTTACACTCCAATTATAGGAAGCAGGAGTTGCATATGGAGCATATTAGTGTTTGTGGAATCAACTGCAATATTTTATTGTTATGTTTTCCAGCTAGCCTACATTATGGATAACTGGCATCAAACCTTAGCATTAAAAATGTGTTTTGAATGTGTTTTTTATTTTGTTCCATCTACATTGCAGGAAATACATTTGTGACCCTGGACCACAAAACCAGTCATAGGGTCATTTTCTTAAATAAGCTTTCCATGGATGTATGTTGTTAGGATAGGACAATATTTGGCCAATATACAACTATTTGAAAATCTGAGGGTGCAAAAAAAAAATCTTAACAATATTGTCCAAATGAAGTTGTTAGCAATGCATATTACTAATCAAAAAATTACATTTTGGTATATTAACAGTAGGAAATGTACAAAATATCTTCATGGAACATGATCTTTACTTTATATTCTAATGATTTTTGGCATAAAAGAAAAATCTGTAATTTTGACCCTTGGCTATTGCTACAAATATACCTGTGCTACTTACAACTGGTTTTGTGATTCAGGGTCACAATTATCTTAAAGCAAGATGAATTAGCCTGAGAAGCAAAACTGCATGATATATTAAAATAAAAAATATATGTTTTTCCTTTAAACATTAAGTTATACAATACAATACACAAAATTAATACAAAATAAAAATATTTTTTTCTAGTATATATATATATATATATATATATAAAGATTATTAAAATGTATATTTATGTCATCTTTATATTATATTTGTCAATCTATTTTTTTTCATAAATATTTAGTTGTTTTTTTTTACAGTGAAATAGTTCAATAGTAATTATTTAATTAAATATTGTATTAAATTATTTTTATTTTGTTAAAAATATATATCTATATTTTATTTATAATAATAATAATAATAATAATAATAATAATAAAGAGAATATTTAAGGGCTCCATGCAGTTTTCCACCAAAATATTACTGGTTTAATGATGAAACCAAGAAAATTAAGAAAATAAAACAACCATAAATATTAATATTGTAATTTTACATTAATTATTTTTTATTTAAGAGTGAAATAATGTAATATAATATTTCTTTTATTATCACATTGATATATAATAAACATTTGTACAAATAAAATAAAGTTGTACAAAGGAGTACAGCAAAAAATAAATTATTATATCTAATCACATTTTTGGCCAAAGAAGGCTCTTCTGCTCATCAAGGCTGCATTTATTTGATCAAAAATACAGTAAAAACATTTATAATCTGAATAATTATTACAATTCACAAAAACTGCTTTCTATGTGAATATATTTAAAAATGTAATTTATTCCAGTGGTGCAAAGCTGAAATTTCAGCATCATTACTCCAGTCTTCAGTATCACATGAGCCTTCAAAAATCATTCTAATATGCTGATTTGCTGCTGCTTCATATTTTTGTAGAAACCATGATAAAAAATTTTTTTCAGGATTCTTTTGTGAACAGAAACATTATAAACGTCTTTCCTGTCAGTGTTGATCAATTTAATGCATCCTTGCTACAAAAAAGTATTAACATCTTAAATAAATATATATCATTTGAAAGGTGTATGTTGTTTCAAGAATATTTTTACTGTAAAACAGCATAATACAGATTTTTTGCATTGTAGCTGTTTCTGAAGTCGTTCAGAGTGTCGCTCCCTTCAGCGTTTCTCTTCACTGTTGGTCTCTCTAGCTGTTGTGGGTATTAATTTTGGTTAAAGTGATTGGGTTATTGAGTGCAGATGTGCGCACAGACCTCGTCCTGCTCCTGCCAAGTGCATTAGCATAAGACTGTAAATGAAATAGTCATTCGATCCACCGCTGTGATGGGGGGGGGGCAGGGGTCCCGCCGCTCGGCCTGCTTTTCTTAAATATACAAGCTGCAGTGAGGCGGGCTCGAACACGCGATCAATAAAATAGTACAGCCTTTTGCCAGCGCTCACTCTCTCTCTCTATCTCAGTTTCTGAAGCTGTTCTGTGTTTGTCAGGAGGTCGCAGGCAAACGGACATGTCATGTATCCACATGTGTAAAAATGCATGACCACAAACAGAGCAGAGCTGACACTTTACTTGAATAAGCGTGGTATGTTTTCTATGTGATGTGACGTTTCTGGGCTGACACAAGACGGAGATCTCAGTCTCACTGACACAGTCATGGCATCAGGCATTTGCATCTGTAGTCTGTGTGAAACAGAATATTGTAATAATAGTGTATTATAAAGCGAGACTTTATTCTGTCCATTGGGATTTGATTTTGAAAAGTAGGTCAGGATATTTATTTATTATTTATAATAACATGTTTCTATAGAAGCCAATTTCTAACACTGAATAAAAAATGATCACAACTCACACTGATATCTAAATATCAGGCAATTCTGAGGAAAAAATATCAGAATTGTCGAATATAAGCTTGAAATTGCAATAAAAAAGTAAAAAATTTGTGAGATATAAACTCACGTTTTAATCTCGGAATTCTGATAAAAAAGTTATAATTGTGAGTTAAAAAGCTGCAGTTATTTATTTATTTATTTTTGAATCCATCCATGGCTTAAACATGCTTCCATAAGAAAATAATTTCAGAAGTGGAAAAGGTGGATGAAAAGTAACTTATTTTAATATAACTTAACAAGACGTTTTTAGTTTACCTCAAAATAAGTAGCAGCATGGTAAAATTGTTTACCATGGTATTTAAGATATGTATCCATATATACACACACAATAACAGGCAAAAATAATGGATTTAAAGGAGGAAAAAAGGCTGCATTTGTTTGAACAGAAATACAGTAAACAGTAATATTGTGAAATAATATTACGATTTAAAATTGTACACATAAAAAGAAAAATCTAAGATTACGAGATTAAAGTCATAATATTTTGAGAATAAAGTCTAAATTATGAGAATAAAGTCAAAATATTTCAAGAATAAAGTTGAAATATTATGAGAGTAAAGTTGAAATATTTTGAGAACAAAGTCAAAATACTACGAGAATAAAGTTGAAATATTTCTAGAACAAAGTCGAAATACTATGAGAATAAAGTTTAAATATTTCAAGAATAAAGTTTAAATATTAAGAAAATAAAGTAGAAATATTTCGAGAATAAAGTCAAAATATTACCAGAATGAAGACAAAATACTACAAGAATAAAGTTGAAATATTTCGAGAATAAAGTTGAAATATTTTGAGAATAAAGTCTAAATTACGAGAATAAAGTCTAAATATTGTGAGAATAAAGTCTGAATATTTCAATAATAAAGTTAAAATATTACGAGAATAAAGTAGAAATAATTTGAGAACAAAGTCGAAATACTAAGAGAATAATGTTGAAATATTACGAGAATAATGTTGAAATATTTTGAGAATAAAGTCTAAATTACGAGAATAAAGTCAAAATATTGTGAGAATAAAGTCTGAATATTTCAAGAATAAAGTGAAAATATTATGAGAATAAAGTAGAAATAATTTGAGAACAAAGTCGAAATACTAAGAGAATAATGTTGAAATATTACGAGAATAATGTTGAAATATTTTGAGAATAAAGTCTAAATTACGAGAATAAAGTCAAAATATTGTGAGAATAAAGTCTGAATATTTCAAGAATAAAGTTAAAATATTACGAGAATAAAGTAGAAATAATTTGAGAACAAAGTCGAAATACTAAGAGAATAATGTTGAAATATTACGAGAATAATGTCGAAATATTTTGAGAATGAAGTCGAAATATTTTGAGAATGAAGTCGAAATATTTCGAGAACAAAGTCGAAATACTATGAGAATAAAGTTGAAATATTTTAAGAATAAAGTTTAAATATTAAGAAAATAAAGTAGAAATATTTTGAGAGAAAAGTCAAAATATTACCAGAATGAAGTCAAAATACTACAAGAATAAAGTCGAAATATTTTGAGATTAAAGTCAAAATGTTTAGAGAATAAAGTTGAAATATTTCAAGAACAAAGTTGAAATACTACAAGAATAAAGTTGAAGTATTTCAAGAATAAAGTTGAAATATTAAGAAAATAAAGTTGAAATATTTTGAGAATAAAGTCAAAATGTTTAGAGAATAAAGTTGAAATATTTTGAGAACAAAGTAAAACATTTTCGAAAATTTAAATTGTAGAAATAAAGTTATAAAATATAGCTATTCGATTATTCTCAATTTTGACTTTTTTCTCAAAGCATTTTAAGTTTATTTTTGAAATATTTTGACTTTATTCTCTGAATTTAATTCTCGACTTTAATCTCGTAATCTTAGATTTTTATTTTTTTTTTTTTTATTTGGCACTAAAACGCTATCGTACTATTGAAATATATGTTCAAATGTAATTTATTTTTGTGATTCAAAGCTGAATTTTCATCATCATTATTTTAATCTTCAGTGTCACATGATCCATGATCATTCTAATATGCTGATTTGCTGCTCAACAAGCATTTCTTATTATTAACGTTGAAAACAGTTCATATTTTTGTGAAAACCATTGCCGGTGTGGACAGTGGCAATTGACTAGGTTATTGTCACCATTCACGAGCACAACAATACACACAGGAAAAAGTAAAAGCTTCATTCCTGTTGCTAAAAAAATCAAATTTAGAGCCGCAGCTCGCCATCTCTCTGCGCAAACAGCCCATGTCTTTCGTAATGGCTCGGATGGACAAAAAACCTGGTGCGAGAGCGTTCTGTCACAAGGCCAAATTCACTCTTCTCTGTCATAAACGGTGTTTATCCCCCGCCTGCCACCCACTCGACGCAGAAAATAGAGGGATGTGTCTAAAATACCAAAATGCTTTTAGCGCCCCAAACAAAAGAGCTTTCTCGGCTTATGGCTCTCCAAATCTGAGCTCTGACAGGCCAAATGTGCCAGCATTTAGAGAGATCTTTTGTGCCCTGATTTGATGTCTCATTCTTTGGAACGTCTGAGGAGAAATAAGCTATAAAGAAAAGCAAAAGTCATTTGCCAGAGAAACTGTCTGATGTTTGAATGCAGCTTATGTGG
This sequence comes from Cirrhinus molitorella, assembly GCA_033026305.1. Lineage (NCBI taxonomy): Eukaryota > Metazoa > Chordata > Actinopteri > Cypriniformes > Cyprinidae > Cirrhinus > Cirrhinus molitorella. The sequence goes on along the minus strand of CM065124.1, from coordinate 4,584,804 downwards.
TGATCATGCAGTGAGCTCCTCATTAGGCTGGCCATAGCTAGTACTGCTGCCTATTTGAACTCTACTAACCCAAAATAGTCTAAACCTGATGAAAAGGAGTGATTTGCATCAGAGTTGTGTAGAATTCAGAATTGGCTCACTTTCACTTAATGAGTCTGATTTTGATTTATATTTGTTACACCTCACAGGAAGTTGAATTGGCATGACAGGAAGGGGAATTACTATCTATCTATCTAATCTGTCTATCTTTCATTCTGTCACTCTGTTTTTCTGTCATTCAAACTGTCACTCTATTGTTTTTTCACTCTATCACACTGTTTTTCAAATTGACGCTCTATTGTTCTATATGTAAACCAAGAATTTTAAAAAGTCTAATGGTCAAAATTATTAGCCCTCTGATGTTAATAGTCAATAGTGCATCCCTTTTGCTTAACAACCTTTAGTCGTTTGCTGTAGTTCTCAACAAGTTTCAAGCATGTCTCCTGAGGAAGGACAGCCCATTCTTCCTTAGCAAATCTCTCAAGCTCCTCCAGATTTGTTGGTCTTCTGGTACAAACTCTGGACTTTAGTGTGCCCCACAGATTTTCTATTGGATTCAAGTCTGGGCTTTGTGCAGGCCTGTCAAGTACATTCACTTTGCTCATTTGGGGATATTTCTTCAACAGAAGTGATGTATGCTTTGGGTCATTATCATGCTGGAAAACAAAATGTCGACCCAAACCAAGTTTTCTTGCAGACTGTCTGAGGTTGTCTTTCAAAATCATCTATTTCTAGTCTTCCTTTGTCATGTTTCCTTCAACCCTGACAAGATTCCCAGTTCCAAACGCACTGAAACATCCCCACAGCATTATACTCCCACCGCCATGTTTCACTGTGGGAACGCTGTTCTTGGGGTTGAATGCCTCTCCCTTCTTTCTCCAAACATAAGCAACATCTCTATGGCCAAAAAGCTCTAGTTTTGTCTCATCTGACCAAAGGACATGTTTCCAGTATGCATCACATTTCCCCAGGTTGTCCTTAGCAAACTTCATGCTTGGAGGTGTCTTTTCTTCAGAAGTGGAGTCAACCTCGCAGTTCATTCCTGTGCAGGGCTCTAGTGACTGTCTTCGCTGAGACATCAATTCCAGACTTGGCTAGGTCATTCACTAGTGTCTTGGCAGTTGTTCTTGGGTCTTTAGAAACCTCTCTCACTAGTTTTCTTTGCTTCCTGCCTCTGACCATCTTGTTCTCCACTGTGTTGGTCTCTTTAAACTTCTTGATAATGCATCTCACTGCAGTTCTTGACACTTGAAAACACTTTGATAAATGTGTGTATCCTTCTCCATCTTTATGAGCATTAACAATTCTTTCTCTCAAGTCCAAACTAATTTCTTTTGTCTTTGCCATGATGACAGTGCATATTATTTTACTAGTTGTTTTGCAAGATACTAATCCTCAGTTTAAAGATCAATTTAAAGGCTTAACTAGGTTAATTAGGTAAATCAGGCAAATTAGGTTAATTTGGCAAGTCATTGGACAACAGTGGTTTATTCTATAGCTAATCAAACTAATCATTTCTTAAGGGGGCTAATAATATTGACCTTAGCAGTTTTTTTTTTTATTTTTTATTCTTTTATTCAAGCAACTATAAGAAATCAGACTTTCTCTAGAAGAAAAAAAAATAATAGGAAATAATGTGAAAACATTCTCTTGCTCTGTTAACATCACTTGGGAAACATTCTAAAAAAGTATCTCTATCGTTCTGTCATTTTATCTGTTGCTCTTTAGTTCTGTCTGTCGCTCTGTCGTTCTATTTGTCACTGTCATTCTATATATTGCTCTGTCGTTCTATCTGTTGCTGTATCATTCTATTGTTCTGTCACTCTATTATTCTATCTGTCGCTCTATCATTCTATCTATTGCACTATCATTCTAGTGTTCTATCTGTTGCTCTGTCATTCTATCGTTATATCTGTTGCGCTATCATTTTGCTGTTCTATCTATCACTCTTTCGTTCTATCGTTCTATTTGTTGCTCTGTCGTTCTATTGTTATATCTATCACTCTGTTGTTTTATATGTTGCTCTATCGTTCTATCTGTTGCTATATATGTCATTATATCTGTCACTCAGTAATTCTATCTGTTGCTGTCATTCTATTCTGTCATTCTATCTCTATCGTTCTGTCATTTTATCTGTCGCTCTTTAGTTCTATCTGTCGCTCTGTCGTTCTGTTTGTCACTCTGTCATTCTATAGTCATATTTGGTGCTCTATTGTGTTCTGTCTGTTGCTCTATTGTTCTGTCGTTATATCTGTCGCTCAATTGTTCTATCATTCTGTCTGTCACTTTATCATTCTATTGAAAACGTCCTTCAAAGTTCTAGTTAAAAATGACAATGTATATGAATTTCTTTGAATTTCAAATAAATTAAGGTTTATTTCCTTATATTCTGATTTAAATTGCAGTTGTTTTCCTGTGTCCTTGCTAAAGTATTCTATTCGATTCAAATTCAGTTCAATTTCAAATTGAGGAAATTCATTCTTAATTGATTCTAAATGGCCTTCGCTTTCACACTTTGACTAGTGATCTTACTCTTCACCAAGGCCTTCGTGAATACCCATTTGCTTACTTTCATTCATAGCATCCCCATCTTGCATTCTTACCATACTGCCCTTCAAGGGTGTGTAAATGACTTTCACTATTGATGCCTCGAGACTCTCAGACAATGCTGATCACACAGTTGCCCTCTGGTAGTTTTTCAGTCATTCAGATGTAGCTTTAGTTAGCCACAAACACTTCACACTGTGTCTCCACTGGCTGATGTCACTGATATTGGCAGATCAGTGGGCAGTCCAGGGCGGAAGGGAAGCTCCTGTCAATAGCTTATCAGAACACCAGCGATGAAGGACGTTATCAGATTAGCTTAAACTAATTATTTGTAATTAACAAAGGGTCAATTAGCAGCTCGATACTGATCTACTGTGCTGGGAAATGACATTTGCTCGATCAGCACCTGCACTGCACCCAAAATAACATCTCACTGACAGTGTTTTAACATTTATGTGTGTGACACTATCGTTCTATTGAATAATTTGAGTTTTTTTTTTTTTTTTTTGCTGACAGTTGTGTGTGTGTGTGTGTGTATATATATATATATATATATATATATATATATATATATACAGTTGTGCTCAAAAGTTTAGAAGTTTAGGAAAAAAACATGCATTAAGAGCATAAATGTATGCATTAAATGCATAAATTTGAAGATCATGGTAAATGTAACTAATTTTGTCTTCTTGGAAACATGCAAGTATCTTCTGTAGCTTCTGAAGGGCAGTGCTAAAAAAAAAAAAAAAAGATATTTAGGCAAAATGAGCAAAATATACACATTTCCAAAAGTTTTCACCCCCTGGCTCTTAATGCATGTTTTCTCCTTCTGGAGCATCAGTGAGTGTTTGAACCTTCTCTAATAGTTGCATGTGATCCCTCAGCTGTCCTCAGTGTGAAAAGATGGATCTCAAAATCATACAGTCATTGTTGGAAAGGGTTCAAATACACAAAAATGCTGGAAAACCAAATAATTTGTGGGAGCTGAAGGATTTTTCTGATGAACAGCAGACAGTTTAACTGTTCAGGACAAACGAGGGACTCATGAACAACTATCATTAAACAAAAAAACACAGCTGTGGATCATTCAGGTAACAACACAGTATTAAGAATCAAGGGTATGTAAACTTTTGAACAGGGTCATTTTTATAAATTCAGCTATTGTTTTCTCTTGTGGACTATATGTAAACATCTTTTATGTGAAATATCTTACTCAGGTCAGTAGTAAATAAAACATAACATGCATTTTATATGATCCCTCTTATTTTGGTTAAATAATTAACATTTGTTTTTTAATAACTTAATAATTTTTTAATTTCTTCCTAACAGTGAAACAAAACTATGCTGGATATAATCCAATTCAGCAACAAAGCTGAAAAATTATTGAACGAAACTGAGAAGTTGAAAAATGTGAGAGTCTAATTGTTTATTCTTAATTTAAGTATCAAGATCAACTATATATTGAGCTCTCATGTCTTGTCATATTTCATTGTTGCTGTTTTATAAAAGCAATAAGGCTGTATATTTTTAAGTTGCAGTATTTTCCCCATAGTTGCTATGGCAGAACAAAAAACACTAAATTCTGACATGGAAGGTACATCATTTGCAGTATGTTCTAATATCAGTGCAGTGTTACACAAATGTGGTAAAATTGCATCATGATCCCATTCCATTGTCACATACTATTTGCATTTGCATGTAGCTAAATGTATTCATTTTGTATAATGCATTTAAAGACTGCTGTGGCAGCTTTAGTTCCTTCTCCTCTTTCTAGAACATGGGATTGTGTGTAATACTAGCCCAGAAATAGTACAGGAGAATTTTGGCATACTGTTATGGAGAATGGAGATGCAACCCAAGTGTCTTTTCTAGTAGTTAAAGCAGGTTGTCAGCGGTCACATGCAACCTTCTGCTCTGCTATCATAAGAATTCCCCATAAAGATTTGACCTTTACCATCCCGACCTGATCGTTAACCAAACGTCTCATTCATCACGAAGCTCTATTTGTCTCTGTGCAGTGATAAAGCGTAGTGGAGTATTGATTAGCGGAGTAATGGATCTACTCATTGTGGATGGGTGGGGCTCGCTCTGTTTCCTATATGCAATTATCTATGTGATGTATGATTGTGTGTCCGCACGCGTGTCTTTGTGTAACGCTCTTATCGTCGGCTCGTGCCTCATTGAGACTACAGTAAAAGTGCTGTTGTTCCAATCTGGCAACACTCTGTTATAATGAAGCGGACTCATTTGCTGAGCTCAGGGTTTAGAGATCTCATTCAGTCCAACAGGCCTGGAGGACAGATTTACATGATAACAGTCCAAGTGGAGGTCATGTACTGTAGTATGGTCCAAAACATGATCCACTACAGAGAGTGATATTGATATCAGCTTCACATTCGGTTTTTATTGTTATATGGTTTATGGATCCAAAACTTTGTTTGCTGCAATTTAGAAACTGGCATAATCATACAGAATAGAATAGGAATGAATGTATATAGAATAGAGCCATTTGGAAATGTATTTTATTTAGAATAGAATATTATGAAATAGAATGTGGTAGAACTGTATTAATTAGGACTATATAAAATTAAACAGTATAGAACAACAGAATAGAAGCATTTACAACAGAATATAATACTGCTTAAAAGTGTGGGATTTTTTTTTTTTTTTTGTGTGAAAGACTGCTCTTCTGTTCACCAGGCTGCATTTCTTTAAACAAAAATAGAGCAAAATTGCTAAAATATTACATGAATATGAAAATATTAAATATTATTTTAATTTAAAATAACTGTTTTCTATCTGGATAGATTTTAAAATTTATTCCTAAAATGCAAAGCTGAATTTTTAGCATCATTACTTCAGTTTCTTCAGTGTCAGATGATCCTTCAGAAATCATTCTAATATGCTGATTTGTTGCTCAAGAAACAATTATTATTATTATTAATGTGGAAAAAATCATATTTTTGTTGAAAATATATTATACTGATATATTTTTTGATAAAAAATTGATAAAAAGCACAATTTATTTGAAATTAAAAAACCTTTTGTAACATTATCAATCTTTACTGACACTTTTGATCAACTGAATGCATTCTTGCTGAATAAAAGTGATCAATTCTGTCAAAGTAATAAAAAAAAGTTTCACTTGAACGGTAGTGTATACTTGAATAGTTAAAAATAACAGTCCAAAGTAGAATGTAATGAAACCGTAACGACAAAATAGAACCATAGAGGTGACCCTGGACCACAAAAACAGGCTGAAGTAGCATGGGTATATTTATATGGCAAAATCATTAGGATATTAAACCTAATTTTTAATTAGTAATATGCATTGATAAGAACTTCCTTTGGATAAATTTTAAAGGCGATTTTCTCAATATTTTTATCTTTTTGCACCCTCAGATTTATTAAGCTTATTTATTCATCTTATAGAATAAAATCACATAGAATAAAATAGCACAGAAATGTATAATGTAATGTATAGTATAAAAGATATCTCTAAAAATTAATATACAAAGGAATAATAACTATTTAAAATGAAATACAACTTTATAGAAAACAAAAGAGCCGTATAAAACCACATAAAGCAGAGAGAACACGGCATATAACAGCATATAACTGAGTAGAACTGAAAGTGAAAATAGAGCTGCAGACTATAGCATAGGGTAAAATAGTGAGCTGGTGTCTTGTCTTTTTCCTCAGGAGGGTGAGAATAACAGAAGAGTGAGAGAGAGTTTGACAGGGAGGAGTGTGAGATGAGCCTTGAGTGATTCAGTCACTGAGTGTGTGTGTGTGTGTGTGTGTGTGTGTTCTCTCGTACAGCAGCTACATCAAAGGGAGATGTTATTATGTCTCTCTCAACCTCTCTCTCTCTTTCTCTTTCTGGCTGGCCGTGGCCCAATGTTTGATTTTATGCCCTAGTTTTGGAGAGCCCTTATCTCCCCTCACCCTTTCTGCCTGTCGTTTTTGAGCGCCGTCCTGATTCTCTGGGCTGTCTTTAGGATTGATACTACTGAGAGACAGACAGATGGAGGGAGAAGGACAGAAACAGAGAAGGAGAGGCTGCGCGTTTCCACAGATTAGCTGTAGTGAGCTGCCTTTCTGTCTGTTGCCTACATAGGCAGCATCCTAACTGAAATAAAAGCTCTTTAGTGACTTCGGATGCTATATAGGCAACAACTCACAATTGCTTCCAATAGAGTGTGATGTTCGAAGCCTGTTTCTGCCATAGAATTGAAAATAAAAGGACAATTGTGACTTTTATCTGTTAATTCTGACTTTTTTCTCGTAATTCTGAGACAAAGGTTAGAATTGTGTGTCTATATAAACACAGAATTGCAATTATGAGACAAAAGTTCACAAAATTAAGTTTATATCTTCACAATTTAAAGTCTAGCAATTCTGACTTTTCTGACACTCAGAATTGTGATTTTATTTCTTGTAATTGTGAGTTTATAGGCTTTTTCACATTTTTTTTTTTATATATATCTCGCAATTCCATTTTTTTTTCTTAGAATTGCACATTTATGACTCAAAATTGTGAGATGTTAACTTGCAATTATGAGTTTACAACTTTCAATTGTGAGATATAAACTGTCATTTCTGAGAAGAAAGGTCAGAATTGTAAGACAAAAAGATGCAATTACCTTTTTTATTTCATGTCGGAAACAAAAAAATAGAATTGCGAGATGTGAACTCAGAATTCAGAGGAAAAAAACAATTAAGAATTGTGAAGTAAATGTCATAATACTGAGTTTATATCTCACAATTCTGACCTTTTTTTCTAAATTCTGAGTTCTGTTTTTTTTTAAGTTCCAATTTTGAGTTTACATCTCGCAATTCTGACATTATTTCCTCGTAATTGAGAGTTTATAGGCTTTCTTACAATTTGGACTTTATTTCTCACAATTTTTAATTTATATCTTGCAATTCTAGCTCAGAATTTACGCAGTTAACTCACAATTGCGAATTTATGACTCGAAATTCCAAGATATAAACGTATAATTTTGAGAAAAAAAGTCAGAATTGTGATATGTTAACTTGCAATTACTGTACGAGTTTACAGCTTTCAATTGTGAGATATAATGGCATTTCTGAGAAGAAAATTCAGAATTGTGTGATTAAAAAGTCACAAAGGAAAATGTCATAATCATCATCATTTATTTCTCTGATTTTTTATCTCGGAATTCTAACCGTTTTCCTCAGAATTGTGATGTTAACTTAAAACTGCAATTTATGACTTGAAATTGCGAGATATAAACTCAATACAGAGAAAAAAATTCAAAATTGTGAGAGGTTAACTTGCAATTACGGAGTTTGCAACTTTCAGTTGTGAGATATAAACTGGCATTTCTCAGAAGAAAAGTCCAAATTGTAAGATAAAAAGTCAGAATTTTTTTCTGTGTGGAAACAAGCTTCTATAGAATTGTTAGATGAAAAAAATTGCAATTACCTTTTTTTATTTTTTATTTCATGTCGAAACAAAACAAAAAAAATTGCGAGATATTAAGGTTGAGAATTGTGAAGTAAATGTTTATTATGTTTATGTTTATACCTCACATTTCTGACATTTCTTTTGATAATTATTTGATAATTATTTTATTTTATTTTATTATTTTATTTAGTTTGCTGTAGAATTAAAAATAAAATGTTTTATCATACTTTTTTTTTCTTCTCGCAAATCTGTATTTTATTCTTTTATTCTGTGGTGGAAATGAGACTCCATACGTTAGCACATTGCTACTCAATTATTGACTAAACCAGTATTTTATTTTATATATTTATTTATTTATTTATTTTGTATTTATAATCAACATTTCTCTCATATTCAATCTTGAATGGATTTTTTTTCACAATGCATTTTAGAATCTCCTCCATAAAAGATTTTGACCAAAAGAATGTTCTTAGAAGCCAGCATAATTGTGCTGACTACCTTTCTGCACCGCCTTCATGTCTATGATACATTGAAATGCTGTCTATGTAGGCAGCACCCTGAGAACAGCGTTGCTCTCTCTGCTCTCTTTCACTTTCTTATGTGTTTCATTTTCTGGTGTTATTAAAGTGCTTGGGTGTGATATGTGAAGCCGGTTGAGTCCCGTCCCTCAAAGCTCTGAGAGAATGATGCTAAATGAGTCTCTCCATGAAAACCCAACCCCCATCCCTCTCTCCTTCCCTCCCTCCTTCTCTCTCTTTCTGTCTCTCTTTGAAGTTCACTCCATCTGACTGGCTGCTACATCATTTATGTCCAGTTCAGCGAGCTCACAATACATTTTAATCACTGTACTTATTCACCTGTCTTCTTTATCTCTCTTTCTCTCACTTTCTCTGTCATTCTTGTTCTTATTTCTCAATCTGGCGTGACAAAAACTGTATATGTACATTGCCAAAGCAGTGCAAAAGTGAAATAAAGTAAAACAACAATAGTGTAAAATGAGTTAACAAGTAGTGCAATAAAACAGAGTGCAATTTTAATGCTCATTTTAATGGTTTTACTTGCTGTGTATATATGAAGTAAAAATCAGGTGTACAGTTATTTTATTATATAAAAAAATAAAGTGTTAAAATTAAGTAACAAAGTATTAGGGTGTTTCAATATATGAAGTGTAAAATCTCATTCGATTTTACAATTTTTAATTCAAAATGCAATTTAAACCATGTTGTGTATATATGCACGTATGCTTTATATTTATGAGATTTTAAGATGATTTTTAAAAATTTCTAGCAGGGATATTACAAAAAAAAAAATAATAATTAAAAACAGAGATTTTTATTATTACATTAAATAAAATAAATGTTAATAAAATAAATATCAAATAATAAAAAAAAAAGTCAACTTGTTTTATTTCAGCTGGTTGCCAAGTAAGCAATTCTCATCTTTATTTAGTTTAGCTTTATGTACTAAACTAAAACTAAAAAAAAAAAAAAAAAAAATGTATAGAACATCATTAAAAAATAAAAAATAAAAATGGATAAAAACAGAGCAAAATAACTGCAAAAATGATAAAAATAAAATAGTAATAAATATTTAAATCAAACTGGAAATTCAAACTATAAATAAAAACTATAATGATACTTCCCTCTTTTTAGAATTATTTATAGATTGTTTTTAAAAATATATGTTTGATTCATCTTAACACTGCACAACTGAAAGAAAAAAATAACTATATAAAACAAAATGAAAAATAATTAAAATAAAAAAACTGATAAAAAATACAAAAACAACAAAGCCACTAAAATGAACAAAAAAAAATCTAATTCAAACTATAAATAAAAACTATGATTCTAATTCCTTATTTTTCTGTTTCAACTTTTCCATCAAATTGTCTTCCTTTTTTTAGAATTATGTATAGATTTTTTTCATTCTAAACAATAGAAACTATAGAACAAAATAAAACTATATAGAACAAAATAAAAAATACAAATCGAAAACTGATAAAAATTACAAATCAACAAAGTTACTAAAACTAACTAAAATAAAAATAAACATTTTATAATAAAATGAAAGAAATTACAAAAAAAATATATATAAATTCAATAGTAACTATATAGAACAACATAAAAATGAACTAAATGAAAATTAACATTTTATAATAAATAAAAAATATTACAAATGTTTAAAAAAAAATGATAAAAATAAAATAAAAACTATAATGATACTAAAATAACACTGATTCTTAATTCCTTGTTTTTCTGTTTCAACTTTCCCATCAATTTGTCTTCTCTCTTTTCAACATAAACAAATTAAAAACAGATAAAAAATGACAAAAACAACAGTTGCTAAAACTAACAAAAATTAAAATTTTATAATAAAATAGAAATTATTAAAAATTATTTAAAAATATATAAATAAAACCTTAATGATACTAACACTGATTAACCTTAACACTGTGCAACTGAAAGAAAAAAATAATTAAAATGAATAGAAACTACATAAAACAACATTAAAAATAAAGATAAAAAACTGATAAAAAATTACAAAAACAAAAGTTACTAAAACTGACTAAAATGAAAATTTGATAATAAAATCAAAATTATTACAAATTCTAAAACAAAATAAAATTAAAACTATAAATAAAAAATTAATGATACTAAAATAACACTGATTCCTAATTCCTTGTTTTTCTGTTTCAACTTTTCCATAAATTTGTCTTCCCTTCTTTTAGAATTATTTATAGATTTTTTTAAATAATTATTTTACCAATCTTAACACTGGCCATTTCCTGTCATGAAATTGTTTCGCCTTTGTGTGACATAAGCATGACTTTTATATATATATATATATATATATATATATATATATATTTTTTTTTTTTTTTTTTATAAAGTAAATGTAAGTAGTGTTTGCCTGAGCAAAACTCAGCATCACAATGATAGAATGTTGCTATGTGGTTGCTAAGGGGTTTGGGGACGGTTGCTAGGTGGTCGCTAATTGGTTCAAGTCAAAAGAACCCACTCAGCATAGTATTATGGGATAGTTAACATCACATAAGGCTGTAGCAGTAGTAACAATAATAATACGCTGACCCTCAGATACGTTTTCTACATGATCATTTGTCCACTTATTAATTGATTCCATTGGCAGGTCATTGTCCAGCTCCTGTAGATGGGTTTCCACGCGGGCAGCGGTGCGTGTCTGGTTTGGCCCGCGTGATGGATGGCGTTTAGAGATGATATGAGCCGAGAGGTCCGGCTTCGGTCATTAGCGGAGTCACCGAACAGATGACCTGACACATTATGGCCGTAATAAAGAAAACCTTCATTTTCTTAGCTATTGATCTACAATCAAAGCAAATGGGCTGTGCGCTCTCAGAGACGTGCCTTCGCCCCGCTTCTGGCCAATGCGGGACGTGCTCCAGCGCTCGTCGACCCGCGCAGGACTCGCGCTATGGATCCCCGAGGTATACAGAGGAAAATAGGGCCACCTATCACAGCTGTCCGTGAGCTGGTAATGGGTTTTTTTGGGGAGAAGCAGTAATAGATGTGAGGAGAACAGGGGAAAATGGATACTAGAGGAGGGGAGAGACATTACAGAGTTTTACTGTGCGTTTGGGAGCCGTTCCCAAACTCCACCGCGCCACAGAAATAGTAATCGTCTTAGAATGCTAAATAGGCACCTTGAACACCCTCATCAACATCTCAGCGTGGCGCGTTCTCTTTTTCAAATTCTACATTTTTCTTTTATCCGTGTTTCTTGTGATTCATATTTTAGCGAGTGCTTTGTTGGGACGGGTGATGCAAGTTTATCTGGCTCCAGAGACGATACAGAGAGGAAAAGAATGATGGACTTAACCAAGTGCGATCCGTATTGGATCCGTATTGCTCTGATGGAGGGACTGGGAGTGACATTTAAAAAATGAAATGAACAAATCAGTTATCAATTTTACCTACTTTAGCACCTTTGAGAGGAGGTGGCTTGGTTGAAAGCTGATTGGTTGCCTCCGAGAGTGAACTGTCCAATGGCATATTTTACTCATTTGACAAATGGATCAAGAAAAAAACATTTGGCATAAATGAATAGAAAGAAAGAAAGAAAGAAAGAAAGAAAGAAAGAAAGTATAAATACATACATGAAAAACTGGTAAAGAAAAGCAGCCTTGTGAAAAAAGAAAGACAATGAATAAATAAATAAATAAATAAACAAGCTAATAAATAAATAAAGGGAAGATTAGTAAAGAAAGTAAAATAAAAAATGAAAATAAAAAATAAATACACAAAAACAGCTGACTGAAAGGAAAGAAAGAAAGAAAGAAAGAAAGAAAATAAATACATAAATGGAAAATTGGTCAAGAAAAGCAGCCTTGTAAAAAAAAGAAAGACAATAAATAAACTAATAAATAAATGGAAAATTAGTAAATAAACAAAAGAAAATAAATAGATAAATAAATACACAAAAACAGCTGACAAAGAAAGAAAGAAAGAAAGAAAAGAATGAATACATAAAGGAAAAATTGGTAAAGAAAGAAAGAAAGAAAGAAAGAAAGAAAGAAAGAAAGAGAAAGAAAGAATAAATACATAAATGAAAAATTGGTAAAGAATAAATAAAGTGCCAAATGCTTTTCTAAAATGCTATTTAAAATAATTAATTAGCTTACTATTTTATTTAGCTGTTTAGCTTTGCATAACTGTTTTTTTAATTATTTATTTACACTTTTAAATCATGAAATAAATAACTTTTTTTTTCTATTAAATTTTTTTTTTATTTGTTTAATAAATATTTTAACTGCCTTTTTAACTCATTCATTAAATTACATAATTTACAGTTTTATGCTGTTTTATGTTTAGGTTATTTTTAAGGTTAAGTGTCCTTAGTCCTTTATAGACCCAAGTTTAGGTAGATTTTTTTGTTGTTGTAATTCAAAACTAAACTTTTGTTTTAATGTTACAATCCATAAGCAGTAAGGTTTTCCAAAAGCAAACATAAAGTGCAGCCAACATAATATCCACAAGTATTTATTTTATTTTTTCATTTGTGCACATATGCACTGGATGTGGATTCAACTTGCCTGCATTGGAAACAACAGACATGATTCTTAATATAACAGTTAGAATTTGTTTAAATAACTTCTTAACCTACCCATATTTTGGAGAATGTTGTGGTCCAACATCATTGGACCCCATTGACTTTCATTGTTATGGACAGTTAAGTTTCTACATTTATGATCCACAGAAACAAGAAAGTCTTACAGATTTTAATGACTGAATGTTAACTTTTGGCATTGCTCTGCAGCTAGTTTCTCATGACACGTCCGTGTCATATTTATTTATAGCAATGCAAAAGCGAATGTAAATGAAGGCTAATTATTAGGAAAAACTTCCATCCAGACGTCTGGTCTCTTTAGGTCTATCGTGTCATTCGGGGTCGTGCTGCAGAACCGCCATTAAAGCCTCATAATCACAGCGCACCCAAATGAGGACGGATATTTGTTATACGCTTGTTAAACTCTTGACATTTTGTTCCAGTCTTTAAGGGTCACTAAACACTAGCTTTTTTTATCCGCATGGAAAGATTGTACTACGTTCTGTTAATGATGCAAACTGTGGCTAATTGTACATTATGATTGTATTACGGTCTGCATCATAGATTTTGTTATAGCTTTTTAAGTTAATTGGCTCGTGATGTATTGAATCGGACAGACCTAGCTGACTGAAACGCAAATGTGGGTTTAGACTGGTTATTGCTTGCTCTTTCAAGAAACCAATACCGTCTTAATGGAACGGCCATCGCTGTGTAATTCAGTCGAATACTTCTGGCCTGCTTCTCTGAACACAGACCGCGACTTTATAGATTTACCACTGGTCGTGTTTAACCTTGCAACCTTGTTAAAGATTTTACACTACTGTTTTTAACAAATTATACAGCGAAGATGCGTCGTGGTTTCCATGAAAATATAAAACAGCACAACTGCACAACAAGCTTGAGCAGCAAATGAGCATATTACAATGATTTCTGAAGACTGGAGTAATGATGCTGAAAATTCAGCTTTGCAACACAGAAATAAATTACATTTACAATATATTTCAATAGAAAACAGTTGTTTTAAATTGCAATAATATTTCACAATATTATTGTAGTGTAACATTACATTTTATTTCATGTAATTAAAGGCAGAAAAGGCTGCATGACCCGCAGTCAAAAACATTCACTCTGCATAAAGCCTGGGTGAGATATAAATCATTCAGAGGCAGAGTTAATTATTACCGTTATTACAAACATTTATTTTTTCTTTAAAACCACATGCACTGAATAAATCTAAACCAGCAGCATGTAATATAAAATAAATATAGCAGGGATCTCATTGTGATGAAGTTACTGTCAATTTATGTACTTTTTATTGCTTTCATTGCATTGCATCATGTATGTTAGCTGCTCACTGCTGACTTGTGTGTTGCATTATACATGGTGGCGTGTAAAATGTTAACATGCAGATCGCACAGCAAATCAGCAGGACTCAACCATAAGGATCCTTTCTCTCAGTAGTTAATGTATTTATTCGTCCTACATACTTTTTCACTGTCCGCCCCTCAAAAATGTGAAATGTATTATGCAAATGTTTCCTTTACAGGCGACAAATAGTTTCTAATTTATAATAATAGCTGTAAACGAGGGATGTTTTGCACTGTGTAACATCAGTAGGTGTTAATCCATTATATGTGACCCTCCACAAGTCTTTATAGCAACAGCCAAAAATACATTGCATGGGTCAACATGATCGATTTTTCTTTTATGACAAAAATCAATAGGATATTAAGATCATGTTCCATGAAGATATTTAGTAAATTTACTACCATAAGTAATATGCATTGCTAAGAAATTTGGACTAATTTAAAGGCGATTTTCTCAATATTTCGATTTTTTTTTGCACCCAGATTGCACATTTTCAAATAGTTGTATTTCAGTCAAAGATTGTCGTATCCTAACAAGCCATACATCAATGGGACGCTTATTTATTTAGCTTTCAGATTATGTATAAATCTAAAAAAAAAGACCCTTATGACTGGTTTTGTAGTCCAGGGTCACATATTTATTACTGTAAGTCTGTTTGCTGCCACAGCATCCGATGCAAAATATTACTGATTTTCTTATACTGTTTTCAACCCATTTTTCCAAGACCCATTTTTCTTAAGACCCACAGGGTATCTGTGGGTCTTAAAAAGGTCTTTAAAAGCCCTTCCACAAATTAAGGCCTAAAAAAATTATAAAGTCATAAAGACATTAAATGTTACATCATGCACTGCAATAAATAATAAAAAGTGCATGCAACATTTAATGTATTCTATGTATGCATGTATATTCCTCAGTACCTTTATTTACCAATACAGTTCACTTCCAGAACAAAATTTTACAGATAATGTACTCACCCCCTTGTCATCCAAGATGTTAATGTCTTTCTTTTTTTCAGTTGGAAAGAAATAGTTTTTTGAGGAAATCATTTCAGGACATTTCAGGAGCCCGCGAGTTTGAACTTCCAAAATGTTGTTTAAATGTGCTTCAAAGGGCTCTAAAGCCGAGGAATAAGGGTCTTATCTAGCGAAACGATCAGTTCTGTCATGACAACTCTCGGAGGGATTGGTATGGTAATGTACAGTACTTGACAATGTCAATATATTTGGTCTTGGCGGAATAGATCTGCTACGCTGCTGCTGCTGCAGCAGAGCAAGTACCGAGATTTGCTACTGCCAATACATCCACAACATGCTGCTGTAAGCAAGTAAGAAATACTGCTGCTGCACATATAACATATATGAATATGAATATATATGAACCCCCATAGCATACATGAATCACCTCATAGCAGATCTATACAAGTGGAGCTGGGGAAGGTGGAGGGTTTCTGAAGCATTCTGCAAACTGCTACATCTAGCACTAGTCATATATTTGAATGTTAAGCAGTGAGCTCATTGGCTACTGATACAGGAGAGAACCAACCGGCTGTGCCATGTGATTAAGATGTCATGTTGCCAGATTGAGTTAGACCCATCAGACTGCATTTTAGAGTTTCATGCCAGAACTCTGTATTTATTTTCTAAAAAAATTTACAGTTGGTATACTTTTTAACCGCAAACGCTTGTCTTCGTCAAGCTCTTTGTTCTGAAACTACTCCTTTAAATCAAGATACCTTTACTTGAGAGGCAAATTGAACCTATGAAGTTTTGTTTTCTGAGAAACTGAACCAAATTAATTGACTGTGTTTAAAACATGAACAAATATCTGTCAGTGAGGAATTAAAATGTGGTTTTGCTTTGAATTAGGTTGACTTTTGAGCGCATTGGCAGAGATTTGAAAAAAAAAAAAAAAAAAAACAAGACTTATTTTATGTCTGTTTGCTTCTCCAGAAAATCTTGATTTAAAAATCTTTAGATGTTTGCACTGGAAAACGAGACAAAAATACAGATGAAGAGCACCACTTTTGATCAGAAAGCACAGTAAAAAGTAAGTTGTTTGCATATACTAGTTAAGCTGTTGTAAAAAGAGTCCAAAAGTAAATCTGCTGGAAGTATTGCTAATGCAAGACATTTACATTTAGAAACCATTTTATTCCTTAAATTGTTCATACTTGGTCTTAAAAAGCCTGATTAAAACTTAAAACCTTCTGTAAACCAGCAATACTCACATCACGTAATTCAGCTGCATCCGGTGAGTTGATGAGTATGGCACGTCTTTTGTACGGCGAGGTGTAGCTGTCGTTCTGTTCGACGGTTCATAGATCTGAGTTATAGATGAGGCGCTGTAGGTGCATGTGTCTCAGCCCTTCTGTTCTGACTTCTCCAGCCTTCTGTCTGTAATATTCTCCTGCTGTGATGGGATCTGGCCAACATTATGCCACTGGATTTCATCTGTCTTCACTTCTGCCGTGTGATACAAAACACGGATGCTGTCAGTACTGACATCTGACTGCTTCTTTTTGGCAACAGGAATTTAAAAGTTGATCACCAACCCAATTTTATTTAAAATTTTCTTTCATCATTATAATTTATTTGGCTTCTGAAAATGGATGTATTTCAAGGCCGGTAACAAGAGAAAAGAGACATTATAAGTTAAGAGTGTATAACCATTTTGATAGTTTTCTTGCTTTTAAACATGATTATACCATTAGGATTATGCCTATATAAATAATAATAGTGATTAATGATAATAAATAATAAAATGCACCTCTGAATGCTTTAGATATAAAAATTTGGATAACTATCCACTAGCTTACTTCAAAAGCCTCTTGACATGTGCTGATCCTGTGAAATGGGCGTTTTCACTGCTTCTGTTTCTGACTGTTACTGTATTTTCTCATTTTCAATACCAGAGCTGAAAGACCTGGACCAGTTTGCAGCAAAAACCTTAAGTTTAGTAGGGGTTTTCCTTAACTCAGGGGGTTTGTTGTAACCAGCTGAAGCACTCACCCCACTGAACTCTGTGAAATAAACTGTTCGCTCAGCATTAATGACCTTCTCAGAGCTGTGTTTGTTGATGTGTGCATTAGCAGGTAAATCTAGCCTCTCCTGTGTGTCCTGAGCTCAGTCGGGCTGATTTGATTTCATTTGAAGGGTTTGCAGCGCAGAGAGAACATTCAGGCTTCACTGACGCTGGTGTTTGTGTGTGTGTGTGTGTGTGTGTGTGTGTGTGTGTGTGTTTGGGGATGGATTTGCAATCCTGTCAAAAGCTGAACTACAGGTATATTTTGTTATTCCAAAACAGAAAAAGAAACAAGCATGCTTTATTTACATTATACAACAAATAATTCTGCTTCCTCAACATGATTGGATGAGACCAGATGGCAACAACCCTGGCAACCACCTAGCAACACCCTAGAAACCACCCACAACGTATCACAACAACTTTACACCCTAGAAATCATGCGCAGCATCCTAGCAACCACCCAAACCACCCTCGCAAACACTTAGCAACACCACACAAGCAAAAACCACACCGCATTCTAGCAACACCCTAGGAACTAGCCACAGCATCGTAGCAACCATGTAACAACGGCCTAAAAAAATCACCCACAACACCCTTGGAACCACTTAACAACACCTTAAATATCACACAGTATCCTAGCAACACCCTAGAAACCACCCACAACACTCTAGAAACCACTTAACAATAATATAAAAATCACCCATAGCACCCTCTCAAAAAAGGAAACCCTAGAAATCACTCACAGCATCCTAGTAACACCCTAGAAACCACCCACAACACCTTATCAATGCTTTAGAAACCACCCACAACACCCTTACAGCCACTAAACAACACCATGAAAATCACCCATAACACCCTCTCAAAAAATTTAACAACACCCTAGAAATCACTCACAGCATCCTAGAAATGCCCTAGAAACCACCCACAGCACCTCACAACTTCTTAACAAAGCCCTAGAAATCACACTCAGCATCCTAGCAACACCTTAGAAAGCACTTACAAACACCATGGCAAAAACTGAACAACACCTTTATTAATCACACACAGCATCATAGCAACAACCTAGAAACCCTTCCAGTATATCCTCACAAACACTTAACAACACCCTAGAAATCACACATAGCATCCTAGCAACACCCTAGAAACAACTCACAACCCACATAACAACATCTTAGAACCACCACAACCACTTAACAACACCCTAGAAACTGCCTTAGCATCCTAGCAACCCCCTAAAAACCATCTACAAACACCAATGCAACTATTGAACAACACCAGAAATCACACAAAGCATCCTAGCAACACCCTACAAACCACACACAACATCTCACAACTCTTAAACAACACCCTAGAAACCACTCACAGCATCTTAGCAACACCCTAGAAACCACCTACAAACACTGAACAACACCTTATAAATCACTTAAAGCATCCTAGAAACACCCTAGAAAACACCTTATAAAACACTAACAGCATCCTCAAAATGCCCTAGAAACCACCCACCACACCTCACAGCCACACCCTAGAAACCACTTACAGCATCCTAGCAACACTCTCAAAACCACCCACAACACCTCAGAACCATTTAACAACACCCTAGAAACCACTTACAGCATCCTAGAAATTCCCTAGAAACCACCCACAACCCCTCACAACCCTTAAACAATGCCCTAGAATCACCCCAATCACATTATCCTAGCAATGACTTAACACCCTAGAAACCACTCACAGCATCCTAGCAACAACCTAGAAACCACCCACAAACACCATCGCAAACACTGAACAACACCTTATAAATCACTAACAGCATCCTAGAAATGCGCTAGAAACCACCCACAACACCTCACAACCACTTAGCAACACCATAGAAACCACTCACAGCATTCTAGAAATGCCATAGAAACCACCCACAACACCCTCACAACCATTTAACAATGCCATAGAAATTTCCCATAGCACCCTTGCAAAAAAAATGTAACAACACCCTAAAAACCACTCGAAGCATCTTAGCAACACCGTAGAAATCACCCACAACACCCTTAAATTGCTCACAACATCCTAGCAACACACTAGAAACCAGTTACAACAGTCCAGCATCATAATGCGACCACTTTATTTAGTGATCAGTGTGTGTATGGCAGCACCGTTCTCTTGATGCTAAAGTTAACTTTATTATGCTTTTGTCTCCACCTGTCAAGTCAAAAGTGTGTTGATATGGGTTAAACGGGGAAGTGCTTTCATTTAGCTGCAACACACACACACACACACACACACACACACACACACACACACTGCTGTATTCACTGACATTCTCTGTCATCGCTTTTAAAAACAAACAAAGATAAAAAGGCCTCGCGTTCGCGCCGGTCCCATCTGACTGCTCTCTGAGCAAACAAAACACACCCGACATGATGAAGGTGTAAACTACCACTCCACCTGCGAGACACTTCTGTTTGTAGGACAACTGCTTAGCATATTAGAAAAATATAACCCAGGGATAGAACAAAGTCTGTTTATCTGTTCAAGGAAAAAAAAGGGTGGGGGATTTAGAAGCAAAGAGGGAAAAGGGTTTGTACGTTCAGGCTTTCGCAATCCTGCGTATGAGTCCTGCTGAGAAATAAAGGGGCATATTTGTTTGGGCTCTCAGTTGTGTCAATGTTTAAGCCTATTTACAGCTTTTAATCGGCTTAGAGCTTCCCCCCTCCTCATCTCTCTCTCTCTCTCTCTCTCTCTCTTTCTCTCTCTGAGCGAATATATGAAAAAACAACAAAGCATTTCTTGAAAATGTTTTGTGCATTTGCAGTATTACTCAAGTAACAATGAAACAGAGTAGTGCAGCGGTCGATCTACTTTCGAGGTTTGTAACAGTGTGATTTTGTACAGTAGATCATTCATTCAGCCCCAGCTCTGTGAAGTATATTGTTTTCCCGTCCATTCTCACAGGAGGAGCCTTGTTTCAGAAGATTTCGCAAAGCCTCTGATGTCTTTTTAGCATGCGTTTTGATGCTTTGAGATAGAAATAGTTTCAAAAGATAAATGCTGAAATATTTAGTGGTGTTTGCTGAGTCAAGCATCTCTGTTATTATTGCTCATACTTTACATGAGTGTTTTGAACTGTCGCCTCAGACTGAGTAAAAGTGTGGAGCTATGTTGTAAACCACACAGTCGAATATAATATGCAGGCAGTGATAATGCATAATGCATAAGGAAGCAAACATACAGTATGTGCATTAATTATAATTTCTTGTAAAACTGCAACTAAATCATGTGAAAATACATATCAGGCTTTCTCTGACCCACATCAGGTGTCATGGCAAAAAATATATTTTCAAATATAACTGCAGGAAAAAAAGCTAAAATATGTTTAAAAATATAACTTCTACCAATATTGTTTTGGAGCTTTAGTGTATATTTACAAATAAATAAAACAACATTGTTTTGGTGTTTTTTTTTTTTTTTTTTTTGGTACAATTAAAACACACACACACACACACATATATATTTTTATTTGAACAAGTATATACTGTAGGCTGTTGGACTGGAAATGTATTTTCTTTTATAAGAAGATTGAAACTAAATGTATTTTTTAATGAAAAAAAAAAAAAAAATATATATATATATATATATATATTTATTTATTATTGAACTTCACTCAACAGACACCTGAGCTTCACTTAACATAATTAGCATATATTTAAAATATATTTTGACCAGAATTTTTTTTTTTGCTCATATGGAAAGTAACCAATGAAAATGAATCCTCAAAGGGTCTCTTAGTGGTTCGCAGGTAAAAACACATGATATTATGTGAATTTGATCACCAGATCCAGGGTAAATCTGAAGGCACACGTCCATTGTGAGTGTGTTTCAGGACAGCGACCAGCGCCTGGTCCATTATCCTCCCGCAGGAAGCATTAGTTTCCAAGCAGGCAGTAACACAGACTCCTGTGTTGAGTTCAGGACCCTGGGCAGCTCATGGAAAGTTGCCGTGGCTCCCGGAGCAGCAGATGTCTTTGGAGAGGTGAGGAAGATGCCCGCCAGATGGCCATGCAGATGTTTCCAGGTTGAATTTTCTCTGACCTTCACAAAGATGTCTCACAGACTCGACACAGAGCCACTGGAGGGACATTTTACTGCTCAGAGGTTGGTCGTTAAAGGGCTTAGGGGACTTACAGTTTCTTCAGTAATTCATTGTTTTTACTTACAGTAAGAGTGTAGAGCAGCTCAGACTATTTGGTGAGAAATGTTTTGTGTGTGCTTATATTGAGATCTTTGACTTTTGATTGAGAGTTTGGTAAGAAGTCATTTTGTCAACAGTGCTCTCCTTTCTTTAGGAATAAAAAAAAATCTTTTTCTTAGTACAAATATCTGTCCTTTTGAATTTAAAGGGATAGTTAAAAAATGACCAAAAATTAAAATGATACTTTAAAAAAGCTGCAATATACAACTATAAATGAATTCCCTCTGATTGTCAAATATATGTTTATATTGCCAAAGATATTGGGACACCCCCTTCTAATGAACAGGTTTGACTA
This sequence comes from Cirrhinus molitorella, assembly GCA_033026305.1. Lineage (NCBI taxonomy): Eukaryota > Metazoa > Chordata > Actinopteri > Cypriniformes > Cyprinidae > Cirrhinus > Cirrhinus molitorella. The sequence continues at coordinate 4,562,775 of CM065124.1, read as the reverse complement.
CTTCAGTCATTTCCATTAGTACTAATCTTAATGTTTAAGCATATAAAGATATTCTAGGGAATTGTGTCCTCCTAATTTTATAGCAGATGTTTGGGCAGGACCCTTTTTTATTCTAGCATGCCTCTGTGTATAAGACAAGGTTCAGTCAGTGTGGCAGAACTTGACTGGTCTGCATAAAGCCAAGTCCTAATCCCAGCTGAACACCTCTGGTGAAACTTTAAATGCAGACCTTGAGCCAAAAACTCATCACCAAACACCAATGACTTGTACATACACTATATGGACAAAAGTATTGGGACACCCCCTTCTTTAGAACAGAAAAAGGCACTTCCAAAACTGTAGCAACAAAGACGGAAGCATAATTCAAGTATTCAAAAATTGTATTTGCATCTCTGTTGCTTCAGTTTTGAAAGTGTCTAAAATGACTGCACCCATATGCAGAAGTCATTGGTGTTTGGTCTGAGTTTTTGGCTCAAGGTCTGCATTTAAAGTCACACCAGGGGTGTTCAACTGGCATTAGGACTTGGCTTTATGCAGACCAGCCAAGTTCTGCCACACTGACTGAATCAAACATTTCTCTATGAACTTTGCCTTACACACAGAGGAATTGTCATGTTAGAATAAAAAAGGGTCCTGTCCAAACTTTTGCTATAAAATTAGAAGGACAGAATTCCCTAGAATATCCTTATATGCTTAAACATTCAGATTAGTGCTCATGAAAATTACTAAAGTAGTCAAACCTGTTCATTAGAAGGGGGTGTCCCAATACTTTTGGCAATAAAGTGTATATAGGTATAACAAAATATTCAGAAATGTACTAATATATCTACTGTTTAAAAGTTTATGGGGGTGCTAATACTTTTGAAAAAGTATTTTATGTTCACCAAGGCTGCATTTATTTAATCAAAAATACAGTAAAACTATTGAAATATTATTACAATTTAAATTAATGGTTGAATATATCATAAAATGTAATTTATTTATGTGGCGCAAAGCGGAATTTTCAGCATCGTCAAGAAACATTTGTATTATCATCATTGTTGAAAACAGTTGTGCTGCTTCTTATTTTTGTAAAAAAAAAAAAAAAAAAAAAATGCACAATAGTCTAGAATGACGATGTAAATGTTCATTTACAGATGAACTGTCCCTTTTAGTCTAAACTGACTCATTTTTTCCCAGATACTTTTTCTGTGTAATACGGTGAATCACTCCCAAAGCCCTTCTTCATTACCTTACATAACTCCTGAAATACTTAAATATAAAATAACACGCTGAAATCGCTCAGAGGTTTAGCTCACCGTCGTCTCAGATCTCTCGCCTGAAAAGCACTTCTGTTATAAGTGTGTCACCGGAAAGCGGGAGCCACAATCCCATGCGGTATTGGAACAGGCCTGTGTGCTTCAAAAGCCACCGAGATGAAAGACAGAGGTGGAGAGGAGCTGATGAGAATACGCGGGGTGGAATCACTGGCTAATTAACTTTTTGCTGCAATGAATTCTTTGAACTGTCATTGATGTCTAGACGCTTATGTAACGACCTCTCCTCTTCCTCCCGCTACAGATACGCCGCGACAGTTCGCTCGACATTAGCGCAGAGCGTTAACAAAGCGCACAAACTGGGCCAGGAAACTGCGCTGTGTGTGTTTCTCATGCATTCGTGCGCGCGCACAATCGCGGGACGGTCCCTTGTTGGATGACGCTCGTGATGCCCTAGAATCTGTGAGCTGATGCAGTGAAATTAAAGCAATTAAACTATTCAGCCGTGAACAGCATCTCAAAGAATAATAGGTGTGTTTGGATTTATATTTTCAAATCCTCAAGAAGCAAGCAAGCTAAGTAATATTTGTGAGATGAAAAATCTAAATTATTATGACATAAAGTTCATAATTATGACTTACGAAGACAAATTGATATACTAAGTCATAATTATGAAAGTAAGTTATCATTTATCACATGAAAGTTACATGAAAAGTTGAAATTCTTACACAGTAATATTAAAGCGATTAAAAATAGGTCAAAATTAATTTTCGATTAAAAGTCATCATTGTGACATATAAAGACAATTTGACAGTCATAATTATCACTTAAAGTCAAAATATTTACATAATAAGTAATATTTATGAAATAAAAAGTTGAAATTGAGATAAAGTCACAATTATAATGTACAAGTCATACTAAGTAATATTTAAAGATATATACATTTTTTGCCATAAAAGTCCAAGTATAAATTGAAATACTAACTAAATTATGAGATATATAGTTACAGTTATGACTAAGAGTCAAAAAAAGTAATATTTAAGAGATAAAATGACTTATGTCATAATTATGATACACAACTTGACACATTAACAAGTCATTTATGACATAAAAGTGAAAATATTTGCATACTAAATATTTATTGAATAGTCATAATTGAACATAAAAGTCATAATTATGATATAAAAAGTCATAAGTATGACATATAAAGTCTAAATTGACATATTAAGTAATATTTATGGCATACAAAGTCAGATTATTAACAATATTATAGATAAAACATTGAAATTATGAGATAAAGTAACAATTATAATGTAAAAATCACACTAAGTAATATTTAAGAGATTAAAAAAATTAAATTGACAAAAGTCAATTATGACAGGCATAATTATGAAATACTGTAGTTACAATTATGACAAAAATCAAAATTCACACATACTAAGTAATATTTAAGAGATAAAGTCATAATTATGACAGAAATTGACATACTGACAAGTCATTTATGACATAAAAGTGAAAATATTTACATACAAAATAATATTTATCGAATAAAGTCACAAATGAACAAAAGTCATAATTATGATATAAAAAGTCATAAGTATGACATATAATGTCTAAATTGACATATTAAGTCATATTTATGGCATAAAAAGTCTAAATATTTACATACTAATAATATTTATGAGATAAAACATTGAAATTATGAGATAAAGTAACAATTATAATGTAAAATATTTAAAGAGATTAAATTTATGGCATAAAAGTCCAAGTATAAATTGAAATATGAAGTAAATTATGAAATACTATAGTTACAGTTATGACTAAAAGTCAAAATTCCCACATATTAAGTAACATTTAAGAGATAAAATGACTTATGTCCTAATTATGATACACAACTTGACACACTGACAAGTTATTTATGACATAAAAGTGAAAATATTTACATGATAAATATTTATCGAATAAAGTCACAATTGAACTTAAAAGTCATAATTGTGATATAAAAAGTATAAGTCATAAGTATTATAGATAAAACATTGAAATTATGAGATAAAGTAACAATTAGAATGTAAAAGTCATACTAAGTAATATGTAAGAGATAAAAAAAATCTAATTTGACAAAAGTCAATTATGACAGTCATAAATATGAAATACTGTAGTTACAATTATGACAAAAATCAAAATTCACACATACTACGTAATATTTGTATATTTATAAGTATGTAAAAAGTATGCCATATAAAGTCTAAATTGACATATTAAGTCATATTTATGGCATAAAAAGTCTAAATATGTACATACTACTAATATTTATGAGATAAAGTAACAATTATAATGTAAAAGTCATGATAAGTAATATTTAAGAGATTCAAAAATTATGACATAAAAGTAAATTATGACAAAGTCTAAATTGATATACTAAGTTACTAAATAAGATAAAGTGGTGAATTGTGTTGGATTAACTTAATTTAATTCAACAAGCATCAAATGTTATTTCTGGCCTACTTAATTAAAACATGTTCCTTCAAAATGAAAATATTGAGTTGAGCCAAAACGCAACTGTTTCAAGTCAGTTGTTTAATGGGAAAATGAGAAACCTAACACAATGGTGTTAAAGGAAAAATATTGTTTTAAATTGAACAGTGTTGTAGAATAATTTTTTTGAGTGCAGCATCTAATGTTTCCCGACCCGTGTTTAGTCTGTACATCTCTGTGCATCTGTGCTCACTTTCTCCAAATTATTTAATCAGCGCATGCCTCACGGTTTCCTCTAAATATAGGTCAGCGTGCAGAACACACACACACACACACTCACGCGGATCTGAAGTAGCTTATTACTCATACTTGGCGAGTGCAGCAACATGACAGCACAGGTGATTTGTGTAAGCTCAGGAAAAATCGAGGCACTTTAGCTGCATTATTGATGAAAATGAGTCCCTGCTGGTGTGTTTCTGTGATAAAGCTACCGAATTAAAGGAAATGGATACATGAAAATACTCCACCGGCATAGAGAGAACTTCCAGAGGAAAAAAAAAAAACAAGGAATAGAGAAAGAATGAAATGCACTGTAGGAGTGAAGGAAAGCGTGAGGATGATGGTAGAGAGCTCCTCTGAGGTTTATCGACACCATTGCGCATCGCGGATCCAGGGAAACGGCACGCTGTAATCCCCAACCGTAAAACACTACAGCACGCTAATGTAAACACACATAACAGCTGCCCGCTTTCAATTAACACATCACGCTGCGGGGAAGTCTGACTGGAAGAAAATAGCGGAATTTCTCTTAAATGATAAATCCAGTGTTTTCTAATGCCAATGCATTTTCTTGCTTTGTATTTCTTTGTATTTTATTATTTTATTGTGTCTTTGTCAGGCTGTTGTTAATTGGGTTCAGTGGCCTGACTGCAGGGCAGCATGACTTCAGCTTTATTTTCAGAGCAGGCGTCTCATGTAAATGAGGCTTGGGTGTATTCGTCCTATTAAAGAGCAGCTCTCCCATTCCTCACTTTCACTGTGACTTTTCTCACATGATGACGGCTGTTTGACAAACAGAACATGAGTTGTTATTGCATCGAAAGAGATTATACTGTGGTACTGACAATTATTTTATAATCATAGTCAAATAGTAAATTAATATTAAAAGCAAGTCTAAATGTAATCATACTAAGACATGCTAAGTCATAATTATGACAGTCATAATTTATTAATTACAATAAATTAATAATGAACATATTAATACAATAAAATAGATAAAAATACAATAAAGTCATAATTTATAAATCACAAAAAAGTAATAATATATAAATAAAAACAATAAATATGTACATTAATACTACAAAAATATTACACACACACATATAAAATACAGTATATATAAAAAATAGTCACAATTTATGAATTACAATAAATTATTCTGATCTAAATAAATAATATATAAATATGATAATACCAAGTAAATACTAAAATTAATATGCACACTCTCTCTCTCTCACACACACACACACACACACACACACACATATAAAATAAAATAGTCATAATTTATGAGCTACAATAAATAAATGCTATAATAATAGTAATACCATAAATATATAAGTAATAATAAAAAATAAGTCATATTTTATGAATTACAATAATATATATATATATATATATATATATAAATAAATACAATAAACATATACATATAATAATACTATAAATATATAAGTAAACAATACAAAAATAAAAGTCATATTTTATGAATTACAAAAAGGTTTTATGTATGTGTGTACTGTGTATATTTATTATGTATATATAAACACACACACACACACACACACACACACACACACACACACACAGTATATTTTGAAAATATTATATATTTATAATATATATATATATATATATATATATATATATATATATTATATAAAATATTATAGATATATATTTATATAATCTATATTAAATATACTATATTTATTATATATACATAACACATTTCTTAAATATATACATGCATGTGTGTGTATTTATATATACATAATAAATATACACAGTAAACACACATATATTCTGCACACAAAAACTTTGATTTTGTATGTGATTAATCATGATTAATTGTTGCCCAGCACTACATAAATTCATATTTTATGAATTATAATAAATTAATAATATTAAATTATTAATATATACATACAATAAATTATGACACTAAATTTTTTAGAATATTTTAAGCATAAATATAATTAAGACTAAGACATGCTAAGTCAATTATGACATAAGTTGGAAATGAGTAGTCATAGTTTTTGCACAAAAAGGTTATTGCATGCTAAATATTATGCTAACATTATATTGTTTTACGAATTTAGAAAATTCTACTATTTTTAGTTTTATTGCAAAAACGTATAAAAACAAATATATTTTGAGAAATTTTAACAGTAAAAAAAATATTAAAAATAAATATTAATGTGTGTGTGTGTGTGTGTGTGTGTGTGTGTTTTCTGATTTCTACTATACAAAACAAAACAAGTCACAAGGGTCAATTTTTTAAAATTTAGATTTATACTACATTAACATTGCCTTTAAAGTTGTCCAAATTAAGTTCTTAGCAATGCAGGTTACTAATTGAAATTTATTAGGAAATTTACAAAATATCTTCATGGAACATGATCTTTAGTTGATATCCTAAGGATTTTTGGCATAAAAAAAAATTGATAATGTTGGCCCATACAATGTATTTTTGACTTTTGCTACAAATATACCTGTGCTACTTAAGACTGGTTTTGTGGTCCAGGGTCACATATAGGCTACATCTCTAAATATAGAGTCTCTCGCAAGGAGGTCCTTGGCATTAAAAAGTTTCCATAAGTAGTAGTTGAATCCTTAGACGTACGAGCGCTGTCTGCATCTCATATCACCACAGCAACCCTGCTTTCCCAGCGTTAACGCCATCCCTGATGGGACTGTTGATTGCAGTATGTGCACATGGAGCAGAGGTTAACGCAGCCCCCAACGGGACCACTGATTTTCAATTTGCTTTCCATTAGGGATCAACCACATCAGTCCGGAGAGACTGGAGAAGCCCTCATTAGTGAGTCTCTCAACGGCGTTCCCTCATCCGCATTTCACTTTCACTCACTTTTCCTCCCATTTGCAAAGAGATGCTTATCAGCCACACGGAATGAGGAGTATTATCATAATTGCATACAAATTAACAGCGATAGGCCGGTGGAATATTCAACAAACGTCCCGATGTTATAAGCTGCGGATGATTGCGGATCCGCCCCCGTCCCAACCGGCCTGCCAATAAAATATTGGCTTTCGTGAAGTCATTTGCATGCAGCGGAAATGAAAGACTCTTTATGTCTGCAATGAAATCAGCGATAGTTGGTGTGGTCGAGGATGGGTGGAGTGGTTTGGCTTTGCGGAACAGATAGATGACATGTTTAAAGGATTAGTTTACTTTCACAACAAAAATGTACAGATAATTTACTGTATTCACCCCCTTGTCATTCAAGATGTTCATGTCTTTAAGAATTTTTATTTTTCCGTATAGTGGACGTCTATGGTGCCGGCAAGTTTGAACTTCCAAAATGCAGTTTAAATGCAGCTTCAAGGGGCTCAAATCGATTCCAGGTGAGGAATAAGGGTCTTATCGAGCGAAACGATTTGACAATTTATACACTTTTTAACCACAAATGCTCGTCTTGTCTAGCTCTGTGATGTAAGACAGTTAGGGTGTCGAAAAACTCCCATCTCATTTTCTCCTCCAACTTCAAAATCCTCTTACATCTCTGATTTACCTTCTTTTCCAAAGGCCGTTTGACTTTGTTTGCATGTTTACTTTGTAAAAACTGGGTTGGTACTTCTGTAGGACCATTTTGAAGTTGGAAGAGAGAGTTGGAAGATAACTGTATTGAACCAGAGAACAAAGAGTACGCATGCGCATCACAGAGCTAGACAAGACGAGCATTTGAGGTTTTAAAAGTATATAAATTGTCAGTTTTTTTTTTTTTTAAATAACCGATCAGTTCACTAGATAAGACCCTTCTTCATCAGCTGGGGTCATTTAGAGCCCTTTGAGACTGTATTTAAACTGCATTTTGGAAGTTCAAACATCAGGCTTCATAGGAGTCCACTATATGGAGAAAATTTCTCAAAAAACATAATTTCTATAATTTCTATAATTGTATGTTGGTCGGTATGTATATGTTGTATGTTCTTTATGTTTATCAATAAAAACAAACCAAAAAAAACATAATTTCTTTATGACTGAGGAAAGAAAGACATGAACATCTTGGATGACAAGGGTGTGAGTACATTATCTGTACATTTTTGTTCTGGAGGTGAACTAATCCTTTCATGCTCTTGTTAAAGAAATAGTTCACCCCAAAAAATGAAAATTTGCTGAAAATGTACACACCCCGAGGCCATTCAAGATGTAGATGAGTTTGTTTCTTCATCAGATGTAGAGAAATGTAGCATTCCATCACTTGCTCACCAATGTGTCCTTTGCAGTGAATGGGTGCCGTCAGAATGAGAGTCCAAACAGCTGATAAAAACATCAAGTTATCCACACCACTCCAGTCCACTCCAACATCTTGTGAAGCCAAAAGATGCATGTTTATAAGAAATTAATTTACATAATTAATAAATGAATAAAAATTACAGCATATTTTGGCAACTACGCTTCCTACAGTAAAAAAGTCCATCTCCCGTTTTCCTGTTTAGAGCTGTTTAGACTCTTTACAGTTGTAAACATTGCTTGATCTGTGCATATTTCTCTCGTGACCTCGTTCTCCAAACAAGATGAGTTTTTCACAGAAGAAAGCAATATTATACATAGAGGACTCATATTTTAGTTAGAAGCAATAGTTTGAAGCTAAAAACATCTTAAAAAATTGATTTGTGTCTTATAAACACACAGCTATTGGCTTCAAAATATATTAAAGAATTAGCTCACTTTCAGAACAAAAATTTACTGATAATGTACTCACCCCCTTGTTATCCAAGATGTTCACGTCTTTCCTTCTTCAGTAGTACAGAAATGATGATTTTTGAGAGAAACATTACAGGATTTCTCTCCATATAATGGACTTCTATGTTGCCCCCAAGTTTGAACTTCCATAATGCAGTTTAAATGCAGCGTCAAAGGGCTCTAAACAATCCCAGACGAGTAAGAAGGGTCTTATCTAGCAAAACGATCTGTCATTTTCGAAACAAATTGACAATTTGTATACTTTTTAACCTCAAATGCTCATCTTGTCTCGTCTCTGTGTGATCCAGGTCAATACAATTAGGGTATGTTGAAAAACTCCCATCTCATTTTCTTCACCAACTTCAAAATTGCCCTACATCGCTGCAGGAATATCCGGTCCAGTGTTTACAAAGTGAACATACAAAGAAGATCAAACGCCCTTTACAAAAAAAAAAGATAAAACAGCGTTGTAGGACGATTTTGAAGTTGAAGACGAGCATTTGAGGTTAAAAAGTATATAAATTGTATTTGAATTTGTTTAGAAAATAACTGATTGTTTCGCTAGGTAAGACCCTTTTCATCGGCTGGGATCGTTTATAGCCCTTTGAAGCTGGATTTAAACTGCATTTTGGAAGTTCAAGCTTGGGGGCACCATAGATGTCCATTATATTCTGAAATGTTTTCCTCAAAAAACATAATTTCTTTACGACTGAAAAAAGACAGACATGAATATCTTGGATGACAAGGGGTGAGTACTGAACTAATCCTTTAACTAATGGACTGGAGTAGCGTGATTTGCTTGTGGATTATTGTGTTGTATTTATCAGCTGTTTGGACTCTCATTCTGACGGCACCCATTCACTGCAAAGGATCCTTTTGGTGCGCAAATTATGTAATGCTACATTTCTCCAAATCTGTTTTAATGAAGTACAAAGTCCTCTATAACTTGCATAACATTGCCTGAGGGTGATGTGATGGGAAATGTTCAGCAAATTTGAATTTTTGGGTGAACTACTCCTTTAAACCCATTTGCCATGTATCCACAGCTTTCATTATTCCTTTAAGCTGTGAGAATGAGTCGTGTGTGTCCTGCTGAGCGGAGCAATAGGGAATTTTTCATGGTCACAGAATGCATTCATTTTATTTTGGATATAATTAGCCGACATTTGTTCTGCTTTGATGCTTGTCAAGTTCAGGGTAAGAAATGGGAGTCTCTACCAAGGGACAAGAGTTTGTGTGTGTGTGTCTCTCTCTGTGTGTGTGTTTTAATTTGTTCCCCTTACTCCTTTAATATGCACACGCTCTTGCAATTCCTGTAACAATCCCAAAGGTCGAGGCCTTGCAAGAGCGTCCCGCGAAACAAACACGACCGGCTGTTTGCCGCCTTTCACACATCACTTACAGGACAACAGAATGCGATTGCACTATCACACTCGTAATTGGCTACTGCATACAGGCATCCTGTTACCATGGGAACCACTGAAGCGATGAACGTAATTGGCTCACCCTGTTTCTTAAAACAGACTGACATTGACAATCAGCTGTAGCTGTTGACGGGATGATGCATGTTAGACTGTGTTTGAATACTGGAATAATGCATACTACACAATATATACAGTGTTCTACCCACTATTATTGTTTTTAATAGTACAGTTTGTAGACAATATGCAACAGTGAATTTACATTTCAGAATCTGCAAAATGTTAATTATTTTACCAAAATAAGAGGGATTATACAAAATGCATGTTATTGTTTATTTAGTACTGAACTGAATAAGATATTTCACGTAAAATATGTTTACAAATAAGCCATAATAATAGTTGAATTTATAAAAATAGTCCCGTTCAAAAGTTTACTTAAAACCGTGTTGCCTGAATGATACACAGTTGTGTTTTTTGTTTAGTGATAGTTGTTCATGAGTCCCGTGTTTGTCCTGAACAGTTAAATTGCCCGCTGTTCTTCAGAAATATCCTTCAGCTCCCACAAATTCTTTGGTTTTTCAGCATTTTTGTGTATTTGAACCTTTTCCAACAATGACTGTATGATTTTGAGATCCATCTTTTCACACTGAGGACAACTGAGGGACTCATATGCAACTATTACAGAAGGTTCAAATGCTCACTGATGCTCCAGAAGAAAACACAATGCAGTAAGAGCCAGGGGTGAAAACTTTTGAACAGAATGGAAATGTGTACATTTTTCTTATTTTGACTAAATATCATATTTTTTAAATGTAGTACTGCCCTTCAGAAGCTACAGAAAATAGTTACATGTTTCCCAGAAGACAAAATAAATTACATTTACCGTGATCTTAAAATTCAAAAAGTTTTTAGCCCCTGACTCTTAATGCATTATTTTTCCTTCTGAAGCATCAGTGAGTGAACCTTCTGTTATAGTTGCATATGAGTCCCTCAGTTATCCTCAGTGTGAAAAGATGGATCTCAAAATCATATAGTCATTGTTAGTTATTGTTCGTTAAAAAATATGACTAGGAAAAAAAAAAATGTGGATCATTCAGGTAACAACATAGTATTAAGAATCATTAAATGGGGTCATTAAAAAAAAAAAAAAAAAAAAAAAAAAAAAATATATATATATATATATATATATTATTTTCTCTTGTGGACTATATGTCAACGCCTTTTATGTGAAAATATCTTATTCAGGTCAGTAGTGGATAAACAATAACATGCATTTTGCATGATTCTCTTTATTTTGGTAAAATAATTAAAATACAAAGCATCACAACTGTTTTCAACATTGATAATAATCAAGAATCTTTCTTGAACAGCAAATCAGCATATTAGAATGATTTCTGACGGATCATGTGACACTGAAGACTGGAGTAATGATGCTGAAAATTCAGCATTTCATAACATAAATAAATTACTTTTTAAAATATATTCACATAGAAAACAGTTAATTTAAATTCTAATAATGTTTAACTATTTTTACAGTATTTTTGATGCAAACTTTTGAACATTAGTGTTTCTATATTTCTGAAAATGTGTTATACTCTTGTATAAATATATATTAAAACATATACAAAATCCATTTATAGTTGTAAATCATGGCTTTTTATTTTATTTTGATTCTATTCTGTCATTCACAGGGCTTTTTTAGATGTGTTGTCTTTTCTTTTTTCTTATATACTTTGTGCTGCAAATCAAAGCTTGTAAAGTGATTCATCTCAGAGCTGGTTGGTATGTTTCAGGGCCTCAGACCTCTTGTTGAAGTGTTTTATGAAATGCATATGGTGAAAATAAATAGGAGAATGTGAATAATCACTATAATTGATCCATACTCCAGTCCAGTTTTTCCACACCGACTCTAGCAAGTGGTGAATTTAATTTCAAATTGATATTTGCTGTAATCTTGTTGCTGTGTTTTGTTTTTCTAAGCGTTCACCCTGTGCTCCATTATAGACGCACATTATCCTGCAAGACAGAGAAACACCGGAGAACAGAAACAGGGAGGCGGAACAGATATGAACATCTCATTTTTTCGTCTCTGTCGCTTCCTCTTTGTGTTTTATGAGAGCTGAAATTGTATTTGTGGTTGAAATGAAAGTGATAGGCAGAGACACAGTAATTATACATAATGATTTTTCCCAGCAGGCTCTGGGCTGCCCATGCCATTCCAAAGAGACACACTGCGGGGATGTGCAGCGAGAGAGATTCGTAGAAAATTACAGAAAATGGTTTTAATTATTTTGCTTCAATAGCATCTGTCTGTTGCTTTCATATAAAAGCTCCCTGGGATACAGTACTGCCGTTTTTAAATCATAATTTAAAAGAAACACCTTCCACCCTCTTTCTTTAGTGATGAATAGTATTTCTCCATCTGGAGCTGTTTTCTGAGATGTATATCCTGTCCCATCATGCCGTGCGCCTCCGCGTTTGCTACGCTTTTCACGCCGTTGGGAGATATTTTTGGTCAGGTGTAAATTAGCGCGAGACAGGATGTAAAGAGAGAGCGTATCCGTACTCTGACAGTTTACTGAAAAGAATCACTTATTTTCAGTTTAAAGGAATAATTCACCCATGTATGCTAATTCAACCTCATATTTCAGCTTTTAAACACTCTAGCATGCTTGAAAAACAAAGGGTGTACCCCATTTTATTTTTATTTATTGTCTTTTGTTTTATTTTGTGCTTTTTGTTTTTGTATTTTATTTCTATTTTATGTTTTTTTTTCACAATATAACCAAAATAGGGGAATTAAAGTCTCCCTTTTTATTTAGTTTAGTTTAGTTTTATATATATATATATATATATATATATATATTTATATTTTATTATATAATTATTATTTATTTTTTTTATTAAAATTGTTGTTTATTAATTTAGTTTATTATTTGTATTTATTTGTTGTGTTTTATTATTAAAGGTTTTCTGGCTTTATATTTGCAATATAAAGGAATAATTCACCAATTTTATTTTATTTTATTTTATTTTATTTTATTTATATGCTTTGTTTTCTTTTGTATTTTATTTCTATTTTGTTATGTTTTTTTTGTGTGTTTGTTTTATTTTACACAATATAACCAAAATAGGGGATTGAATTCCACTATTTTATTTAGTTTTGTTTAATATTTTAGTTTTAATGTAGTTATTAATTGAATTATTTAATAAAATTGTTGTTTATTAATATTGTTTATTATGTGTATTGATTTGTTTTGTTTTATTTTTAAAGGTTTTCTTGCTTATTTTCAGTTTAAAGGAATAATTCACCCATTTTATTTTTTTATTTTATTTTATTTTATTTTATTTTATGATTTTGTATTATTATTATTTTTTTATGTAACCAAAATAGGGGATTAAATTCCACAATTTTATTTAGTTTTGTTTAATATTTTATTTTTAATATAGTTATTAATTAATGTTTTAATTAAAATGGTTATTTATTAATTTTGTTTATTATTTGTATTTATTTGTTTTGTTTTATTTTTAATGGTTTTCTGGCTTATTTTTAGTTTAAAGGAATAATTCACCCATGTTATTTTATTTTTTTATTCTATGCTTTTTGTTTTATTTTGTATTTAATTTTTATTTTGTTTTATTTTAATACAATATAACTTTTAAACAATATAACCAAAACAGGATTCTATCCGCCCATTTTATTTAGTTTTATATCTGTATTTTTAATTTAGTTATTATTTAGTTTTTTATAAAAAAAAAATATATATATATTTTATGTTTTTTTTATTTTATTTTATGCTTTTTGTTTTATTTGTATTTTATTATGTGTTTTGTTTTACTTAACTTATAACAAAAACAATACATCCAAAACAAGGAATTCTATCCGCCTATTTTATTTTATTTATTTTTATGTTTTATATTTTATTTTTAATTTATTTGTTTTGTTTTATTTTCTATTTACTTAATTTTATATATTTTTTATTTTATTTTTGTATGTTTTATAGTGTTTTTTCCTTTCATATTTTGTTTTATTTTGTTGTTTTTTACACAATATAACTGTTCCATTTTATTTTATTATTTTATTTTATTTTCATAAAATCAATGTAATTTTATTCCCCATTTTGTTTAGTTTTGTTTTATATTTTTAATGTGTTTTCATATTTGTATTTATTTTATTTTATATTTTATGTTTGTAATTTTTTTTGTCTTTGTTGTTAATTGTTTCATATTTTATTTATATGTTGTGTGTTTGTTTTTTTTTACACAATATAACTTACACACAGAGATTGATTCTATTCCCTATTTTATTTAATTTATTTATTTATTTATTTTTGCAAATCAGTGTGACCTCATATTTTAAACATTTATTAGCTGTGCTGCCAGCTGGCCTGCTAGGTTTGCACTGGAAGTGTATTACTGTAAACACATTTTCTATTCACGCAAACTCAGGGACAGGTCGAAACAATTGTCTGTGGCAATCAACAGCATGCCACAGATGCTGTAAATGGACATTAAGGTGAAAATATCCCAGAGTATCCCTTTTATTTACACCAACCTCCCAATCCCGTTTTCAGAAAATGCTAATTAACCGCTGCAAACATAAGGCAAATGCTCCTCATTAAATACAATGGCTCTCTATAATCAAATGAGTGTTCTAACAACACTCTGGGTCATAAGAGGACTTAATTAAACAAGCTTCTGTCATTCTTTTGCATGTTGAACATCTGAACGCTTACATCAGACCCCGTAAATTCAGCAGGGCTAATTGAGGTTGTTACAGTCCGATGCATGTTGGCCAAGTGTGAGTGTTTTCTGAGATAAATGGAAGATGTAAGCGCTCATTGATCTGGCCGGCGTGGAGCGTGAAGGGCAGGGAGATGCCTGGATTTACGTCTGCGGACGCAGTCCTAACTAGGCGCGAGGCGACGCCACGACACGTGATAAAAGGTATCTGTTCAATGCTAATCAGAGTTTTTGTCTAGCCGCATCGGCGACTCACGAAATTTCTATTTTAGAAAAACTTTCTATTTCCACGACGTCCATGATAACTACACAAACATGATGATACTGTTCTTCATTTTTTATTTTGTTTATTTTATTTTATTTTGCTATGGCTAACTGATAAATAATGACAATTTATTTAATTTTATTTCATTTTTTGTACATAAATATTCATATATTTATATCTTTTAGTTTTATTACATTTTACATTTTTAGTTTTTTATTTAATTTAATTAATTTCATGCCATGCCATGCTGGTAAATAATGACAAATTGTATTTTTTTTTTATTATTATTATCTTACTGTAGTTAGTTTTATCAGAGTTATCTTTTACACATAATAGCTACATGAACATGATGATTCTGTTCTCCATTTTATTTTTATTTTATGCCATGCCATGCTGGTAAATAATGGCAGATTTATTTTATTTATTTTAGGTATATTAAAATGATATTTTACACAATATTACTACCAAAAAAAAAAACATATTTTTTATGTTCTTTATTTCTTTTTTTAAATTTGATTTCGTTATATTACAGTTATATTTTACACAATATTAATTCGTAAATATGATAATTCAGTTTTTTTTTTTTTTTTTTTTTTTTTTTTTTGGTATTTTGGTAATTTTGTATATTTTGTTTTATATTTTTTACTATTTTATTTTATTTTATTTTATTTTTGTGTTGGTTATTATATAGTATTTTGTTTTTTTATTTAAAAAAATCATTTTAAAATGTTACTATTAAGTAATGTCTTTTTACACAATACAACATTTTATTTTATTTTATTTTATTTTATTTTATTTTATTTTTCAGTGTGTGTGATAAAGACCAGTCTCTGTAATAATCCCCTAGAAAAGATATAGGCAATTTACAGTTCACATGTGGCTTTTTTGTCTCTTGATACTCAGCTGGACTGCTGTTGTGCATTACACGCATAGGCACACACACACACACACACACACACACACACACACACACAGAGAGAGAGAGGCAGCAAATGAAAGTCTTTCATTTTGACACAAACAATCTTATGAATGACTGTCAATCGAAGATGAAGATGGAGGAAGATAGAATAGAATAGACAGCATGATTTTCAAGTGTCAATACACTGACTCTCTCAGACACACACACACAACAATGTCCTCACAAACTGCTGTGTGTGTGTGTGTGTGTGTGTGTGTGTGTGTGTGTGTGTTTGCGTGTTTATATACATAGTGATTCCCATCACAGCACATGTCAGTATATGATAATATGAACAAATGAATTCATTTTCTCTCCATATTTGCCATCCGCACAGACTCATTACGAGCCTCTATTGCTTTCCTGGAGCACATGTGTGTGTTACCGCCACATCCGTGAGCATCTCTGCTCCCTCATAAGGCCTGTTGTCAGGCTGTCATGAGATGATGGATGGGAGAGCCCGTCCGCTCTGTCTCTTTGACTCCGGTGTGAGTTCATTCATGTTAAAGCGGCACTGGGAATTCACATCTCGGCTCAGAGAGGTCTGCGTTTAGAGAGCAGGTGTCAATGCACTGCACATCTGTCATGGCCATGAAAGACCCAACGTCATGCACATGGATGCTACTAAAGAACTGTAAAATGCTAACGTTTGCATTTTGACACAAGCAGCGTTGGGGGTAATGCATTACAAGCAACGCGAGTTACGTAATCAGATTACTTTTTTCAAGTAACTAGTAAAGTAATGCATTACTTTTAAATTTACAAGAAAAGAGTAACTTTTTTAAATAAGTAACACCAGTTACTTTGTTTTCCCATTTATTGACTGACAAGTCCCCTGTCCCCATGTTGAGAGAAATTACTGTAGTCACTGTAGTTCTAGACCAAATGTGAACATGCATTTATTCATCTCACTTGCCAAAAATCATTAGGATATTAAGTAAAGATAATGTTCTATGAAGAGATTTTGTAAATTTCCTAACATAAATATATCGAAACTTAATTGGAC
Organism: Cirrhinus molitorella; assembly: GCA_033026305.1. Classification (NCBI taxonomy): domain Eukaryota; kingdom Metazoa; phylum Chordata; class Actinopteri; order Cypriniformes; family Cyprinidae; genus Cirrhinus; species Cirrhinus molitorella. The sequence continues at coordinate 4,545,664 of CM065124.1, read as the reverse complement.
AAATTTAAAGGCAATTTTTACAATATTTAAATTTTTTTTACCCCCAGGTTCCTGATTTTCTCTGCCACATATTGTCCTATTAATGATATTATATTTATTTTATTTTATTTTGCTGTGGCTAACTGATAAAGAATGACAGTTTATTTTATTTCATTTTATTTGTATATACATATTTGTGTGTTTATATCTTTAGTTTTATTACATTTTACATTTGTAATTCTTTATTTATTATTATTTATTCCATGTCATGCCATGCTGGTAAATAATGACATATTTTATTTTATTTTATTTTATTTTATTTTATTATGCCTGGCATGCTGGTAAATAATGACAAATTGTATTTTATTTTATATCTTTTAGTTTTATCAAAGTTATATTTTACACATAATAGCTACATGAACATGATGATTCTGTTCTCCATTTTATTTTATTTTCCAGCATTCTTACAAACTAAGGATGTGTGTGTGATAAAGACCAGTCTCTGTAATATTCCCATATAGAATATATAGGCAATTTACAGTTCACATGTGGCTTTTTTTGTCCCTTGGTACTCAGCTGGACTGCTGTTGTGCATTACACACACAAATATATATATAAAATGTTATTGCATTTTATTTGTCAGTGCTTTTATGTATGTATTTTATTACTTTTTTATTATTATTCTTTATTTATTTATTTATTTCTTTATTTATTTAGAACAAAACTGATGTTTTTCACTGTCTGCTACAAGAAATGTCCATAAAGTGTTCCAAGGCTGAATAAACCAGCTGAGCAGTTTGCTCATTTGTAACTTGCTGTGGATAAAAGTGCCTTGGTAAATGACTAAATGTAATTGCAGAGATCAAAGGCAATGTGAGCGATTAACTCTCTGCATGTATTTTCAACCACCTTGATGACTTTGTGTGTGTGTTAGTGTGTTAAATCTAAATGCACCAAATATTCAGCAATCAAACTAACCCATATACCCTTATATATATATATATATATATATATTATTCATTCTGCAGTATTTATGCAGTTTGCAGTAGCTGTTTTCACATTCTTTGTCATTTGAAAACAATAACAACCGTATATATATCATCCCTACGGAATCACCTATAAGTTTAAAAAAGCCACATAGTGACGCTTTGCTGCTACACAAATAAACATCACTAAAGTACAGTTGTACTGTGATAGTAAGCTCATTGTATTCCCAGGGAGCGGATGGTTTGATATGGAATAATTACACTCCAGCTCTGAGCGGGACCTTCCCAGCAGGCCATCTGAGACAGGCCTTACTCTGAGTGTGTGTGTGTTGGGCTCAGCTGGGACGAGAGATTGAGCTGATCTTGTTTTATAGAGCAGAGAGAGGAGGTTTGAGGAGCTCGGCTAGATTTCTCTGCTAAGATGAATATTTGATCCTCCTCACTTCTGAAATGACAGCATTACTGTAGATGAGCGGTGCGTCAGAGCATTTGCCATTCTGTTTTTAGTTTCTAGGACACAAGCTCTTTTCTCAGTACCTGCACGTCACCCGGGCTTGACATGATATACCAATATTTCAGAAGTTCATATAGGAATGCAATACCAGTTTTGATGCCATATACTATTGAACACTGTTCTCTTTTTAATATAAATATGTACACATTAAATGAAAACATTCATAAGAAGCCTGCAACTGATATATTCAGTGAAGTAAACATTGCTTCAGGCTTTTTATGTTTATCATTCAAGACAAGTAAACAGCTAGTAAGATAATAAAGAACAAAGGATTAAATTGCAAACAACAGAAACTAATCTTTGTACTGCCGTTATCGAAAAGCAGTGTTATTTTAGAATTATTTATTAATGTTTTAAATTAGCAATTTTTTTTTTTTTTTTTTTAGTGTTTACATTTTAGTTTAAGTTGAGAAATTTGTGACCCTGAACCACAAAACCAGTCTTAAAGGTATAGACAGGTAGGACAGGTATATTTGTAGCAATAGCCAAAAATACATTCTATGTGTCAAGATGATCTGTTTTTTGTTTTGTTTTTTTGCCAAAAATCATTAGGATATTAAGTAAACATCATGTTCCATGAAGATATTTTGTACATTTCCTACAGTAGATATGTCAAAAACAAATTTTTGCTTAGTATATGCACTGCTAAGAAGTAGATTCCAGATTTTGGCCAAATATTGCCCTATCCTAACAAATCATACATCAATGGAAAGTTTATTTATTCAGCTTTAGATGTATAAATCTCTAAATTAAAAAAAAAATGCAAAAGTTTGGGAACCCATTGCAGAATCTGTGAACAATATAAGTGAGACCACACAAAATGCATGTTATTTTTTATTTAGTACTGTCCTCAGGTATTTTACATAAAAGATGTTTACATATAGGCCACAAGACAAAATTATAATTATTAAAATAGCCCCCTTCAAAAGTTTGGGAACCCTTGGTTCTTAATACTGCGTGTGGTTGCCTGGATGACCTACTATTATTTTTTTTGTTTTGTAATGGTCGTTCATGAGTCCCTTGTTTTTTCTGAACAGTTCTTCCGAAAAATCTCTCCAGGTCCTGCAGATTCTTCAGTTTTCCAGCATCTTTTGCATATTTGAACCCTTTCCAGCAGTGACTGTATGATTTTGAGATCCATCTTTTCACACTGAGGGGAACTGAGGTACTCAAACACGACTATTAAAAAAGGTTTAAACATTCACTGATGCTCCACAAAGAAAAC